>JAPFBL010000181.1:90000-816103 GCA_026182355.1 Hermatobates lingyangjiaoensis | reverse complement strand
CACAAACAACACCTCAGCCAAGAAGGTATTTGAATTGTAACTTATGATCTTAACACACGGAGTACCTTTCACAACAGGATTCTGTGATTCTGGATTTGAAAAACGCCTTTGATCGGTCTGGCTGAGAGCCTTTTTTTTATAACCTTTTGGTTTTTGGTTTATTCATCTTTTTTATTTAGAACTAGTTTTTTTTTGCATAGGTGGCTGCCGGTCATCCGAGCTTAATACACACACTTTTGTTTTCAAAAACAAAACATTTGCTTCTGGTCGTCCAAAAGACATGGTGTTTTCTTTACGACAGAAAACATTACATTCAGAAATAAATCAATATTCATAGTCTGACTAGTCATGATAACCAAAAACATCATTCTAGACCAATCGTTGAAGAACTCTTACCGCCAATTCATTGATACCATTTCTCACTGTCTCATCAATTCAGATCACTTGACCACAAAAACCCACACCTTTTGCCAGAAGGGGTAGTATAAACCCTTCTTTTGAGTACAGGCATTGAACTCTTAAGCCAATTTTAATTGAATTATGCAGAAATCTACGGCTGATATCGGTCAAATCATAGTTCTGAAGAACAAAGATTTGAAATTTGAACAAAAACCCAACTGTTGGGTTTTTTGACTCTGACAAAGATCGCTTGTTACGGTTGAAAAATATTAGTCTTGATTTCTCATTTCATTTGTAGTTTGATCATTGATTGTTATTTCACGTGTTTATGTGAAATCTTTATATAATATATATATATATATATATAAAACTAAAGTTCACCGGAACTCAGTCAGTTCATCAGGTTGAAATTAATCTCTCATTGCCAACGTTTCGGTTTTTTTTAAACCTTTTTCATAGGCCAAAGTATAAATTTTTAAGCAGAAAAACTAAGTATTACATTACACATTAATTTACAAAGAAAAATAATTTGCAAAGTAATACTTAGTTTTTCTGTTTCAAAATTTATACTTAAGCCTATGAAAAAGATTTTAAATAAAAACCAAAACGTTGGCAATTGGAGTTTAATTTGAACCTAAAGAACTGAGCGAATTCCAATAAACTTTAGTTTTGTTTCTATTCCACGTTCAATACTTTTATCAATATAAAAAGATTTCACATAAACACGTGAAACAACAATCAATGATCAAACCACAATAAGAAATGGGGAAAACAAGACTAAGATCTTTCAACCGTAACAAGCGGTCTTCGTCAGAGTCAAAAACCCAACAGTTGGTTTTTGACTTTGACGAAGACCGGTTGTTACGGTTGAAAGATCTTAGTCTTGTTTTCCCATTTCTTATTGTGGTTTGATCATTCTTTTATCAATATATATATATATATTATATACCATGATAAACAAAAAACAGTCTGGCAGGACAGAAAACACTTAAAATAAACAGTTACACATAGACTGAAACATAACAAAAGACTCACTTTTCAAAAGTGAAAAAAGTGAAAAAGTGAAAAGTGAGTCTTTTGTTATGTTTCAGTCTATGTGTCACTGTTTATTTTAAGTGCTATATATATATTTAGGAAACAGTTCTTCGTTAATACATGTGAGATTGAATTTACGGCATATTGTTTTTCATTATGCCTAATTATATTATGCCTAGTAGTTCATTATGAACTTTGAGTGATATATTTAAGTGTTTAGAAAATTTTCAATAGGTTTTAAGATATTGTATATACGTATTACACCTTGAAGATGGTCGAAGATGACCGAAACATCGGAAGAAATATAAGCATTGAAAACAAAACGTATGGTGTGTTGATGTACCTACTTCCTGGTAAATTTAAAACACTCTGAAGGGATTTGGAAAAGTTATCCAAGAAATTAATTAAAAAAACTATACGCCGTAAATTCAATCTGATATATATATACCATGATAAACGAAAAACAGTCCGGCAGGACAGATAACACTTTTAAGTTTATTTCAAGTGTTTATATATATATATATAATTTCTGAAACTCTATTGGCAAGTACAAAATGAAATTTTTTGAAAGCATTAAGCAGAATTGTTAATATGAATCCAAGAGAACGAGTGATGGCGAAATTGGAATGTTGAAAAGTGTTGAGGCATTATTGAAAATTGGGAATGCCCTTTATTTATGAGGCTTATGGTGTAAAGCCAGTATTGTCACCACCATACGATCATGTTTCATTGACATTAGTTATGCTTTCTGCATTGAAAAAAAAACGACCAAATTTTTATCATCCACAATCACCTTTATTTAATTTCAAAAAAGTATAAAATATTTGTTTTCGTTATATGTTTTTAATGATCAGAAATTAAATTGTTGAATGCCAATTATCACATTTTCTGCTCGGTAGAAGAGTTAAAAAGAAAAAATTTCTTGATATAGAGAAAAATTAAAACGAGAATATTTTTTTCTTAATAAATGAAAGAGTTTTACTTTTTATTATTTCCTTTTTCAAATGGAGAAAATAATTAACTAATAAATAAAAAATAACTAACTAAATAAATAATTAACTAATTTAATGGAGAAGAAATGTAATAGCGGCTTGACGAAGTTATCTGCTGAGATCAGAAACTACTGATGTTTGAGGTATGAAACGGGACAGGATGGCTTTCATGAAGGCCTTTTAAACATTCACTCTCAAATTTATATTCAAAAATTCATGAATTTTCATGAAATGCCATTAATCTTCAAATTAATATTAGAATATTTAAGTCAATATCTAGAAAATAATAACTCCAGGTAAAATTCCTAGTACAACAATTCACGCGTGCTGTAATCCCTTGTTGACAGTACTTTCAACTTAAACCAAGTAGTGATATTAGATTATTAAAAAATATGAAAAATATTTATAAAAATTTAGCATTGTGATACCACTGATACATAATAATAGAATAATAATCATATTATAGCAGTAAACTCACTAACCTGTGTACAGGTATCATTTCGTCTGTACCTGTAACAACACACATATATCAATAATAACATAAGTAAAATTTAAAATGTATGTAAAATTCTTTATCATTTATTCTTGTCATTTGCTATTACTAAATACTTTTGATAATTGCTTTGTTACAAAATATACTGATTTCAATCTAAATTTCGAAATGAACATAGTTTTATCAAATGAATAGCCTATCATACACTGGACCGACAAAAGGATAAACCAAAATGAATCTTATATATCGTATCCAGGTTTCTAAAGAAATTAAGACTTGATTTTAATAAATAAATTAATTAAAAATTATACTTTTCTAAATTCATGAGAATAGCAATGAATTCATTGATAACGTTGTAGATATTAATAATAACTTATTCACTTTTAATTGTTAGGTTACATGTAACATATTTAGAGTTACTTGAGATTTAGTATGGGTGTTCTTCAATACACAAATAATAAGAGGTGTGTTAGTATCCTAAACGTAAAAGCCTATAAAATTAATTATTTTTTTACCATAATCATAAGGGAAAGCACTTGAGATTTGTTTAAATATGATATAGATAAATAAATCAAACAATTCTGCACAAACGTATATAAAATATTGAGTCTTTTTAATTCTTCATAATCACAGTGATTATAATTTATTCAAAGATTGGACAGGTTAGCTCAGTGGTTAACGTACTCGCCTCTGAACTGGTAGTCCGGGGTTCGATCCCCATCTTGCCTTTGATTTATTTACGCGGAAGGTGAATAAATCTGAGTATTTTGTTCCTCGGAGAGGACGCTAAGCCGTCGGTCCCGATTCTGTAAGATGCCAGGTACTTGTTAAAGAACACTACTCGAAATGCACTTTAGCTTGGCAAAATTTTAAACTCCCAATGTAGAATCTGTAGAATCACCGATCAACCAAAAAGCTGATATACAGCTAACGTTATGACCTGCCAGGGGATCAGTTTAAACAATAAAAAAAAGATATTTAAAAGTGCAAGTTTTTAAAGGAACCCATTACTAAAGTCGATTACACATTATTTTCTTGATAAAACTGTTATACATTATGCAAGTATACAAGAATGTCATACTTCTTAATAATTATAATTATTAGAAATGTTATATATTCATAAATAAACTGATGACCGAGTACAAACTCTCCATTGAAAGTATTTTTTAAAACACATTGTTAAAAAAATGTAAAAGATATAAAAAGATACAAAAAGTAAAAAAATATAACTATTTCTTATATTATATATTCAGAAGATTTCATTGGATCAACATTGGACCTTGAAGAATGTTAAAACAAGAATGTTTCAATAATTATGAGAGCTTCTGTATAAGCTCATAATTCTAGTTTATAATATATATTATGTACATAATATATATTATACTATATATAATATTATATATAATATTATACAAAATATTTAATTGTATAAAATATATATATAATTTGTGTAGGTTAGGTTAGGTTAGGTTGCAGTGGCAGTTCCACAAGGGAACACACGTAGGCCGTGCATTGGCCCTTTGTGATACCACACAATAAAGATTGATTCTACAGTGGGAGTACTAAATTTTGCCTAACTCAAATGTATTTAGAGTAGGGATCTTTAACGAGTACCTGACATCGTACAGGCACGGGACCGACGGTTTAACGTCCTTCTCCCAGGGACGACGTGCTCAGATTTATTTACCTCCCGCGTGAATAAATCGAGGGCCAGGTGGGGATCGAACCCCGGTCCTATCAGTTCAGAGGCGATAACGTAACCACTGTGCTAGCCTGGCCCCCCATAGTTTATGTAAGGGAACAAGTTAATGATATTCTATTGGTTTTAGAGATCACTGAAATAAGGAAAACAACATAAAACTATTACAATTTACTCTTTGTTATGATTATGAAGACCAAAGGTGAAACATGAAAGGATAGTGAAATATAGTGTGAGAGAGTGATCTGAGTATAGAGAGGGAGTGGGTGAATATAGAGGGTGCATGAGACAGAGGGAGTGGGAGCAAGATAGGAAATAAAAGCTGGAGGTGACCTTAGAGCTTATATATCAAACATTAAAATTAACATTTTCTAAGAATTACATTATTTATATCAAAGTATTTGCTGATAATCTAACAGCCGTAAATTGAAGTCTTCTTAAATTCAAAAATATATACCATAAATAAAGTCTAGTAAAACTTGTTTAGTCTTACTCAATAAAAGCAGGTCTTACCCGATATAAAATTGCAAGTACTTTATGCAAAATTTTACAAATTATAATTGTTACAAGTGAATCTATAATTAGGGAGTAATTAAAGAGTAGTATAAAATAAATGCGAGAGAAAAACCGACTAAATGCAATTGCTTATTAAAATTATAAAACAATTTGACTAATAAATCAAATTATGTATTCTTAAGTTCATAAGTAATCAACTTTATGTATTGTGAAAAGAATATATTTGAGATTACTTTTGGAAGTTCTAAGTTAATGATCTATATGAAGTAACACTTTTCTCGATTGAAAATGGCGGAACTTCCACAGTTTGTTTCTTTGAAATAACTTCTGTTTAATATTTAATACTAGTATTGTGTATAAAATATTGTATAGAATACATCGTAAAGTATATGCAGTGAATATTAAAGAAATATAATACCGAATGACATTATATATGAATAAATAAATAGATGTTACCTTAAATTTGATGAGAAAGTAATATTTGACTTGTTGCTCGGGCAAAGTTCCGGCAGAGATTGGCACAAACATGCACCAACTCGTACTAGTTCCCCTTCTCTTCTTCTCAAATGGCTTTCCCCACTAGAACACACAACTATCAGTCACAACAATGTTGTGTTTTATACACAACTATCTTTCCCCCCCCCCTTATTATTAACAAGCCTATTAAACAAATTACTATCATTACTAAACACAACGGAAAGATCCAGCTTTTTCAAAAATGAGGGCAGATCTTTCAAACAGGGTTTATATGGAATGACTAAATATTTCTTTTCTATGAGCTGTTCTTCATTGTTTGATGTCAGGGATTATTTCACTCTTTTCTTGATATTATCAATTAATAATTTTGGATACCTTAAAGATTTTGATATGCTATAAATAATTTTGATTCTTCATCTACAAACTCTTCACAGCAAATTTTAAATTCTCTCAAAAACATACTACTAAAAACAGATTTTTTAACTTTAAGAGGATGAGTAGAGAAGAAGTGAACATAAGATGATACGTTGTGTTTGGTAATGATAGTAATTTGTTTAATAGGCTTGTTAATAATAAGGGGGAGGAAAAAGATAGTTGTTTATATAGGATTCCTGGTACTGATTGTCAAATGTCTTATATTGGACAGACGAGTAAAGGTCTCTTTACAAGAGTAAAACAACACCAATATTATATCAGATGGGAAGATGAAAAGAGTACATTGTTCTTAAATGTAAGAACAAAAATCATATCATAAATTGGAGTGAAGCAAAGGAATTAATTTTTGTACCTTCTGAAAGGAAGAGAAATATTATTGAAAGTGCACTCATAAAGAAATTCTATAGAAATTTAATGAACAATAGTCCACGACTTTACAAATTAGATGAAATATTAATAAAAGAAATAAGTAAGCAGATCAAGACTCCTTCAATTTTAAGAACATTAAATTCAGACAGGGATGCCAGCGATACTGAAGACTTCAATCAACCAGGTTAACTTGTTATTATATTTTTTTTGTTTAGTTCATTTAGCTCTCTGATGATGTTGTAACGAAAGGCCTTAGAAGATTGTAATTAATATATATTTGTTTATTGTGGTGTTTAATTTATATATTATATCAAGAGTTATTGTTGATTATTAATTGTTGATATATATATATATATATATATATATATCAATGATCAAACCACAATAAGAAATGGGAAAAACAAGACTAAGATCTTTCAACCGCAACAAGCAGTCTTTGTCAGAGCCAAAAACCCAACTGATCTTAGTCTTGTTTTCCCATTTTTATTGTGGTTTGATCATTGATTGTTATTTCACGTGTTTATGTGAAAGCTTTATATATATATATATATATATATATATATATATATATAACACTAATAACTTCTCGACGTGTGACAGATATACAACTAAAAAATGATTGATCGGGATGTGGTCAGTTTCTTCCACTTTTTAATTCGAACTCTCATTGCGACGTTTCGATTTTATTCAAATCTTTTTCATAGGCATAAGTAGGAGTATTGGCAATTGAAGGAACTATTACATTTCATTTCTGAACTAGTATGTTACTAGTAATGTTACTAGTTACTAGTAATGTTACTAGTAACATTACTAGTTCAGAAATGAAAATGTAATAGTTCCTTCAATTGCCAATACTCCTACTTATGCCTATGAAAAAGATTTTGAATAAAATCGAAACGTCGGCAATGAGAGTTTGAATTAAAAAGTGGAAGAAACTGACCGCATCCCGATCAATCATTTTTTAGGTATATATATATATATATACGAGTTCGAGATTAACAAAGAGCAACACACAAAGTAGGGAGACACACTTACAGACTCAAATTTTCGGGTAATCCGTCTTCAGGAGAAAAGAGAATGGGAGACCAAGCACGTTGTAGGCGCAACGGCAAGTAACCAACCCGGCAACCGCCAGTGCTGTCAACCGTACCCGGTCTTAAAGTATAAAATTAGGAAAAGATATAAACAGAAGCTCAGATAAGCAGTACTGGTTGGGTAAAACTATAAGTAGGTGAAAAATTATAAACAATATAAGATAAAAACAAACTATAAGAAACAAAAATAATTATAGAAAAAAGAAGAAAAAATAATAAATAAATAAAAATAAATACAATACAAAAAACTTGCATTGGTTGTTTTAGTAAATAAAAGATAGAGACTGAATAAAGGGTAAGTATGGGAAAACTAGTTAGGAATAAAGAATTTAGAAAAATAAAATAGGATAAACAACAAACTAGTAGTAAGTGAAGAAGACAAAATAGATATACACAAAATATACGAAAGAGGAAAAAGAAATAAGTACTAGAGAATAAAGAATACTGGAAAAAAAGTACCAAAAAAAAAAAAAAAAAAAAAAGTACAAAAAATTATCTTTTAAGGTTAAGTCCAGGTGCACTGCGCGCCCGAGCAACCAGATGTGAGCTCCTCAGAGGCTCTAAGGGTCACGGTATTATCACCAGGGGGAATCTGACGCAGAATCTGCACACTGAAGCAGTCGTTAAAAGACAGACCGTGGGATTTGGCGTGTATGTACGAGTATTAACGACTGCTTCAGTGTGCAGATTCTGCGTCAGATTCCCCCTGGTGATAATACCGTGACCCTTAGAGCCTCTGAGGAGGCTCACATCTGGTTGCTCGGGGCGCGCAGTGCACCTGGACTTAACCTTAAAAGATAATTTTTTTGTACTTTTTTTTTTTTTTTTTTTTTTGGTACTTTTTTTCAGTATTCTTTATTCTCTAGTACTTATTTCTTTTTTCCTCTTTCGTATATTTTGTGTATATCTATTTTGTCTTCTTCACTTACTACTAGTTTGTTTTATCCTATTTTATTTTTCTAAATTCTTATTCCTAACTAGTTTCCCATACTTACCCTTTTATTCAGTCTCTATCTTTTATTTACTAAAACAACCAATGCAAGTTTTTTGTATTGTATTTATTTTTATTTATTTATTTATTTTTTCTTCTTTTTTCTATAATTATTTTTGTTTCTTATAGTTTGTTTTTATCTTATATTGTTTATAATTTTTCACCTACTTATAGTTTTACCCAACCAGTACTGCTTATCTGAGCTTCTGTTTATATCTTTTCCTAATTTTATACTTTAAGACCGGGTACGGTTGACAGCACTGGCGGTTGCCGGGTTGGTTACTTGCCGTTGCGCCTACAACGTGCTTGGTCTCCCATTCTCTTTTCTCCTGAAGACGGATTACCCGAAAATTTGAGTCTGTAAGTGTGTCTCCCTACTTTGTGTGTTGCTCTTTGTTAATCTCGAACTCGTATTGTGTCCAGTTTGGATCGTATTTCGTTTTATCAGTGAATATATATATATATATATATATATATATATATATATATTGGTGTATACTGGCAGCAAGTCTTCTTTTAAACAAGTGTTGTTAAAAAGCCCAGCGGCTTCAGCATTAATAATCTTTTTAGAATGATGTTCTATTTGCCTTATTATTTTCTTGTAATTCACTGGTAGCTCAAAAATTAATCTACCTAATTCCATAACAAGAATAGGAAAAACAATCTTGAAGAAAACTAATGAAACAAACTATATTTATAAATATAGTTTCTTTCATTAGTTTTCTTCAAGATTGTTTTTCCTATTCTTGTTATGGAATTAGGTAGATTAATTTTTGAGCTACCAGTGAATTACAAGAAAATAAAAAGGCAAATAGAACAACTTTCTAAATATATATATATATATATAAAATTTTATATATGCATTATGATCACTTTCTGTCAGTCAGATGATATATACAATTAACAAAGGCTTGAGATATTGTAGCAGCCATGTGAAGATCTCTGTTTACTCATGTTTTTAAAGCAGTTGCAACCTCTCGATGATATATATATATATATTTTGTTTATATGTAGTTTTTTATGTCTAATATCCGTTCATATAATTTTTTATTTGAGTAATTTATTTACTCCACTGATTTACTACTGAACATTTCCTGCAAAATCCTGTTACACTACGTTCACAATGCACAAACACCCAAGCACCTGTATATGCCCATTAAGAAGAAGAAAAATGTCAAACATATATTCTAGAGAGTTTAAAAATTTCACTAAAATCTTAATATATATCCTTTAACCATCATTAAGTTTAAATCCTATTATCGTCATAACTTTATATAATTAAAAACTAAATTCATAAATTCTCTCTACTAATCCAGGAAGATGATTATAAGCTGATAAACTAATACCAGCCTTTAAGCAAGTTTACTTAAATCTATTGCGTTTAGATCAACAAAACATTCATCATTATAACGTTTGTTATAGCAAAGGACAAGTAATATTTGAAATATTTCCTTAATATTGTACTAATTATTTAAAACAAATAATCGCAACTATTGTGGCACGCATTGAAATCTTATATCGTGATCTTAGATCATTCTTTTATCGACTTTATCGAAGGAATTCTAGATTTTTTTTTCTTTGTGATGTATGGAATTGGAATCGTTTGAGAAGGCAAGTCCTTTTATGAGGTATATCATGAATGATACATAAACATTGTCCCCCTTTGAGAAGCACTCCTTACGTCTTGATGATGAAAACTAGTTTCCAGGTAAACATTTTTCTTGAAAAGATCTTTGTTTCAAAAAAAACCAAAGAATGAAGTATTGTTTTTTTTTCAAATATTTATAAAAGCCTAATCCAATGATTCCAATCTTACATGTGATCACTATTATATGTTTACATATGTAAACAAGCAAAATCAATAACGAAATATTAAGCCTTACGCTTAATCAATATTTTATGCTTGCTGTAATTTTATGCTTATATTAAGCATAAAATCTCATACACACTTACATATCAATCACAATAAGAAAATGGGAAGACAAGGCTAAGATCTTTCAACCGTAACAAGCGGTCAGAGTCAAAAACCGAATTGATAACACTAACTGATAAACGCTTACATGTATACAAAATAAACCGTTTTTTTTTTAATTCTCCTAAACTTTCTTCTCTGTAGGATCGGATTCTGAAGTTAAATAACATCATGAGATCACTTAATTAAAACTTGAGTGATGAAATATTAATGATCACTTTATAACATTAATTAATGATCATTAACTATTAATGATCACTTAATGACTTCATGAGATCGCACTAAATGTGTCTAATATACTCTATCAGTTAATAATATTGCCAGTGTGTTGTTTAACTCTGGCATAACTAAACACAACCGGTGGGCTATTGATGATGAAAAAATCTGGAGTGGCCTACACTCAACTTTACTATAAGTAAACTTAATATCAAACTTCTTGGGTATATAATATATAATGTCTCATTTAAGCATAATATAATCGTCTAAAAGGGAGATGTTTATTAGTCTTTCATTCCTGAAGTAGTACAGATAGTGATTGATCCACTTTTTTTGTATGTCACATAATTAACAGTTATACAATCATTAGTATAACTACAGCAGTAATGACATTATAAAAAGTAAATTAAAAATTTGCTTGTACGAAATAATTTCCTACAAGAAAGCATGGCTTTTGCTCCAATAGCCAGTGGATCTCTTACATAGTTTAGCTGACCTCCTTCTACATTTAATACTTAAGACAAATTTTCCCATTTAGAAATTAAAAATATTTTAAATATATTAAAAGCACTACAAATTTTTTGTCTGAAATGTCAAAAATATGTAAGAAAAAATATCGTTTTAAGATAATTTTTAATTTAAGATGTAGGTTAATTTCATTTATTATTATTAAAAGAATTTTTTTTTAATTCTGAATAAAGTTCTACATTTTTAGCCTTTTATCAAATTATTATACTGGAAATTTTATGGCATGCTAGAGTTTTTTAAAAACTCACTTTTCTTTCCATTAGTCAAAAATTCAAAAATCAAAACACAGATCTGGTATTCATTTCTTATTTAAATAAATAAAGTATGTTTCTCCCCATATCCTTTCAAGTTCCTTTTCAAACTAAACCTTTTTCAAAGCCAACAACAAAAGAACCAAAACGAAAAATGACATTTAATAAAAATCCAACTATTAATATATATATGTAAACTATATTCACAAAAAAGAACACACAGAAATGAAACAGAAACTCACTGCTATATTTTGATTGCTTCGTCATCAGGAAAATAGATGTGAATCACTCTGAAGACTGGTAACAACTCAGTGATCTATAAATATATCACAAACATGAATATCCTAAAACAAAAATCACAACCATATATCTTAATCTATTCTTTGTGATATATATTTCTTTGATATAAAATATATATCACAAACAAATATACTGAAGTAAGTTAAGAAAAAATGTTTTAAACATCTTGAAGTTTATTCGGTAATTACCAAAATAAAACAAATCCAATTTTAATAATTTTAAAAGGAAATTATTACCATAAATAAAGTTTATTTTTGCTTAATTACCTTTAAAAAATTCATTATTTTCATTAAAACAAATGCTCAAATAATCAAAATAAAGTGTTAAAAAGTCTAGAAATTAGAGAAATTTGGCAAATTATTTCTTTAATAAACATGATATAGGATTAAATTTAGTTTAAACACATTTAAAAACTAATTTCATAGATACTTAAATAGTTTTTATATAATTGTGTTGATATAATGTTTAATAATAAACATTTCGTAACATCAAAATTATTAATATGATTGATCATATATAGAAACTACAGTTTCAAAGTATGAAAAAAAATATGTGATAATGCAGAATGAACCAAAAGTAAATTTACAATTGCCCAAATCTTTTCTTTGCTACATAAAGATTTCAATTGGTGAACAATATAATACAAGTATTAAATATTAGATACTATTATAATATAATATTATTACTAATATTATAATACTAAATTCAAATGGATATTATATTTATATTGGAAGTTAGAAAAGAACAGAGTAAATTAGTTGAAATTAAATACAATATATGAATGTTCAATTGAACTATTGAGGCTTTTAGCAAGAGGAATTAGTATGAAATTAGTAAATAACTTAATTAATCTACCAATAGGAAGAAATATGACATTATAACAGATTGAACAAGTAATGAACATTTAAAGTGCTCAACCTATCATTTAGTGTTGATATAATTTTTAATAATAAACAATTCATAATGTCAAAATTATAAATATGACTATATATAGAAACTACAGTTTCCAAATATTAAAAATTTTCAATGAATTTAACAACTATATGATAACAAAGAATGAACCAAAAGTAAGTTTACAGTTACCCAACTCTTTTCATTGCTTCATAATGATTTCAATTGGTAAACAATTATAATACAGGTAAAAGAAATGGATGTTAAATTAATATTGGAAGTTGTAAAATGCTGAGCTTGTTCTATGGACAAGGTTATTGTAGCCATGGTTTTAGTCCTGTATTATGTTCTCATATTTTTTCTAAATCAGTTTTAGTTAACGTAATTTTCCATTATATGATTATAAAGATGATTTTTATTTATTAATTAAAAGAATATGTCAGTAAATAGTAAAATGAACGTTAAATGATACATCATTACATTGAATAACAAAATTATACTAATAACTGAATTGAAATAGTTAATTGTAATAAACATGAAACAACTATAATCATAAAAAC
The DNA here is from genome assembly GCA_026182355.1 of Hermatobates lingyangjiaoensis. NCBI lineage: Eukaryota > Metazoa > Arthropoda > Insecta > Hemiptera > Hermatobatidae > Hermatobates > Hermatobates lingyangjiaoensis. The sequence continues at coordinate 802,885 of JAPFBL010000181.1, read as the reverse complement.
AATGATAACTATTATTGAATTCAAACTGTAAGAGTTACACATAATATTAGAAAGTAATATATTCCATTAAACTTTAATAATTTAAAATGAAATTCTAATTATTTCAATAATTTATTTCTGGTAAGATATTTGTTTGACATTTTGATAAATAACGAACACATCATTCTGTATTTTTAATTAATTTGTCACATTGTGTATAAATATAGGTATGTATTATTGGTTTTAATATAATTTTTTTTAAAGAAAGGACGCTAACCTATAACTGAAGTAGCCATTTGGTTAAACATAATCACTAAGAAATTGTCAACTAATTATTTATTTATTATTATTATTATTATTGAACTAATTTATTGTTAAAAATATACCTACAAATAGTTGCAGAAACGGTCGTACTTACGATTTGTTTAAATATTCAGGAATATTGTTCTTTTCAGAGAATAATATTTCATTATGGCAGATGTATTAGAACACTACAGAGTCGTATTCTGAACTAACCAATCACAGTGCATGATGGGCATGACTTTCACATGACGTCACTCAAGCAACATCATTTCAATTACGTCGTTTATTGGTTCACTTAATCTCTTTAAATAAAACACTATTTTACTTGTTTTCTTTAAGGAAATATATCGAATGACTATATTACTATACGAGTATATATATTATATATTACTATATTATATACTATACTATATATACTATATTATATATACTATTTGATAAATAACGAGCACATTATTCTGTATTTTAAATTAATTTGTCATATTGTGTGTAAATATAGGTATGTGTTATTGTTTTAATACACAAATCAATATAGTACTATAGTATATAATACTATAGTACTATAATATACTATACTATATTACTATATATATGGATATTCATGATTTGTTTTCTTGACCCAATATTTATATGATGTAATTTTTTTTGAGGGTTGAGGTCTAATGATTTTAAACTAGTCCTTTTGCCGACGCTTCGACATATATTTATGTCATCTTCAGGGCTACAACATGATTGTTTTACAATTACCACTACTATTACTACTACTTTGGTTATTTATTACATTTTACATGTACCCAAACAGAAAGGAATTGATTCAAAAATCAGTTATTTCGACTATAGATTTTTTTTCACATTGACATAAGGATATTGATATAAGGATATGATTATTAGTCTTTCATTCCTGAGGTAGTACAGATAGTGATTGAAGGACATATCAATATATAAGCTTAATTTTGTACATCACACAGCTGATGCAAATAATTTCATTAACATTTTTCAAAAACCAATGTGAACATTTCTTGAAACGAAATATTCTCCTACAAGAGAACATGGCTTTTGTTCAAATAGCTACTGGATTTCTTACATCGTTTACTTGACATCCTTCTACATTGAATATTAAAGTAAAATTTTCAATTTTAAAAAAGGAAAATACCCTTATTTTTTCTGAAAAACATCATAAACAGCGAAGAAAATGTTCTTTAAGGTAATTTATAATTAAAGATGTACGATAATTACGCTTATTAATCTCTAAACAAAAGATTTCAATTTTGAATTATCTTTTACATTTATGTGTTTTTTACAGAATTATTATACTGGGAATTTTATGGCTTCTTAGTATTTAATAAGATCATTTTCCTTCCCCTTTGTCAAATAACATATATACGAATTTTTTCACAGTGAGTGTTATTATTTTCTTGCACATTTCATTCCTCTTACATCTCATATAAGTCAATAAACAATTTAAATTGTTCCTTTATAAATATCAATCTTATCTTAGTGGATTCGATCAAAAAATTTCTAAGTCAATGTAAACAATGTAAAAAAATATAAAAAATTCGACAAGTATAGCAGGTGGTCTCTTAGTCTAGGATAAACAAACAGTTATTATAGCGTTATTGCTCTTTCCCGTAATTGAGACTTCATGATTTTTACTTTACTATAAGTAAAGTATAGTAATAGTGAAAAAATTCGATCTCTAGATTTTGACAGAATTACATGTTTTGAGGTCCCAGAAGTCGTTATATGAAGTTTTTACGATGATGTCTGTGTGTGTGTGTGTGTGTGGGTGGGTGGGTGGGTGAGTGTGTTAGCATTGCTTGTTACCACGCTACGGTCCAGAATCTTTGATGGATCAAGTTGATATTTTACACAAAAATGGGCCTCATAGGGAAAAAAGATCCCTATGGTTTGGGAAGAATTATGCATGATGGGAAAGTCACTTTTTTTGCCAAAAACCGTTTTTTAGAAAACATTTATTTCTCCTAAACTGATAACCCTACAGTTTTGAAATTTTGGTATTATCTTTAAGATTACAAATGGAACAAATGAAAAATATATTCAGAATTTTAAAACAACAGGAAATATTTTTTTTTCAATAAAATGTAAATATTTTGACTTATAATTCAATCTCAAACCTTGTAAAAGCAATACAAGCCATACTATTTGACTGATCAAAATAAAACTATGCCTAAAAATAGAACATTATGTGGAAAATGAGTTGAGATATTTGTTTTCAAAATTACATTCGCTAAAGGGGCGTTACAGTACGATTTCTGTTTTCAGAATTTTTTTTTTGACGCTAAACGGCTCATTAAAAAATAATGAAAATTTGACCAAAAATGGAACAAAAAATTAACAATTCATGAAAAAAAATAATGAAATTTCAATTACGGGAAAGAGCAATAACGCTATAAAAACTGTTTGTTTATCCTAGAGTAAGAGATCACCTGCTATACTTGTCGATTTTTTTATATTTTTTTACATTGTTTACATTGACTTAGAAATTTTTTGACCGAATCCACTGAGATTAAGTTGATATTTATAAAGGAATAATTTAAATTGTTTATTGATTTATTAATTTAATTAGTTTATTTAAACATTAATATTTATTATTGCATGAGTTAATTAATTTTTATTTTTTTTATATCTCTTGGAACAGATTAATCTCAAAATCTAAGATAAAAATGGGTTGTTTTTTATGAATTTCTACTGATTCTACTTAGGAAAAAAGTCATGGTAAAACTATGTGAAGATCTGTTCTGAAATGAGGTAGTTAAAAATGAGGCTATTCATTTTGAAGTTTATGGCTAGTCCATTCCGTGTAGGAATGTGATAGGTAGTTTACGACTTGTTATATGATTATAATAAAGTTTATTTTAGTTCTGAGAGAACTTTTTCTATATTTTATACCAACTATAATCAACATTTACATTCTAATATATATAAACAACAGGCTTAATTACTCTGGTAGTTTGACAGCTCGTAATCATCTTAGAAGATTAGAAGATAGATGTGGTGTATTTAATGAAGTAAGTCCTTACGCTGTAAGAAACAGTGTCCTTGACTATTAAGGGATTAGACATTAGCCGTGTCCCCTCCTAATCTAGATAAGTCACCCTCCTGTTGAGATAGGACTCTACTTTTTGCATACCCTTTAGTAACCTTATTTACTGAAGATCCTTGCAATCTAGAATATGAAAAAAAATTGACAATAAAATATTTATTTATAAACTCTTAAGTAATCTTATCGACTGAAGATCCTTGCAATCTAGACAAAAAAAAAAAATAGAATAAAATATTTATTTATAAACACTTAAGTAAACTTATCCCATGAAGATCTTTACAATCTAGAATATAAAAAAAAAAAGAATAAAATACCTATTTCTAAACCCTTTAGTAACCTTATCCACTGAAGATCATTGCAATCTAGAATATGAAAAAAGAAATAGAATAAAATATTTATTTCTAAACCCTTTAGTAACTTTATCCACTGAAGATCCTTGCAATCTAGAATATGAAAAAAAAATAGAATAAAATATTTATTTATAAACTCATAAGTAAACTTATCCCATGAAGATCTTTGCAATCTAGAATATAAAAAAAAATAGAATAAAATATCTATTTCTAAACCCTTTAGTAACCATATCCACTGAAGATCCTTGCAATCTATAATATGAAAAAAAAAATAGAATAAAATATTTATTTCTAAACCCTTTAGTAACCTTGTCCACTGAAGATCCTTGCGATCTAGAATATGAAAAAAAATAGAATAAAATATTTATTTCTAAACCCTTTAGTAACCTTGTCCACTGAAGATCCTTGCAATCTAGAATATAAAAAAAAATAGAATAAAATATGTATTTCTAAACCCTTTAGTAACCTTGTCCACTGAAGATCCTTGCGATCTAGAATATGAAAAAAAATAGAATAAAATATCTATTTCTAAACCCTTTAGTAACCATATCCACTGAAGATCCTTGAAATCTAGAATATGAAAAAAAAATAGAATATAATATTTATTTCTAAACCCTTTAGTAGCCTTATGCACTGATGATCCTTGCTAACTAGAATATGAAAAATATATTAAAATAAAATATTTATTTCTAGGTGATAATTTATTTCTCATAGAATTGTTATTACTTACTATATTATTTAATGGTATTGATCTTGTCTCATTAATAAGTTGAAAGATTATATTTTTTAGGTTTTATTACAATATTAAAGTCTGCAATCATACATTTTTCTTTACCACCCTTTACAAATTAGTAAATATACCCTTAAAAAAATTATATTTTAATACAAGCTAAATTTAATGCATACATTAAAATATATATGACGAAACAAAAATTCAAAGCAAATATTTTTATTCTTATAGGAAAATCCTTTATTTTTTTTGTAGTTTTCTACTTTTAATAATTTTCAGATATAGTTGAAAATAAAAAAAATATATAAATATATATAAATTAAAAAAAAACAATAACAGTTTGTACAACTTTTGAAACGATTAGCCTTTTTTCCTGATGATGACAAGGTTGATAGGATTCCTCATGTAGAAGGTTTATTGTGTGATATCATAAAAAAAAACTGATGTTTGGCCTATGTGTGTTTTTTTGGGAGACTGCTCCTACAATCTAACCAAAAAAGGCGCAGAATATGTGCAGAACTAATATAATTTTTGTTACTTATAAGTTCTTCTGTTTGTACTTTTAGAAATCTTTTCAGGTGGCTTTGATCTTTGTTATGGTTTACTATTATGGCATTGTCAACATAGACCTGTCAGAATGTTTTCATGTTGTGTTCATTCACAGTGAACTTCACTAACACGCAATACACACTACTATTTCAGAAGTGTTTTTCATCATCTTCTGATGCCCAGTCCTCGTTTCTCTCATTCTACTAGGAACAAGTTATTCAAGGCACTGTTAAAAACCAATCGTCACATACAGAGTGACTGCTTGGCTCAATCTGGTTGTGAAATATCATTTCAAGAAAAAAACACTTCGGTTTATCCTAGACACACGGCATTTTATTCTGAACAAGTAAGAATGAATAGTACAGTCAGTTTAATAAATTCAGGAACACTAAGGATGCTCACGAGAAAGACAATTTCCTGATGAGTACAGTTGCGATTTTGACGGTGAAAGGGAAGCAGGATGCCTAGTGACCTGCCACAGGATCAGGCCATAACTGAGGGGTTTGCCTGTTTACGAGAAGTGCTGAGGAGATTCATCCTTATCTCCAATCCTTCCTCTATCACCATTAGAAAGTGTTATCATTATGAACAACATTATTATTCCATTATTACAATCAATTATTTTAATTCCTTAGTATTTTAATGTAAACACAATTTATTATTCCTTATGTTTTGGTTAATTTGTAGTTGTTATTATAGCATTATACTATCATTATAACTGTTTATTATTATTAAAATTATTAAATTACTAGTGCTATCCTGTTACTACTAATAGAGTTGTTACTATTCAAACTATTATTGCTTAACATTAGGATCTGAGGTATTATTATCTATAGCTACAATTATGTAATTTACTAGAAGGTTCCAAATATTGTACAAAGGTGAACATATTGTCAGAAGATAGCTATTCTCCACTGTACCGCTACTTCAAATGTAAACTGTGGACAAAGCCCTCAATAAATAATTCATTCATTCTTTCGTTCATTTATTCACACTGTACACATGAGCTGAAAATGACTGCAAAATCAGTCGAACAGCGTCGGCCACAAACTTAGTAACCAATTGTTTTAATAATACAAATAGATTTTTTTTTGCAAGCTTAAACGAAATGAGGAGGAACAAATTGAAAATCAATACCCTATTGTAGTTAATAGAATATGTGTATCAGAAATTTTGCAGGTTAAATATAACAATATGAATAGGTGTCTGATTAGTACTGAGAAAAATGTATTACAGTAAAGTTAGTGCAGTACTGGTACGTACCATTGTATTTTAATTTTAGTCTAAGTGGTCGATATATATGTATTCTAAGTTTGATGGTTAGTATATATTTAAACTAGCAGACAAGTATGTCTTGGACAATATTTTACCAAAATGCAGAGATCATACATAGTATTTTAAAACATTATTAGAAAAATTATATAATAGGAAAAAATAAATTTATTACCGCAGTGTATACTTCCCCTATATACACCTCTTAGCGGTCTATCTTTCAGGTGCATGGAAGAACAAAGAATTGGAACCTCTGACTCTTGAGCAAGCAACATACAGTTGACCATGTGAGAAACACTTTGTCTCACTCACTTCAATTCCTGCTCTAGAGAGTTTGGACTTGCGACTTATTTACCGTAATTACAAAACAGACGCTAACGGGAAATTGCAACCGTTTGAATTTAAAGGGCAGTAGCAAGGTATCATTGGTATGCGCGGTATAAACATTAACCTCCTAGTACCACAGTTAGTCATGATATCAGCTTCCATACAAAAAGCTACTTTCAAACCTTTAGCACGCTATGTCTTATAATGGCTGAGTTTACTTATGACAATATTTTGCGGACAAATCGACCGACAGAAATATTTCCAAGGGTGGATTCGGTTTCTCTAATGAATGCCGCATCAAGATAACTTAAAATGAGTCAATTCTAAGCAATGTACGGAAAAAACTTTCTTTTATTTATATAGCTTTTACGAATGTGTATTCATGTATTAAATTTCAAAATAAAACGACCGAAAACGTAGTATTGCTTATAGATAAAAAAAGAAGCAGATTCACACTGTTTCAGACTTGTAACTTTTTGCTTCAAACCTTGGTATGAGAAGGAAGAGAGGTAGACTAAATGAACTCGTGAACTATAGGTTAGAGACAAAGAGTATGTCACACGCATGCTCAGTTAATTAAAGAAAGAAGAATCATATTTATGATTAATTGAAGAAAGAATAATATCCTAGAATATATACAAAGAAACGTGCACGAATAGGAATATACTGAAAAGGAAATGAAAAAGAAAAGGAATAAAACACAGAGGAATGAAACAGTAAATAAAATAACAAATATGCATACACATGTGTTCATTTAAACTACAATTGTTGTTGAAATCCACAGAATATTTTTCTTTGTAAAATAATTTGTAATGTAATACTTAGTTTTTCTGTTTCAAAGTTTATACTTCTGCCTATGAAAAAGATTTTAAATAAAAATCGAAATGTTTGCAATGAGAGTTTAATTTGAACCCGAAGAACTGACCGAATCCCGATAAACTTTAGTTTTGTTTATAAATATATATATATATATATATATTTATAAGATTGCTTCAGGGTTAAAGTATTAAGAAAACTCTCAAATGATGACACCCAGACCACTCTAAGGTCTTCTGAGGAAGCCTTCATTTGGTTATTGGGTGCAAGAAATTCCCCTGGTCTAAATTTAATCAGATGATTTTTTTTTCGTTTAATTTTAGTTTTATGGTTTTTTTTCCTTTCCTTTCTCTTTTTTACTTTTCTCCTCCCTTTTACTTAAATATCACTTTTATAATTTTACTTACTCACAGCCTAAACTGGTCCACGTTGGTAAGGTGGCTGCACTGCGTGTCATTGTATCGCGCCAGTTTACATCGGCCAGTGGACGCATTTACGTCTCCGTTCCTTCATTCTTTCTCCTTTTATTTTCCTTCTTTCTACTCTCCTGAAGACGGCAAGACGCCGAAATTATCGAGATTCGTGAGTGTTCGTCCTTTTTCTTGTGTTCTCTAGCTGTCACTTTAATTATATATATTTTATATATATATATATATATATATATATATACATTTTATCTTTTATCGAGGTTTGCTCTAGCTTCAAACAATACAACACCTCTACGCCAACATTTCGTCTATATTCTTAGACATCTTCAGGGATACATCAATACAGAATTCAATTGCAACAACATTAAAACTATTGTATTGTTTGTAGCTAGACTAATTCTAGATATAGAAGAAAATAAGTGTTAAATATATGTAGTCGAGATAAGAAAACATTGAATATATTTAATTTAAATTAGTTAAATTTGGAGGGTATGGGATTATAGAAACTTTTTTTTTAAATTGCTATTTTCATTGACATATTCCGTCGTTAGTTGAAGAACTAGTTGACCCATGTTAAATGTCAATGGGTCCCCAAAAAGAAACTTTGTAAAAAAGGATAATTAGAAAAATAAATGACCTCAATAAATTCTGAGGAAACACTTTAATCCTATGAAAAAAGACAACCAATATCACCTTATGTATACAAATGGGCCAGTTTTATTATCTCTCTGTTTTCTGCAGTTATCTCCCTGTTTTTAAGTTATTGTAATGAACTCTTTTCTGCACATTAACCATTTAATTACAGTGCTAGTAGTATCCATAATTACTAATGCTAACCAGTACAGAAAAGTGATATCATATTTAAAAAAATATTCTAAGTTATATGAATAATATGATTAAGAAAAGTATGCAGGTTCGGCTGAATATATACATATATATTTTGTTTTGAGAGTAAAATGTTAGGCTCAATTTTGCCCAAAAATGTTAAATGGTATAGATATGTTGACGATATTCTTTGCATTTGTCCCAAATCTTTAAATAAAGTTGATTTCCTAACAAAATTGAATTCATTAGTGCCGACAATCAAATTCACAATGGAAGAAGAAATAAGTGGTAATTTGCCCTTCTTAGATGTCCTGATCCATAGTTTACCTAATGAGTTACGCTTTAGTGTATATAGAAAACCTACGAATGTACTTGCATACGTTCATTTTTATTCATCGCATCCAAAAAATGTTAAAATTTCTGTTTTTAGAAATATGTTTTTGAGAGCTTTAAGAGTTTCCTCTCTTGAATTTCTTAATGAAGAGATTAATAAGATTAGGTCAATTGCCCTTTCATTAAAATACCCCTCTTCTTATATCGATTTAGCTTTGAAGGGTGCTAAAAAAACTTTCTCTAATACTTCAAAAGAGCCCCTTTTATTATCAAATTCTATAGTTTTGCCATACCACGAATCATTGGACCCCCTTCCAAGATTAGCCAAACAACTTGATTTTAATATAGTGTTTTCTAATCGTAATAACGTGGGTAATATGTTAATAAAAAACTCTCCCAGCGAATTAGAGTCCGCTGGTATTTATAAAATTCCGTGCAAAAATTGCCATAAAATATATATTGGTCAAACTGGTAAATCATTAAAAACACGTGTAAAACAACACCAATATAACGTAAGTAGACAGGAAAACAGTAGTGCCTTATTCTTGCATATAAAAAATGAAAATCATTATATTGATTGGACAGGAGCTAAATTTATTACCTATGAAAAATCAATGTTGTTAAGAAATATTATTGAATCGTCTCTAATTAAATTTAATAGATCTAATATTATAAACATTAGTAACGGTCTCTTCAAACTTGATACTTTCGTCACGAGGGCAATAGCCTCTTCAAAGAGGGTTGACAGCTAGCGGATAGTTTTTTACTATTTCTTACTCTACTCCTTTGTCTCCCCAAACATCCCTTTCTGGACATTAGTCCTTTCCTGTGCTTTCACCCTTTTAAAATACCACTCTTCCCTCCCACTCTTCTCAACTCCTCACCAGATGTTTTCTGCATCTAGTGTTCAGTTGGGTTTTTGACTCTGACGAAGACCGCTTGTTACGGTTGAATGATCTTAGTCTTGTTTACCCATTTCTTATTGTGGTTTGATCATTGATTGTTGTTTCACGTGTTTATGTGAAATCTTTTTATATACATATATATATTTCACTCAAAATTTGAAAACGTTTCCTGCCGCGTGTTCCCTGCGTGCCTGGTCGTCCATTCTCTTTTTTCCTGGATACGGATCATCCGAAATTGAGTTTGTAAGTGTTTCTCTTTCTCTGTATCTTGCTTTTCTTCGTTTTTGAGCTGATACATACATATGCTGAAGCAACTTCAGTTACTCTCTGATGACATATATTTGAAAGGCCTTAGAGAACATTTCCTGTCTTTTTTATTTTTTCCTTGTGACTTCTACTTTCATTAGTTTCCATCACGTGTTTATTGTGATTATTTAGTATATATATATATATATATATAAATATTTCACATAAACACGTGAAATAACAATCAATGGTCAAACCTCAGTAAGAAATGGGAAAACAAGATATATATATATATATATATATATATTCAGGTAATCTCACCACAAATTAAAGAAGATAGTCGCTCTAAGGCCTTTCGTTTTCACGTCGTCAGAGAGCAAGTGAATACAAGTTGTAAGCAGGTTATGAATTTTGATTCAAAGATGGAGTAAGATTGGCATCATTGACAGTATTTTTCCCTATAACTGTTGAAATAGTCTTGATTTGTTTGATAATTCCTTCAATTAGAAATTCATCTAATTTAAAAAGGCCTGGACTAGTGTTGACCAAGCTCTTAGAAAAGTCTTTTATGAGGGCGCTTTCAACAATGTTTCTTCTTCTTTCACATGACATAAAAACCAACTCCTTTGCTTCTTCCCAGTTAATTATTTATATATACATATATATATATATATACAAAATTAAAGTTTATCGGGACTTGGTCAGTTCTTAAGGTTCAAATTAAACTCTCAGTGCCAACGTTTCAGTTTTTATTTAAAACCTTTTTCATATGCCTACAAAACAGAGGAAATATAAGAAAAAATTCAATTATTCAAAAATCAAACATACAGAAAAGTGCAATTAGTTATAATTAAGAAATTACAATAGAAATGTTGGCAATACGTTATTGAGAAAGCTTACAGAAGTATAAGTTTTGAAACAGAAAAACTAAGTTAAACATGTCAATAGTAATTTCTTAATTGTAACTAATTGCACTCTTATGTATGTTTGATTTTTGAATACTTGATTTATTTCAAATATGATTGTGTTAGTAATAATTCGTTTTACGAATAATCATAGAAGAACTGTTCAATAATATTGTTTTATATTCATACAAAATGATTTCAATGACTAGTATTATAATTTTTTTAAAAAAAGACGTAACAAGTTTAATTTTGTTTTGTTATCATGGCACTATTATTGTATTAAGCCTTTAGTAATGCTGAAGGCACAGGTTGCCTTTAAGATCACAGGAATACCGAGTCCTTATGCGTGGTTAGCCCTATGAATGACATGTGTCTTGTTTGCGTACCCAGTAATGTGGCTTGTCTATGCTTTATGGCTGCCAAATTATAAATTAGTTACACTTTTGAAAATAGAACAGAATCAAAAAGCAGAAATCTATGTCTGTCATTATTTGTATCAATTTATATTATTTACCTTGGAATTTTCTATTGCAAAAAGAGTTAGCATTGCTAGTCTGTATTCTTATCAACTGCAGTGCTGCTACTGGTGACATTTCCAACAAACACTCTTTAAAGCTTATTGATAACGCTTTGATAAATAACTGCTTCTTGATAAACAGCAGAGTGTCTGTCATGACATTGACACTCTTAGATTCAGGCATTGACGAGTAGCAAAACAATCCTAGATGTTTGATCTCCGATTAAAGAATCAAAATATCAATCAGGCCCGTAGCATATTTTTTACATCAATATGTATGTGTGTTGGTATATGTGGTTGGTTTTTGGACTCTGATTGGTTAGTAAACCGTACTATATCTCTTTGAACAGAGAAAAGTATTCGACAAATCCAGATCCTAAAATATTCCTACATTAAGGATTTACAACTTAATGTAAACAACTAGACGGGGGATACAATAATATACCTAGCTATCGAAACCTTGACAATATTTAAAATTTTTTTAAAGCTGTCAGGATTTAAAAATCTCCTTTTTATGAATTTTAATTTTTTAAAACAGCACTGTCATAACCACACAAAACTGTTTATTAAGTCTACAAATAATACTTCATATAGTTTAACTTATTTTTTCTATCATACAAAATATATTGTCAATGAAATATTTTCAGAATATAGGATTGAACATTCTCTTACTTATTCAACCTTTTCACTACATACTACATACCAGAACTTAACATGCTCTAAAAACATACACTCTTTATCTTTATATCCATAAAGATTATGGATGTATTAGTACAGAATCAATTACAACAAGATAAACAAATAAATTAACATGTTTATATAGAATGCATTATTACCTTGGTATTTTTTGTTGTTAAAAAGTTTAGATTGATAGTTTGTATTCTAATGATATACAGTGCTGCTCCTAGCGACATGTTTACGAATACTCGTATCACTTGCATGATAACACATATGATATGACGGGAAAATAAAAGGAAGTTATAAAAAATACATCGAAATAGAATCTTGAAACTACAAATATATTTTTCAATTAATATTTAATAAATTATATATATAACTTAGATTATTAGTATCCGTTTTTATAATGCAAACATTTCTGTCTTTCTAAATATGAATCATTTCTTTTATTTGTATGTTTATTTTAGCAGCTAACAATGAAATTATTTATATTTGAAAAACAAAAAATGAATACTTTAAGAAACTGATACTGATTTTACCTAAGTAAAATATATAGTTTATTAATTGATATTAAAGAAATATTTTACTAGTTCCACTTACTTTTTTGATACAGTTTTGATGAGTTCTTTAAATCGTTATGCGTTATCAGTAAGCTTTAAAGAGTGTTTGTTGGAAATGTCACCAGTAGCAGCACTGCAGTTGATAAGAATACATACTAGCAATGCTAACTCTTTTTGCAATAGAAAATTTCAAGGTAAATAATATAAATTGATACAAATAATGAATTCATGTAAATTAATTTCAATAACTTATTTTTTCGTTACATCTCTATATATAAAGTTCGTGAGTTTGTTTGTTTGTTCACCCATTTCCCGTGAAGATAGAGACCTGAAAATAAATATATATTATTTATTACCTGAAAAATGTTAAATAAAATGAAATTACCCCTATATTCTCAAAATTGGAACCAGGGTAGCAAGTGACTTGCGTACTCGCCATGTCAGTAGTGCAGAAATATTGTGTATAAATGAACAAAATTTTTGTTAAATTTGTTTAATTTAATATTTGCGTAATATTAAATTTACCAGTAAACTGGTAATAAACTAAGGGCATGGAGCTAGGATAGCCCACTGGTTCGCATGAACGCCGATGACAGTAGCACAAATATATTAAAAATAAATGTAAGAAAACAATTTTTGAATTTAAAAGTTGAATAATATAAACAGTGGTAATGAAGTGAAGGCTTGGATCCAGGGTAGCCAATCGCTTGCATGCTCGTCGATGACAGTAGTGAAAATGTATTATATATAAATGTAACAAAACAAATTAATTTAAAATTTGCGAAATATAAACACTGGTAATAAAATAAAGGCATGCATGAAAGAGTAGCTCAGAGGCTTGCGTGCTCGCTGATAACAGTACCGCAAATGTATTATAAACAAATTGTAACAAATATATATTAAATTACTTAGAATTTTAACATTAGAAGTTAAAAATGAATAATTTTACAAACAATCTTGGACAAAACTGTCAGATAAAATACAAATGTTTTAAGGTAATTTTATAAAGATACATTCCTCTCATTAATGTTATTTTATGTTAGGTAAATAAATTGAATATTTCAATTTACAAGTTTTGTTTGTTTTAAATATATTTCATTGTGTACCTAACTTGAATTGATATTTTATTTATTTATATAACAAATTAAATGATTTTTTTACTTTTAAATAATTTTTATTTTGCTAAATATACTTACTATGTATATATCTTGAATCATGTTAAGAATACTATGTCAATAGCTTCGGCCATATAAGAACCTGTTTCCGTGCCTTAATAACAAGAAGCAACTATTAAAATTATCCCTGTCAACAATTTTCAGTGAATCAATTTCAATACCTATTTTTATAATTTCTGAGTAACACAAAGGGTCACGGGTAGTCTAAGTGTAAATAAATGTGTTTTGACCTAGCCTGAAGAATTTGTTAGTTTTAAGTTTAAACCAAGTTTAAACTTAAATTGAATTAGGTTCATGTTTAAGTTTGAATCAAACTTTCAAAGGCAATATTTTGTTTTTATTTCAAATAAGCGGAAATATGATATTCTGAAAAATAAAAGCAATGACTTCTTATAGAATAGAGTAAAAATATATGTGTTATTGACTAAAAGTCGTTATCAAAATTGTACATTTTGTACGAAGCAACTAATTTTGACTTGTATAATATATTCATTTTCGTATACAATAATTTTTAATTTCCTATGTTAAAATGGATAATTTGCCGTATAATATATTTTTTCGAACCAGGTAAGGACGTCTATCTTGTGCTCACGTGAACATCAATGTTAATTGTTATAACTTTATTAAATTTTAAAAATGTGACTCCTTTTCTCTGAGGTCTTAGTTATTCTTGTTTTACTTCTATGCTGCAGATATCCCAGCTGATATCAACCTGCAATGCAACAATTTATCACATATATACTCAAAGTAAGAAGAGTGAGTAACTAATTTAATTTACAATAATGCTTTTTACTATAGAATATTAAATGAAAATTTGGACTAGGAAGTTTGTTGATGTAAATATTTATAATATTGTGCACCGAAGAAGGTATATTAAATAATTAAGGGATTAGTGATGAATGAAATACTTGAGATGTTTTTGTAAGGAAATGTTATAATGTTTAGTAGGGGGTTTTTTTTGGATGGAGGGTTTGTTTTTCTTGGGGTTAGTTGTTAAATTGAAGGGAGAAAGGACGTTGTCCTTCTTCGGGTGGCACAGCGGTAAATCTAGTGAGAGTAATATCATGCAAATGGTCGGCAACAAGAAAGCCCTAAGTTGGGATTAATAATTTGCGAAGGGTGGCTGTAATCTGGGCGTGGCCAGCTCTAGTGTTTATTAATTGAAAACCAGATTAGTTGTGGTGGGTGGGGGAGGATTATCGGGAAAGGTCGCCTATTAACAACCACCTTCTAATCACTTAGCACCACTTATTATCTCTGATGATTTCTTCTGACCAGGGAATATAAACAGACTATCCGTAAAATACTTATAGTAGAATATGCTATCAATTTATTTCTTATTTATTCAAAACTATCCAATCATTCTGAATTTGCAAATATGAGGTACTTAATTCTGGAGGTACCATGCAAAACTGGGTTTGCAATCAAGAAACATATATTTCCCTGAGTTATTGAAAAAAAGAAAGTTTAAATATATGTATCACAAAAATAAATGTGGAAGGAATGAACTTACCAAAATTAGGAATCACGAAAAACTTTAAAAACGTATTATAGCTTTCACAAGCAATAGTGCAAAACGCTGCAGTATCCGAAGTAACTGTCATTATGTTCTGTAAAGCTGGCAAAGTCATTTTAGTGATTACGTGGCATTAATATTTTAAAGAATCTAAATATTTATAATGTGATAATTTAAAAAAAAATGTTGTAATTGACTCACGAGGTCAGGTTTATGAAGGTGTGTTTCTAATGTGGGTAGCATACAGGTCGTGTTAAGGTTAGAGAAGATTGCACGTACAAAGGGTCATCAGAAGTCACCACATAAGTCCTTTGTTTTATCAGACACTGTTTGCCGCTATGTCACAAGTCTTTAAGGTTGATTTACATAAATTAATTTAAAAAAAAAATGGTTAAAAATATTAAATTTTCTTAACACGTACTGATTGTATTCCCCGCCCAACCCCACCACCACAAAAGCACAATACATATAAAATTTACATGACTATATCAATGTTTAAACCACAATATGAAATGGGGGAAAAAAGACTTGTATCTTTCATCAACAACAAGCGGTCTTCGTTAGAGTCAAAAACCCAACTGAAACACTAGATGCAGAAACATCTGGTGAGGGGTTGACAAGACTGGGAGGGAAGAGTGGTATTTCCAAAGGGTTTAAGGTGCAAGAATGAACAATAGTACAGAGAGGGATGTTTGGGTATGCAAAGGAGTAGAGTAAGAAAAAGTAAAAAAAATCCACTGGCTGTCAACCCTCTTCGATGAGGCTATTACCCTTGTCAAGACAGAATCAAGTTTAAAAAGCCCGTTACTAATGTTACATTTTATCTATTAAATTTAATCAGAGAGGATTCGATAATATTTCTTAACAAAATTGATTTTTTATAGCGTTGTATTGGTGTTGTTTTGCACGTGTCTTTAAAGATTGATTTACTACCAAATACCTATTACATAATACACCTATAAAATAGTAGTCATAATTATTGAAAGCAAGAACCACTCAAAATAATGAGGTTTTGTTTTCTTATTTGTTTTCAATGATTATGATAATTGACTTTCGTGTTAAATTTTGTTCTGAGATCAAAAATATAGTTAATCTGTTATTTGTTACCCATTGTAGCCATTGGAGACTGCACTACGGTGTTGATTCGGCATTAGAAGTCCTACTTTCCAACTAACTCAAGTTTATTTGATAGAAATCATAAACGAGTTTCTTTTATAACTATAGTTTGAAAGAGATTTAAGCTTTAATGAAAGCCTAATAATCACAGATATAAAAAAAATAGGGTATAATAGACTTAAACATATATTTTCTTTTCAATTTTTCAAATGTATGTTATATTAATTTCAAAGTAGACAAATATGATTGTTGCATATATTTTTTCTGTTTCAGGTAAGAATATCAGCTAACTTCATATATTTTTTGATAGTAACGCTCCATTCATGTTTCAGTCTTCTTACAATAAAAAGGTATATCTCATTGATTTTATATATTAAATAATGTCGCTATTTAATACTTGCTATAATGTTTAACCTGTTACTGTAAGCACAAGATTAATTCATGCAGTTAATTAAATGTTCATGTTAAGTAACTTCCTCAGATTTGCTATAAGTGTAAATAGCACTCATCAACTAAAATTGTAACTATTGAACATATGAATAATAAAATAAATATTATGCTTTTATGATATTATGTATTTACAGATCGTTTAACTATTAAAATAAGTTTTGTCTGCCCAGGTGTTTAGACATGTAATATTGTTCATAACCTATGGAAATTTATTCAATTTTACCTAAAGTTAGATAGAACTAACTTAAAAATTAAAAATTTGAAAATAAAATTAATTAAAAGTTGCCTTTTGTTTTTATTTGTGAATTGAAATTGGCACAGTATACTGCATGTAAATAAGTTTGAATGTTAGGAAAGTTGAGATTTTAAAATTATGGTAATGGAGGTGTTATAGCGTGGTACAGAGGAATAAAATGCAAATGCGGTAGAAGCAAGATGTAAGGGCATGTTGTGAAGCATCTAAGTGACACATGCTATAAAGTCATATTCAGCAAGTAATTTAATGCAAATTTAACTCAACCATTTAAATTATTTTACAAACAGGAAAACATTTTTTTTTTATTTTACACAATTAAATATCCGTTTAAATTCACATAAGTTTCGACTAGAAAAGTTATAAAATAAAAGTTTTTCAACTTTAGATTAGAGATTATGTGAGCATAATATTGTAGTAAAATTCTCTGTATTAATTGGAAAATTAATATTTCTGTTTATAAACCGTATGTATATGCATAGAATAATAAGAAATTCATTAATATATGGACGAATTTCCATATAAGAAATATTAATATATGGAATTTGGAGGAATTTTTGGATTCAAAAATCAAACTTTCGTTGCCAACGTTCATTTCTGTGAGCTCTTTTAAAAATTAAATGTTATATATATAAATATGTTTTGACGGAAACTATTTCTCAAAACATTTGAAAAATACGTTAAAACACACAACAGGACCAAGATGTGTGTATGTCCGTTGAAATCTCAAGACCTATTTTTTTTCCACGATACATTTTGCTAACAGTTAGATAAAGAGAATATAAATATAAACAAAACCGGCTTAATATATTTAATTTGTGATACATTCAGTGGTGATTAACTGCAATAAAATATATTGGGTATTCTAATGTAGTGCAATCAGTTATTATGCGGTATTTACTCATTGTAGGGTAAAAATCTAATGAAATGGTCTCCACATATAAAAATTTAATGATGTAAACAACGCGTTTCGAACACGTAGTGTTCTTAATCTTATTCAGAGGCACTCATCCTTAGCTAATGCTTGAGGAAGAACACTACGTGTTCGAAACGCGTTGTTTATATCATTAAATTTTTATATGTGGAGACCATTTCATTAGATTTTTACCCTACAATATTGGGTATTACATGTTTTTTACTCTTCTTACATTTTTTGTTATTTTTATTACTGCATAAATACAGTTACATTTTTCTTAGTGTTGGTTTTTACATATATCTACATTTTTATACAATTTAATGGCCATTTAATTTGAAAATTAGTAAAATAACTATACTATCGGAATATAGATGGCATATTCCACTATGCTTTTTATGAACTGCTATTGGCAATTTTGATAGAAATGTTAATTGAAATCAAAATACATAATAATCCTGAACTACAATCATTTCTAGTTCTGGACTCCAATTTATCAAAATTAGATTTAATTTAAAAGTTATTTATCTCTCAGTTAACTTCCATGAACATTAAAGTGCAAATTAAACGCCAATAAGATTGAAGTGTATTAGAGTCACTTTGAAACTTGCAAATAGCTCCAGACACCCAACTAGTTCTCTATAACTCTCTTGAATACTAGTTTGAAATGGACTTTGGTGAGAACAACAAAGGTAACTTGAGGTCCTTCGTGCCTCATCTGACAGTGGTGAAGCCTTAACTTAGTATAACCTTCCTACAGTCTAACCATATAGCGCTTCAAAAGTATAACAATACAGATTGCCAATGTGCTTATAATTAAATTATTTAAAATGCTATTTGGTCAGTAACATCAAATAATATTCGAATGTTACAAACATGTTTGATGAGAATATTATATTTTGTAAATACCTTTTCCTGCATTAAATAACATGTTTCTAGTATTGTAAAAAATGAATAGTATCAAATTTTTAATTTGATAAAGTTTTACACAAAGTAAATAGATCATATCTGTTTCATTTTTTTTTTATTATTTTCACATATCATGTATCGTATTGAAAGGATATTGATCGGAAAAAATTCAGTCTAGAGATTTTGACAGATTTACATGTTTTGAGATACCAAAAATTCTTCTTTTGATATTTTGTTGATGATTTCTGGTTTGGTGTTTGCAAGTCGGTGGGTGTTTGTTCCAATAGGCTTGTTGTAGGTACATGGTTTGATTTATCAAATTGATATGCTTTCAAAATGGTCATATTGTGGAAATCTGTTCTATTGTTTCCGAAAATGTCACTTCTACGATTCCCAAATTTTCCATAATTTTTCTTCCATTATAAAAATGTCATTTTTTTGATCAGAATATGATTTTAGTCATCATGTATTTCTACTAAATAACTAACTCTAGAACTTGAAAATTTTGAGATTACCATGAAACTAACAAGAGCAATGCTGAAAAAAATCAGTTTTTTTTTTAAAACAAGAGGAAATGTAATTTCTGCAAACAAATATAAAAAAACTTGACATATGGTTGATTTTATGATACTGCGAGAACAAAAATGAGGACCCAATACAATTATACGATTTGGCAAGTAATAATGAAAAACAATTTTCTATAATAATAAATATAACTTTGCCGAAAATACTTGAAAAAAAAAGGACATTGTGGTATATTTTTGTTGTCAATAAAATGTTTTAACACTAATCGGGGAACCGATGAAACTTGAAATTCTGTTAAAAACATTACGATTCAAAGTAAGTTACATGAAATACAAAAAACTGAAAAAACAAACTTGAAATAAAGATAACCTACTGCAATTTATAGATTAATTTATTATAATTGATATTTATTTTTTAGTGCCAAGTATAACATAAATTGGGATTTATATTTCAATACAAGTCATTTGAAGATATTTTAAAAGCATACATGATATTAAGACAAATAAAATTGTTATTATTATATAAGTAATCACTAAACAGCCATATATTTCTGCTGTAATAAGAATATTTGAATTAACTATAGAGGTCCTACTGATTCGACGATTTATCAGTATTCATGCCGTTAAATTATTCTCAGTATTGATCAGTATTAATGACTTTAAATTCATTGAAAGCCAGTGTTCTATTTATCAATACAACCGAAGAGAATGTGTGTTCTGTACTTTCTATCCACCAGGGGGATGCTTTGGCCATGTTAACTGTTGTCTAGGCTTCACAGCTAAGGGAGAGTTTATTGTGTTTGCAATTCAGTTGAACTTGTTCTTGTTATAGCCTTTGTACTATTTTGAACTTTTTTTGTCATTGGTTATTTCGTTGGTAACTTCAATGAAGAGGGTCAGTGTTGTTGTTGTTTTGGGCAGGCAGTGATGCTGCTTCCTCTGATGCACTTATAGTGCTTCACAAGGGCAGGGAAAGCAGGCTGCATTGCATGAACTGACGACCACAGGTCGTGGTCTCTTGGAAGCCGAATGTAATGCTATGCATTAAACATGTTGTTTCACTTCCTTGATTAAGTGGTTGTTCCATTATCACAGGTCAATTTTTAATAACTAGTATACCCATCAGGAAAGAAAGCAATTAGAATTAGCTTAACAAATTAACGATAGTTGAAGAAAATTGTTAGTCTTAAATGAATTAATCTTGGACACTTCTTCTATATAGTATTTTTTTTTCTTTTCGGGTAAGAATGTGAAATGCATTTACGCACATTGTGCTTGGCTCCCAGTAAACCAGACTACCAACTAAAACACCCCCTTTTCTTCCAGGACCTCTAGCCTGGAACCATTTTTCACATTACCTAAGACTAGGCCACTCATTTCCTTATGTAAGGCAGCCTTACTTTAGAATTTGTTATTCTAACTCTTCTAAGTGTGACTTTTTAATTGTGAGGATAATTATAAACACCTTGAAATCCATTTTATTCGGTCCTAATATATGGGTAATTAATCAAAAATTAGTGTATCTTTAGATCTATCACCATGAAATAGCAACTATTGTCTTCAGGAAAGTGCGATATGCTCAATCTAAAAATCTAAGTGTGGCGTAAATACTGCTAATACAGACCTCACATTTTTTTCAAGACAGAGAATAGTTGGCTAAATATTTTTATTAAATCTATTAATCTGGACTATCAAAGGGACGAAAATACTCTTGTAGTCTTTTTAATATAATAACTACACTAGAACGGTCATGTATCTGATATACTGAGTAAGGTCATCAACAAACTGTTGTCTTGTAAATTGTTCGTTTGTAGAATATGGGTCTAGACTTCAGGTTTAGAATATTACTCTTAATTCACTTATAAAACTAATTTGTTCACATGCATTGAATTGTGGTGCTAAATTTTATGAAAAAGGTAGTCCAATTGCCGTTTATTTACTAAATATACTAGTATGACTAGAAATATCCGGAGTCATGACGGTATATCCTACCTCTAACATCAAAAGTCACTAATCGTTCATCATATGAGTATTTTTATCAAAAGAGTTTGATTTGCAGTCAACTGAGACTGCGCGAAATGGAAATGTCTCCATGACAGATAAAATGTTAACACCTTTAATCTGACATAACGCTTATTCTAGTCTGCATGTTGCCAAGATCTAATGCTATTCATCAGTAGTTTTAGGCGTTTAAATGATCAGAAATAATCATCTTTTTGCTTTTAAAATAAGATTTTTGTTTTAAAAAATAGGCTTTGTTGTGATGCGAGGGTTAAACAATATACTGGTGTCAAAGAATTAAAAATTAAACCAATAAAATAAGTCAACTCTCACGTGAGTACTTGGACACAAAGGATTCAGGGAAATGAGACAGGGAATTGGCTGGAAAAAGGTTGGAACATAAACCACCTGTGGCTTGGAGTCTTATTGTGCAACACACCCCTCTTTTTACAAGTATCTAATTGATAAAAGCGTAAAGAAGGTAACATATAAAAGTTTTTCTAGAATTAGTAGGTATAATATTATTTGATAACCACTTTCCAGTTATATATAAATTTGTAAGGAAATTTACAAATCTATGAAGAATGTATCGTTTCGCGTAGGTCACACCAGAGGTTTTACTTTACTATAAACGAGAAATAGAGATCATAGGAAAAAAATTGAACTTCAGATTTACATGTTTTGAGTTCTGCAAAGTTCGGAACTTAAACTAGATTTTTTAATATCTTAATAGGAAATGTAAGTGGATTTAACTCTTAAATACATGAAAGCAAATGCCAATCAATCACATGTTATTACATATGTCATTATAGATGTTTGGTAACATTTTCTTTAGGCTAATATACTTGTTATTTGAAGGTATGATCTTTCAAATGGACAATTTTCCGTAAAATCTTAATTAGCTTTAGAGTGATCAGAAGCTTCTTATGTTTTTTTTAACCATTGTTCACGGATAGAGAATTTACTTGTTTTGTGCTGTTTAAGGGGCAAGAGTGTGATTCATTTATTACTCTGGCTTAGTATAAACCGAGTATGGGGACTTCCATCCAAATATTAATAAGGCACCACTTCGTTCGCTGCTCTATAGGTAACCGTTGGCTCGGTATAGTGTGCCCGCCTATGCTTGATTGTACTGCAGTACTATTACTAATAAATACTGCAGTACTGATTATATGAAATAATTATGATGAATAATAAAAAAGTCACGTATGAAATTAACACTGTTCTTCTTTTTGATATTTACTTGGAGATTCAGGTATTCAGCAATCAAATACGAGACTTCATAGAGCACTGCGGTCCGACATTTTAACTGTAAAGCGGAAGTTGCCTCATAATCAAAAACCTCTAGTAATTTCTGGAAGAGAAAATGGATATTAGCATACATTGGGATGTACAATGTGTATTGTTATTGATTGTAGCTTTCTGATAGTTATATAGATGTCAAGTAATATTGCTCTTGAGGTAAACTAATTACATGTAAAATACTGCAAGCGATGAAATCTATCCGTAATGCTATTGTTACAAAGATGTCATTGACTAATATCATAAAGCATATCCTCCAATCTCTGCTGTCTGATCAACTATACATTTCCAACAAGCAATAGAGTATTTCAGATGTTCAGGAATCATCATTTTTGGAGGCCAGTAATACTAGATACATTTATCTCTCTGAAATAATTTCAGAACGGGTTTTCATATACATTCGATAGCAAATAACCCGACACCTCTAATAAGAAAGAAGTATTAACAATTAATCCCTCCTTAAATCCCCAAACAATCTCATTTTTCTTGTCAGAGAGGAATTGAGCTTACTATATACTTGAATATATTAACCATAATTAATCCTATTAACCATAATTTCATATTAATCATAATGAAGTTTTTATGCCATACCTCTAAACCCCTTCCACATTTACTTTACACCAGTTTGTCGCTAAATAGTCAACCAACTTTATTAATAAGAATAACGCTCTCAAAAGATAAGACCTACCCAAGGAACTAACGCAAATGGCCGTTATGCAAATCATATTTACGTCTAATCTTGAAGATTCCTAACATTTGATCATTTTCTCTTACTTTACAAATATTTTTTTCTGGCTTCAACGCATTTTCGACCTGTAAGTCATATTAATGTTTCAACACTCTTAGTTATTCTACTTGCTTTATGTACAACATATCCAGTAGCTTTGTCACATTCCCTAAACAAATGTTACCTCTGTTTTGTAATAAATGTTATAAGTGAAAACCGATATAAAAAACACTACGATAAGACAAAAATAAGCTAACATTACGGCTTTAGAGGTGTCATAGAGGCTCTAACACTTACCATGTCCGAACTTCTCATAGTCCTTATTAAAGTCCACCTTATTCAATTTTTTACGAATCTTTCTATATTTATTTGTAGGAGTTATCTCTCTCTTTTATATCAGAACTACACCTCAGAAAAATGCTTACGGTGTCTTCCGGGCACCAGCGTAAACAGCTCTAGTTAGTTACCTTTGTATATTTCAAAAAAGTAATTTTAAAAATACCCATGCTCTGAAAGAAACTGTGTCAAGTAGTGGGTGATAGGGAGATTGTATATCTGTAATCTACCTTCTGAACTCGATAAAATAGAGTACATCCACCTCCCAGTCAACCTCCTCACCCTCATCCCATCTTGGGGATGGGTTGCCATTAATCAAGGCTTCCTAAACCAATTTCCTTCACCCACTTTATAAATCTAAAGCCCTATACTGTCCATGGTGAGACAACTTCTCTTTTCAAACCTGAATTCCTTAAGGCTCATTTGTGCCCATATGTCTGTAAAGATGTGCTGTCCGATAACCGGCTCCACAAGATGAATATGATACATATGCCTTGGTAATCAATATGAAGGCATTCCTCTGGTCTGCTGGTCACTAAAGCTTTCTTTATGAGTACTATTACTTCATGGGTGTGTGTGTGTGTGTGTGTGTGTGTGTGTATCAGTCATTTCTCTCTCAAGATAACGGTTGAATATAATGATAACGAATCAAATAATAAGCGTAAATGTATTTTTCTGTTTCATATTAAGTTATATGTTAGTATAGATATAACTTCAAATTGAAAGTTTCAGTTCAAATTGGATTACTTTACACATAACTCTTATATATATTGTAAACAGGAAAACGATGCAAAAGGACAACAACCGTTTCACGATGAATCACATACACAAACTAAGGAACAAACACACTTACTGGCTCTAATTTTCAGTTGAACCGTCATCAGGAGAGTTCAACCGAAAATTAGAGCCGGTAAGTATGTTTGTTTCTTAGTTTTGTGTTTGCGATTCATCGTGAAACGGGTATATATATATATATATATATATATATATATATATATATATATAATATAATATCAAACTAGAAAATGACAAGGAAAAAAAGACTGAGACCTTTCAACCGTTACAAGTGGTCTTCGTCAGAATCAAAAACCCAACTGAAACTCTAGATGTGGAAACATCTGGTGAAAGGTAGAGAAGAGTGGGAGGGAATAGTGGTATTATAAAAGGGTGAAAGTGCCGGAAACCACTCCTTTCCTTTTAAAATACCACTATTCCCTCCCATTCTTCTCAACTTCTGACCAGATATTTCTTCATCTAGTGTTTCAGTTGGATTTTTGACTCTGACGAAGACCACTTGTTACGGTTGAAAGATCTTAGTCTTGTTTTCCCATTTCTTATTGTGGCTTGATCATTGAGTGTTATTTCACGTGTTTATGTGAAATCTTGTTATATATATATATATGTATGTTGAGAAATGTAAACTAAATAAGCAGATACAATTGATTTACACGCATATAGCTTTAAATCTTTGATTTAAATGTCGTTCAAAGTAACACAGAAGGGAAGCCATTGTGCACCACCCGAGTTACTGTCCAGAATCTGTATATACAACAGTCAAGAACCAAAAAATATTATATATGAACCAGTAGGTATACTAGTATACATAAATAATGTATATGAAATTGTGATAAATAATATTCTGTTATAAAGAAAGTGTTAACAGGAGTTTGTCCCTTGGATTTATAGCTGCTGTTGAATCTAACGAATATTGGGTTCCGCAGAAGCTCATAGGTTTCTTTTATTATATCTATTAATAAATAAAATGTGCGTAGTATTATATTGGAATTCTTGAGATTACTGAATAAAAACAAAGTGCAAACGAGATGATGAATTAAAAATTGCTTACGTTAATTTTATATATAGGTTATAATTTTTTTAACTTTAATTTTCTTTTTATAGAAGCAGAAAATGCAATTAAGTAATATAAACCATTAGAATGTGTTGTACCCACTCCAAACCTGTTTTTTTTTGCTAGTTTATTAACTATTCACTTCATGAATGAAAATAAATAAATGTAAAATGATTGTACAGCTATTATTAAAATAGGATTTTCTTGCTGCATATAATAGTAGCACTCAAAAAAAAAAACAAAAAAAAAACACGCATCCTAATACCTAACATATTACAAAATAAAGCAATATTTTCAATCTTGTCTCGTTATAAAACGTGAAGATTAATAAAAAGATCTTGACAGCAGCCATTCATCTCTCAGAGGCAGAGATTTATAAGTCAATAAAGGAAGCATACAGTGTTCCCGATAAAATTCACTGCTTCCAAAGAAGTTTATTCTGAATTCTTTAGACTGTTGATTTAAGGACATCCTAGTTCCATATCATTATGTTTCTATTAATATTTATTCTGTTAAACTAATATCTATCATTGTTGAACAATACAATTTACAAACCTCAAAATCTACAAAAAATTTAATCTAATATTTCACCTATAATTTATTTAAATAGCAATCTAACTCATAATATGTTTAAAATTAATCGATTGTATTATAATTAGTATTATGTAACAGCATTTTTAGAAGACTTATTAAATTTCTTTAATAATTTTCGTTTACAAAACAAGAGATAAAATTAGAAACAGCCTTAAATCAAATTTAGTATAATATCTGAAAATTGTCATAGGTGTTAGTATGTTTGAATTTTTACTTTATTAGTGTTTAACGACATTTCTGCAAATTTAATTAAAATGATAGAAATATGAACTTTCTATAGAGTCTTACTTCTATTGGCACCGTACCAACCGATAAAGCTTTTTATCCAGAATGTAATTTATTCCCTTTTGTAAGTAATATATTAAAGAATATTTTATTTATTTAATAATACCAATATCTATATTAATAAAACACATATGTCTATCTGCACATATAAAACATTTTACGAAATAGTGTTGAATTAACATAACTGAAAAAAATGAGGTTGTTTAAAAAATTGTACTGATCTGAATAATACCATTTGAAAGCTATTAACTCTAATTAAGAAAAAATATTTTTTTCTAATTGACTGCAACAGTGAGTGAAACAGTTGAGTAGAGTCAGAAAAAGTTAAAATCTGTCAACCCCTTAGACTCTTCTAGCTTTCAACCCTCTTAGAAGAGCCTATTGCTCTCGTTAACACACATATATTTAGAATAGATAAACTCATAAATTAAAAATTAAGTTTGAAGTAACAAATAATGAAAACACAGTAGAAAAAAATCAATTAGAAACTAACTTTAGAGTGGTGAAATGTTTTATATATACATATATAAAGATTTCACATAAACACGTGAAATAACACTCAATGATCAAACCACAGTAAGAAAAAGGGAAAACAAGACTAAGATCTTTCAACCGTAACTCTGACTCTGACGCTGACGAAGACCGCTTGTTACGGTTGAAAGATCTTAGTCTTGTTTTCCCTTTTTCTTATTGTGGTTTGATCATATATATATATACATACATGATCATGACACCCTTAGAGCTTCTGAAGAGGCATTCATATGCCTCCTTGGGGCTCGTTCTCTTCCTGGTGGTTATAATTTCACGTGTTCATTGTAAAATCTTGTTATATATATATATATATATATATATATATATAAATATATATATATATATATATATAAATATATATATATATATATAGAACGTTACTTATAAACTTCTTTTCGATATTATGAAATGGGGTTCAAGTGCAAAATATGAGTTCTGTTTTAAGAACAATTGGCTCTTTATGATGTCTTTCTCTATTTTATGGTGTTTATTAATGATTTAGTTATAGTTTCTGTATCAACAGATCTTAAGATATATATTTATCACATTTTAAAGAAAAGCTCACAAGGTTTGTTGTGTAGAATTTGTTGAAAACAGAATCGTAATGTTTATCAACATTTAAACTAAATGAAAATCACCTCTATGAAATTTTCAATATATTTTTATCTCCTTTTGGCGTTTTCCCGTACATTGTTTTTCTGTTGTAGATTTGACATTGACAGACTACATTTAGAATACTGTCACACACTTATTATATATTAACATATTGAGTCAAACTGTTTAGCTAAACTCAAATAGTAAGAAATGAGATTAAAACTATAGATAGATTAAAAAGAGATATTGTTCGCTGAGATATCGAGCATGAAACTGTTCGTGAATCGGATGAAGACTGCAGTCTTCTGTCCGGATGAAACGGAAACTTTCAAGCACTTACTCACTGACTGTAAAGCATCCGCCTGTAAGAGGCTTAGAAACTTTGGTAAAACAAAAGTGATAACTGTGGAGATACAACAGATTTCTCTGAGAGGTATAATTAAGTTTATAAGAGAACTTTTATCTTTAGTTGCAGAAGACGCAACATCTGAAGCGTTTCACGAATAGTTATAATAATAGTATGTCCGACGTCTTCTAGGCTCATTAGGTATAAATGAATCTCCATAAAGTTTAGATTTGGTACTATGTTCAGTAAATTATGTCCATGAATATGCTATTATCAAGGATTAGATAAACATTTAATTTATATCATGTAATAACTTGTGTAGAGCATGTTTCAATAAAGAATTTAAAAAAGAAAAAAAAACTTAGTTTATGTAAACTGTAAAGCTTATCACCTATATTATTAGAACATATTTCGAATGTACCACATTCATCATCAAGATAAGAATGAATATATATACTCAAATACTCTTTATAATCCTATTTCCCTTAAGATGAATGTGGTAAATTTGAATCATGTCGACTAGTTATGCAGGTTATAAGCCTTTCTTAGACGAAGAAGGAATTTTGGAAATTGGTAGAAATTATGTAGGAAACAGATGCATGCCAAATATGGGACGTTATTTAACAATATATATATATTGTTAAATAGCAGATATTTTTTTTCAGCAACTGTTCTTTATTTTTAATCACATTTCTATACTGTAAAAGAAAAAAAAATAAAAATAATAAAGAGGTTATAACATAGCCCAATAACTGATTATATATTAATGCACTAACTATAGCTAAATTATAGAAGAAATCAGAAGCTTTCGTTAAATGAAATAAAATAACAGCCATATAGCAGCAAAGAACAGTTAAGGGAATATAAAATACAATTAGAAATATAACAGAGACAGTTCAAAACACATAGAGATAGGGGTTCCTAAAACACGTCAAACTAGCGCTCCTAGAGTATGGGAAGTTAAGTGTTGACTTGCTGAAAAAAAGTGTGAATGCAGAATCTGCTCTGCTATTTAACTATACATGCCTAAATGAAGATCTGATCCCAGTTTCGAAACTTTGATCTGCTGCTTTAAATTTGAAAAGACCATCCAAATACTAAAATTCACATTAAAATTGGAAATACGATCCAAAACTTCCCAATATGGTTCCCTGCCGTTGCATTTCCGTGCTTGGTCTCCCATTCTCTATTACTCCTGAAGACGGATTATCGGAAAACTGGTATTATTTATCTTTCATCTACTCATTATTATCCTGCATATTGTCCTCTATACTGGACAGAAACTAGAATATATTTTTGCTTAGTGTTGGAAACATCTTTTTGTTTTTCTGAATTGTTGCACTCCACTTGTTGCATCCTCTAGCTTCTCAAAGCAGCTTTTATTCACCGTCTTGCTAGATAGTCTTGCTAGATATCTAGCAGAATCATTAGCCAGTTGCAAACCAAATTCGTTTCTATCATTGTTTTCATAGTTATTCTGTATAGAAGTTTTTTTGTTATTTTTACTAAAAATATATTCAAACTTAACAAGAAGTTTTATTCATTTCCAAAAAGTTTTTTTTTTCGAAAATATTTAATGATATACCGTAAATTGGGATAACTTAGCAAAATTTGTTCACTTGGGTAAAAAACAACAGCGTTCACCATAAAAATGATATACAGACACAGAACAAAATATCTATATAATTTACTTACATTTTCAGAACTGTTTTCCCAAAACTTTATTTTCAGAATTTCAACGTATCAGCTTTTCTATGTAAAGTCAAAGAGAAACAAGTCCCCTCGTATGCATATTCTAACAAAAACTGACTTCTTTTTTAAGACAATGAACCATTTCCAGGTGCTCTCATTGATAGTATCATATTTATTGTTTTATACTACATAACTTAAATTTTGTTAATCATTGTAACGTATTTAATAACAAATAAATTATAGTTTACTTAAATATATTTAAATTTCTAAAACTTTAAAATGGAACAGTAATTTAAAGAAATATAAACAAAAAACTAGATGGTAATGATTTATGTTGAGTAAATAATTTTCCCTGACATAGTGGATATTATAGAGCACCAATAAAACATTCTCCGCTTTTAGAGTCCCTTTAGAAGATAAAAAGAATACATGTCTTTATATTTAGGCCTCTCAATTGAATAGCACAGACAAAAACCCTTTCAATCAGGATTTTATCGGAAAGGTATAGAATTTTTTTTTCGTTTACATCCTGGACACGTATTTTACCTTAGATAACATTTATTTTTATTAAAATAAAACTAATCCAAAGCCATATTGAGATTAAGAAGATTAAATTAAAATATCAAGTTAAAACAATATAGGCATGTTGTTTTAATTAAGAATCACCTTATATAAAAACATCATCAGCAACACAAAAGGTATTTATATATTTAAAAGGTATTTTAGAATAAATTATAAAATAGATAGCCTTGTGTCAAATCAATGCCGTTCTCTTAAAAAATATTTCTTTGTTGATTTAGATGAATATTTATAAACAATTAAATAAATAAAACGTCAGCAATTAATTTTTTTTAAATTATGTTATAACAACCTAATGACAACCTTGTGAAAACTTTCGCAAGGGATCAGTTTCCTACTAGTTGTTTTCACTTGACCAACCCGTCAGTACCACTTCCTTGGGTATGTCTTGAATTCTCTTCATTCAACTTTTATTTTTTATTATTTCACTCTAATTTTTGTAACTAATTAGATTTAATTTGTATTATAATGTCTTCCTGATAATGAACACAAAGTGTTCGAAACGCGTTGAATAAAACTTCATTTGTGTGGAGACTTTTGTTGGTTTATCCATTTTACCTCAGAATAGGTTATAACAATTCAAATTTAAAAGTCATTTGCAATAATTCAACCGGACAAGACTTATTTGAGGATAGCTGCTGGGAAGATAACCAAAAATACTCTATTGTTAAAGTCAATAAAGTTTTTAACTTTCTAATAAATGTTTTTAGGGCTGGAATTTGTTCACTTTAATTTTTAATAGAGGCTTTATGAGATATATACTTCTTCTAGATGAAATTTTAATGTAGAATAGCTGTTGATAATAAACATACAATCCTGAAAGAAAAAAAATATGCTTTATAAAAATCATTGTAGATTTAGTAAACAATGCTAATTAGATTCGAGCTTAAACATTATCATAAAGATAATGTTAAATCATAAATTAAAATGTTTAATTTATTTTTCTGCAGTTTGCATCTTTTAATAGAAATGCCTGAAGCATTGATTCTTATTTCTCCCTTCCTTCATATGCTTTTACAGGAAACTGATAAATATTAATGATGTACCAACTGACTAAATTTTTACCAAAAATTAAATTCTTGCATAAATATTTGGTGGTTAGTAAAAAACCAAGAAATATTTTGTAATTCTATGAATTTAATAACGTAATAAAAAATTTTCTTTTCAACTTTATTTTTGTTGGTTTGTTTTCCAACACTGATAAGGCTTTCACCTTTTAATACTGTTCTAGGAGTGGAAATTGTGACTCATTTGTTATTTGGTACTCACACCAGTAATTGGCTAGCCACATTACCTGTTGATTCTACATTGGGAGTCCTAAATTTTGTTTAACTGAAATTTATTTTAAAGAAGGAATATTTAAAGAGTACCTGGCATCGCACATTCTCAAGACCGATGGATTAAAGCCCTCTTCAAGGAACAATGTGCTCAGATTTAGTCATCTCTAAGGTAAATATCGAAGGTCAGGTGAGTCCTGAACCCCGGACCTACTACTTCACAGGCAAATGCTTTAACAACTGAGCTAACCTGGTCCCTTTTTTTCAAATATTTGATTGGTTTGAGTGTTTTCACTCTGATCTTTTAGTAGTGATAGCCGTAATTTGTTTTGATATGTATAAAGAGTAACGTATGACTGAATATACTCAAAAATATGGACCACAGGTATAGAATGAAACAATTGCAGGGAAGTAGAGTTGAACTGAATGAAAAAAATATAAAAAAAGAGTTTTTTTTTACTTCTATTATATTCAATTTATAATAAAAATAATATAAATATACTTCTAACCATATATTGATATAAAACATTTTTAATTAATTAATTAAAACAGAAAAGAAGATTTGAGAATCAAAACTGCATGAAATAATGAAAAAAATATATATCTATTGAAACGTGGCCGTAGATTAGCCCTCTATAAAGCCTTAAATGCGTGAATAGCTGAAAAGCAGGTAATATGGTAATGGCATTGGAGTGATGAATATATGGACTGGCGAATATTTCTGCACATGAAGTGATTCGTCAATGGCTCGCCCTTGCAATAAATCTCCCCAAGTTTTATCTCATTCGAACCTAACAATCTCCAAATAGGATGTAATTTTTCAAACGGAGTTATTTTGAAAGATTTAAGAGATGGCTTTTATCTCACAATTGGAAACTGAACGCGATGAAAAGTCGATAAAAATAGAATAAGAGTGAAACGTTTCCGATTCAAAATAATATCAGAGGAATTCCTATTTAACTTATTAAACATCATTTTCATTTATTTGATTAAAATTAACATAGATTTTTAAATGAATTTATCAAATGTTTAAATCAAATGATCAGATATTTTAATTAAATGATAAAAATGTTTGAATAGTCAAAAAGAAAGTTACTTTCTTAAATTTGATTTTATGACTATCAATATTATAACAAATTATTTTATTCAAAAATTTAGTAATTTTATATAATGAAGAATTTGAAAAACTAAAACTCCTACCATTATCGTTATTCTTTGCGTACTCAAATTAATTAGGTCAACACTAAATCTTTTTTTGATTAAATGTAATTTATATTATATGCCAGGAAAGTAATTGCAGAAAGTAACTAAGTAATTTACTGTTACCATGAAACATTAAATCATTAATTGAAATCCAAGTAAACTTTCTTGGTTTTAAGATTAATTCTATTTTATAGTTAATTTTTGATACTGTATATAAAAAAATGTTTTAATATATTATTATTTTAGTATTCATTAATCATGTTCATTAATAAATGATTATAAGATATTGTATAATTTCATTCACACATAATACAGTAAAAAAGTAAAAATCTCGAATAAATTCTATGCCTTAAAAAATTTGAAAATAATCCAACCAATGGTAATAAATCCAAATTTAAGAATGCCTGATTGTATATGTTGTGAAATTGTATTGTGTGAAATGTGTCAAATTGAATCACAGGGAGTCGAACACCAATGAGCCTCACTCCACCTTGTCTTTAAATTTATGCCGAGTAGAATCAGGAAAAAGTGAAATTTCTCCTACAACAATTTTTTTACGATAACAACAATTATTATACTAAGTTACACAAATATTAAATAGCATTCTTCAAATATTTCTTGTTATATACCTTTTTATTACTGATAATCTATAGTCTAACAGGGATCGTAGTTTCATTTTTTCTACTCTTTATATTTTTTCTCATTTTTTTGTTTTTTTTTTCTATAGTATGTACTTTAACTTTTAATTGCAACTTATTTTTAACGAAACAGACGAGTGATATCTTGAAGGCTTGATGAGTGAAGTAGGAGGGCTTGTGTAGGCAGGCAGTGAACCCTATGGAAGGCAGGTATTGGACCCTAGAGAGTGTCGATATTTCAAATTTCTTTTATATATTTGATTATATATATATATATATATATATATATATATGTATATAGTTCAATGTAAATAAAAAAACCTACAGAAATTAAAAACACAAACTTAAAGTCTCTAATTTTCGGTTGAACCGTCTTCAGGAGAGATAAGAGTGGGAAACCAAGCGTACTGGTGCAGAGACGGTTGGAGACCGTTGTGTTTTTAATTTCTCTATGTTTTTTTATGTACATTGAACTATATTTGTCTATTTTGGATCGTATTTTCATCGAAAAAGTGTATATTATATATATATATATTATATATATATATATATATATATATATATAATAAATTCAAAACGAAGGAAACACACAGAAAGACAGCCATAACTCACATCGAATGTTTGTGTCTGTGTGTTTCCTACGTTTTGAATTTATATTATTTAAAAAAGTCCGCTGGACCGTTTCGTTTAATTGTATATATATATATATATATATATATATATTCACTGTTTCGTTATTGAGGGCTAGGTCAAATAAAAGAAAATAAACTCCTTTCTAGGCCGACGTTTCGATGTATTTGTACATCATCTTCAGGGCTAAAGACCTAGCCCTCAATAACGAAACAGTGAATAGAATAGAAGAGGTCAATAACAATTTTTGAGTTTATATATATATATATATATAAACTGGTCCAAAAACATAATTTTTTTATGATCTTTGTGATATATCTTGTGCATTTATCAATCACACACATCTACACCTAAGAAAATCTACTAATATTGCTAAAAAACAATTTGATTATAGTCTAAAATGGGATAAATATAAGAAGAGGTACAATGGAAAGTCAAAAAATTTTTGAAAGAAAGATTTTACTAATATTGCTATTCAATGAAGACAAATAAATGTAATCAAAATCGCACAATGAACGAATCTGGATAATGAATGACTTACTTATTGTGTTCTCTGACAATAGTTGTTGCCTGATCGAAACACTATAGTCTGATTTCTTATTGTGAATCAGGCATTGATTTGTAAGGTATCTGTATGACGTAAAACCATAAACCTTAAATATAGTTAATGGATTATTTCCACTGTGGTTAGTATGTTTAGAAATAATAGTAATATTCTCCGTCATGCCTCGCATAATATTTTGGAAAGCTCGATGTGTTTCGGAATCTTTCTGGTTCCCATTTTCAAGAGCAACTTGATTGTGAATTTCATGTTTTTTGATAACCTACACCTTCTATCTAGATCACTAATCCTATGGTGTCTGTATAGTTAAATCTTGTTAGTAAATTTATTTAATTTTTAATTTTTTTTCTTTTATTTCTCATCTCATCGCCTATTTTAATTCCTTTGTGTTATCTTCTAAATTTTATTAAATTTTCAATTAAAATGTCTGATGGATTGTCTGTTCATTAATTATATTGTCATTTTATGTTTGTCAATTTCTATATCTTCCCTTATGTTCATTCGTTGTCAGTTTTCCATGTTGTCAGTTTTCCACGATGTGT
This sequence comes from Hermatobates lingyangjiaoensis, assembly GCA_026182355.1. Taxonomy (NCBI): domain Eukaryota; kingdom Metazoa; phylum Arthropoda; class Insecta; order Hemiptera; family Hermatobatidae; genus Hermatobates; species Hermatobates lingyangjiaoensis. Next base: position 767,554 of record JAPFBL010000181.1, on the reverse strand, counting down.
GGGTTATGTCCAAATTAATTTAGGTCATGTGCATAGTTTGATTTATTTGTATTACTTATGTAGTCCTAAAAGTGCTCTTTGAATCTGTCTGTTAGTGTTTTCCCCGTTTGATCAATGTAATTTTTACCGCAGTATTTACATTTATGTATATATATTTATTCCGTTTCTTTCGTATTTAGTATCCTTACTTTCTGATGAGTTAGGTGTAATTTGGTTTATATAGATTTATTGAATTCTACTATTAATTTTAATATTAACAAAACTAAAGTTTATCGGGACTCGGTCAGTTCCCGATAAACTTTAGTTTTGTTTCTATTCAACGATCGAGTCTTTTATCAATATCTAATATTAACGTTAAGTTGATTATTTGATATGAAGCCATAATGTATTTGCTTCTTCTTAATGTCATTTCTGTTCATTTATATATTTCTACTCTGCCCAACAAAGATTCATAACAATCAAAGACTTTGTATGACGAAAATAGATTTTTTTTTGTATTGAATAAAAATTGACTGATGTAGATATTATATTATTAAAAAAAATGGAAAAAAGTTAATGACTCTGATAACATCTTAAATTACCTTAATTCAAACTTGATTTTATTTGTTTATGAAGATGTAAAGTAGTTTCTCTTACCAGTCTGAAAGAAAAAAATAAGAAACTCTACGAATGTGGGAAATTGGAAAGACTGATAACTGGTGCAGAGTTATAATTAAAATATTCGAATGGGTTTATATTTTGTATTATATTTTCCATCAAAACACGACAAAAAATATGAAATAAAATATATCTTTTTATCTAAAATAACATTTCAATTAAATCTACCTTATTGTTGAGGAAATATTGTTGCCATAACTGAAGAAATAATTTCAAAGAGAACGGGAATTTTACATTGAATTTTTATAAATAATGCTAAAAAAAAATACGACACAGGTGTTTTGTTTAGATGAAGAATAACCATTTGGTAAATCTATATGCTTTAAACAGAAATACACTTAATCCTTTCTGCTCCATTCTATCTTATGACAGGCTTATAAAATATTTTATTTAAATTGATATCCAGTTTGAAATATTTTTTTTTTTTATTATTTGTCGCAACCGCGAAATGATATTTTTTTTTCTTGTGACGTTTTGAATATGAATTGAAGCGATAAAGGGTTTGGATTCTATGAGGACATCGGCCCTTTAAAAAAAAAAATAAAATAAAACAGAATCTTTAGAAAATCGTTGACTGTTCCGTCTTCACTTTAAACCTAATCATTTATTTATACTATCAGTATTGTCCAGGAGAGAGCTTTGGTTCATTGCACTAAACCAAAACATTAAATTATTATTTATCAGTACGTCTGGCTGCTTAATCTTACAACAAATCTATCCAACATATCCAACAACATATCTTTAAAATATAATATCTTTAATATCCAATATATAATATCCAATAACTACTAACCTAATTTTAACCACACATATGTTATAGAACCACACAGTGGGTTCTATTCTTTGTTCATGAGTATCAATGTTTTTGAGTAATCTACTACAACATATGCCTGTTACGCAGAAGATGCGTAGTTGTATATTTAATTAAAAAAAAAACAAAAAAAACAACATATGTTACAGTAAATTTGTCTTCTACATGTGTTCTCTTATATTTCTCTTCTATGTGTTTTCCTCCTATCAACTTTTAATACTATACTTTAGAAGTATGTATTGTTGGGGGTTGTTTTTGTTGTTGTGTTTTTTCTTTTGGTTTATTTTTAATAATTATGAGAAATTATTTGCTGAACTTATCCAGGGCTTAAGCAAATAAAATGTAATAATAGAAATATTGTAAATTTTATGAAATTTTGATCAATGAAATTTAAATTTCATTGTATGGAGGACATTAGAATTGCATATGTTTTAGTGTCCTGCAATTCGACAACTATTTCGGTTATTATTTATTTTATATCCACAAACATAAAATTCAGTTTGTACGTTTGCAAGTTAGGAATACTTAAATGATATCTAAATGAAAAATAGGTATAATTCAGATATCATTTTTAATGAGATCTAATAAATCTTATAAATGAGATCTAATCTTATAAATAAATAGATATATCTTATAATAGATCATTTATAAAAGTAAAGTTTTCAAAACTGGTAAATGTTGGATCCACTGGTACATAAGTATGTATATTTATATGTCATGGAGGTTGTATGACGAGATGTTAAAATTAGGACGAAGGTTGTTTGAAAAGAGCCCACGTTATCTCTAAATAGAAAAGGTTTTATCTGACAGAAACTGAAAAGCCTGCCTCCTAGGCAGTCCTTTCAAAATCATATTTAATAGAAGCCGTTTTCATAATGTTTTAGTGTCCTGCAATTCGACAACTATTTCTCTACCACCATCCTGATAGTTAGATAATTAATGATTATAGTTCATTCAAACATAGTGACTGGACTTCAAACTAATTATAAACGCAGAATATTTATAAAGTTTATTTTTATACAGTTCATTCATTTTATGAATCTGTTTTGATTCATAATTCATTTAACTACAATATAATTAAAAGTTATATAATGAATAAGCAGGTATTTTTAATTAAGTTTTAAGGATGTCAGCTCAAATTGAGGCTCTATTTCAAACAGAGTCCAGTAAAGCGTGATTATATGAGACACTCATTTATAATTAAATGAACTTTTATTTTCATAGTATTAAAAATACTAGTTTATTGAAAATGCAGTAATTTTTTTCTAACATTATATTAACAGAACTGACTGTATATTGTTTTTTATAATTTCAATTCAATGAGATAATATTGAATATTTTTTTTATTTTCATAAATATAAATATTGGACCTGTCAGTTTCTAATAATAGCACTTGTTAGCCTTCATCTTGTATGTTACTCTAGAGCAGTGGTCGGCAAACGTACTACACAAAGAGTCAAATATGAACATTAAATCAAATGGACAAAAATTTTAAAGAAAAATTGGGAGCTAAATCTGCTTATTTCGTAAACTTCGCTTATTTCGTAAAATTACATGTATTAATGTAATACAGGGGACTGCGCAATCCTGCCTTCAAATTACTATATATTGGGATGACAACCACAAAGCTATCAAGACGCTTAACGATGCACCTAATAAATGGAGCCCGCAAGAATCACGCAAGAGAAGCACACAATGTAACTTTAGCCCGTAAAATGTTTGAGAAAAGTACAATAATACTACAGCAGAATAGTGATGCTAACCAATTAAGAATACTTGAAGCCCTCTATATAAAAGACTTGAACCCTACATTAAACGCTTAAGTTTTTGAAATGAATATTATCCCGAGTTGTAGGAATTTTGATAATTCCTACAAACTGGTAATGGACATAAGTCAATTAACTGCGTTGGAAAGTAGAACTGATAAATCAGCTGAGCAGCCATGAGAAGCTGAACGTTTGGTTAGGCTAGATAGCACCGTCAACCAGGCTTATCACGTCTGAAATGGCGAATTTTAGTTGATCTGATCCTGCAATCTGAGTGGCTCGTATTTTTAATTTGCACATCCGATGATGACTTGTGTAAAAGTCGAAAGCTTGTTCGTGCGCGTTTTAACTTTTGTAAGTACTTATTTTTTGTCACTGTAATTGTTTTTATTTTCTGTATTTGTTTTTAATTCATTGTAATTGTTGTTTTTTTTATTTGTATTTGTGTCGTATTAAAAAGTTTTGCCTTTCGTCTGGAAGTAGTGATTTTCTTTTTACATCTGCTCATGCTAAATTAAGATGTCTCTTGGGCAATTGATATGGCTTTTAACACCAGCCCACCGCAATGTTGTTCGTAAATTGGAGCAGACCAAAAGTCGTTAACGCAGAGGCTGCTGTGTACTTTAGTGAAACATGTTTACGTGAAGATTTGCTGCCATCATACACAAATATATATATATATAAATTAAACACCACAATAAACAAATATATATTAATTACAATGCTCTAAGACCTTTCGTTACAACATCATCAGAGATATAAATGAAACAAACAAAAAATATAATAAGTTAACCTTGTTGATTGAAGTCTTCAGGATTGCTGGCGTCCCTGTCTGGATTTAATGTTCCTAAAATTGAAGGAGTCTTAATTGAAAGAAATAAGTAAGCAGATCAAGACTCCTTCAATTTTAGCAACATTAAATTCAGACAGGAATGCCAGCAATCCTGAAGACTTCAATCAACCAGGTTAACTTTTTATTATATTTTTTGTTTGTTTCATTTAGGTCTCTAAAGATGTTGTAACAAAAGACCTTAGAGCATTGTAATTAATATATATTTGTTTATTGTGGTGTTTAATTCATATATTATATCAAGAGTTATTGTTGATTGTTTAAATATATATATTGTAAACAGGAAAACGATCCAAAAGGACAACAAACGTTTCACAATGAATCAAAAACACAGAACTAAGGAACAAACACACTTACTGTCTCTAATTTTCGGTTGAACCGTCATCAGGAGAGTTGAGATAGGGAACCAAGCGCACTTGTGAAGCGACGGTTGGAGACCCAGACGGTCTATCTCTATTGAGATAGGGACGGTCTCCAACCGTTGCTTCACAAGTGCGCTTGGTGTCCCTATCTCAACTCTCCTGATGATCGTTCAACCGAAAATTAGAGACAGTAAGTGTGTTTGTTCCTTAGTTCTGTGTTTGTGATTCATCGTGAAACGTTTATACATATATATTTATATATATATATATATATATATATATATATATATATATATATATTGTATGTTTTTGCTATTGGGGGCTAGGTCATAATAACTTAGGCTTGTCAACTAAACTAACACATTTTTTTTCTCCAATGTTTCCAATTCAACACAAAGACGTTTGAATTTAAAGCGTCATATCACCTTGTTTTTTTTTTTAAAAAAATCTAGCAATTGTATTTCAAAGCTACAATATCATGGTCAATTTCTAATGGAGAAAATTTCAACTTTTTTATCCCAGCATTAACAGGATTTTTGACAAAAGCTAAAGTTCCTCTGCTGTTTTTAAATTCATGAAACCTGCTGAGAAATGCTTCCCTCATGTTTAAAACTCCTTAAAAAAAATAAAAATTAAACTTGATGTCTGTTACGTATTTTTTACAACAATATAAAATTTTAATTACCTATCTATCTTTTAATTTAAACAAACAATTTATAAATGTTCTCGATTTATAGAAGAATTTCAATTTATTAAAATAAAATGTAATTTATTTCGCAACAAGTTTTTTTTTAACTGAAAATATTACTGCGCCTACCGTGGATATTTGTTTCAGAGTCGCACTTAGGAGCTAAAGGGCCACATGTGGCTCTGGATACTCACTTTGTACACCACTGCCCTAGGGGACAAAAGTGTGATTTAAGTATAATTTCCTGGCTACTTTAACGAATTGATTCTACTTTTGGAGTCCGAAATTTTATATCATTCATGGTTATTTTTTTTAAAGATTTTTAATAGGGACCCGATTCGATTCGAAGGACAACTCTATGTTCTCTTAAGAGATTGTGTGTACAATATTTGTATCTCACACATTAAGGTCCTTACAAAGGCCCCTCCACCTTGGAGGCAAGTGCTGCAACATGCTCTTTATACCAAGTTAATGATATGAACTACTGGTATTTTTAAAATTCTTCCCTAATTTGTGAAAATATACCAGTTTTTATTTTTACCAGACATCTAACTGCTTCTCAGCAAAAACTAGCGTTAGATAGAAAACATTAGTGTCATGGCTAAGGTTAAAGCCTATTAACTTCAATACTAAGACTGGCTTGGGTATGTCAGACTACATTGTGACTCAATCCCCATTATATATGGTATGCTTTTAATAAGTTTCAAGTGATGTGTTTGAATTAGTGTCCTCATTAGGGGGGCCAGGCTAGCTCAGTGGTTACGTGCTCGCCTCTGAACTGATAGGACCGGGGTTCAATCCTCACCTGGCTCTCGATTTATTCACGCGGGAGGTGGATAAATCTGAGCACGTCATCCCTCGGAGAAGGACGTTAAACCGTCGGTCCTGAGCCTGTACGATGTCAGGTACTCGTTAAAGATCCCTACTCTAAATACATTTGAGTTAGGCAAAATTTAGGACTCCCACTGTAGAATCAATCTTCATTGTGTGGTATCACAAAGGGCCAATGCTTGGCCTACGTGTATTCCCTTGTGGGACTGCCACTGCAACCTAAATAAAAATAGTGTCCTCATTCTGACATGCTTCTAAAAAAGTAATAAACTCGACTTTTCTTTGACATGTATTCAATGATGAACCCTCAAAACATTTACTATCCAAATTGTACTACATATCAAGTTAATATTGTCAGAATTTAAGTCATAACGTTGCAAAACCAGCCCATAAATCATTCAATACACTTTAAAAAAATACTTTAAATATATTTGATGTTTTCTTGTCTCATATTTGGCATAGATTTATGGGAGAGATAAAAAAAAAAATAAAAATAATTATATTTAGCAGCCTAAAAAGTGGAATTATTTGAAATGCATTTATAGAAAAAACTAAAAATATTCTATTTTTCAATATAATTGAGAATTATTTATGTCATTTTTAGTGAAATCTTTTCAAATACACAACAGTTGTCGTTCGTTATTTTTGTATTAACACTATTTATTTTAAGAGCTATCTTCATACCTTCTACACTTTATATCATTGACCATGACGTCTATCTCTTACAAGTAAATTGAAAACAAAATTATATCAGCAGGAAATTTTATTTTGGCCCGTCTTTTTCCATTTATATTAACTTCTTTGTGGTTCTAAATCAGCTTATCAAAAAGTCGATGTGATATCTTTCTTGTCTGAGATCTCTTCTGAAAGCAATTTTTCTTCCTTTTTTTTTTAATTGAATTTTACAGTTGCATTTATATATACTTTTTTCCAAATTTCCAAGTATCATTGCTTTATATTTTTTCATTCAATATTTTTTAAGATTTCTCAAGTTAATTCTCTGTCAAAAAAATTTTTTGTTTATCCTTAAAAGTAAAGTGTAGTTATATGTTATACCCTCTTTTTCACATAATTGGTTTGCTACTATTACAGAAAAGTGTTTAACCAATCATATCATTTAAAGTGAAATTCACTATAAAAAATTTAAAATTTATTAAAATAATAACCTATTTTTGATGTTTTTTTTGTATATTTTATGGTCATTTAAAATATAAAACTGCGATAATTTCACAATGTATAATTAGTAACACTAATTAGCGTATTGTAATACACTAATTATTATTAACGGTGTAACGAGTCTCTATAACTGAATCTTTAGTAATCCATTAGACCAGGCGTTCTCAATGGGGGTGAAATTCACCCTCAGGGGTGAATTTTACTTATTCAGTGTGATGAATTGTAACAACAGTAAGTTTACAGTGTGATGAAACCTATGATAGGTTTTGAAATCTTATTTTAAAGGAAATATTTAATTAGTTAAAATAAATTAATTAAATTTGTCTATCTTATTTTAAATTAAAAAAAATTGATTAAATTAATATTTTATATATCTCTTAATAATTGTAATTAGCATTTAATTTGTTAAATTCTATTTTAAGCATAATCAATATAAAGTTGTAAAAATGTATATAGTACCTTGAAAAGAAGAGGCGGTGGGGGTGGGGGTGGCTGAATGGCATTGTAGGAAATGGCGAGAGGGGTGAATGGACCAAGGAAATCTGACAACCCCTGCATTTGATGATATCACTAAGTACTTTCATTACATTAATACTCTGATTACAGTAAGTATTATAATTCTGATTTTGGTCAAAAGCTGCAAACTTTGTAGAGGCCGTTCTCCGTCATAAGAAGAACGAAAGTGGTGTGAGGCAAGGGCAATGATTATTCATAGGTGAACGAATGGGGACAAGAAGGTGAATCCTACTTAGAAGGACCGAGGCACCGGCATGAAGTAATGAGCAAACGGTTTCCGTGTCGGGTATTGCCAAGAAATAGGATGTGGTTTTTTAGTGGGTCGGGACCCCCAACCCCACATACCCTAAGCAAGACGTCTTGCTAAGGGATCTGATGAACAGATTTTTCCACATCTTACGACGAAAAAAAAAATAATAATTCTGATTTTTGAAGTGTGGTTGCTTGTCTGATTTTAAAAATACCTATGACTTAATATAATAAAATTTTACATTAATCACGTGAAATAAAAGTCAATGTCTAAACTACAGTAAGAAATCAGAAAAAAGGACTAAAAGTTCATTCAATCGTAACAAGTGGTCTTCAACAGAGTCAAAACAGATACACAGTTTTATAATTGACGATTTCATTGCTATATAATGTCTCTTAGATTGACCTGATCTTACCTATTCTGCATTCTATATGTATCATATTTGTTCATGACAGGCATTAAGTAATTTTTCTGACCAATAAAACTAATTATGTGTTTATCATAATTGTAAAACATTGGAATAAAATTAAAAATAATGTGATAAATAAAACTTTTTTGCACAACTCTGAAGTTGAGTATAGGCAATCACCAATTTTTTTAAAACTTACTGATTATTTGTTCCATACGTATGTAAGATTGTAAACAACGTGGTTTTATGTTATCAACAAAAATTAAATTACACGTTAGCACTCCGAATTAAGAATAATTAATACCTGATAATAACAAGCTAAACAGAATTAAATAATCAGTCCATATAGATGTAAATAAACATGAGACACCATATTTTGCAAGGTTTCACTCATATAAGCTGACAGCAGGGTTGCCAGCTTACACGTATATAACTGCCGATCTGTGTTTGATATATGATGAAAATAATAAATAATATTAAATATTAATATAATAAAATATTTCTTTTTTTTAAGGTAAATTAATAAATAATATTTCCTTGTAAGTATGAGTCTTATATTTACTTTCAAACTTAAAGTAAAATTAACAGAGTCCGATAATTGGTTCCACACCAGGTGGTTCGTGCGGGGGTAAAAGTTTTTGAGACACCAATCATTTGCTTCACATAGTTCTACAAACAAATGGATATTTGAGTATGCGGTGGACTCATTACCCTGCAGAAACGCTCTTTGAATTCCTAATTCAACATTTGCCACACAATTGGATTGATTCACTCTGTCTATAAAGCAAACGCTTGACTGGTTAAATATTTCCACTGTTCCAATTTTAATGTTCTTGCTGAATTGGATGTTGCATCAAAAGCCAATATTCGTACTCACATTCTTTTAAGACAGTTATTCACACATTTTCACAAATTAATTCATCGTATTCAAGTTACTGTACAATTGCATTTTATTTTGTTTCTGAGGTAAAATGGATAAACAAACAAAAGTCTCCACACAAATGAGTTTTATTCAACAACAACAACGCCTTCCGAACACTTTGTATTCATCATCAGGAAGACACTATAATACAAATTATATCTAATCAGTTACAAAATTAGAATGAAATAATAAAATTCAATTAAGAGAATTAAAGACATATCCAATGATATGGTGCTGAAGGGTTGGTCTTATGAAAACAACTAGTAGGAAATAGGTTCGCTGCGATAGAGTGGGGAGAGGCATTTAAGAGATAAGGTGACAAAGGAGTCGGATGTGCTTAAAACCCGTTAACTGAAATACTGAAGGACAGAAACACCAATTATTTTATTTGTCCTCAATAAATATAATATATATTTATATTAAATCAAAGCATATGTAATCTCCATAATATTTGTTGCTAAATGCTTCATATCTAATCACATTTTACTTCTCTTAGGTCGCGTAAGTTTTTAAATGTTTGAAAAGTGTATCAACGTGTAATGAAAACGAAACCAAAAATAGTCAGATGGGTGAATACCATTTTTTAAATGGTTGTCGATTCATTTTTAATGTATTTACATTTTATTTAAAAAGAATTATGATACTACAGGGTCTTTATTAATGTTTTGCAAGTTTGTTTTGCATGGAAATTAAATAGGTGTATTAATAATTTATCCCTACTAGTTTTCGTGATTTGATCACGTGATATTTTAGTTTCCAAGGTATAAGTATGTATATATCAATGACTGTGAGAAATTAAAAATTAAGACTAATATCTATGAATTAAACATTCGAATAGTTTTATTTGAACTGAAGAAGAAGCCTTCTTAAATGTACTCAAATACTTCTCCTATCTTTAGGGAGATAAGATCTTCTTCATCTTCTACCCTAAAACTACTTATCACAGATCTATCTTTTCACTATTTTATCTCCAATGACACCCAACATAGATAGTGGTGTTTTTGAATGTCTCACTGACTGTCTAACTTCCTCTATCATAAATTCTGTTTCTTCTATTACAAAATAAAATAACATGGAATCCACATAGAAGACTGAAACGACAAGACCTAATGAGATGATACAAGACGCTATCTAGACTTCTTGACAACAGATCAAATGTGACACTACAAAACAAAAGACTAATATACACTGCAATAAGTAAACCGATCTGGACTTATGGACTCGAAATCTGGGGAACAACCAAGCATTCAAACATCCAAAGAATTCAAACAGCCCAATCCAAAATCCTTCGCAAAATTGTGCAAGCTCCCTTTTATGTTTCGAACGATACCATACATAAAGATGTTAAAATTCCCTTCATGCACCAAGAAATCCTATCCCGATACCGCAAATTCCATGAATCTTTACCCACCACTATAAATCCTTTCATTCACGAATTATCATCTCTCCAGATTCCTAGCAACCCTATTAGAAGGCTAAAAAGGTGTTGGCCCCGAAACCTACTCTGAAATGCTAACTGTCAAGACTAGTTGCAAGTGATCCTAACAATCTATATGGAGTACTACCAATGGGTGGTTTCTCCACTCTTTATTCCACTTTTATGTAGCATGTATCACTATTACTTTTTACCCCGCTAAGGGTAGTTGTAATACAAAAACAAATAAAAAAAAATCTATTACTTCTTTCTAGCCAGTGCATTAAAAACAGTCGCAATAACTTCTGCAATTCTTCTAACTATATTTATCAATTTGACTGAACCTAAAGTCGTACTTTTTCTTGGGAGTTTATCTTCCACTTAGCTAATCATCCATATGAATGATCACAGATTTAGTGTAAGTAAACAGAATGGCGTTCCCACGCCCATTTATGTAAGTTTTCACTAGACTCAGTTTCAATGACTGTTTTCGCGTACCGGTTATAAAACAGATTGCTAATCCCGAGGCTAATTTTCTTTGAGAACTCTAGAAGAAGAACCAGGAGACGTATATCCTGCTAGGTAGGTCCGCCCCTACAATTAACCTAATAACTAATAGCTCTATTAAAAAAATAAAAATAAATTATAATTAAAAAATAACCCTAATTTCTTCCAATTATTTTTTTATTAATTTTAAACAAATTTTACTTATGTACTTATTAATTTTTTACGGACTTTCATTGTTTTTTTATTTTTGATTAGTATTTACTTTATTTTTTTCCTTTATTTTTATTTGATTTATTTTATGTTTCACTACCATGGGACTAAACGAAAGTCAGTGTACACGCTGGTGGTAGCAATTTTTCATTCCAAATAGGCTAGAATTTTTCATTCGTCACTCTTACTTAATGTCACTCCAAAGATCCCAGTTACCTCTCTCCTACTGCAAAACATAGTCACATTTGGTCAATTTTCCCTCCGAAAACAAAAGTGATTTCAAATCATAAACTCAGTTTTTATCAACGGGAAATTTTGGATGCCTGTGTATATATTAGCATGGTAGTAATCATTTGATAAAGCATATTTTATTCAATAAATACCCATGTTTGTCTAATACTCTCTTTGTTTTCGTAGTTTATTCTAGTTCTAAATATTGTCTTGCTAGCTTTGTTCTTTCAAAAGTACTAGATAATCCGTTTCAAACAAGCTTCTTTTGTCTGTAAACCTATTTAGAGTATATCAAAAATTAATTACTCAAATTGAACGTAATATCTATTGCTAAAACGGAGGGATATTACATATCTGGCAGTACTGCGACTAAGTAATGTTTACTGGCCGCATGAAATGCCTTGAGGGTAAGGCAGATGCCTCTTCGTAGTAGGAGGAAATGGTTAATTATTCCCTCCCCTACCTACTACCACTATAATCCAGTTAATTAAATTATGTGTGGTTGATTGTCTTTTTAAATTTGAAATTACGTTTTGCAAATAAAAAATTTGTATTACTTTGGGTAATTGCTTATACCACCAACCCCTCTGAATAAATCTGTATGGATTTTTAAAAAAAAAATATTAAGTTCATTTTTATCTAATTCAGTTATTTAGCTTCAATATATTGGTGATATATTATATCTCTGTTACTATTTTATGAATTAAGATAACTTTTTAACAAAATTAAATTTCTGAATTCAAGAACATGATATGTAATGGGGGTATAAGTATAACTTAAATTACGTTTCTTAGAATCCTTAGATTCCTTGAATAGTTCCTTTTAAGCTTCAAAAGTACCCAAAATATGTATATGCAATTTTTTTTAGAATTAATAAGATATATCATTTTAGATATTAATTTTTGATAGTGTAAAACATTTTGCTCTTTCTTAATAATAAAGGTATCAACGTTACTTCTATTTCTAATACTTCTAAATTTATATCAATTTAAAGGGTACTGGAGATGTGTTATAAGGCTGTAACTAAAAACCTATTATTTTCTAATGTTGTAAATTCATATCCATAGCATGAGTTATTTGACCATTGTTCAAATGCTGCAAGATTGTTTGTCTCCAACCGTCTCAGGAAGAGTGTGCTTGGTTTCGCTCTCTTTTCTCTCCTGATGACTGTTCAAATCGGAAATTAGAAACTATAACTGTGCAGTTAAGTTTTTCATATATCTTTTTCTATCTGAATTATATATATAAACATTAACACATAGGAAAGAACAGGTTTTTTGACATCGTGGTCATCAGGAAGAGGTGCGAAGTACTCGCGTTGAAAAGCAAACTGCAACCTATATATATATATATATTGTTTTCTATGAGTTGTCCGGGGAAAGAAATATGATTCGTTGAAATGCTGACCAATAGGAGAGTAGAGTTAGCAGGTCCATGCGTGCGGTCCCAACTGGGACGCATGGACCTACTAACTCTACTCTCCTATTGGTCAGCATTTCAACGAAACATATTATATATATATATTGGTGAAAATCGGCAAATTTAAAAGTAGCAGCAGCTTCTGCTCTCACGAAAACAGCTGAATAAGACTTGTGATATACAATACTACAAGAACAGAAAAACACATAACTTGCTGCCATGAAACAGTCCAAAGAAGAATACCCAGGAGCTTCAAAGTAGTCACTTGGTGTAAGAGTATACTTGTACTACAGGCGAATGTAAGAACCTGCCCTCAAAGTACATCGGGTTTACTACAACAAAGCTCTCCAGGAGATTAACCCTTCATTTGGCTGCTGGCGCTCCAAAGACACATTCCCAGGAAAAGCACAATGCACAGTTAACCAGAGAATGTTTGTTCAAGGTAGTAGTATTATCCCAAAAGAGGAAAATGCTTATAAACTGCATATTTGAGAGGGTTTTTATATATTAAAGAAAGAAACACCTCAATTAATATTCAGGTGAAAGCAATATTCGTCATTCCAACAAACAAGAACATAGAACCTAAAATGAAATTGAATAACAACAAAAACTGAAACCTGTACTCTGATTGACCCATAAGGCAAGTTTATTGAACCAATCAGAAATCAGATCCACTAAGGAAGTTTATATAAACATCTTTCCACCTGACGATGACCAACGTAATTATGGCCGAAATCTCGTATGAATTGATGTCCCTTAAACAACTGATGTGGAAGCTTCAACCACAAGAGAGAAAAATCACCCGCAAGATCGAAGCCACCAGCTCAAAAATCGTGAGAGCAGAAACTGCTGCTATTTTGAATATAATATATATATATATATATATTAATATATTTTGGCCACCAACAAAATAGCAACCTCGAGTCAGTGACAGCCTCATAGTGTTATAGTGAATTTAATTAACCAGATGAATCGAACTGGAAAATCTGAAATTTTGGAACCTCCAAGATGTGTAACCTCCTCGTTGTCTTGATGTTGTCAATTCATTATGTTAGCTATGTAATAATTCGCGACTAGAATGTTTGTAATAATTATTGTTAGTGTTTTTCCTTAAGTTAAGTTGTTTAATCATCATTATTGTAAATCCCTGAAGATGGTCAAAGTGACCGAAAAGTTGGAATAATTTAATGTATAGTTTTTTGTTGTTTTTAGGTTTATACTGTATTTTTTGATTACTACTATGGAGCTCAAGAATAAATCATTGGGAGAGTTAGTGTTCATTTTACCTGAAGAGTTAAAAACCAAGCTTAGAAAACTTGAGAAATTAAATAGAAAACGAACAAAAATGAAGATCGGCATACTCTTTAATAAAACATATATATATATATATTATATTATAATATATATATATATATATATATATATATAAATAAACATTTTATTTGAAGACAAAGAACACTCTACTTAGCTTAATATTTATAATATTTACATTGATAGAGATTTTGAACCACATGTCATCTTCTGAATGGGAAAAAGAGTATACGATGAGGAAGAGTTTTCTATATGTCATGCGATTCATCATTGAACTACTCAATTCACACAACCGTTCACGTTAACCATTTTAACCATTCTAAGACGATATGGTTCAAAATATTGATTGTAATGATTTGTTTCATTTTATTTATTTACATTCTTCGTATTTATTACAAAATTACAAAATTACTATTTCTTCTCTATAATTGACTTTATTATGGTTTATATATTTAACAATGGCAGTAAAATATAGAAACAGTAACATGTTTTGTTATAAAAAAACAACTACTTAAACGATTTAACTATCAGTGAAAAAGAACTTGAAAGATTTTTATTAGGCAAATAGAATTAAGTATGTCAACATTTGGTTCATTAAGATAAAAGAGTAAAAGACTGCAAATAAAACAAACGAATTTACAATTTTATAATTTGATAAATTCTTTTGAGATAATGAATAAACATTCCTAATGACTTACTGAAATTGTGTGTTAGTTTGGTAATAGCAACCTATTTTTTCAAAGCTTAGATACTTTTTCCATGCAGGAAATCAATTTTCTAAATTTTTACTTAACATCAATTTTTATAAACAATGTTGTTTTATTTTATTTACTTCCACTGGTAATGTTAAACTTTGCTCATCACAAAACTTAAATGAAACTAAAATTTTCAAAAGATTAATTATTACTGCTTTAATTATAAAAAATAATTTTAGTTGACTAATTTACACAATTATGGAAAGAAAGATTAAATATATATAAGTAAAATATTCATTTTTTTTACAGATGTAAATTTTACAGTTTAACCCTAGAAAACACTCTCATAATTTAATATTTATTTTCTGAGATATATTTATCACAACAAATTTATGGCAGCTAAGTCGGTACAGGAAAAGTGCTACTTACCATTTACGATTATCATACTAAATCCTTAAATAGAAACTAGTGTTTACCTGAAGAACTGCACTCTTTGTAAGCAAGTCAGATTTAGAGCAAAGATATATTTTATTATCAATGATCAAACCACAATATGAAAAGGGGAAAAAAAGACTAAGATCTTTCAAACGTAACAGGTCGTGTTCGTTAGAGTCAAAAGCTCAATTGAAACACTAGATGCAGAAACATCTGGTGAATAGTTGAGAAAAGTGGGAGGGAAGAGTGGTATTTTAGAAGAGTGTAAAGATTGTTGAAAGTTAAAGGTTTGTAAAGGACAGTGTAAATATTTAAAAAGATAAAGTTTGTAGATATATTTTAGTCTTTTTTCCCTTTTAATATTGTAGTTTGATCACTGATTGTTATTTTACGTATTTATGTCAAATCTTGTTATATTTTATTATGTTTAATCTGTGGCGAAGCAACTATTTTTACTACCCGGGACGATTATCCCAGAAGTTCCAAAAATACAGAAAGACCCAAACAAAATTTAGTTCCGGAATTTTAATCAAGAATCTAATTGTAGACAGCTGTTATTAGTTCCAGATTTTCATCTTATTGCAATACTAGTAATCATATATAGATGCCATCAAATTAAAATCAAAATTTTTAAAAAAATGTATAATTCAAGTTATACAAATTTTTAAATTAAATTAACTGGGCACGCAAACAAATATAATAAACTTTCAATCCCTTTAAAAAACTAATTTTGAAAAAAGTAAAATAAATTTATTTTTAAATTTCAAATATTACAGTTGAAAATCCATTTAAAAATAGTATTACCCACATGAGACATATGAACAGTTACGACCTTAAAACCTCATTTTAGTAAACAATTTCAGACTTCTTGTTAGCTATTATTATTTAATTTTTTTTATTTTTTAATTTATTATTCAATCTCTGTATTTAATTTATTACCTGACAGGTCTAGGCGTTTTCAGGTTTCAGAAAAAATTCTCACATTCTTTGTATTCTCAGGTTATTGTATACACTATTTTCGGGTATATACTGTATTTATTTGACAAATTATAGTTAAATTAGACAGAAATATAGTGTCTAGTGTAGAATATAACCCTGCTGTTTCAGGTAACACTCTACCTTGGTAAAACCACACTTTATTATAATTATTTTTAAATAGATTCTGATTCACCCATTCTTCCTAGCATTGTAAGAATTAATAATTTCGTATTTCTTAGTAGCATAATATAAGAATTTTACAATACACAATTAAAATTAAGAATCACTGAAACGGGAATAAACCTAATAAACAGAAGAAATTCTACGAAAAATCATTTGTCGAATTGTTTTCATATCTTAATTTCATCCAAACCTTCGAAACGAATATAAAATATTCACTACAAGTAATAAATGCAATATCAACATAGTTTACATTATATTATTAAACAATATCAATCGTACACGCAAAGTATGAATTTATATATGAAGTTAGTTAATTAGTTCCCTCTATCTCATAAGTTACTAGATATAGAGCTTATTACTTGTCAGTTTAAATGTAATATTAACACTTCTATTTCATTTAATATTTCATTTAACAATCTAATATTTACACTTCTATTTTCAAAGTTTATGAAATTGTTATTGCCTATTATTGATATTAGAACACTGCCTAATACGAAATTTTGGTTTTCTTTAAATTAAAAGAAGAGTGAATTAAAATTTTTATCCGTTTCAAAGTGCAGTTTTACGAGCATGAAGATCATTCTACATGTTACCCAATGACTGACCCAGTTTGTTTATAATTTTGACAAAATTGTTGATATATATCCACCTAGTCAAAAGTAACGAATTTTTATGAAAAAGTGATTTAGTAGTCCTCGAAATGTTAAGTTTGTAAACAAACATAATTTATATATTTTATAAAATACGAAACGATCCGTTAAGACAACATATGAAACGATACAAGAGAAGGACACGTAGAAAAAGACAACACACTTCAATATTTCAACCTCATCGTCATGTGGAGAAGAAGAAATAGAATATGAATTCTGCTCAACTGACATTATATTGCAGTATGCCAGCCAAGCAGAACTCATATTCTTTTCTTTCTTCTCCTGACGATGAAGTCGAAATATTGTGGAGTTCTGTATTGTTTCTTTTGTGTATGTATTCTTTTCTTGTAATCGTTTAATATATAGTGTTTGCTACTCTACATTAAATATGAATTGGTATAAATAATAATGGTGGAGTTGTCCAATCGGTTTTGGGCGTTAGCCATTTTCGAAAGGATCAGTTCCTTTCGAAAATAGATAACTCCCAAAACCATTCGGACAACTAGCTGCACTATTCAAGGTATAAAGGTTTGCTCTGTTTCTAATATTAAGAAACAAGTGTGTTAAGAAAACATCTACCAGACTATAAACCTAATTTTCCCTAAAAACTATTTGAATCATAAAAACTCTCAGTTATTCCAAAGAAATTCATTTCAGAGGTAATATTAAGTTGATCAATCAAAAAGTATGATCTCTATCAAGTATACAGCTTAGAATTCTCACACACCAATCCACTTACCCACACAAATATATGCATAATCGAAAGAATTATAAAAATGGAGTTAAAAGACCTCATAGTGAGAAAATATGTCAGATATATAAAATCGATGATTTTTGTTGATGATAACTATACTGTATTTACTGTAGAGTAGAAATTCATGTATGAAGCCACACGACTGCACTTACTTATAATAAATTTTACATTTATTTATTAAGAAATCATATTACATTCTCTTATAGTAGATAAAAATCTTCCTTACGATTAATAGTAGATATTATATATTAGAATATTTACAAACAATAATGAATTACCTATTTATATATTACGTCCTATGTTTGGTTATAATATATTGGTTAACAGCAATGATAGAAAAATATATCAGGTTAATTTTCTGGGGTGCTATTCCCATATTGTTTAATATTTGTTTTCTATGTTTTATTGCATTTAGTCTATTAAGCATGAAGAGTTAATCAGAATACCTTAAAACATGTTTAGATGAGTTGGCAACTATTCATCAACAATGTACGGTTGTTTAGTAATGAATGCTATAATAAATAAGAATTGAAATGCAATTATCTATCAATTTATATGCTTCTTATGTTTACAATGGTTTTTTTTCAGTAAAGTAATTCTATAAAATTAAGAATGACTGCCAAACAAAATATTCTCTTTTCATGTGAATGATGAATGCATTTATTTATGTATATTAAAACAGAAGACAACAAAATACTATTAATTTCAATTCACTCATTATTTGTTGCGAAAGTGTTACTTCAGAAGAAAGCTATTTTTGGTATAAAGTTGTATTCATATAATTACTAATTCAATGAAAAAGCTGTACTATATAGAAATTAATGAAAATGTCATTAATTGTGAAAAATAATGTTATTATTGAAAACCGATAAGTAGTGTGACAAATGTTTGGTTTGGAATATAACGAGCATTAACAAACATAAAAATGTTTTAATAGACATCATGCTTTTTTTGCTTTGGTGATTGCATTTTTAAACGTAACAATGATTTCCCATTCTCTTCTAGCACAGGGATCGCTGGTTTTAGTAATTATTGCTAAACTGTAGGGTCAATTACAGCCCTGAACCATTTATTGGATACAGTTTTGGTGGAACATTAGCTATTCAATATACAACATTCAATGCTTCCGCCAAGCCTAGTATCGTCAAATGACCTTAATAAAAATAGCTTATGATTGTAGCAGACGTTACTCATAAATTCTTATTAGTTTAGCTTCTGGTTACAAAATTACTTTCTAAAGTTAAAACTGTATACTAAATTAAATAGGCCAAATCATTTATAATATAATAGAGCAATTAATGGACATAATCACTAAATTACTCCCAGTTTGACCAATTAGTGAACACTTCAATCACGAATAATCTATGAATCAGAAAAATATTATCCGAATAGTGCATCTAAAGGCGTTCATAATGTTGAAAATATTATATTGCATTAATAAACTATCCTTTGTAGTTGTTACAGCAAGATTTTTTTCTCGACCGTTTTCTATATATATATATATATATATATATACTTTTTCGTTGGAAATACGATCCAAAACGGACAAATATAGTTCAATATAGACAAAGAAACATAGAGAAATCAAAAGAACACACTTACAGTTTCTAATTTTTGGTTTGAACCGTCTTCAGGAGAGATAAGAGAGGGAAACCAAGCGCACTGGTTCAGAGACGGTTGGAGACCAACAGTGTTGCCGCATGCGCGCCCGGTCACAGAAAATAAGGTAGACAGGAATCAATTTATAATTACATTAAATGAGTGGAATATGAAAACAATAAATAAATAAAAGAAAAAATTGAGGGACGAACACAGAAATTGATACATAAATAAAAGTAAGGAGTAAGCTATGATAGAATAAAAAAAAACAAAATAAAATAAAACTGAGAATACAAACAATATTAATAATAAAAATAATAATAATAATAAATGAAATATTTTTTAAAAAAAAAAAAATAAAAATGATGATAAAATATGAAAAGGCAAGGAACTTTTAAACATTATCGCTTTTGATTGAAGCCAGGTGCACTGCGCGCACTTAATAGCCAAATATGGGCTTCTTCGGATGCTCGTAGTGTGAGATCTTTGCAGTCAGGGGGGATTTGTCGCAGAATCTGTAACCTGTAGCACTCATTAAAAGGGAGACCGTGGCTATTGGCATGTATGGCAATGGGAAGATGGGAGCGGCTATTGACTGAAGCTCTGTGATTGTTCATACGGAGACTAAGCTTGGTGGATGCTTGGCCTACGTAAAACGAATCACACTTGGTACACTCCAAACGGTACACACAGTTTTTGGAGGTACACGAGCAGTCAGTTGCAACAGGATAGAGGGTGTTATGGGGGGGAGCTGTGAAGTGTGGTTGGGGATTGATAATGGGACATGTGAGGCAACTTCGACGTCCGCACAGTTGCGCTCCCGAGGGCAAATTCAAAAATTTTTTGTTACATTTATTTTTAATATATTTGTGCTACTTTCATTGGCGAGCACACAAGCTAGTGGGCTACCATGGCTCCATGCCTTTAGTTTATTACCAGCGTTTATATTATGGAAATATTAAATTAAGAAAATTTTCTTATTTGTTACATTTATATAATACATTTGCACTACTGTCATCGTCGAGCACGCAAGACACTTGCTACCGTGGCCCCCATTTTGGGAACATAATGATAATTTTCTTTTATTTAACATTATTCAGGTAATAAATAATATATATTTAATATCAGGTCTCTATATACACGGGAAATGGGTAAACAATCAAAGAAAGAAAAAACTTACGAACTTTATATATAGAGATTTTGAATTTGAAATACAAGTCCTCAATGTGGTAAGTGTAGGTACAGGGTTAAAATAAGCAACTGTTCTCCTGTAGTCCCAGAAAGTAAGAACATCAAGAGATTATCTGAGAAGTAAACTTAAAACAAAAGCTACCATGAATTTAAAAAATAGTAAGTTAGTCGTGGAAGTTCGTAAAAAGTTTTGCTCAGAAAATGTAAAACTCTTTAAAAACTTAAGTATTATCTCTTGGAAGTCTGAATGTATTTATTAATCATACTTTTTTGAAATATAAATTTATAATTTTAATTAATATAAACAATTTATTTTTATAAAATAAATATAAAATATAAATATAAAAATATTTTATATTTATCAAATATAAATATTTGATAGTTATGAAATATATATTTTTTGATAAAAACTTCTACAAAATCTGTATTATAATGCTTCACCATCAAAAATTTTATGCGCATTAACATTAAATTAAACATCAAAATTAACTTAAATTACATCATCAACATTGAACTTAGTACAAACTGCTGTAACCGACCAGCTGAAGGCCATTCCAGAATCCGAGTTCCAGCAATGCTACAATGATTGGAAGGACCGTCTCCAGCGCTGTGTGGCTTCCGAAGGGAACTATTTTGAAGGTGACAATATCACATTGTAATTATATTTGAATAGAAAATTTAAAAAAAAAATCAGTCTCACTACTTTATTTACACACCTCGTATGACGTTAGAAGTGTTAAGAACACTGACAAATTTGGATTAATTTAAAATTTTGATCTCAGGCACATTCCAGTGTTGATTTGAACAAATAAGAATATATGAATCTAGAGTTGTAATTTTTTAAGGAATTTATTTATATATTTTGCTTTAATTTAAAGCTGCGGTTGAGTCTATACCAGGTAGGGAGTTAAATTAGCTGAACATTGGTTGAGAAAGGGATTCTAATTAACAAACCAGGAGCACTATAGGCATTCCAGAGTCCCTGATTAGTCTCCCTGTCAACACTAAAGACCAATTTAACACAAATAAAACGAAAACTTTTACCTTTTTTTATACATTTAACAAATTTTTGTTCGAATTACAGTTGAATTTTAAGTAACAAATACGTTTTAAATGTCTAACATAAACATATGTATAGTTGTATACCTAAATCTAGTCGAATCAATACAAAAACACAGAAAAAGAGAACACAATTTTTCATACAAAACATATTTTTAACAACTTCCGATACTTGGAAATGAAACGGTTCGCATGGCCGGAGAACACTATTAAGTGCAGAGCGAGTCTTTTCTTCAAGTTAAAGTTGCCACTACGTGAGAAGAAAATAAATTTATGATTTTTTTGTTATAGTAATAATTACAATATTAATAATAATTAGAATAAGAATAATACATGAAAGTTTTTATGAGTAGACCACATGTTACCGAAACTGTTTTCCTTTATCGAGGCTTGGACTAGCGGCAAATAATGTTACAAATTGTTTAAAACAAATTGAATAAATAAACTTAAAAACAAATAAAGCATCCTTAAGCTATAAATCTTTAGATCTATGTTTCTATACATCTTCCGATCTGTCTCAGTTTTATTTATTTCATAGTAATTAATTCTGTATTGATTTAGAACTGAAGATACCTAAAAATATAGACTAGGTATTGGTTCAAGGTATCTTTTTTGAGAATTGTTTGACGCTAAACAAAATGTTCTTAGACAAAAATAGCATAATAGTGGTAATGATTTTGTTGCTTGTATGTTTTTTTTATTAGGCATTAATTAATAAAAAAGAAATAAATAAAAACGTAATAGGAAGAATTACCACCATGAACCAGACAAATCTCTGTCTCTTCTATGCAGAAAATTGTATGTTGGGAAACTATTTTGCATTTATTTTCACACTTGTTGCTTTAACAATATCTCATATGTTAAAATATTCAAACATAACGAATATAAATTAAAAACAAAATGTTGACATTATGAAAAAAACGGACTTTTTTTTATTCCAATTTACAATAAAAGACTCATTTCTTTTGAAAAATTGTAGGTTATACATTAATTTATAGTTTATTTAACTGTAAACTACAGATTTTAATTAATAAAAGCAAAGTCATTCTAATATTATCTCTATTTGCTGACTATTATTAAAAAAATTTTGGCAATGAAAATTATGGTGATTAGAAATGAAAAAAAAAAATATTTTTATACCGGTAGAATATGGAAAAGAATCTCTTAACATTAGTATTAATAGACTAACTTCCTTTATATCAACGCAATAGATTGGTATGAAGTAGAAATATAACGTTTAGCTCAGGTTTTTCTATTTTTTCTAAATTTTTGCAGAATCATATCCTTCATTTTTTCAAAGTAATGCTTTCATGCAAAATGTTCATCTTATTTTATATTATCATCTTATTTATTCTCTCATAACCTTTTAACCTTTGCAACATATAGTGTATTTATAAGTAGATACAATATCTGAATACATACCCGAATATATTCCCTGCATACACAATGTGTGTGTGTCTGTGTGTGTGTGTCTGTGTGTGTGCGTGTGTGTGTGTATGTGAGTGTTTGTGTATGTATGTGTGTGTATGTGTATATGTTTAAGGCAAAGAAAATGAGTGACAGAGGAAAGAGAGAGATGGATGGTGAGAGCGTGTCAATAGTGAGAATTATTAATTAAGACATAAATAATGAAAATATGTAGCTTAAAAATATAAACTTTACTGAAAGTTGAACTATACTTTCCTTAGATAATGTCTAATTTTTATAGTAAATAAAATTTAGTTATTAAACAAAATTATGGTCATTCCAAACACTGTAATTTTTTTTTTTTTTAAACGAACTTGTTAAATTCGAATTTCAGCTTTGCTCATAAAGATTGGAGTAGGAGCAGGTTTACGATGTAATAAAGTCTCCTCGATATATACACCTGTTTCCTCGATCAATACAGTCAACAGAAAAATATAAGACTGAGATTTTTCCGTCATAATATAACACGTCCTACCTTTTCTCAAGATGGAAAATTGCTCTATTGAATTTATCTTGGCATCCGGTCTTACAATGATTGACACATTTCAATTCCTCATTATTTGCAAAACCTTTCGTCAGAAATAAAGTTAGAATTTACTATCAGTTTTGACAACATGCTGGTAAGAAATCAATTTTAACTATATCAATAATCATGATAATCGTATTTCAGAACATTCGAAAGTTCTGATAATAGGAATTAATATTCCTAGAGCCTATTATAAGATATCAAATCATATTAATGATTTCAAATATAGTATTTTAACCACGTCAATTTGTTTATGAAAACCACAAACATAACTTAAGACACATTGCTTCAAATGATCTGTTGTGATAATAACAGGATTTCATTGAGAAGTGAACACAAAAAATCTGTTAGTTTACTATATGATTATTCATACGCAGGCTCCAAACAAAACTAATAAAAATTACTGTGCACTATAGTTCATGTGAAATTTAAAGATTAATGACCAGAGTCATACTACTGTTGACTTTATATTGTAATTTATGTTGTTGCCAGATTTCACATACACATGTGAAAAAACAATCAATGATCAAACCACATTATGTTATGCGAAAAAATGACTAAGAACATTCAACCGTAAATAGAGTTCTTCGTCAGAGTCATAAACCCAACTGAGTATGGTTTGGGTCGGGTATTTGACTCAGAAGACCTCTTGTTATGGTTGAAAGATCTTATTCTTTTTTTTGCATTTCATATTGTAGTTTGATCATTTATATATACATACACACACACACACACATATATATATATAAACTATATTGACACAAAAAACACTCAGAAATGAAAAAGAAACTGAGGAAGATAGACACGAGTCACTCAGCCAGTGATCTCGAAGGAGCACAGAACAGTGTAGCCAACTTACGGAGGGAGAGTAGACAAGGATAGATAAAGAAATAAAAGCAAAATAAATTATAACGAATGGAAACAAAAATTATTAGCACAGGTGAAAAAAGCCCAAAACCCAAACAAAAATAAAAAATAAAAATAAGTAAGCAAACAAAAGATACACTAAGAGACTAAAATAAATAAAAGGAATAATCAACGATTGAGATTAAGCCCAGGAGCAGATCTACTGTCATGACAGTTCAGTGTCACGTATTCATTCAAACTACTGTTGTTGTTGAAATCCACAGACTATTTTTCTTTTGTAAAATAATTTGTAATGTAATACTTAGTTTTTTTTTTCAAAATTTATACTCCTGCCTATGAAAAAGGTTTTAAATAAAATTCGAAACGTTGGCAATGAGAGCTTAATTTATTGAACATGATGAATTGACCAAGTGCCGATAAACTTTAGTTTTGTTTTTCTTCCACGGTCGATACTTTTATCAATATATATATATAACTTGTTAAAAGTATAGAAAGCTTGTTTTTTTTTAAAGCAGGATTTTCTTACCGTTTTATTTTCTGAAGTATAAAATGTCGAAAAGTGAAAGGAATAAGTTATTGCACTTGTAAATCGTTGTCTTAAAGCCCAACATAGTATTCATGCTAGTAGTAAAGGAAGATTAGATTAATTTAGAGTAAGTCATATTTCGAATAAAACAAACTGCCATAAAAATCTGAAACACATGAACCTAAAACTGATGATTCTCAAAAATAGGTTCGTTTTATAGTATGATTGAAATATTTCAATGTAATTGAATATAATATAAAACTAAAGATATAGTAATTTTTTAATCAATTGTAGTACACAAACAATTTAATTGGGTTAACTATGAAAACGCTTAATGTTGGCATAATAGAATGATTCCAAATTGAATAAAAAATTAATAACTACAGCAAATAAAAAATCTGAATTAAATTGGATTCAACTTTACCATAATGAAACGTGATATAAACGTTATTGATCTGTGATTTTTAAATTTATTATTTGACTATCGTGTAGACTTAATATCATATAACATTAATATAATAATGTTCAATGTACATAAAGAAACGTAGAGAAATTAAAAACACACACTTACAGTCTCTAATTTTCGGTTGAACCATCTTTAGGAGAGATAAGAAAGGGAAACCAAGCGCACTGGTGCAGAGACAGTTGGTCTCCTGAAGACGGTTCAACCAAAAATTAGAGACTGTAAGTGTGTGTTTTTAATTTCTCTACGTTTCTTTATGTACATTGAACTGTATTTGTCCGTTTCGGATCGTATTTTCATCAAAAAGTGTCTTAATATAATAATAGTGTATGATAATATAATGAAATATCTATTATAACAATAATGTCATAGGTAATCAAATAAATGAAATCATTTGATTCTTGTGCTAATATGTATTTTGTCAGTTATAGCAAACTTGAAATAATTTATCTAGAATACTGTGAAATGTTATTATTATAAAACTGACAGCCTGTCTCTAATAGAACTTGACACACCTCAACCGTATTTGTTCTACTGTGCTTTACTATATTTTTTTGCTTTTTTAGTTTTATGTGGGTTTGATAACAATTTTAAACCTTTAAAATGTCCCTTATTCATCGTATGATGTTAATTGAATCTTGCATAAATAGAATTTAAAAGAATATACTCTACATTTGTTAAATGCTTTGGTTTAATATTTATTATTTTCTTAATAAATCTAATTTTAATTTGAATAATCTTGTTTGGCTTAAGTAAATCCTCTTCTTAAAGTTAACTTTTACCTTCTTCAATTTTAACCTGTTTATCAATTAAGCTTTAAAAAAGCTTGAATGTGGTATGTTAGACGATTTCAGGCCGATAAAGGTTTTGTTTGGATCAATCATTTTCAAAAAGATCTACTGTAACCATTCCTCACATTCTGTTTATCCCAGGTGCCAAGATAAAATTTCAGTTATTTTTAATTGTTTTATTATTAATTTACGACCTACCAGAACACTAGACATGAGCTACATTATAGAAATCATTGTAGGATAAAAATCTAATGAAATGGTCTCCACATATAAAAATTTAATGATATAAACAACGCGTTTCGAACACGTAGTGTTCTTCCTCAGGCATTAACTAAAAAATACAATGACACTAGAGAGTTATCTATAGTACAAAGTAAATAAGTAAATAAGTACAAAAATTAATATAAAATAAAATAAGGCGGAAAGTACGAACCTAAGGATGAGTGCCTCTGAATAAGACTGACTGGTAATGGAATGGACATGGGTAGGGGTATACTTGTACTATAGATAACTCTCTGGTGTCATTGTATTTTTTAGTTAATGCCTGAGGAAGAACACTACGTGTTCGAAACGCGTTGTTTATATCATTAAATTTTTATATGTGGAGACCATTTCATTGGATTTTTACCCTACAATGAGTAAATACCACATAATAACTGATTGCACTAAATTAGAATTATAGAAATCAAAAAGTATTCAATTATAATACTTTTATAATTATAATACAAATACAATTGAAATTTGTTGTATCCTCCCTTTCAAAATATTTTATAAAAGGCATTGCAACTGGTATCATATAGTTAAAACGCTTTCATTGGCCTAAATTCAACTTTTTCTAAATGTGAATGTACTAAACTCATTAACAAGTACCTTAACTTTTTTTATTTCAATGGAGCTATAGTGTAGATGTAATATTAAACAGCATGGTTGATATTATGAAACTAGAAATAATGGATTTCTTCTACTTTTTAAAGCAACATTGGTTACTGAGAGTTCCCAGTAGGTTATTCTACTGCATACATTATTTAGTTCCTGGATTAATATATCTATGTATTAGTGCTAATTTAATACATTAGATTCAAGACCATATTACAAAAATCACCTTAATATCCAACTAGAAGTTTAGAGTGACTCATTTAAAAATTAAAGTGTGTATTTGGTTAACAAAAATTTTTGGGATTGATTTTGTTGATTATCTTTATTGATATGTCTGTTGAAAGATGCTTCTTTACAAAAACTTACTTTTTTTTCAAATATTACCAAATTTTTTACTTAATTGTTTACCGAAAAATCACTTAATAGCTGTAATTATTAAAGTAATATTACTCCTCCAATATTTAAACTGATCAGTATTCGTAATAAGGTGATGCCTATTCAAAAATTTCATGCTCATTGAATCACCAGAAAAGTTTTTTGGTGATTGAAATAAAAAAACAGAACTGGATAGGTCAGGTATTGGTATAGCTGCACACTTGAATGTCTCTCAGATCCTCAGTTTGAACCTAACTTGTCTATTAGAAAATTGGTTTGAACTCAATTGGTTTAAAAATTGGTCTAACTCAATGGTTTGAAAATTGTTATAACTAAAACCATTTTTATTGCTACAACAAAACTAATGAACTCATTAAATTGATTTTATTATTTTAAAAAACACTTTACTAGAGTGTACTTTATAACTGAAACCTTTTAAAATGTTGAGATCCATTTCTTTATGGTTCCCATACTTTACTTAAAGTAGTACACATAGTCAAGTAATAGAACAATGAGTTTGACTTTCTAGATATTTCTTTTGATGAAATGTCTTCTTAGTATAAATAAAAGAGTATACCGGACCAAATTATACAGCACTAAAAACATAAATTTTTTTTCGTCATGGTTATGTAATGTTATGGAAAAATTTTTCATTTTATAATTGTGAAAAACTCTTTTGATATATTGTAGAATATAGTACCTCTACCATTATTTGACTTCCATCAAAAGGTATAGAGTTCTTATCATAACAATGACTATTTGTTTCCAAAATTTTATGTTTGACTTAACCTGGAAATTTTTAAATATATTTCCACAATATAAGTCAAAACCTTCCAAACTTAAGTCACAAGTTTGACTTAAACTTTTTGAATATATTTCCACCCGCATATACTTAGACATAAAAAGAATATCAAAATTCACTCACAGAGCTATAGAAGTGTAAATAAGTAGAAATAGTAAAATCAAATTCACCTTGACTACTATATTTTACTTAAGTAAATTTAAAATATTATACTCTAAACCATTAGTAATAGATGTAATAAATTAAATCATTTCTTGAAGGAATATAAAAACAGGTTTTATTATAATTAAATTGTAAATATTAATTTGAATTTGTATGGTTGTAAAAATATGAAATTTATTTTAAGTCAATGACTCTATGAATTTATATAAACATATAAGTTTAGTGCAAATAAATACTTGTACTATAATTCTTATTAACCTTTTTTCTTCTTACTTTAGTATCCTGTACTTAAACCAGTGCAAGAAAGAAAAACTTGTAAATATCATTTTATTTTCAATAAAACAGCAGAATACTGTTGCTTGAAACACTGTGAGGCATTAATTTGCAGTTATAATAATCGAAGACGTCATTATCAAGATATAGTGGGGGTGTTGTTTGCTTGGGTTGAATGTAAACGAACTTTGGACTCTCGGTTAATAGTTGGATACAGGTCTGAACCTGTCAGTCTTTCCGAGCTTCGCCAGACCGAACAGAACAAAATTAAGTCTCATCACGCTAAGGTATTTATACCTATTTATTCATATATCATGTCCGTTCATATTATTTTTAATCAATTTGTTCTATATACTTTCACCTGCATGTTAATTATAACCTTGCATTCAGTGATTAAATTGTAATTGTAAAAATATAACACTTTCAGATCATAAGCTTATTATGAAGTATGACATCTTTGTACACATGCTTTATGCTTAGTGATGAATCATATTTTTATCCAAAAAATGGTACACAACCTTTTAAATAAGATTTATTTTAAACTATTTAGCTACCAAAAAACTACAATCACTGAAATTTAGTTTTTTACATTATTAAGAATGATTGAATTATTTGAGCAGTATTTTATAGCATAATACAATATTAGTACAATAGTAATAAACCACAACATTTTAATTATAATTAATCAGACGTATTTGAATTATACATGCCAATCATATTTAAATAATGTGATGTACTTTATGTTGATGATAATGGTAATAATAATAATTAAAATTATGCTGTTTTTCGTTCAAGATAGTGTTATACCGGTTGTAATTCTTTTACTGTAGAGTATTTGTGCTAAATTTCAGGTGAATTAATATATATTTTGGAATTATCTAATTCTATAGTTAAATATAAATGCTTCTATATTTTAGAAAAAAAATGTATACAATTTATACTAATAGATAAAACATTATATATCAATTTACAGTAATTGCATTAATTTAAAAAGGCTAACTTATAATCATTCTACCTACTAGAGTTCCTTATTTTATTAATGAAAAGAAGCTTAAACTAATGGAACATCATATATTACGTAACAAAAGTAGTATAAAATGACCCATAAGTAAGAATACCTGCAGGTAAATGTCAAAGTTTAAACAAATGGTAAATGCTCATTTTAAACTTGTACAGTTTTTTAAATCTTCATTAACTTATGTAACGTCAGAAGAAAAAGTTATATAAAATAAAGTTGTATTCATTTAATTGCTTTCAGTTTTCTATAAAGTCAATTGTATATACAATTTATTATATGAATATTTATTAATCAATGTATTATATTATATACTACTTATAACTTTTACAGATTTAAATGTAGACATTCTATAAGGGTCACTAGCGTAGATCTTCCCAATACGTGATTAATGATTTTTGATTTGTTTATTAGGTCTCAAACAGAGACCTAATAATCAAGTTTCTTGATTTCTTATTGGTGCGCTAAGAGTACCATAATACTTTTGAAAATTTATCGTTTACTAATCAAACGTTCTTCTTCCGAATATTCCCTTATTTTAATCTGTTATAATATGATTTAATATTTGAATATATGAATTTTTAAACTACAAGAAAAAGGAAAACAATATAAATAAATGCTCTGTGACCTTTTACGTTATGTCATCAGAGACCAAAACAAAGTAAGAACTAAGAACGTAGCATAAAAGTTAACCAGAAGGAGGTAACGAAACAAATGGAAAACTCAAGTGACAATACAACTTAAAAAAAAAACAAATACAACATAATATTAAACAATGCTAAGTAAACAGGAAGAAAATAAATAATTAATAAAAAAATTAATAGAAAAAATATATATGTATTCGCTTAGGGTGCATAGTACACTTTAGCTGAACCTTAAAATTTAATTTATATTTTTATTTACTTTTTTTTTATTTTTTTCTTATTATCATTGCTATTTATGAATAAATTTATTTTTTTTCCTTATAAACACTTTATAGCAACAGTTGTTTTAAAAATCTCAGGATTTTTTTGGTGATTCCATTTGTCACTTCCATGATAATGCGAAAAATTAAGAAATTTAGGGTTAGTAGTTTAGAGGGAAAAAAATTGGATCTAAAAACACATTTTGGCAAAAAATTGACTTCCATTATGCATACCTCCTTCTAATAAATAGGGTTCATCTACATTGTGAGACCGACTTTTGTGTAAAATATGAATTTGTTCCATGAAAGACTGTAGTGTGTGCAAAAAATTCTGTATACACACACATATCATCGATAAAACGTCATAAAACAACTTTGGGGACCTCGTAAAAATTTTGTAAATTGATTTTCTTTTACGATGATTATACTTTTAATGTAAAAAAATAAATATTTCTTTGAATAAAATTTTTGAATATTTTATCTATATTGCTAAATTTTAATTTCACACCATTGCGAAAAGACGGTAAATTGACTTTTTGTTAATAAACCTGTCTATGGTAGGGACATTTAAATAACTTTTCAATTCAGCAGATAGAGCAGGTAGCCGTTAATCTAGTTGTGCCTAGACACGTTTAATATTCACTTTAAACAGATCAACCAGAGTAGCTACTTTATTTTACAACTGACACAATTTATAACAATTACCATTGTCATGGTAATAATAGGAGTCTCTTAGGACCAAAATATAGGTTTGAGATAATAAGCTTATATTCCGCCAACTAGTTTCTTACAGGAGAACATTGCTTTTGTTGCTTTAGTCAACATAACAGATAAATAGCTATTGCCGTTTGATCTTTCATCTAAGGGGATTTAAATCCACAGGTACCATCCATAGGTGTAATCCACAGGTAACATCCTGTTTTGATATTATGACGTGCCCAAGTCTGGTCAGGGCTCTATCTAGTAGGGGCAGGGCAATTTAAATTTCCTCTCCATATTGCCTATAACAAGACATTAAGGTAAACGTAACTCCTGGTCCCTTGACTATACAGGTAGTGAGGTATTTTTTTGAGGCCTGACTGACCCCACAGACTTCCAACTCGTCAACCAGGAACTTTATTGCAGTCAATGAGCGATTCCTATCACCGACAATTAGTTTTCCTTTTAGACCTGTACCTTTGGCTGTGCTATAATTCCATGGCTCCTGCAGAACTAAAACTGACGCGTTTAAGCTACTGCTCAAGGCCATAAGTTTTTCCGTCACATGTCTGGACTTTCCGACATTCTGTTGGATTATAATGACCTTATCCATTTGTTTTAATGTTTCTTGCCCGCATCTCCCCCTTCCTTACTTTTTCTTCTTCGCCTGACTCTACTCAGGTGGCTCTAATCGGGATCTTATTTCTTCACGCATTTTAGTGGCCAAATAAACCTCGTAATCTATTGGTGGAAACTCATCCCTAAACTTATCGAAGTTAGACTTAACCGAACCTACAAGTGCTCTAACTTCATCTGTCAGTTTCATCATTTCGTGGCTGGCCTGTCTCATATCCACTAATAGATCAGGGCCGGCTGTTGCTTTTTCCTCCAATGTTGTATCTTTTTCCTCCAATTGTATCATTTCCTCCAACTCTCTATCCACCGAGGGTCCCTCCTCCGGAGTCCTTTATTTAATCGGCACATTTGTTTCAGTGCGCTATCTAATCGGCAATATATTCTTCCTATATTGATGTCGAAATCAACTACCTTAGATAGTTGCATGTTCTCCATACTATCCTCAGGGGAGTTTGGCTTACTCCTTTTAGATCTATCTACAGATGTTATATTTTCCCTCGCCCTCTTTTTGGTTTCTGATGACCTCATCAATTGTATCATTTCCTCCAACTCTCTATCCACCGAGGGTCCCTCCTCCGGAGAGCTCGTCTGCTCAACTGATTCTGAAGAGAAGTTCAAGAGAGACTCCGATCTTCTTGGGGCATGGACTGGCGTCACATTTCTACTAGTAATCAACCCTTTGTCAGCTAACACTCTCCTGGTCGCGGAAGGGGCTGACAGAGGCTTATCCTGACCAACTTTTACAAGCTTTCCATCTGGGCCTTTGGGCCTCGATTTTGGAGTCTTCTTCTCTGTGGCAGAGACCGAAATTGCCTTCGCTGATTTCAGACTTATGACCCTGAGGCAGACATCCTTCAGGGACTCGCATCACCACCACAAGAAACTTCTTCCTTCCGAGGAGATCCGGCGCTCATCTCTTCAGATGCTCCCTATTCTCCTGAGTTGAATCACACTTTTCCCGACTCCGTAGCACCACCAGGAGCCGAGATATTTTCAATTGAGGTATAGGACAAAGGTCGATTTGAGAAAATTTTAGGATGGGAAATGGGCCTCGGGGGGGCACAAATAATGGGAAACTGTCAGGGGGGTGTGGGACGAAAAAAGGAAGATGGGCAGGTATACAAAAGGGGATATGTAGGGAGTAAAGGTAAAAAAAAATCAAAAATCCTTACCGAGCGAGGGTGCTCTAAGAAATCTGCGCTCTCTTTATACAAAACATAAAGAAAAAATTAACACAGGGGTTGCTTACAATCACCTCCGAAGATCCATGGACAAGAGCCGTACTTGGACGTCACACGCGCGACGACTGATGGCACGATACTCCCACAGGTAGCATCCACAGATAGCATCCACAGGTGCCATCCACAGGTACCATCCACAGGTGTACCTTTGGATGCTATCCACAGGTGTACCTATGGATACTATCCATAGGTATCATCCACAAGTACCATCCACAGGTACCATCCATAGGTGTACCTATGGATGTTATCCTCAGGTAGCATCCACAGGTGCCATCCACAGGTGTACCTTTGGATGCTATCCACAGGTGTACCTATGGATAATATCCATAGGTATCATCCACAGGTACCATCCATAGGTGTACCTATGGATGCTATCCTCAGGTAGCATCCACAGGTAGTATCGTGCGGGACTGGTCCAGGTACGGCGACTCCTGGACTATGGAGGTGATAGTAAGCAACCCCTGTGTCAATTGTTTCCAAGTTTTTCTTTCCAAGCGTTCGCAACTTAGCGTATCGTTTTTTTGGTTTTTATGGTTTTTTGGTGCTAGTGTCCGTCCTATCCACAAAACACCTATTTGTCCTTGATCCCATTTCCGTCCCACACTCCCCCTGACAGTTTCCCACCATCGTCGGCCCTAATGGCCATTCCCCTATCCTAATTTTTCGCCGTATTGACCTTTGGTCCCAAATTCTTTCGTGAATATCTCGGCTCCAGTTGGTGATATCGAGGCAGGGAAAACGTCATTTTGTTCAGGAGGAAGAGGAGCATCCATGGGAATTAGTGGAAAGTCTCAGAGAACTGAACAAAAATCGACCTCGAAACTGGAGAAACCTCCTAGGCCAAGTCTAGGAGAGGAGAAGGCGCGTAGTCCTACTAAGACCACTCACTCTCGTCCCAGGGGGAGCAGATGAAAAGAATATGAAGACGTCCATGGGCAAGCCCTCGTCCGCGCCCTCAGATATTTTGAGGAGGCAGTCAGTGGACAAAAAGGTCATAAACGAGAGCGGGAAAATATGCTTAACTCCGAGAGGGAGCAGTGAGGCCGTCGAGAGTATCCGATGGAAGAAATCGAAGGTGCTTAGTTCTCCTGGAAAGGAATGTTTATCTTCGGATAATTTAAAATTCCTCTTCGACCTTATGATGACTCCAGAAACTAAGAAAAGGGGGCGCGATAGTATGAACCAGATGGAGAATAAAAGATGAAGCACCTCCAATCAACACCCCTCACTCTCAATGTACTCGATATTGTCCTAGGTTTGCTAAAAGAAAGTGAGCACAATCGGGTTGTTATACTTTAATATGATTTTTAAAAACTTTAATTTTCAATATTAAAATATAAAATATTACTCTAAAAAAAGATAAACATTAAGTTCCACATGTGTTCAAATGTCAGATTGTGCTTAAACAAAGATTATATTTTCTCATCATTAAAAACAATGGGATTGCTGCATTACAATAAATAAAGTGAAAATGTAGATTAAAATAATTCAGATAATTAAATTCATTTTTAATGAGTTTCCTTCTAGTTAATGAGTTTACTTTTAGTAAAGTTTATCATAAGCTGCACTATATTTTCAATCTAATGTTCTAAAGTAACATCATTAAAGCTTTACTTCAATAAATAAAATTAAATGGAAAATTTCGGTCTTGAGAAATATGTGTAAAGTTTGAAATAGTGATTCTACCAACTACTTCTGCATTAAAGCATATATGTACAAAATGCTACAAAGCAGCGGTATAATAGGGACGCGTGACTGGCCTGTGTATTGCTACCACCTCGGTTTGCTTAGCACCATATGGTAACTTCGCATCCCCTAATGCAAACCGTCAATAAATATACTCTGTCCTATCCCTCTATCCCGCTCTAACCAAATACTAATTCCTAACTATTAAATACTCAACTCTGTGCGTCATATTCAGCAAATAAACTCAGCAACATCATAGCAAACATTATCAATGCTACAATATTTTTCAATAATGATGTTTACATTTTTATTCTATTTTTTTCCTTTTAATTGTTTAGATATTTTATTGATTCAATAATTATATTTCTTCATTTGAATTAATTTTAATCTTTTATTGGATTCAAAATAAAAATTATTTATAAATTAACGGTAAATTTAGTAAATATATTTTACAAAACAAAAATATTGCAGTACTAAGAAAAATACCGATCTTACAACTTGATTTTAATCATAATAAATAAAGGTGCAGCCCAATACATATAATTTACTTAGTTTTTGATTCCTAACATTTATTTAAATGCCATTTTTTGTAGTACAACGATTTTACTGATAAGAAGTATTTGAAAGCTCAATATTAATTTCAAAGCATGATATATTTTTATGAATCACGATTTTAAAAACTAAAATCATAAAAAAAAATAAACTTAATAAAAAAGTTATTTATGTATAGAAATTATTACATATATATCAAATCACAAAATAATGTCGATCGGGACAACAAACACGATAACTTAAAGAAAAGAAAAAGACAATATCTGGAGAAATCGAAATCCACTTCATTTTCTATTTTTGAAATTGCTAAGAAACTAAATGTCATTTTCAAAACTACTTGAAACTTTATTTTTATAGGAACTTAAATATTAATATTATAACTTAACTTTAAATATCGAATGTATATGTTTTGTTCATGCATTATAGATTCGTGCATTTTAGATGTAATTTCTTCTATTGAAATTGGTACATTTGAATAACACTTTTAATATAATATAAACTCTTTCTCTATGATAAATACATGTTACTTACATAGTATACAAGTAAATACTACTTACATGGTATGTATGGTAAGTACTATTAACATAGTAATTCTTTCTGAGGTAAAATGGATAAACCAACAAAAGTCTCCACACAAATGAAGTTTTATTCAACACGTTTCGAACACTTTGTGTTCATCATCAGAAAGACACTATAATACAAATTATATCTAATTAGTTACAAAAATTAGAGTGAAATAATAAAAATTCAATTAAGAGAATTCAAGACATACCCAAGGATGTGGTACTGACGGGTTGGTAAATACCACACAATTACGGATTGCACAACTAATGATAGTAATTCTTGTTAAATCTAATGAAATTATTATATTTATTTTATCTGGAAGTAAATATAAGTTCTTATCTTCATAAAATTAAAAAATGTATCTTTAGTCTTATTTACCTCATTTTATACTTTTTTATTGTATACATACTGCCCCTACATATTTTGTGACTTATTGCTTTATTGTACTTGAAAAATGCAATTATACTCTAAGAATTTGCATTTGATATAGATGTACTAAGATCTTACTATGACAAGTACTTGCATAGATTAGAAATGCAATTTTGACTTTACTTTGTAAAGTTGAGTGTAGGCCACTCCAAATTTTTTATTATATAACAATAATTAAAATTTGATGAGAAACAAGTATGAAATTTGTTATCCTAAACATAATCTATGCTAATTTAATTTTGATTTGGCGATGATAATCTTATTATTTCATAATTTTAATTTCTCGTGTATTATTATTACTTTGATTATTATTTATTATTGTTGTTGTTATTAGTTTATTATTGCATTATTTATCCACGATTGAAATGCAAATAAATATTAGCAGTTTTCTATGCTCAACTTTATTTTAAGTTCAGGTATTAAAACCTGAAACGTCAAATTAACATTGGTTGATCATTAATTTCATTAACTGATTTCTTCAAAAGTTTTAATCTCTGTTTTACTAATTTCAACTTAAATTATAGGTACATTGCTGAAAAGTGAGATTGACGCCACTACCTAATCAAATAGTTAGAAACTTAATGTTAGGTATATTGCAATTGATTTTCTATAGCTTAGCAAAAAAGAAAAATGTATTTCTGATTTTACTAAATTACTACCATTCACTTTTCATCAAAATTAATTTCAGCAAATATAATACTTTTTTTTTTCGTCGTAGGATGTGGAAAAATCTGTTCATCAGATCCCTTAGCAAGATGTCTTGCTTAGGGTATGTGGGGTTGGGGGTCCCGACCCACTAAAAAACCACATCCTATTTCCTGGCAATACCCGACACGGAAACTGTTTGCACAGAATATAATACTTTAAAATCAATAATAATTCAACATTATTACTGACTTTTCCTTAAAGAAAAAATTGGGATGTATTTTTTTTTTATACCAACATTAATTTCTAACAGCAGTAAAATTTCAACAATCAATAATTTGTAGTTTAGTAGAAGAATGGTGTCTAAAATAACATAATGGGTAATAAAGTGGATTTTTAATAACAAAATAATGCTCAAAAAACTGTACAATTGAACTAAACTCTTTTGGGAGTTTTTTCTAATGTTTAACGTTCAACTGGAGCGTTGACCTGTGCTACATGTAGTCTACCCCAAAAGTAATGGATACTCAATCACCCACATCTACACAGAAATCACCCAGATTAATAAAAGAAAATTTTCATAGGACTTCAGACATGTATATCCGTCAATATTTTGAAATTAAATTTCTTTGTGATAACAAAAAATTGTATTACAAATTTATATTTTGTGTAAATCGCTTATTATATGTTACAAAAGCGTATTCAACATGTGTTGTTTGTTCATAATACAAGTATCAAATCAAAATGTTACAATAAACAACATAAAAATTCCAATTAGTTAAAAAACATAGAAGTAAATAACGTTCGTAAAGAAAATTGATTTTATTAAGATTAATAGTAATTAATTTCCTATGTTATTATGAATGTCTAAAGGTTTCTTTAATTTTTTGAATGACTCTAGGTTAGGTTAGGTTGCAGTGGCAGACCCACAAGGGAACACACGTAGGCCAAGCATTGGCCCTTTGTGATGCCACACAATGAAGATTGATTCTACAGTGGGAGTCCTAAATTTGGCTAACTCAAATCTATTTATAGTAGGGATCTTTAACGAGTACCTGACATCGTACAGGCTCAGGACC
This sequence comes from Hermatobates lingyangjiaoensis, assembly GCA_026182355.1. NCBI lineage: Eukaryota > Metazoa > Arthropoda > Insecta > Hemiptera > Hermatobatidae > Hermatobates > Hermatobates lingyangjiaoensis. Next base: position 729,102 of record JAPFBL010000181.1, on the reverse strand, counting down.
GACGGTTTAACGTCCTTCTCCGAGGGACGACGTGCTCAGATTTATTCACCTCCCGCGTGAATAAATCGAGAACTAGGTGAGGATTGAACCCCGGTCCTAACAGTTCAGAGGTGAACACGTAACCACTGAGCTAGCCTGGCCCCTTTGAATGACTCTAATTGTAAATAACAATTAATAATTTTTCTTAACTTTCATTTATCTCACTTCCGTTAATTCTTCTTCAAAGCAGACTTATTTTCTTAATGAACAATCTTTTTGCTGGTTCTCTCTTCTCCTACTCAACAGTTAGTTCTCTTCTGTAATATTCTGTATTTCATTATTTGTTTTTCAAGAAATTTAATAAATTATTGATCATTAGACTATTGCAAGTAATTTTAGTACGATAACTTAGTGCTTATAAAACCTTCTATTTAATATGTATCTATATATCTGAAATCTTTTTATTTATACTGGGTTAAATGAATAATATGAAGTCTCCACACAATTTTTTTTCCTTAATTCAAACTTCTCATTTCGAATACTTCGTGTTCATCTTCTGGTAAATTTACAATACAAATTACAAATTATAAGGAGGAATTTGGGTCATGTGAGATAGAATAGGGAGGGTTATTTAAAAGATAAGGTGACATAGGAGTTGGGTATGCTTACAAAAAATAAAGTGCTATAAAGTAAGCCAGAAAACTATTATAGAGGAATGACTCCTTTTTGTTGGATTGATCACGACTAATTATAGAAACAAGTTAAGGAAATTTATAAAGGGGTCAGGCTAGCTCAGTAGTTACGCGCTCGCGTCTGAACTGATAGGACCGGTGTTCGATCCCCAACTGGCCCTCGATTTATTCACGCGGGAGGTGAAAATCTGAGCACGTCGTCCCTCGGAGAAGGACGTTAAACTGTCGGTCCCGAGCCTGTACGATGTCAGGTACTCGTTAAAGATCCCTACTTTAAATACACTTGAGTTAGGCAAAATTTAGGACTCCCACTGTAGAATAAATCTTCATTGTATGGTATCACAAAGGGCCAATGCTCGGCCTAAGTGTGTTCCCTTGTGGGACTGCCACTGCAACCTAACCTAACCTAAGGAAATTTATACAGCACAGAATTAGCTCATTGAGACAGAACGTTGATAAATTTTGATTTAAATCATTACATAGAAATTTTCCCTCTATTTCCTGAAAGTGAATAAAAAAAGCACAGTAAATAAATAATGGAATATAAAATAATTAATTGTTATAATGTATTTTCATTTCTTGTATTTTGCAACAAAAAACCTTGTTTATATTCGACTTGTTAATAGAATGTAAAAAAGCCAACTGATGGTGCTAGGATATATACAGTCTAGTGTGTCTAAAAGTCTAAATTGCATACTACAAAAAGATTTCAGATAAACACGTCAAATAACAATTAATGATCAAACCACAATAAGAAATGGGAAAACAAGACTAGATCATTCAATCGCAATAAGCGGTCTTCGTCAGAGTCAAAAACCCAACTGACTCAGTTACGAAGACGAAGACCGCTTGTTACGGTTGATCTTCGTCTTGTTTTCCCATTTCTTATTGTGGTTTGATCATTGCATACTATAAGTGTAACCTGATGCAGTATACAATGTTTTCAAAAGAATTTGCCTTCATAAAACAATTATCACTTAGAAAAATTTCTTTTAATATCGCAAAATGATTTTTAAATGTGTTAGACTATTACTATCAATTATTAATAATTCATGTAACCAATAATTACTGACCTTGAAATGAATTCAGGTTGTTTGTAGAAATTGAAAAACTGATATAAATCGGAGGAGTCTAAATTAATTAGGAGGCTAGTTTGTTTGGCAAGTCACATCTGTCTGGTATGTTTCATTATTCATCGAAGGGCAGACAACTTGTTAATTATTGGTGTGGGATGAGAACCGCAGAGTTCTAATTAGCAATCCTTCTTCGCTTGCCAGCCAGTTTGCATTCCCTTGATGAAAACTAGGCATTATCATAATTACTTCATACAATCACAGTTATATTTCACAGAGACTGCTTTTCGATCCCTCTTTCTGTTTACTACAAAAGTAATATTCAAATTTGTTAGGGTTCAGTTTATCTGTCAGAAGGTATACCTTAAGAGAGTGTATATAAGACATCCCATTTTAATAGGGATATAATTATTCTTATATAACTCATACAGTAATATAAATAGTAAAATAATTTGAATGTATTTGACACTGCATGAAATTATTTATACAATAAAAATTACAGAAAAACAAAAACAATTTTTTTTTCATAAAGTCCTATAAATGGGACACTTCATTCATGAAAACAAATTTTAAAAGACCCTTAAATTCCATTTACGATTTTAATATTAATTTTAACAATTATATATTATAAAAATGTATTTATTTCATAAAAAATATTAAAATTTGATCATAATTCAACTAAATAAATTTTCTGGATTAGATTTACATACATCAATTAATTGAAGTTTGATTATATTTAATGCATAAAATTTTGAGAGATCTCCCTAGTTTATCTTGATCATGTATGTGTGATGTTTTTACATATACATATACGTTCATACAATGCACAAACAACAATAAGAAATAAGAAAAAAGACTAATATTATTCAACCATAACAAGTGGTCTTCGTCAGAGTCAAATCCCAGCTGAAACCAAACATATAGAAGCATCCAGTATATATATATATATATATATAAGTTCAATATAGAACCCCTTCTGACACGGTACTTAAAAAATATAATTACGTAGGTGTAAATTTTCTTTTACTAAAAAAATTATTTACTTTTAGACAAATGAAAAGTGTATCTATGAAATTATTTTATTTCATTTCCAACGTGATGCTGAAATATAAAAAACCCTATTTTAAAACAATAAAATATATCTTCATTAACATTTTATTAAGTATGCTGTAACAAAATTGTAAAAAAATCAGTTTTGAATGTAACATAAACAAAATTGTAATAGAACATTTTAAAAAAATTGGAAGACTATAACAAAATGATGTGAATATTGTGCCTTATGTTTTAATTATTGTTTTTGAATATTCTAACGGTCAATTCGCTTCGATTTGATATATTTTTGGTTATGTTATCCTGATATATGAATATAAACTTTACATGGAGTGCTAACCGAGTGCTGTGGACTCTCATGATACTATTTTTTCTCATGGACCTCTAGTAATCTTCTGTGGACCCCTGGGTCACGTTAAGTACCACTAACTTAATGTATAAATACTGATGTAGCTTCTCGACCACTGATTTATCCAGATTCAGAGCAAGGGTTCTCGAGGATTTTGGTCAATAAAAAATTCAGCTAGTTAATATCTGCCGACGTTTCGCCAAAGGTTGTTTGGCATTATCAAGGCTAAAAAACAATTTATTGAAACGACATAAGTAAAGCAAAACCAATTCTTCTACGGTATAACCAATTAACATAAAACAAAAAGGACAAACAAAAATTCATAAGCAGGAGAACAACAAAAACACGAATACCTCCATACAGGGCATTCAAGCAAAACAAAACAGACAGTAACAGAGACAGTACGTCAGAAAATTACAAAAAACAATAACAAACGAAAGATCAAACATTTAAAATACATTCAGGGGAATAAAACCAAAAACTAACAGCATTATTACCTTTTTTGTGAGGAAAACCCTATTTACATCAGCATCCTACGGGAATAACAAATGTAATGGAAGGTAATATAACCATCAACATAGGAAAAACAATCTATTCCTCCAATATCAACCTAACAATTGTTCTATCAACCAAAAAAAAAAAAAAAAAAAAAAAAAAACAAAAAGCTAATTAAGGAGATTAGAATAAATTAAACTAAGACTGGATATATCAGATCTCTTATTACAGGCAGTTGGTATTATAATTACCTTCCATTACATTTGTTATTCCCGTAGGATGCTGATGTAAATAGGGTTTTCCTCACAAAAAAGGTAATAATGCTGTTAGTTTTTGGTTTTATTCCCCTGAATGTATTTTAAATGTTTGATCTTTCGTTTGTTATTGTTTTTTGTAATTTTCTGACGTACTGTCTCTGTTACTGTCTGTTTTGTTTTGCTTGAATGCCCTGTATGAAGGTATTCGTGTTTTTTGTTGTTCTCCTGCTTATGAATTTTTGTTTGTCCTTTTTTGTTTTATGTTAATTGGTATACCGTAGAAGAATTGGTTTTTACACTACTTATGTCGTTTCAATAAATTGTTTTTTAGCCTTGATAATGCCAAACAACCTTTGGCGAAACGTCGGCAGATATTAACTAGCTGAATTTTTTATTGACCAAAATCCTCGAGAACCCTTGCTCTTAATGTATAAAGTTTGATGTATTTACAAACATTCTTTCAAATTATAAATTTAATTAGTAATAGATAAAAAATACTTGAACCAATTTTTTTTATTGAGTCCTCTTTAGAAAAAATGCTGCGGTAACGTTATGGTGTCGTATTTGTTTACTTTAATTTAACAAATTTACTTTTTTTGATCACGTTGAATCATAAATTAATAGAAAAAAAAATGCGTTTATAAAAAATACATTATCACTTCTATTAATACTTGCAAGAAACTCGGTGTTAGTGTTTCCCCATTATAATAAACTTCCCACAAGAAGAATGTTGAAAATCTTTAGTGCCCACTACTTTGAAAAGAATGGGAGTTAACTTAACAAACACTTCATAAAATGAATATTTATAACTTCAATCGACTTTTGAGCCCTTAGCGAACTTTTAGCATTAAAGTTAGGAAGAAAAGATTTGAACAAAAAAAAATCAGTTCATAAATGCCCCTTTTCAGAATTGAAATACTTCAAAAACTATCTCTTTTATATTTTTACTTAAAGAAAAGTGGAAAGCACATGATGCTAAAATTTTCAGTACTTTTATGTTGAAATCAAATTGATAAATGCTACATTTTTGGTAATTAATTGCTAAAAAGGAATATTTAATTGCTATTTTTACCACATAAATATAATTGATATATTTATAATATATACATCATTTACAATATAATTGATGTATATTTTATTGATAATGAAATACAGTATACTCTACCGTCTTTTAATAAGTGCTAGATGTTGCAGATCTGCGATAAATCCCCACTGACTGCAAAGATCTCACTCTACGAGCCGAAGAAGACCATATTTGGTTAATAAGTGCGCCTAGTAGACCTGGCCTTAATCAAAAGAGATAATTCTTCATTTAATTAGTTCCTTGTCTTTCCATTTCGTTTTTATGTTATTTTATATTATCAAAAACCCTTTTCTATCTTTTATTATTTAATTACTTAATTATTATTTGATTGGGCATATTTATTTACTATTATTATTTGTATTCTCAGTTTTATTTTTTATTTTACTTTATCATAGCTTAGTCCTTAACTTTTATATGTATCAATTCCGCGGTTCGTACCCCAATTTTTTTATTTTATTTATTTATTATTTTTTTCATATTTCCTAATTTAATTTAATTATAAATTGATTTTACGCAATAAGCTTCCAAAACCTGATATAAATTACTTCAAAAGATTAGATAATATTTTTTTGGCCTAAATTATAATGATTTAATTATAATAAATTTAGAAAGAGGAAATTTAATGAATAATCGATGTGAATATGAAATAACTATTTAATATATCACCAAATGATATTTATTATAGTTAACAGAAACTATAGAAATTATCAAATAATATGAGTAAATTGTTAACAGCACACAATTATGTCCTTAGTCAAAAAAAAACCTTGTCATCATGCCAATATTTTCTTCTTCTGATATATCTATTTCAATCAAAATGATAGACTAAGGCTCATGATGCATCGGAAAGTCCTTATAAAACTATTTTCTCTAAATTGAAGTTCAGGACTAATTGCATTGACTATAGCCTATCAGGAATTGGCAACATCTTTTAGTTGTTAAGAGAGAAACTGTTGCTAATATCTATAATGATTCTGAGGTAAAATGGATAAACCAACAAAAGTATCCACACAAATGAAGTTTTATTCAACGCGTTTCAAACACTTTGTGTTCATCGTCAGGAAGACACTGTAATACAAATTATATCTAATTAGTTACAAAAAATAGAGTGAAATAATAAAATTCAATTAAGAGAATTCAAGACATACCCAAGGATGTGGTACTGACGGGTTGGTCCAGTGAACGCAACTAGTAGGAAACAGATCCGTTGCGAAAGAGTGGGGATAGGCGTTTAGGATGGTTATCCATTTTACCTCAGAATGAGTAAATACCACACAATTACGGATTTCACAACTAATGATCTATAATGATTGTATCAGTCTTACTTGTCGCGCAAATTTACTAAATCCCATTTAACTAGCAATATGAGAGAGCAAAAAGATAAGGAATACTCTAAATTCCTGATAAATATTGGTGAAGACAGAGTTGAAAAGAATGAAAATAAAGAGATTACCATTGCCCAAAGGCATTTTTAACCGCGTACAAAATGTTGATTAGTGTATTGAATACATTTACTCTTCATTCGCCAAACCATAAATATTGTTACAAAAAATTGTATATGAAATGTATTTAACGTGACACATAGTGAAATTGATTGTAGGTTGATTGAATAATTTTCAAGAGAAATTAAAAATACCTGTCATATAACTCGCTTTGTATAACAACAGATCATTTTACTCAAGAATTTCTTGACTTACTAGAGTTGTCTGGATTGCAACAACACAAGCGAGAACTCAAAAAGAAAGCTGCTGTCATATGTATATATGAGAAACATTGCTCCGCTGTGCTTATGTAATAGAACAAAACTAATAACTGAAGAAGCTTTATGATAATGCCCTTGTTTGTAAAATTATCGCATCACGGTGTCAAGAGCAAATAGTTTAATTTGAAGATTGAAAATTGTTATATCTAAAAGAGGACCAGTTCCCTTTTCCAAAGATTCAATTTCCAATTCAGTTAGCATTTGCCATGACTATTCACTATTCTCAAGGAGAGACTCTACAGAAAGTTTTAGTTCATTTATGGAAAACAGAATTTCATCGTGGTGAATTATATGTTGTTTTCAGTACGGTGAAACAAAAAAGAAAACATTAAAGTTTCTTTTGGAGAATTCAAATTGTACAAAAATCTCAATAAAGGGAACTTCTAACAACAGAGCGAGACAAGATCTCTTCTATATTTATTATTTTATTGGCCAGGTGGCGCTAGTCAACGAGCGGTTTTAATTTCTCTATTTTTCTTACGTTCCTTATACCAGGACTGCCCACAGTGGGGCCTGGATGGCCAAATATCATTGCAACCCCTGCTCCCGGGGTAACGGGACTTTTCCCTCTTCGGAGGGGGACGATCGAATCCTAAAGGATACTGTGGTAGTCATTAAACTGTAGACCTAGAAGGAGGTCGGACAGTCAATAAAGAGAATTGTGTCAAAAATATTTTCATTATCAGGAATGAATTAATTTAGAGTTTATCTGCATTTATGTTAACATCATATCATTAATAAATAAAGTGTTTGATGACCCAACGGGTCACAGGTAGTCTAGATTAATATATAAGATTTTTAATATTCTTCTCCTTTGTTCATCTCGCTCTACTTAACAATAATTGTATTGTTATAATTATAATGGTGCTGTCAGTTAATCATGATAGACAAGAGGTGATGCATTACTTTTAATTGTTCTTGCAGAATAAAACTACCATATAATCTCTCTTTCAAAAGCTGTTTGTCACTCTATTACAAACTTCATTACTATCTTTAGATTTTAGAGCATAAATGATAGGGTTTTGTAACCCCATTAATATTTCTTTCCTCCTAAGTTAGAAAAAATTAAAATATTTTTCCATTTTTTTTTAATATACAACACTAGGGTATGTTTAGGTATTCTATTTGAACCCAATTGTCTACTACTAGTTGTCTACTAGAAACACAGAATAAGTAACAATCGAAAAAATTCTTTATTTAAAACTTCAAGAGATTAGATTTTCTTCACTAAAAGCATTAAAGGCCTCAAAAAACTTTGATAAGAACGAGCTGAACATCATTTCTAAGAGAGAACCACAAAAAAAAATATATGTATATCACTAAAGATTGAATACTTGAAAGTAAAGTCACTACTTTTTATAGTGATTGAAACACCTACCCCATTCATACCAATACATATGTATATTTTAATTCATATTTCGTTAATGAATAGGTTTTCTAACAGGAATATGTGTAATTTCTTTTTACACAAAGAGCTATTCTGGACCATCAGATGAAAGATTCATTGAAAAATGGAACTTCACTGTCATTATTGTGTTTTTCAATATATATATTTCCATATTCAAAAACATCACAAAAATATTTCATAGAATAAAAACCATATATATTTTTTTTTCAAATACATCTTTCATTTTTGTTCAATTTTCCATTTCAATTAAAATAAAGGCTTTGAACATTTCTTTACAAACAGAAATCAGTAGATTTTAATTAATTTCTAATACCGGAGTATTTGAAGTCACAATGCTGGTTTGACATTTTATTTTGTTTAGACGTTTACCTCAGACAGTATATTTTTATTATTTCTGCAATGATTATAAAAGGAATTGACTTTTAAACAAATTATTTTTTAAATAATGTATAGAAAATGATTATTTCAATATGAATAAATATTCTTTTGTTCAACATGTTCTATATTATTTTTTATATTTATGTGATATAGGTATTAAAGATATTTTCTACATTATAATTTGGATTGTCCCTTATTGTTGTGTAATTCATTAATTAATGTTCTATAATGTTCTTATGATTCTTTTTTTATTATTCTCCAACGATGGACATATATAATTAATTTGAAGTTTGAAGTTTCTGGATAGGGAGGGAGAGTCAAAGAAGTGTTTTGTTTGTGTGACTCATGTCAACAAGTTTACGCGATTCTACTCGAGTTTATTAACTGGAGGTGAGGTGAATTGCGTGATTATATGTGAATTGTTTTCCGTGAATTGTCAATTAGTGATTTTTGGATCCAAATGGTACAGTCCTATCCTGAAGTTGCAAAGCTGGCTCTGAAGGTGCTGATTCCATTCGCAACCACCTATGAATGTGAGACAGCATTTTCTGCATTACTTGCCATCAAAACAAAATACCGAAACAGGTTAGAAGCCACAAAATATGAGTTACACTTGCCAAAACTAAGCCAAATATAGCAGAACTGGTTGAGGCAAAGCAAATGCACCAATCACATTGAATGAAGTTTTAATATATTTCAATGTTGCTATTTTCAGATTGAATAATTGATTAAATAAGGTTTTTTTTTGTTTTAATAGAAACGGTTGCAATTTTTTGATAAAAATATTTTTAGGTTTAAATAAACGTTTGTTTCCCCAAAATGTTTTGTTCTCAGTAACTATAATTTAACTGGTTGTTATAAAAGGGTCCGTGAGCCATCTAAAATACCATAAAGAGAACTGCAAAAAATCTAAAATAGTTTGAGAACCACTGGTCTAGCTAGATGTCCCAATGATCAAACTTTATAATATGGAAGCAATACTGCCGATAGATAACCTCTTGGGCTCAACTTTTGTCTATCATTCCTTTGTTTTTGTTATCTGTATTTCCTTTTATGAAAAAAAAAAATTTTACCACGTTAATAATTAATTGATTAATTAAATATTGATTAATATTTAATATTACGTTAGTAATATTGATTGGTTCATTAAATACTTGATTAATTAATTACGCGTATGCTGGTTATTATTATATTATTATTATCTCTAAAGGCCCCGTGTTCTTATCGCACAGTATCTGAGACAGTTTTATTTGTCAACGTGAGAATTGTTCAAATCGACTTACTGGAGCCGGAAAGAAAAAAAAATCCTTAAAGACAAGGATGGTGAACTGAGAAAAATGGTAGAGCATTTGATGTGAAGGAAGAGCTGTGTCAATCAAGCGATGGCAGAAGAGATGGGAGGAGGAGCCAAAGGGGAAGGTGGGATAACCCTGCCAACATCATATGTGATATTTCTAGCAACACGGAGACGCTGACTTACATTTAAATCACTTCTCTGACCATTGGAGCATCCAGCTAGAATGTCAAAATATTACATTCTAGGTAATATCTTTTAGTAGATCATTATTATATTATTAGGTATATCATTATTATATTATTATATAAAATATATATATATTAAGTATACTGCTCAGAGAACCACAAGAAAAAGGACGAACACTCACGAATCTCGATAATTTCGGCGTCTTGCCGTCTTCAGGAGATTGACCATGAGAAGAAAATAAAATGACGAAAGAATGAAGACGGAGACTTGTTATTCGCTTTTCCACTGTGCCGTGTCTGATATATATATATTATTATATGTATAATATATCCTGTATAATATATATATATATATATATATATATATAAATATTATATGAATATATATATATATAATATTATTTTATATACACTATATAATATATAAAATATTATAAAATTATATTATAATAATATAATATTTATATTATTTATTATTTATTATATTATATAGTTTATATAAACTATAAAAATATATATAGTGATATTTTACTTATATTTTTTAATATTAAATATTAAAACAATAATTTATTAAAATATATGTTTATAATTGAAAAAATAGAAACGCAACATGTTAAATATATTTAATACAAATCATAATCATATTAAATTTATCTGTGGGACACACAAATAATTTCTTCCATTAACTAATTTGTTAATTATAATTGAAAAATTAACCAATTATAGTGAAATTGGTATATTTTAAGTAGCTGTTGGCACAAAAAAAATTGTAGTAATTAAATCAGTACTTTTAAAAGCTACGAACAAAAATCTAAGTAGTGTTCTAAAGCAAGAGAATGAATTAATTGAAGTTAGAAGTGTACATTTACTGTGTAAAGTTGAAAAGGCATTAGAAATATAAACTGGAAAATGACTACCTACAAAAATTAACTGTCCAATTATTGTTTAAACACGAATAATTTTGGAATGGCACGGGTCCTATGTAATATAACAAGTAATGATGTGTAAGAGCAAAGTAGAAGGTTTTTAAACCTTTTTTCAAAAGCTCTCTGAATAAATAATTACCTCCTTTACTTTTGACTTTTATTTAAAGACAAACAGAAAGTTTGTTTTTATCCTGAAAGAAAAAAAAAATCCTTAACAACTATAAAAGATATTTGTATATACAATAAATTGTAGAGGTTTTGAGCAGAAATTTGAGAGAAACCGTATATTTATAAAAGCTGTTTGTTTTAAAATAATTTTAAAAATGAATAAATAGGGATTATTTGTTAAGGATTTTAAAATAAATAATTTATATAAACAAATAAGGTAAGGGACGCGGCATTGAGAGTCCTAGTGTTAATGAGGGTAGTCAATTATATAATGAATAAATAACTATGTTTAACATGCAAGAAAAAAAAACGTTAAAAATACCTTATATTGAAAAGAATCACTCATGCCTTATATATTTAAGTGGTTTAATAATTTGAATAGTATGGATTCAGTTTTACGTTATGTAAGATTTTGTTGCCAGCAACAGTTTAGTGTAGTCTTATATTGGTAAGTAAAAATGAGATTTTTAATTGTTATCATTGTTTAGTAAAGCGTTCTTGAAACAACTTATAGTTTTGTCAAAGTTGGCATGTATAAATTAATTTTTTTCAAACCTCTAACATAACAGTTCATTTTTTTTTATTTGAAATTTTTATACTTTTCTAAAGTTTTCTGAGACTTTTGATAAAATGTTTTCATTTCCAAACATTATATATGTTGTTACATTACACTTTTTTACATTAAATACCTACGATATTTACATAATTGTTAGCTATTTTTTGATATCTCAAATTGTTATTTGTGTATGGATAGGTTTTAAATAATACTTAAGCTTTGAAAGTCTGATTTGAACCTAGAATACAGACCAATTCCTGAGAAATACTTCTATTTATAGATATATCGGGAGAGCTTGTTAATAAAGCTACTTTTTTTTTTAAAAAAGTTTGAAGGGTAAGATGTTTACGAGTTGATTGGCAGTTTAAGGTGTTAAAAAGCGCTTGGTGTCAAGCCGAGGTGAATCAGAGATAAGTTGGGGTGGGGGGAGGGGGGGTCGAGTGCGATACATTAGGATTCAGGGGTTGGAAGGTGAAAGGGTGGGATTGCCATGTAGGGGATGTTTATAAGTTGAAGCCACCCTTAGACGATGTGGGGGAATAGCAATGGGGTTTTTGAGAGAAGAAAATTTCACTGTGTTGAAGTCTGATCACGTTTAACCCTCAGATTACCTCGCCCGTTACACAACCTACCGCCTACTACCCCAACAATTAACTACTTAATCTATTTATTGTACCATTTACTTCTTCCGCAATCCAATTCACTTTGTGAAAGCCCATTCAATTACATTTTCCTCAATAAAATAAATTTTAACTTTTATAAATTTTTCTTTGGTTATAATTGTTCTTATTTAGTGAAAATAATATATTATATTAACTGTTTTTTTTGACTTTATTAATTTAAATTTCTCATAAAAAATAATTTAATATACAGTAAAGTGGAGCTCTCTTCTATGCAATGGATGGCCAATTTATTATTATACTTGAGTAACATAATCAAAGGGCCAGGTTAGCTCAGTGGTTAACGTACTCGCCTCTGAACTGATAGGACCGGGGTTCAATCCTCACCTAGCCATCGATTTATTCACGTGGAAGGTGAATAAATCTGAGCACATCATTCCTTGGAGAAGGACGTTGAACCGTCGGTTCCGAGGTTGTACGATGTCAGGTACTTGTTAAAGATCCCTACTATAAATACACTTGAGTTAGGCAAAATTTAGGACTCTCACTGTAGAATGAATCTTCCTTTTGTGTTATCAAAAAGGGCCAATCAATGCTTGGCTCACGTGTGTTCCCTTGTGGGACTGCCACTGTAACCTAACCTAACTTAGTCAACGGTATACACTATGAAGTTAGTTTTATGACTGTCAATACATTTAGTGAGTTCAGTTGTTCGATGTAAGGGGTGAGGAATGAGGATACCGTTACTTACTACACTGGAGCTGGACTCGCAGGAATGTCTTTTACTTCAGCCAACACCTGTCCTTGACCTGTCGGCCATTCGACACCATGCCACCCAGTAAAAACCAGCCAATCCCTCTCTGGTCCAATTGCCATCGAGATCCTTTAAACCTTCAAAATTTGTTGGGTGGACTGCGGAACCACTCACAGGAAGCTGAAAATCAAATAAAACTGGTCAATGTCCGTTTTTAGAGCCTGCATTGTCTAGCCTACGCTTCCCCTAGAATCATCTGGAAAAGTACCACTACTTGTATCTCTACTGGAACAGTTGTGAAGCTCAAACTAAATTATAACAGTATTGATATAACGAACGAACTACTGAGGTCGTTAGGCCAATAACACGTAAGATCTCAGTCCTGAAGCAACTGAGACTATATCAAGGTACAATCTGTTTATTATGCACCCCGGTCATACCACAAATCCACACACCTTTTGGAGAGATATTCTATCTTTGGTTTATAAGAAAACATAGTACGGAATTCCACTACCTTTTGCTAGAAAAATCTCTTCATTGTCCACATCCACTGCGCAAAATGTGTGGAGATAGCTTTACGGATCGTTTGAATTAGTGAGCCTGCTCCACAAGGTTTTCCACTGAACCTTCAATATTAATATAAGAAAAATATAAATCTATATGTGTTATAAATGTATTCAGATACTTCATTTAGTTTGTTAAACAAATGACAACTAAAAAAATGTGATAATTAAGGTAAGCTGAAGACATAACGGCCATTAATGTTGAGCAGAATAAATTAAACAGCTAAGTAAAAAGAAAAATTTCAACCTCTTTTTCTTCCAAAAGAATGGTAACATACTTGAAGGTGCCTTTTAGGAAATAACACTGCCTAGTATTGGATGTTTCCTAGGAAATATAGAGACCATTCACGAAATGCTTCTTCTCCCAGAAGATAGCGCTTACAATTGCTTTCACCTAGCATATGAAGCCACCGTGCACATTATGTCCACTCTTAGAGCACAGGGTGATTTCAACTGAATGGATTCTAGCTAACAGCGGCTGCTTGCAGGCCGTAATCTTTACAATGTTCATCTTGTTTATGGCATCATATAGGTCTTGAAGACATCTAAACAGCTAAGACATCTAAATATCACAACTGGTGAGTGCAGTTGTTATTTATTTTGACATCAGAAAAATTGCCATATTTAATGTGATAATTTTTACATTAACAGTAAATGTGCAGCACTGCACATCTACTACAAGTCTCAAACTACAACCAATCTGGTAATACGAAATTGCCCGAACACCACCACAGATGACTTACAGAAAGTCAACGTCATTTACGAATGTATATATAGGTGTCATAAATACCCATATTTCTTCTTATATAAACCCAAATATACGAAATAAACCAAAATCTGATATATATATATATATATATATATATATATATATATATATATATATGAGAGAGAGAGAGAGAGAGAGAGACAATTATAAAACCCAGAAATTAATAGTTTATATTATATATTAATTGTATAATTAGTAATTATATAATACAATTATGTAAATATAATTAATCATTGAAATATGGATTAAAATTAAAGTATAGAAATTTATATTTTTATGGACAATAACCATTGTAATTACAAATGAATCGAATAAATTTATCCATAGCTAGTTTACTCTTAAGCATTATTTCGCCAGAGTCAGCATTTTTATCTTTTCTAGGTAAAATGATTTCAAGTATTCGAATAATAAAGGACTGTTGGAGTGAAAACAAATTAATCTCAACAAAAAAAATCGTACAAGTATTGCTGTTCACTTTTTGATATTTTGCTACCGTCAGAACTTTTAAAAAGTCATTCAAATAAAAGAAACCTTTGTTGTGTGAAAATACAAGAAAGAAAAAAAAAAGCATTCAATAGCGAAAAATCTTATCTAATAATTGGATCTCCTGCTAATAATACAATGAATTCCATTGTAGCTTTGCTAGAAAAAGTTATCTTTTGTAACTTCTTTAACTCTGTATGTTTAAAAGGCAATGAACATAACCAAAGTTTATCAGTACAACAAATAAGTTATGAATCAAAATTTACATTTATATTGTGTACAGAAAAAATTTTATTTCTCTTTTAGTATAAATATATGAACAAATGATATGTCAAGTCTGTAGCACCAACTGTAACCAATCTGGGAGAATAAAGTATATATGCACAGTTTGTATAAACAAGATGACAGTGCTCTCAGAAAGATTATTCAACCAATGTTTCCTCAACGAATGAGGCTGACAAACTCCGACTTAGGAACTACTATCAAAGAATAAAGACACCAACATTTTTCACATTTTTTTTTTTAAAACCGCCCTCACAAGGATGTCTCGATTATGCACAGAAGTCACTAAAAAGATTTCACATAAACACGTGAAACAACAATCAATGATCAAACCACAATAAGAATGGGAAAACAAGACTAAGATCTTTCAACCGTAACAAGCGGTCTTCGTCAGAGTCAAAAACCCAACTGAACACTAGATGCAGAAAACATCTGGTGAGGAGTTGAGAAGAGTGGGAGGGAAAGTTGAGGAGTGGTATTTTAAAAGGGTGAAAGCGCAGGAAAAGACTAATGTCCAGAAAGGGATGTTTGGGGAAACAAAGGAGTACAGTAAGAAAAAGTAAAAAACTATCCGCTAGCTGTCAACCCTCTTTGAAGAGGCTATTGCCCTCGTGACGAAAGTATCAAGTTTGAAGAGACCGTTACTAATGTTTATAATATTAGATCTATTAAATTTAATTAGAGACGATTCAATAATATTTCTTAACAACATTGATTTTTCATAGGTAATAAATTTAGCTCCTGTCCAATCAATATGATGATTTTCATTTTTTATATGCAAGAATAAGGCACTACTTTTTTCTGTCTACTTACGTTATATTGGTGTTGTTTTACACGTGTCTTTAATGATTTACCAGTTTGACCAATATAAATTTTATGGCAATTTTTTCACGGAATTTTATAAATACCAGCGGACTCCAATTCGCTGGGAGAGTTTTTTATTAACATATTACCCACGTTATTACGATTAGAAAACACTATATTAAAATCAAGTTGTTTGGCTAATCTTGGAAGGGGGTCCAATGATTCGTGGTATGGCAAAACTATAGAATTTGATAATAAAAGGGGCTCTTTTGAAGTATTAGAGAAAGTTTTTTTTAGCACCCTTCAAAGCTAAATCGATATAAGAAGAGGGGTATTTTAATGAAAGGGCAATTGACCTAATGTTATTAATCTCTTCATTAAGGAATTCAGGAGAGGAAACTCTTAATGCTCTCAAAAACATATTTCTAAAAACAGAAATTTTAACATTTTTGGATGCGATGAATAAAAATGAACGTATGCAAGTACATTCGTAGGTTTTCTATATACACTAAAGCGTAACTCATTAGGTAACCTATGGATCAGGACATCTAAGAAGGGCAAATTACCACTTATTTCTTCTTCCATTGTGAATTTGATTGTCGGCACTAATGAATTCAATTTTGTTAGGAAATCAACTTTATTTAAAGAATTGGAACAAATGCAAAGAATATCGTCAACATATCTATACCATTTAACATTTTTGGGCAAAATTGAGCTTAACATTTTACTCTCAAAAAACTCCATATATAAATTACTTAGGAGGTGTAATAAGTCACCTGGTGTACTAATATAAATGTAATATCGGGATATTTGTGCCTAGCAAACAAGATACAGAAGGGATGACTGCCTATGGATTATCAATACGTCTCACCTTACACCTCACAATAGGCACGCTGAAAAATCATTTGAGACAGGCACATAATGCAACATTAACCAGGGATATATTGGAAAATGGAACAACAGTTTTAATATCTGAGAGCAATATTGCGACACCGCCAGGACCTTCAAGATCTATATATTAATGACACACAGCTCTCATGAATTTCAGGCTAACAGTGTAGGAATTTCGATAGTTCTTATAAAAAAATTAATAATTACTGACAAGCGGGGGCCAGGCTAGCTCAGTGGTTTACGTGCTCACCTCTGAACTGATAGGACTGGGGTTCAATCCTCACCTGGCCCTCGATTTATTCACGCGGGAGGTGAATACATCTGAGCACGTCGTCCATCGGAGAAGGACGTTAAACCGTCGGTCCCGAGCCTGTACGATGTCAGGTACTCGTTAAAGATCCCTACTCTAAATACATTTGAGTTAGGCAAAATTTAGGACTCCCACTGTAGAATCAATCTTCATTGTGTGGTATCACAAAGGGCCAATGCTTGGCCTACGTGTGTTCCCTTGTGGGACTGCCACTGCAACCTAACCTAACCTAATTACTGACAAAATCTGGAAAGACTGATAAAACCCAGACAGATTAAACAACGGGTGAACCTCTCTAATTATGTTTTCCATGTATTACTAATGAGGAAGAATACAAAAAATAACCTGACTTATCAACCGTGATAATTTTTCTGAATATTTTAATGATTTTGTCTCTGATATGTTATTCCAAAAGGTAAAAAAATCTATAATGTAAATATATGCATACATTGTTTACATTCCAAAATACAATGGAATTACATTCCATGCATACAAAACAGACATTCTAAAATAATAGTGAGTGGATTGTCTATTCTACTTTTATTTTACATTGAAATTCTTTAATAATATAAGTTTTAAAACTAATTAATATATTTAAAAAAAAACATCCCAGAAAACATAAGGCAGAAAATCAAATGTGGTATCGGCAGAATACAGTGCATGCAAACTATTTTGGACTGAGAGAATTTCTTAAAGATACAAACTATACTCAATTAAATTTGAGTACTTTACATAAATGCACTTATTTCAGTAAAAGCACATGATAATTATTTTTGAGGTATAGTTATTTTTATAGTTAAATTTGTTGTGAAAGATTCACGTCGTAAAATATTTACTTATTGCTACTGTGCTTAGTCAGTGGAGGAAAGATACAAAACATATGTTGTAGTTTAAAAACAAAACATCTATTTTGTCGCACTTTCAGCACAGTTCAAAAATTTGAACTATATATTTATAGTGTGAAAAACTATATTTATAGTTTTTCCTCATATTGTGGAATGAAAAAAAGATTATCTACTAAACAACATTTTATTAAGAAAGCAACGCCTTTTCAAAACGATTTTCTTCAGATTGATCTCCTTTTAATCTGAAGGTCATTCTTCCCTTCTTTTTCTGATTAACAAAATGTATTAGGAATGCTAAATGTTTTGAGCAGATAGTGTTTGTTTACCCTTATAGTTTTGAAGGACATACTCGTACTTACACAATCATATTATTCTGAGATAAAATGGATAAACCAACAAAAGTCTCCACACAAATGAAGTTTTATTCAACGCGTTTTGAACACTTTGTGTTCATCATCAGGAAAACACTATAATACAAATTAAATCTAATTAGTTACAAAAAATTAGAGTGAAATAACAAAAAATAAAAGTTCAATTAAGAGAATTCAAGACATACCCAAGGAAGTGGTACTGACGGGTTGGTCAAGTGAAAACAACTAGTAGGAAACTGATCCCTTGCGAAAGAGGATAGGCAAGCATATAGGAGATAAGGTGACAAAGGTATCGGGTATGCTTGAAAGCCGTTAACTGAAATAGAGAAGGCCAGAACCAATAATTTAGAGGAAAGAAACTTTTTTTTTTGTAAATTTATTTTTTTAATTTATTCTTTGTGATTCTAGGAACAGCTTAAGAAATTTTGGGCACCCTGGAATTTGATCATTAAGGCATAGAGAGGCAGAAGGATTATTAATGACGGCCTTGTTTATAATCCGTAACACAATTACGGATTGCACAACTAATGATTTACAATCATATTAACTAAATTGTATTAACAATATCAGTGTCATCATTCTTCTCCAGGTTTATTGCATGTATTGAATATTTTCCTGTATTTGGAAAGTGATTCCTACTTTGTGATGTAAACCAGTTTTATTAAGATTAGAACAAATAACCGCATGGTGATCTTCCTCACGTCTATATATTTATGGTGAAGAAATCATTCAAGTTTCTAATTATATCAACAAGAATAGATATAAAAAGAAAGCAAGGAATAATTTCTTTTGATGAGAACTGATTTCTCTTTATTACCTGGATATGCTAATCGTGAAAGCCATTCTCTGCTATTGTTCTTCCCAATGGATTGTTTATTAAATTACAGTGCCTTTTAAGCACAAAGAGTTCCTGATCAAATCATAGATGTCAACAGAAGATAAAAATAGTCCTTCACCTATTAAAGTATATATATCAAATTATTAATGCTAAATAAACGACTGTTTATAATGATGGTATCCAATTTATTAAGTTTTAGTGGCAACAGAAGGTAATTTAACTGATGAGTTTTGTCATGTTTTATTGTGTCATATTTCCTCATGATTATAAGGAGGGAATAAACACGATGTTTTCACATAAAAGGTTTTATACAACATCGATGCGTTTCAAACACTTAGTTTACATATACTATATAAAATATGGACAGAAAACGTGAAACCAAATACAAAAATACCAACCAAAATATCAGCGTAAAAGATGTTAATGGAAAATAAGTAACGACTTATGTTTTCTTATTTTAGTTCTTTTTTGTACTTAGTTTCAAGATATTTGTTCATATTTTATAATGTAAATGTAATTTAAATTTGAAAAATAAGTGATGAAACGCGTCGTTGTATAAAAATTTTTGTGAAGAGATTTGTTTTTTTTCTTTCTCTCATTCTGATCAGCAGGTAGTTTAAGTGGTCATAAGTGTTCCAAAATATCTCAGTTAATCTAAATGTAAGGTGTGAGTAATGATTAATATGCTGTTAAGTGTATAATCTGTATTATTAAGTGTGTACTGAGATCAGTTCATATAGAAAACGTACCAAAACTGAAACAGATTTACACCACTTATATTTACAAGGTTTGTGGTGGAATATTTTTTGATGAATTACATTTTTCACGATGTAGATAAAAAGTCAATTAAGATACTTATAATAATAACAAAAGCAAACAACTGGGGATGTAATAAAATCCATCAAAATATCAATTTGTCCACTGTGAGACATTGTAACTATCTTCAAGATAACATAACTATTCAAACATCATCTACATAAAATTGACTTTTTACATTACTTTGATCTAAAGTTCATGAAACAACTGAGCTAACATCATTCAACACTCATGGCGCTATCAAAATTTACGATAAATGTAAAAGACAGATAGGTGTCCACCAGTCAGAAAAATATCTAGTGACTAAATGTTGACCAAAAAAAAAATCAAGAAAACTTCTTGGAAAATGAAGACAATATAACAGAGAGAACCAGAAATTACGACACAGTGTCACTTATAACATGCACTTAATCACTACAACAAACATGGCAATAATATATTTTAATATTTAATTGAAATTATTTTAATATTATATATTTTTGAACCCTGGTAAAGATTGTCATTATTTTTAAATTGAATAATTTCTGAACAGGAGAAATTTCAGTTCGATCACCTGAACTTTTTTGTTTTTTTTTTTTTTTTAATTGGGAATATTTTACCCAGACTGGTAAGAATTTATAGCTACTAATTATTATTTATAGCTACTAATTATTATTTATAGCTTTTTCCTAAAAAGAAATTTTGAAATATTAAGTGCACATTATTTTTTAATGAAAGAAATTTTTTTGTAACGATAATTTTTCAAAATTTTAAAACAACGTTAAAGTGTATTACATTTGAATTATGATTTACCACTCTATATTTAGTCAATAATGTTCTGTTATGCCCTGTTTGTCAAAAGGTTGTTAGAACAGAATACCTTGTTCATCATTGGATGGTTTTGAGGATCCATTTTAAGGGCAGCTATTACTGTAAGTGGTTACCATGGCCTATTAATAAGAGTATGTTTTGTAATACCTGTCAGCAGCTTCAGGAAAATAAAACCACACGCAACCTAAACATTAATTTCAATTATTTGATAATGCCGACTAATTTGTACAATTCAATAAATAATGTTCTCACCACCTCTTCATAATCTACTCTAAAAACACTATATTCAGGATAGTTATTAGAACCAAGTTTATTTCTACAAAACGTATTCCATCCCTTGAGAATTTCAAGAACAGTCAAGTAATAACAAATTGTTTAGCCACCTCAAATTATAATTTTTTGGTCCAATATATCTTACTTACACTTTATTACAATAAGAGGAATGCGCTATCATTAAATATACTCAAATAACCATATATTTTTACTTTCACGTATAAACGTATAAATAATATTCTCCCATTTAGAGAATAAAAAAAGAAAATAACTTTAATAAATATTTTAATAATTATTTATAAACTAACATTTGTGAATCATTTTTCTTTCACGTACCTTCTACCAATAACATGTTTGTTAACTTAACATAGTGAATTAATTGATTTATGATATTTGAGAAAATCTCTTACCAGCGAAGACTTATAACAGGCAATTATATAGTCATATATTGCTATTTAATCAATACATACTTTTTTTTTGTTCTAAAATTTAATTTATAGCAATAGTTACACAAATATATTCTCAACGACTGAAAACTCTTGAACAAACTGACTTTACTTACATCATATTGTAATAACTTTGATCAAATAACAAAATTCGTTATTTGATCTAAATAATTTGTGATCATATCTTCTAAAAAAACCATTTTATTCATTTTGTAATTTTTATAATTTATTTTATTGGGCTTTCTTCATACTCGTATCCAAGAAGACCTCTCAGTAACTGAGTCTGAATATATATATATATATATATAAATTAAGTTTATATATTCAATATAAGTTCGAGATTAACAAAGAGCAACACACAAAGTAGGGAAACACACTTACAGACTCAAATTTTCGGATAATCCGTCTTCAGGAGAAAAGAGAATGGGAGACCAAGCACGTTGTAGACGCAACGGCAAGTAACCCAGTAGTGGGTACCAAGTAAGTGGGTTACTTGCCGTTGCGCCTACAACGTGCTTGGTCTCCCATTCTCTTTTCTCCTGAAGACGGATTATCCGAAAATTTGAGTCTGTAAGTGTGTTTCCCTACTTTGTGTGTTGCTCTTTGTTAATCTCGAACTCGTATTGTGTCCAGTTTGAATCGTATTTCGTTTTATCAGTGAATATATATATATATATATATATATATCAGTTCACAAACGAAGAAAAGCAACACACAGAGAAAGAGACACACTTACAAACTCAAATTTTCGGATGATCCGTCTTCAGGAGAAAAGAGAGAAAGGGCGACCAAGCACGCCGGAAACACAACGGCAGGAAACCGACCCGGCAACCGACCGTGCTGCCACGCGCGCCCGGTTCAGGAAGTAATGAAGTAGAGACGATCAGAAGAAAATTAATATTAAAATTAAAATTAAGAATTAAGAAAAGCAGTTCTGGTTGATTGAAGGTAAAATAAACAGCAGAAAGATAAATGAAGTATAAAAAGGAATACCGTGAAAAATACCTAAAAGCATGAAAAAGGAAGATAACAGAGTTGGTAAGGCGATGAGAAACAAATGAAAATACAAGGATAAGAACAATTAAAAATAAAAGTAAAAATATAAAATAAATAAATAAATAAAGCAATTTAAAAAATAGGAATAAAAATAAATAAAGTAAAATAAATTAGATAAAATAAAAATAATAAATAAATGTTAAATAAAAAAAAAATATATATATATAAATAAAATAAAATAAAAAAAAATATATATATATATATATATATATATTATCGCTTAAGGTTTAATCCGGGTTATATATTTTTTTTTATTTAACATTTATTTATTATTTTTATTTTATCTAATTTATTTTACTTTATTTATTTTTATTCCTATTTTTTAAATTGCTTTATTTATTTATTTATTTTATATTTTTACTTTTATTTTTAATTGTTCTTATCCTTGTATTTTCATTTGTTTCTCATCGCCTTACCAACTCTGTTATCTTCCTTTTTCATGCTTTTAGGTATTTTTCACGGTATTCCTTTTTATACTTCATTTATCTTTCTGCTGTTTATTTACCTTCAATCAACCAGAACTGCTTTTCTTAATTCTTAATTTTAATTTTAATATTAATTTTCTTCTGATCGTCTCTACTTCATTACTTCCTGAACCGGGCGCGCGTGGCAGCACGGTCGGTTGCCGGGTCGGTTTCCTGCCGTTGTGTTTCCGGCGTGCTTGGTCGCCCTTTCTCTCTTTTCTCCTGAAGACGGATCATCCGAAAATTTGAGTTTGTAAGTGTGTCTCTTTCTCTGTGTGTTGCTTTTCTTCGTTTGTGAACTGATTTGCGTCCAGTTTGGATCGTTTTTTCGAATTTTAAGTGGATATATATATATATATATATATATATAATAAGAAACAATCTATTTCAAACTCAGTTATGTCTCTATAATGGCTGAGAACAGCAGAAACATGGACTCATGTAACATGTCGACTATCGGAAGCATATTGTATACTGTTGATATAGTAACAAGAACTCTATTCAGAAAACTTGAGAAACTTATTAAGAAGCAAGTTTCAGTAAAGTGTGGTCATATTTTTAACAATATATATATTAGTAAACAAAACTAAAATTTATCGTACTCGGTCAGTTCTTCAGGTTCAAATTAAACTCTCATTGCCAACGTTTCGGTCTTTATTTAAAACCGTATTCATAGGCAGAAGTATACATTTTGAAACAGAAAAACTAAGTATTATATGACAAATTATTTTAAAAGAAAAATAGTATGTGGATTTTAACAACAACTGTAGCCTGAATGAACACGTGACACTGAACTGAACATTTTCAATTTTTCCACTCCTTTATTCTACATTTATTTTTTTTTCATTACATCATTCATTAAAAAGTATATTGTTTTCTCATATCACACATAACTGTGTTTCTAATAGTTTTGGTACAAGTGTATATTATTGCACTGTATGTTATTAAAATTACTTATTTCTTCCACTGGAGGAACAGTAAAAAGGAGCACATACCTTGCAAGTGTTAATAATGGCGTATTATTTTTTAATTAGTTTTAATATAGCTGCACTTTTCAGTTTTTCAGTTGAAGAGGAAATAAAATCCCTGACTGTTGTAAGCATAAATCAAATGCGAGAACGTTTTTCATGCTACTGGAATAAAATCCAAATTATTTATTTATTAAATAAATTTAATTGTTTGTGATAGCAATATTTTTTCCACTGTTAGTTATATTGTAAATACAATTATAATTAAAACAGAAAAGTTTATTTTTCTTAATTATTCTATACAAAAATACATTTGTTTCCTAAATGTTTTTGGAATAGTTTTGTTCTCTTTTATGGATAATATAGTTAATAGGTGAATTTTAACAAAATTTTAAGTGTTGAGATGTCCCTATCTATTATTGGTGTCCCTATCTCAACTCTCCTGATGACGGTTCAACCGAAAATTAGAGACAGTAAGTGTGTTTGTTCCTTAGTTCTGTGTATTTGATTCATCGTGAAACGTTTGTTGTTTTTTTGGATCGTTTTCCTATTTACAACATATATATATATATATAATAAAATGAAAAAAGACAACAAATAGAAGAAGCGAGAAAACTTACTGGTCGATATTTCGAACTCAGTTCGAAATATCGACCCAGTAAGTTTTCTCGCTTCTTCTATTTGTTGTCTTTTTTCATTTATATATCCGTCCTTTTTGACCAAGTATTTAATATATTTATTTATATTATAGTATATATGATATTAAATGAACTAATAATTTATGTAGTATACATTGAATTGAAGTTCATGCACCAAAATTTATGAGTAACCTCCACAGCCAATTTTAGCCACATTTTCCTTTACTATAAGTAAATATAATGTATATAAAGTATATAAATTAACTCAAAATTTTTGATGAATTCACATGTTTAGGTGCCCTTAAAGTTATTTTATAATATTTTTTCGATGATGTCATTGTGTGTGTGTGTCGTGTAGGGGAGTGGTAAATGTAAACCACACCTAATTTTATGTTTATAGGTAGATAATATGAAAAGTCATTTTGTACCATTCGAAATACATAAGAAGTGTCGTTTTTTCCTGAGCTGCCATGGTACATGTTTTGCCTGTTGCTCTCCCAGTAATATTTTCTTATAATTATTCTTTTTCAATTTTTCGGTTTATTTTTTGACTGTATGATATAAATTGTTATAATTATATCTCTGTTTAGCTTGAAAGAGTTAATGTCAACCGTGACGTATGAATATTTTCCAATGGAAATGAACTGAATTAATGTATCAAATAAATAATTCTATGCGACAATAATGAATAAATAATTTGCCGAGAGTATTCAAATAGCTTGCTATTAAAAATGTATTTAGAAGAATATGAATATTATGATGTATTTATGAATAATAATTAAAATGGCAAACAAAGGGAGGAATGTTTTTGCCATTTCATATCTACTGAAAAAAACACTAAGTTAATTCTAGCGTTGTTCTATCATTACAATGTATTGAAATACTCATGAATTGAACAATTTGAGACGTTATAATTCTAATACTGAATGCTTAAATTTCAATGAATTCGTCCACTCCTGTTGTATCATGTATATCGTTGCTGTTTCTAAATATAACTTTTGATTTTACGTTATTTCATAAACTTTAAACTGTCATTAGAAATGTCTCTCTCCCGTATACCGTTTAGCTGAGATTTATTAAAAATCATAATCCACTTCATGAAGATTACTTGATAATCAGAGAGAATGTGCTCAAAAGATTCCATATTTTCTTGAAAGAATGTCTGAAATTTTTGCATGACGTTAACTATACTAAAATGAAACTAAATATGAACTGTCTAAATATTGATTCAGTTGTCCGAGTCACGTTTTATTTCCGCTTTTTTCTTCATATATTCGTCAATTTCATCATTTAAAAGCTGGAATGTTTTGTGCAAATATGCTCGAGACTGCAGAATGTTTGGCTTCAAACATTTCCAAACCATCTATTGACCCATTCCCTAGTATTCCCTTATTTCTAGGTACTTTTAAGAATGTTTAATTATTTGCATTGGGTTCATTATTAAGTTCATTCAATTCAATATGTCAGACGGAAACTCTTTTTTTTTAAATTAGGAAATGTCAATCAAATTGTTCATTTTTGAACACATCGATGTCTCTGTAAAATATTTGTTTGAGGGATACTGTGTCTGGCGAAATATAAGTCTTGTTTGTTACAACTGATCAATGATTATTGTTTTCTGACGTCCGTACTTATAAGGCTTTCACTTTTTAGTATTGTTCTACAGAGCAGAAATTGTGGATTATATATTATTACGCACCCATTTTAGTAATGGGCGAGTCATATTACCTGTTGATTCTACATTGTGAATCCTAAATTTTGCCAAACTCAACTATATTTAGAGTACGGATCTTAAATCTGACAGCTTACAGGCTCGGGACCGACCGTTTGAACGTCCTCCCCAAGGGACGACGTTCAGATTTATTCACACACCTCTGAGATGTGGTGGGTAGCAAACCTCGCATTTGAGGGGCGCGTACGATAATCACTGAGCTAACCTAGCCCCTTACCAAATGATTATTGCTTCATTTAAACAACTGATGTTATTATTGTTTTTCTATTACTTTGATATTTCCTCTATACAATAGTCACTAGAACTAAAAATTAATTGGTTGTCAACGAGATGAACAAGACTGATATTGTGTTTACGTACAATAAAGGTGAGAACAGACCACTTTAAATTGTTTACTTCTTTCCCAGAATATAAACTAATTGAACCTGAAAGGTTATTTAATGATATAAGTATAGAAATATTGACAACGAATTTCGGTTAATACGGATATTTTGTTGGCATTACCATAAATTTTTTTTTATCCATATTATCCCATAAAAAAACATATTTTTTCCTTGTCCATATTAATCCCATATAGTGAAAAAATAATATGCTTTATTTTTTTAATTAAGATTTTTTTAATTTGACATCATTTATTTTTTTAATTCTATAATATTTTCTCCCTTTGACTGTATAAATTGACTTTCATTTTAGTATAATATATTATATTATAGTAGTATTGTATTTAGTATAAAATATCAATTCCTTGACAAATGGGCCCAATAAGTCGTCGATCAAGCAGTTGAACGGTTAATGCTTTAAGAATTGTTCAACAAATTCAATCATCATTATTGTGAAATCATAAGAAAACAGTATTTGTCGCAATGATCTTTCTAGTTTTTTGAGAAATACCAAATACCAAAGAATTTTTTGAGTAATTTAAACGAGACTATCACTAAATGAATTATTTAGTAAAGAAGATAAACAAAATCTGTCAGTAGGCCACAATAATGAGTTGCAAAACGTGTTTAAGGTTTCTTAAACCAGAGATTGCCTTTGTCAAACTCTGAAAAAGACACAAAGTATGACTTTTTTTGTTTGATTTGCTATCATAACATTGTTTTCTAATTGCGTTTAACTTTTTATTGAAATGATATAATGGTTTGGTGAAAACGTTATAATTGAGAAAAAGGTCAATTATCATTGATTAACCTCAAAGTATCCCTACATCTGATATTAATTTCTTTTATATTCTTTTCTTTTTGTTTTTAGCAAGTATCAAATTAATCTCATCATCGTCATATATCTCATCATATCGTCAAGGTGATACTGCAAACAAATATTTCAAAAATGTGTATAATGCTTTTAATTGTTTTTAAATTCCTAGTTTTTTTGTTGTCAGTAATTAATCAAATCTTTTTCTAGTTTTTGTGACCTATATTCAACGTTATAATTTGATTAACTTCCTTTAAGTATTGTAGGGTAAAAATCCAATGAAACGGTCTCCACATAAAAATATTTAATGATATAATGATTGTTCTTCCTCAGGCATTAACTAAAAAATACAATGACACCAGAGAGTTATCTATAGTACAAAGTAAATAAGTACAAAAAACACTACGTGTTCGAAACACTTTGTTTATATCATTAAATTTTTATATGTGGAGACCGTTTCATTGGATTTTTACCCCATAATGAGTAAATACCACATAATAACTGATTGCACTACATTAGAATTCCTTTAAGTAGTTTTAATTTTCCTGAATGTTCTTTCAAAGTATGTCTAGTCGATTAGGCAGTGAAATATTCCTAATAATTGGAAAAATGGTTTGATCATGTTGGTGTTAATCAATCAGTTGATTTGATTTGCCTGTGGGAGTTGTAAAAAGTATTCAAATGCAGGGGAAACAGAAGCCCTGGGAATTTGTCAGCAGGTTACGGTTACTCCAGCAAACCATTTGTTAAAACCTAGTTGATCAACTGGTTATTCAGTTTCTTCTTTTTTTTCGTTAGTGACTGCATGAATGTATTTGATATATAGATGGACCACATAAATAAGCTCTATGACTGTTTGTTTTTATTTAAATATGTCTTTGTTTATACCTCTTACGCATAGGTAATAGGTATTGATGTATTCTATAGTACAAGGTAATTCTCGATGGTCTCAGATAGCGTCCAAATTTGGGATTGAAATTGAGTTTCTGGTTTTACTTATTAGATTATATAACATTTTAAGTTTCAAGATGGTGTTAAATTTGCTAATTGTAAATAAGTGAAACTGTTTTTTTTCTTTCTGCTTACGTAATTTTTTATTTAGTCTTTGTGACATCGTTAATCAATTTGTCTGTAAGTTGATTGCTAGAAAATAAACGTCCAAATATTGATCCCAGAATGTTACTCCACATTCTAGCTTAAATTTCTGAATTCTACTTTTTATAAGTATGCATATTTTTACTGATATAACTGAATTTGGGTAATCTATATCTATTGAAAAATAGTAGATGACACAATTCACGTGGCATGTGATTTTATATTTTAGTTGAACTTGTTTAAAATATTTTTAAATAAACAAAATACATAATTTTAAACTTAATTTTCTCACACTTACCTTACTGAGACTCAAGGTGTCCAATGAGGTTAGCAGTAGGTCTAATGACAGGACACGGGTGCTTTAGAAGTCACTTAAAAAAGGCTAGTCTTCTAAGAGGATTGGTAGAATGTAAACTATATGGGAAGGCAGAAGAAACTGCAATCCACATAGTAAGAGACTGCACTGCTCTAGAAAGCCGTAGACAGTTAATCCCGAACTCGAACAGTTAAGGCGTTGACCCCGGTGCATTGCTTAATAAATTGGTGAAGGGGACGTAACACGGTCAATAGTTCTAGAAACTGGTCTGAGTGATTGTATCCAAACGTCCGATCAACAAAAAGACCTTAAGGACTGACGTTTAACCCGCGAGAGGATCGGTTTCTACAAAAAAAACGTAATAGTTAAGTTTAATTTTTTAAAATATAAAAATGTATTGTTTAAAAAACATAATGGTGAAAAAGACTTAGGCATCACTAAGTGGAGTAGACGTTTGATTTCCTCTTCACATTGCCCCTCATGCATGAGTAAAGATTGTTTTATGAAGATGGTGGTAATTATGACGGACTAATGCATTACGCGGACAAAGTTCTGATGTGTTAATCGAATACTAAATTATAAAAGAACCTAAGAACATGACATCATTGTTCCTTGGGTAACTTAAACCTTCATCTTGATTACAATACAATTAACATGTTTAACCCAATCAAAACCAAATGTTAAATAGAAACTCGACTTCCTATCCAACATGTCTGTAAAGTTGTTTCTGTGGCTTTTAGTCGATTCTAGCTTGTCTTCATGAGAGAAATAGTAGTTTATACTGTCTAACAAAGCAACTGGCGTGACCTGAAAGCTGCAACATCTACTAGTAAGAGTAGATCTACGTTTGCCTCACCTTTGACAATTCTGTGATGATAAGAAGGTTTCCACGGGTAGAACAACACAACTCTCTTAAAACAATGATAGTTTTAAATTTGAATAGTTTAGTAAAAAAGATTCTCTTTATTTAAAAATTGCAATAATTACAAATAAAACCAAGTTTAAAACCCTATACCAGTACTTTTCGAACGGTGCATCCCAAGAATACCGAGGATTAAATGTATATGTTAAAAATATGCATCATTCTCATTTATTTTAAGAAGACCAATGGTTTTGAAGTCTGAGTTAAGTCACTGCTACTTGATATTTCTAACTGGAAGATAAATTTCTTTCATCTTTAAGCAGCAGTTTCCTAATTTTCTTTCCTTGGGAATTTAAATCATTTGCTACTGGGCTCACTTCTCTCTCTCTCTCTCTCTCTCTCTCTCTCTCTCTCTCTCTCTCTCTCTCTCTCTCTAAAAATATTCGTTGTAATTTTCTATCATTTTCTATTTTTAAATTTCAGAGCTGAACTTTCCATATTAAAATCTGTGATGCGCCCCAAAGCAATCGTTAATCCATAGGTGTGCCATGAAGAAAAACAGTTTGAGAAACGATGCCGTAAACATTCCTAAACTACATTCATAAATTTGATAGGCGTAATACCACATGCACTACCTAGATATATATTGGATATACACACCATTATATAAGTAAATTATATGTTTGTAGGTGTCATGAATGTTAGTAAACATGACAAATTTATACTTATCAGAGCTTTTGATGATTAGTATTCTTAATTGATAGGAATATTAAAGAAAACTTTGCTCAAATCTTAGAGTAAATTAGACATACGAGTATTGCAAGATTTTATGATAAAAAGAAAAAGGCTTGTGAAGCTATTACTAAAAGCTTATTGGTGCTTCAGAAATTATTTTAGACCAACTAGGGTGTGTGTTTGACAGACGAGGCACCAGTTTTCTTGAAGTTAAATTATAGACTCTTACTAAACCAATCCAATAAGGGAAAATGATCGATTTTCTTTGTGTTCCTTTAATCAATACAGCCTTGATGTTTGGAAATAAAACAATTAGAAAGATGAAAGTGAATGTTTCTTGGAAGAGTAAAGTAATTGGAAGTGGGAGTGTATAGGTGAAACAGAGATTGGTTGCGAGCGGTTTGTTTACGTTGGTGCGATGCCTGATTGCCTATCAGCCGAGCTCATTACCTCTGACACCCCCTCCAACCATCACCTTTCTTAATTACTAACCCTTTTCATTGCCCTACTACCCTTTCAAAAATCTATTCAATGAAATTCTTATTATTCCATCCAACATCAAATGAAATCTGTTATTCCTAACATAGGACATACTCGTATATTGCCATGTATAAGGGAAACAAAAAAACAGTTTAATATTAAAACTAGCAAAGAATTTTGAACACTTTTATGTTCTTCTTTAAGTATCTGTGAGCTTTAAGAATATCAAAGAATTATTTTAAATTGAATACAACATATGATTGTTGAATTGAACTATTGAGGTACTTAAGAAGGGACTGACGGTTTAACATCTTTCTTCGAGGGACGATGTGCTCAGATTTATTCACCTTACACATGAATAAATCGAGGGCCAGATGGGAATCGAACCCCGGTCCTATCAGTTACCTTGATGATTAGGTTAAGTTAGGTTAGGTTGCAGTGGCAGTCCCACAAGGAAAGACACGTAGGCCGAGCATTGGCCTTTTGTGATACCACACAATGAATATTGATTATACGGTGGGAGTCCTAAATTTTGCCTAACTCAAGTGTATTTAGAGTAGGAATCTTTAATGAGTACCTGACATCGTACAGGCTCGGGAGTGACGGTTTAACATCCTTCTCCGAGGGATGACGCGCTCAGATTTATTCACCTCACGCGTGAATAAATCGAGAGCCAGGTGAGGATCGAACCCCGGTCCTATCAGTTCAGAGGCGAGCACGTAACCACTGAGCTAGCCTGGCCCCACCATGATGATTAACAAAGTAGATTTGTATTGGGTATTGATATAACTTTTTCCAATCACCAAAGTCGACTGTACTCATTACATTATAATTTGTAAAAACTCTAGAAATAAATCCTTAGGAGTACTATCAGTACCCTAGATATTGTTAGTATTATTGAAATTATTATAAACCATTTTATCTACTACAATTTCTGCGTCACTCGATCCATTTCGGAACAAACTTATTGATATTTGGAAAAATATTGTAAGACGCATAAGGTAGAAACGCCTACCTTATAGATCAAAAATTCAAAATAAAAAAAATATTGTTAGAAAAATATTTTCAAGGATTGACTTAAAAAATAAAAATTGACTTAATTAATTCTGAACGTTAATAAAATATAGCAACATACTGAAACAAGAACCTATTTTTAACTAATAAAGATTTTTAATTACCTGCACTGTTGAGATGTTGCAGCAGAGACCCAGAAAGGTCTGAAGGTGTCAAGAAGTATTGGTATGAGTAGAAGGGTGTTCAGAGGAATGTAGGGATTATTAGCAGGTATATTTACTTAACTGTACATTGGAAACAATGGCTGTTTTTACAACAGAAAACACATCCTTTCAAATTATGTAAAAACGTCAAGACATTTTGGGCAAATCAGTATTTGTTCATTCAAACATAGTAAGTAATTTGTTTTAAAGGATTTTGAATTCTTCTAAGCCGGATGTTTCGTGAAAAAAATCAATAATATGTACAATATTTAAATCAGTATTTGGGTCAAAACTATTTTTGTTTGTTATGAGCTGTTTGACAAAGTAGGGAACGAAATGAATATATTGTCTCATTGAGTGAATAAAGAAATGTACATGCTAAAATTAAAATAAATATATACTAATACTAGGTATAATATGTGTCATTTCTATCATTCGGCACCTAATTTTTCTGACTATTCTATTCTGATGACTAACAGAATAGATTTGTATTGTGCGTTGATATAACTTGTTTCAATCACCAAGGTGTACTTGTACACCTTGTACAAGATGTACATGTACATGTGTACTTGTACATGATGTACTCATTCCATCATAATTTGTACAAACTCCAGCAATAAATTAAGTTAGTAACTTCTCTGTTAAGTTGAACATGCAGCCATCAGTAGTGGGATTCAAATTTTTTTAAGAACCAGTTCGTGCGAACCGGTGCTTAAAATATTATGAGTTTGGAAACTAAATTGTTTAGTTATATATAGCCTGTACACATGCGCAAATTACGTTGTCATACATTCACAAGTTACGTGAGTCATTTGACACTTGTGGAGTTTAATAGTGGGCTAATTAATAAAGGTCTGAATAGGGGTTATGTAATTGTAACAACCGGTTCGCCGAACTCATAATATTTTAAGCACCGGTTCAGACGAACCGGTTCAAATCAGCTGAATCCCGATGAATCCCATCACTGCCAGACATCAGCAACAACTTTATGATAATATTTAAAATATAAGTCTGTGTGAGTCTTGTTAAAACTCAAAGAGGTTGAATGTGCGTGGAGCCTCTTAACTGGCAAACCGTTCCATAAATAACACTTCAAAAAGATATGCTAAAGAGTAAAAAGGTAAACGATATTTTAGATTTTAAAGCATACTTTTCCTTTTGAATTATTTATTTTTAAAATTTTTGCTTATCGGAGATAAAGTTTATAAATAGTAATAACACTAAAAATGATTGTGTTATTACTATTTTAATAATTGTAATATTTAATAATAATAATAATAATAATGTAAAAATATAAATAACATTAATAATAATATTCCTATTAATAATATAATTAGTATTTTTTTTTCGTCGTAGGATGTGGAAAAATCTGTTCATCAGATGCCTTAGCAAGACGTCTTGCTTAGGGTATGTGGGGTTGGGGGTCCCGACCCACTAAAAAACCACATCCTATTTCCTGGCAATACCCGACACGGAAACCGTTTTCACATTACTTCGTGCCGGTGCCTCAGTCCTCCTGAATAGGATTCACCTTCTTGTCCCCATTCGTTCACCTATGAATAATCATTGCCCTTGCCTCACACCACTTTCGTTCTTCTTATGACGGAGAACCGCCTCTACAAAGTTTGCAGCTTTTGACCAATTAATATTATTAGTATTTAAGAATTACTATTTTAATAACAATAATATTGTAAAAATGGATGAATTTTATAATTGAACTTTGAAGACCTAAACATAGCTATTCAGTTAAATAATTCTCATTTTTTTAACGGAGGCAAAAAACAGAAGCAATGAAGGTGGTAATTGCAGAAAAAAATGAAAATTATAAAACAATATGCACATTTATTTTGAACTATAAAAATAATTTTATATTTTTCTCGTATTTTGCTGGCAAACTTGATGAAATTAAACCTAAGAAATTAACTCTTTAAAGAAGAAGAAACATATTGGAAGAATGTCTGATTGTCAAGCAGTAATTAAAGCATTGAACTCAAATCTTATCAGCTCAAAGATGGTCCTGAACTGCAAAAATAATCTCAATCTCCTGGGTATAAGGAACAGGATATCTCTCTACTGGGTGCCAGCACACGTACAGGGGAATGTACGAGCAGACGAACTTGCAAGGAAAGGTGCTCGGATACCACATATGGGTCCAGAACCATATTTTGGTGTAGGAAAACACACTATACAAAACCTCTTTAGGAAAGAGGATAGGGAAAACAGGAAGCAATACTGGGATTCTCTTCAAGGACACAGACAATCAAAGACACTTCTCAATAAGGTTGAGAATAGGCAAATCTTGTATTGTATGGAAAGGAGCAGGAATAATCTAAAGATTTTAACCGGATTTCAAGTAAGTCACTGCAAACATAATAGCCATCTGCAAAGAATGGGCCATCAATGATGGTTTGTGCAGATTCAGCAAGGAAGAGGACGAGACACCATTGCACCATTGTGTCAAATTCAGCTACACAGTGGCGGGTGCTTCGGAACACTCAACAAAACTATAGAAGAACTTTTACCGTTGGACTCAGCAAATGTGCTGAGCTTCTTGGAGGCGCTGAAGCTAATTGGTGTACTATAATACAGAAGGGGAGGAAGTACCATTGTTCTTAAGACGCAGTACGATAATCACCCTCAATGAAAAAATAAAAAAAAATAAAAACTCTTCAAAAACACACTTATCAGTGTCATCGCAAGAATATTTCAGGAAATTAAAAAGATACACACAAAAGGCAAACCAACGTTAGAAATAATTATGATAAACGCCAATTATAAAGTTCTTTTTATAACATTTTTGTTTCAGCTATTCCATTTGAAACATAAACTTTTAACAAACAACTTTTTAACAATTTAACAACCGTTACAACTGAACCAATAATATGTTTAAAAGAAATTAAAAGTTAATATTGAATAAGAGTAGAAAATAACATTTCCAGGAAGGAATATCACTTGTAATATGACTATGCTACGACGATGGAAGGCTGAAATAGAAAGATATTTTATAAACAATTTGATTACTTTGGTTAAAAGGCTTGTATTACTAAGTGAAGAAAAAAAAAATGGAGTTCCATCAATTTATTTCAAGACCTTTTACCTTCCTTTGGATACACTATTTAGACTAATCTCAGATTATATAAAAAAAAATTTTATTTATAATTTTCTTTACATTGAATTTCTTCAAAAATGATTTATAAATTAATAATATTGTTTTTTATGAAAAATTGAAACGATGCAGAAAAGAAACTTTTTTTTTTACTTTAAGAATTTATCACCTTATATTTGATAATAATAGGAGATAAATATTCAATTTCCAGCAAGAAGAACTGGTTTATATTAGTGGTTTTTAAATACATTAACTACATTAAATACGATATATATATAAATTTCATTATGAAATACCTTTTAATTATGTAAAGGGCAATTAATTTAGTGGTAAAAACTAATTAATAAAACTAACGTATTTGGTTAACAGTTTCTTATATGTTATAACATTGCCTTGAATGAACAGTGATTCAAATTATTATAATTCATTTTTGAATGATTGTGAATCTTAAATAAATTTCTAATTTAATAAATAAAAATACTATGGTATTGAACTATATTTCTAGTTTTTGTTGACTTTAAAATATCGGACTACATGGACTCAAATAATACATATATGATGTTTAAACTACAAGGGGAAAAAGAAGACAATGAAATTAAATGTTCTGAAACATTCTATTTTATGCCATCAGAAACAACTATAAAATTTCATGTTACAATGTGACTGTAATTCTTGTTTTTTTTTTATTAGAAAACCCACACACATACACACACACACAATAAAACAATTCCGATAATCACTTTGTTGAACTCAGAAAACATCAGAACATCTACTTCATGCCGATTTGTTTTCATACAAAGTTAATTAAAGTAAAATGTGCATTACTTTCACAATAACCTCCAATTTAAGAATTTTATATCTTTATTGTATACAACATATTTATTTATCATAAATAAATCTACATTTGTAGATGGCTTTACAGTATTTATGATATTTTGATGTTCCAAAAATTGTGTATTTTATTTTACATATATAGAAAACTTTTCAGCAAAAATGATTATCAAATGCTAATAAACAAAAATGTTTGTTGAAGAAATAGACAATTTTAGTACTTTATCATTGCATTATGAACATTGTTTATAATGCTGTGTATAACTATTATGATATTGGTATATTATACTTATATTTTTTTTCGTCAACTAATATGTTGATAAACTAATATGTATTAAATTGCATTATTACTTTCACTAAATGTATTCTCAATGGTATTCAATGGAACCTGATCAATATCTGAACCCTTAGATCATCTGCAGGAGACCCTTTTTAGTATTTCCTATCTTTTAAAGACCATTTAAGGAGATTTTAATGAATAGTAGTTTATTCTAGTAATTAACTAATTTTTATAAGAGCTCTGTTGATTTATTAACCCAAAATTTTATTGTAATAGTCAATGAATGGATAATTAAAGATAGATTAAAAACTTTTTTCATTTTTTTCATTGAAAATCATTTTTCCTTACTATGCACAAATTTGGCGCCTTGTATGTAAGGGTTAACAAATGGTTTAAGTTTCATTTAACACTGTTGAGAATACTATTAGTGAAACTATTAATGAAATTGCATGCAATAAGATAAATTATTATAATAATTTAATGTACAATATATGGAATAACAGAGAAAGTATTAACCATTTTGCTTCTATGGATTTATAGCATGGTCTGCCACGTTTTCATTCAGTTTCTTTCAAGAATAATAGATGTGAGAGTAAAATTGAGTTTTGTTATAGTTTTATTTCTACGATATTTAAGTGCACAAGTGGATATGAATAATATAATAAGTTGTGTGTATGCAATTACTTGTTATGTTGTATTATTAAAGAAATTTGGGAGTATATATTTCAACACACTTTAAATGTTACTGAAAATGTTAGTTTTAGGATATTTCTTAAATTCAAACTGGAGTAAGTTACTTACTGCATCGATTTATTACAGAGACGGTTACAGACTCAGGAAGTTGAAGGCGCCATTCATCAAACGTTTCCTTAGGAACTCTAAGGAGAAAGAAAGGGGAAAAAGATTAGAGATGGGGGTTGTGAGATGCAAAAGGGGCTTGTAGGGAGGAAAAGCAGATGTGAGGGGATTGTTGGCAGTTGGAAATAAACATGTCGAGAGGTAGTGTGGCGTCGCGGGCTCTGGCACAGTGCCAAGCCCGGCATCCCTCAGACGCCGCAACCCCTCCCTTCAACTCAGTCAACACAACCCAAACACTACAAATATCATATTTTTTTCCGTTAGATTTGCATATTTTATCGTTGCACATCTTCTTGCTACTACATTCATGGACAGACATCAATTTTCAAGAGGTTTGAACCCATAGGAGTGGAGACCACTCCTTTTTCGTCTGTTGAAATAGACATTTTATTGCCAACCCTTTCTTAAAAACGTATGAGTTATACTATAAATATACATCTTTAAACTCTTGACTCACTTTTTAAAATAAAGTACATTATTTTCCGAGAGCAGTTTAATAATTATATATTATTCTGGGTCTCATTTTAAAATACGAATCACATTTGCTTCTGGATGATATTTGACACTCCAGTAATAGTTTCTTCCTTTTGATAAATCAAAATCTTGATTAAAAGCTAAAAAATAAACATTCCAATTTATAGCCATAGATAATATTTTATAAGATGCTTATTATAACATAAGTACTGCTATTTTCATTATCTATTCTCTTTGCTCTTAAATACAATCATATATTTATCCCTGCATTGAAATTTGTATCTCTTTT
This sequence comes from Hermatobates lingyangjiaoensis, assembly GCA_026182355.1. NCBI lineage: Eukaryota > Metazoa > Arthropoda > Insecta > Hemiptera > Hermatobatidae > Hermatobates > Hermatobates lingyangjiaoensis. The sequence goes on along the minus strand of JAPFBL010000181.1, from coordinate 690,973 downwards.
GTTGAAGATTCTAGAACTTCGCTAGAGTTTGGCTGCAAGGCTCTAGACTCTAAATTTAAAACTTATACCCATTGGTACAATTTATCAAAAATAATTTAAATTCTTATGGAATAAGTGAAGCCTGATTGTGTCTGTGCATTGCTTTGATTAAATTCATTGAAGTATTTATAATCTTGTCAGAAAAATATCATGACTGTATTTGTTCAAATTTTCACGCCTATTTTATAGTAATTGATGTTATGATATATAATATTTACGAAAGTAAAAGCTTTTAAAAATATATTTAAATTTGTTAACTATTATTGTTGAAGATTTCAGTGTTCCTTCATTGATACAAACAAATGAATTTTAGCTGCATTATTCAAATGATGTGCTACCCATTTGATTGAATATGTTTTCTTGCATTGATCATAAATCTTTCTAAACTTATGTGTGTATGTGAACCCTATTGAAAGCTGTATGTAATTTCTGTTTGAGAACATTTAGGTCAATTTATAAAAAAACATAATAGTCCCCTCAACATCTTCTAACCACCTCTAAACACCCCCTTTCCCAGTATTTGTTCAAGATATTATTATGCATTGATAGCTAATGTACATTGTTTTTTGCCAGAGTAGCCCTGTAGTATACGTAAACTCTTCTGAAATGGTAGGTCAGAGGTTCAATACCTACTATAGCGTTTGATTTATTTACGCAGAAGGGGGTAAAAAATATCTTAGCACATCATTCCTTGCTGAGGACGTTAAGAGTCGCCCCTGAGCCGATCTCAGATACTCTTTAAAGATCTAAACTCTAAACAATTTAAGTTAGGAAAAATGTAGTGCTCCCATTTTGAATTTGGAGAGCCAATTCTTGGACTAGGTGCCTTCTTTTCTTGGATAGCCACTGCATCGTAACCCAATGTTTTTTTACCCCATTAATTTTTTTTACATTATATTAAGGTGTAAATTGTTTTCGCAAAGAGTAATTTCAAATATTGAATTCATTGTCTGAAGTTTCCTTTGTCTTTCTGACAATTATTATTACAAACTAGGTTATTATTTATATGATTTAAGTATTATTACATGTAGTAACATTACAATTCGAAATTAATTTTAAAAACTTTGGATATTAATAATTGTGCATTGTCATATTAATGATCAATGATATATTTCAGCATATCGAATGCTGTTACAATCATGAGTCGTTCGATAATATTTCCTGCAATGGGAAGATGACTAATGCTTCTAAAACTTTGGTGGATCATCAAAAATTTTTTTCTTGTAATTTTCCAATATTAGATTACATGAAATTTCCAACTACCAAGAAAAATGCATCTTCTTCATTCACTGTAAACGGGAATACCGTTGTTTGATATTTCTACAATACAGTTCAGAAAATTTCATTAGCATGACAACCTATTTTAGGTATCTTGCCGGTTTTCAGTTCATTTATTGCATTCTTAACGTCAGAGTAATGGCTCAGTCGTCTGAATGTCTTATATTCTGTTTAATACATTTCAAATATTTTGATCTATAAGAATCAATAAGCATGATAGATATGATTATATGATAATTATAAAGATGATCAAAGTTCATAATCTGTCAAATCAGGAAGAAAATTTATAAAGCAAGATGCCGCATCCTTCTGTAATTGATATTGACTTTCCGAGTAATACCAACATATATTATCTCGGGATCACCATTGACAGGAAAATGTCGTTCTGGGCGCACATATGTAGAGCTGCAAACAAAGCTGCTGTTGCCACAGCCCAGCTAAGTAGGCAAATGGCTAATACTGGAGGGCCAAGGCAGTTAAGGCGCAGATTACTGATGTCTGTGACACAGTCTATAATGCTGTATGGCTCTGAGGTCTGGACTGACTGTCCCAGACACGAGAAATTTAGAAGGAAATTGGCTGCAGTAGAGAGGATTGGCGCTTTACGAGTAGCATGTGCCTACCGCACTGTTTCCGAGCCAGCAATATTGGTCATTTCGGGAATTATTCCCATCGACTTGCTGGCCCAAGAGAGAAAGAGTGTAAGTGAAAAATCGGTAGAAGACCGAAAAGCGGCAAAACGACAAGCCAGAACAATAACCCTGAGGAAATGGAAAGAGAGATGGGAGCAAGAGTTAAGGGGCAGGTGGACTGCAAGGCTCATCCAGGACCTCCCCAAATGGTTGGGCCGGAAGCATGGGGAGATTGGACCCCACATACCCTAAGCAAGACGTCTTGCTAAGGGATCTGATGAACAGATTTTTCCACATCCTACGACAAAAAAAAAAAAAAAAACCCATATATTATCTTTAAAAAAAAATTCTTATAAGTATTACGTGGTTGTCTATTTTTTAAAGACGTGTTATGACCCATGCAATATTTCCTTGTAGCGTATGATTGGCATCCCATGCACACATCAGCTGTTGGAAGGAGTGCTAATAATAGGGAAATGTAAATTAACAACAACCATATTCGCTGTCATATTTTCAGTACTCCTACTGGCACCCTTTACTTCATTAAATCAAGACAGTTCTCTAATACGGATGGTAACATCCAAATATCATATCACCCACAAATGATAACATCCAGAAACACTGGTAATACAGATACACCAAACAGTCAACAAAGCATTTACTTGAAAAAGAATATACAAAAGAATGTCTAATGAATAAAGTATTATCAAAAATTTGATGATCTTTCGCTTTTTAAAAAAACGGGACTCTTCACTTCCTGATGACGACGATTGTTGAAATATAGAAGTGAGTTATTTCTTTGTTTAACTGTGTGCTACCTTGTTTATAACTCGTTTATAATATATTATATGTATATATATATATATATATATATATATATATATATTGGCATAAATAGGCAGCAGATCCTCTTTTAAACAGGTATCATTAAAATTAACCGCAGTCTCGGCATTCACGATCGTAAGACTGAGAGATTCGATCCTACGAACTAACCTCCTGCTAACAGGGTTCAACTGGAAAAGGAGTTGGCCAAGTGACAAGTTAAATTAAAATCGATGAGATAGTCATTGCTATTAATAGATTAAAAGGATTAGTAAAGGTTAATATAAAGAGAAGGTCAAAGGTCAATAAAGAACAATATATATATACATATATACGAATGTTTTCCAATCTCGACCAGATATATTTAACACTATTTTTCTTTTTTTGTCGAGGTTTGGTCTAGCTTCAATAATGCAACACCTTTAAGCCGACGTTTCCTCTATATTTGTTGACATCTTACATAGTATGTAGACATGATATAGTTTTACGGAGTTTTTAGGGTTGTTTTGAGTTATCAAGTCTAATTAGAAGGTTAAAAAAACTGTCACTAGTGCAGTACACTAGATGATATGAACACAAACCGTTATGTAGTTAGTTCCTCATAATAGAAAAATACCAAGGTAATTATGTATATTAATTAAACAATGTAACATAATTATGTTTAATGTTATGGTAACTGAACTCTGTATTGATATAGCCCTGAAGATGTCTACAAATATTGACGAAACGTCGGCTTAAAAGTCTCATATTCACTATATCCTTGAGGAGACAGTTCAAAGGCGTGAAGAAGTCAACTTCAAGTAAGACGAAGATTTTCAGAAATCTCCGAGAAGACTTGATTTATCAAAAAAAAAAAATGAATTCAAAGCTCCCATTTTTGCTCAACGAATCATCATCAAGTGGAGGATACAGTTATCAGATACATTCTATTACAGTAAACCTGAGGAAAGTGTTTATCAGTTTTTTCAGGTTTAATTAACACCTGATAAAATTAACAACAATTAAAAATGACCTTTCCTCTAAAAATTCTAATCTTAAAAAACTGACACCTTCATTGAAAAGTTTGAAATGAAAACAGTTTGCTCTGACAAGTAATTTGGAGTAGATATAATCATTTTGCCTGGAACTGCATTAATATCCAGGTGAAATTAAGGAAGAAATAAACCAATAATTTCAAAGCTTTTCAGGGCTAGTAATGAAGAAGAATGGGAACAAAACTGTGATTTTTAAAATATTGAACATTTTGAGCTCTTCAGATAGTTCATAGTAAATATGTTCGAATTCTTTATGAAATGTGAAATGAATTTGCTTCCAATATACAGCTTTGTTCTAAAATAGCCAATAAGAATTCACTTTAGATAATAAGAAATCTTTTGTGGCTTCGTAAGTCAATATAAACTTGATTTATTGTTATGTGTATAATTCATGAAGTTATAAAAGAGAAAAAAACTTTAGTAAGTATAATGAGATTGCATCTTCTTAGCCAAATTTAATAATTAAATATTTGAAATTTGAAATAAATAAATTACTGTTTCTAGTCATAATAATGTTTTTTTTTCTTTTCTTCATTGTTTATACCATACATTCTTAAGGTACATTTTAGGTATTGGTGAAGTTTAGTACTTATATAAACATTTATAAGGAGTAGTTCGTTTATAGGAACGAAGTGATAATGTAGATTAACCATAATTAGAATAGGTAAAACGAACTAGTGATCAACATGTTCCTTACCAAGCTATCAATTACACAAAAGTGTAAGAATTTATCGCAGAAATAGATTACTAAAGACAATGTTTCATTTACTGAACTCTATATTTAAATAGAAAGGGTATATTATTTCACTGCATTTTTTTTAAAGGTATTCAAATACGCTTTTGAACCGACTTTATCATAAGATTCAGTTAAAAATATAGAGGTGTGATCACTGGTTTGTACCAGAAGTATTCACCATTAAAACGTTTTATGATAACATTTGTCATGAAATTTAATTTTTATATTAAATAAAACCGTTATTTAATGAAAGAAACAATACTAAATTTATAACAGTAATAGTATTTTTAATGTAAACCATGTTTATTATATTTTGTTACTTACAAAAAATACAGAAAATTTATCGTCAAAAAAATCATATTGTGAACTCTGAAATAAAAATGTTTAACTTTATATAACTTTGAGTTGATTGAATCGTAAATTTGTTTTGCACTGGTATAAAATTGGGATAAATAAATTATGTATACAAAACCTTACTTTGTCCCTTTCTGTCACACACACACACACAAACATTTATTTACTTGCTCCCTTACTCACAGAAAATGAGAGGGAGCAATTGGGAGGAATTCTGTAGGCAATATGCAAATGTGTCTAACATTTCCGAAATTAGTAACTTTCTTAAATATTCTAAATAACTGAAATTTACCATATTTTTCTACTGTTTTAACCAATTATTTTTCCATACACAATCCGTATTCCTTTCCTATTCCTTAATAAGATAAATATTATACTAAATAAGTTGTTTTTCTAAACATTTTAAAAGAAAAATAATATTTAACTGACCTCTAATTCGAGTATCTATTTAAACCAAACAGGATGGGCTGGCCTAAGTTCATAGCTTAGCGAACAAAAAAAAAAAAGAAAAAAATTGGCACTACCTCGAACCAACACATCCTTCCTAGGAGAATCGGCCCATAAAACTCATGGACTGTGAAACATTCAACTCTCCTCCTGTTTATAGGCACTTACCCCTTACTCTTTATAACAACCTTCTATCAATTTTATTTCATCCATACTCCTGGTTAGCGCTGTATAGAAGGTATTCCTTCAAACTTCATACAAAATGAGTGTGAGTTGTAATATAATCTAAATCATATCATATTAAACAACTTCACATATTTATTTAAGCTAATTATATCTAATATTGATAGTTATTCTATATATTTATATAAACACATGTTTCGTTAAGTAATAATCGTTAAGTAAACACATGTTTCGAAACGGTAAACCATCCACAATGGAGTGGATTGAAATCCACACAATTATAAAATAGTTGGTTTAACATGATTTCATACCTTTCTTATTAATTAATAATTTATTAATTTGTTTTAATCCAAAACTATTCGGTCATATATTGTTCATTGCTCTTCTTTTATGACAACAGTAATATTATCTTCTTACAATAGAACATTAAAAACTGTTCATGTTTCTTTTCGCAAAGAGCATAATTAGGACCGAGCTTGGTAGATTTCCATGGAATCGTTACTGTTCAATTTATTATACTTTAAAGCTTCTATTTGTTTTCCTCTAACAAGATTATGAGATGTAGAAAACAATCAGTTTATGGGATGCGCCTAGGGAATATTTCACACTCTGGGTGCCAGAGTCGAGTCCCATTTGTCATGGTTTTTTTTATTATTACAAAATATCATCCATTTTACTTTCACTTTTCAAAACCTCAAACATCTTTAAAAGAATAAATTATATTTACGTTCAATTTACATAAGTAATATATAGTAAACGTAATTATTCTTAATATAAGTTGTTATTTATAAACAAATTGAATGCTTATTGCAGGATATAGTAAAAAAAAATTGTCCAACAAAATGGTGGTTGATTGATTAATTGGGCGTATTAGAAAGTTTTTTACACTTTAATTGATACTTCTGATATTTCAATTGATATGTTAAAATATCACATCACACATTCTTCTAAATTAATGAAGTTTCTTCTATGTGCTACTACATCATAACAGATTGTAGACTTTGATTCACTTATATCAAAATATATGTTTGTTTTGTTTGAAACTAAAACCTGAAAAAAAATAAATATTATATAAAGTGTAATTACATTTAGAAAATAACAAAAATTAATAAATATGAAAAAATTGTGTAAGAAATGCTTACCATTTTTGTACAGATATAGTTAGATGTTGTTTACAATTCTCCTGAGTAGCATTCTAAGAATTGTCTTATTTTGTCCTATGAGCCAGGTAAGTGGCAACGTGCTCGTCTCTCGACTGGTAGGTCCGGGGTTCAATACTCAATTGGATCTTATTTATTTACGTGAGAGTTGAATAAATCTGATCACGTTGTCCTTCGGAGAGAACGTTAGTCTATCAGTACCAAGCACGTACGCTGTTAGTTATTCGTTAAAAATCTCTACTCTAAATTCACTTGAGTTTGGTAAAATTTTTTGGGGGGCCAGGCTAGCTCAGTGTCTACAGATTGCTCACCTTGAACTGATAGGACCGGTTCAATCCTCACTGGGCCTGGATTATTCACGTGGTATAAATCTGAGCTCGTCGTCCCTCGGAAGGACTTAAACCGTCGTCCCGAGCCTGTACGATGTCAGGTACTCGTTAATCGATCCTCTACTCTATTTACATTTGAGTTAGGCATAAATTTAGGACTCCCACTGTTGAATCATCTTCGGATTGTGTACGTTAATCTATCAAAGGGCCAATGCTTGGCCTACGCTGTTTCCTTCTGGGACTGCCACTGCAATCTAACTCTAATTCAAACATGACCTAGGATAAAATTTTGGACCCCAATTCAAATAGAATCGACAATTTGTGTTGTCAGAAAAGGACAATGGTTCGACATATGTGTGTTCCCCTGTGAGACTGTCATTGCAACCTAACCCAACCTATACTAGCCTATGCATTCTCAATCCACCATTTAACATAAACTTCATCTCCACAAAATTATAATTTATATTATAATTTTTGACTTACAATATAACTTAACTTTCAGATAGCAGGAAGGTATGTGAACATCAACTGAGTAGAAAAGAATAAATAACGTTTAATTGTCTCACACTCTATATCGGCGTAACAGATTTAGAAAAAGTTGATAACAGAAATACTTTAATCTATTATTACGTCTTAGTTAATGTCAAAACAAACGAGTTCTACGAAGGATTTTTTGAAAACAGCAATATTTGCCGTTTTCAGAGACTTAGACTAATTCAAAAGCCACTCTGAAAGATTCAGATGAAAAGCTTATTAGTCTTCTGGGTGGTAGATCTTGCAAACATACTCGTAGCAATGAGGTATGCCAGCTTTAACTGAGGCATACATTTTTTGAATATTGACTTGTCCATATGAACAGATTTATTTTGTATATCATAGCATATATATATTATAATGTAAATATAATACATTGATAGCAAGTTTTCACAACAAGCACATGAAATAAAAATCAACGTTTAAAACATGTTGATTTTATCATTTCATACTGCACTGTGGTTTGGACGTTAATATGACACACCATTATATGGATCATTATCAAAAGAGTGGCAAAAATACGGAAATTCAAAAGCATTGCATACAACCTTCATTTGGGTGCAGCGAATGTCATTGAGCCTAATATTAGTAATGGCTATATTACGAGTGATGAAAATTAAAGATTAAACATTATTTCACCCTTTTTAATTAATTTCTATGTTCAATTAATAAAATCTTCAAGGGTTTTAAAATATATTATTTTTAATGTTATTGCATTTACTAAATTTTTTTATAGAGTGTTAAATTTTTATGTTCAATTAAAAAAATTTTTCTTCTGTTTTAAAAACAGATGTTTTTTAATTTCACTACAGTTGCTGACTGTTTTTATGACTTGGTAAATAAATATAATTTTGTCTTATCTGAAGCACTCCTTTGAAATATCACTCTTTTGATTTTTATTTAATTGCGTTACTCTTTTGATCAACATTCTAAGAGTTCACACTTTTGATTTGACTTTTAATGACTATTTTAAGTGTGAAAAATTATGTCACTCTTTTGATATCTCTCTCTTTTGATTGGCTCCACCCCATTTTATATATTGTAATATGTATGAATATAATTCAAAAAGAAATACATTTTAATTTATGAGAGTTAATGAATAATTTTTAGATTAATTAATGAGTCTATTTGAATATATTAGAGAGCTTTGTGTCAAAGCGCTTTGAAGAACCGTTATTAAATAGGCAAGGCTATAGTTGAGAAGTGACCTCGCAGTACACAAGTTGGCTTAAATCGAAACTTGTTTTGAAAGGATAGAAGTTTTCAGTTTTGAGAGCAGAGTTACAGGGATTATATCTGGAAAATACTGCAACTTCGTCGGGTTTAGAGGGCCTAAACTGGTTCAATCCCTAAACTAGTTCAGGTTTAAAAACCTTAATCTGAAAAAAGTGCCACACAGTTTGTTTTTTTTTATTATTCGCCTGCATAATTAAAAAAAAATAAATGTATGTCTAATAACACTTAACAGAAGTTGGGTATTACTTTTATATCAAAAATAACGTGGCAGATTTGAAATTTAACAGTTTTTTACTATCATAAAAAGTGATTTAGTAAAAATACTTAAAAGATTATAGTAAAAAATAGAATCCATAATTTTAATTAGTTTACTTTTCTGGTTCGCCTTTAATCATGATACAAAATGGAGATCACATTTTGATTGTTGTCATTGATTGATTTCTCTAAATCATATTTTTAATGTTGGATGTGTTTGTTGTATGTGTCAGTATGTAGTTTAATTATAATGTTCAATTTTATTGATTCTTTATTTATCTTTGTTTCAGGTATGTACATTAACATCCTTCCTGTTATTAAAAGGTAAAGGTGCATATATTTTATATTTATGTTCATTAAATATACAAATTCTGTTTTAAAATTATATATTTCAATATTTTAGGAAATTTGATCATTATTTACTGCATTAGCATAATTAAGCTAACATAAATCTCAACATAAAACATAATATTATTTACCACGGTATTGATATATATACTCGAACATTTATAATCAATGTATAAAGATAATATTATTATTGTTAGGAAACATTAAGAATAATGTTTTTTAATATTATTAAATTATAATAATGTTTTGTATCATAATGCACAATATTATTTTGTAAATTTCTTTCCACTAAACTGATTTAAAAATTACTTTCACCTTTGCGGAGTGTTTTCAATAAACTGTGTGCTTTTTACAATTTACATCAACCTATGATTTCTATTTACTCAATTGTCTAGTTCAGGGACTTTCAACCTTTGCTTATGGGCCTCTTCAGAGCTATTTTACCATCCGTAGACCCTCTCTCTCTACGTTTATTCTTGTCTCTTGTGCGTGTTTAGCAGTGCTGTTTCTTCAATTATCCCTTTCTAAACTTATTTAAACTTAATCTACGAAGGATCATGGTCTTTTTTCACATTTCTTACCGTGCTTAGAAGTTGATATCTCTCTCTCTACGTTTATTCTTGTCTCTTGTGCGTGTTTAGCAGTGCTGTTTCTTCAATTATCCCTTTCTAAACTTATTTAAACTTAATCTACGAAGGATCATGGTCTTTTTTCACATTTCTTACCGTGCTTAGAAGTTGATATCTCTCTCTCTCTCTCTCTCTCTCACACACACACACACACACACACACACACACATTTTTCTTTCTCTCAGATACTGAGAGAGATACTTTGCGTGTATAAACTCTCAAACAAATATTGTTTCGAAGTAAATGAAAAGTAGAACTATGAAATAATTCATTATAAATGCAACTTAACAATGCTAAGATAAACATTGTTGATCAATGAAAAATTGTTTTAGCGGCTTTTGTTGTCTGGTTTTAGTTGTCTGGTGAAATTTGATTGTCTTGCTAGTTTTTTCAGTTCAGAGTTACGGGTTCATTCAAACCAGACTGTTTCTGTTGTAATCCACACACTAATTTTCTTTGTAATATAATTTCTAATGTAATAATTAGTTTTTCTGTTTCAAAATGTTATACTCTTGTAAGTTGTCTCACTAACCTATTGTCAAATTTCTATTGTGATTACTTATTTACAACTAATTGCACTTTTTATCTATGTTTGAGTTTTGAATGATTGAATTATTTCTTATATTTCCTCTGATTTGTAGGTCTATGAAAAAGATTTCCGATTCATTTATGAAAATAAAAACCAAAACGTTGGTAATACAACCGAGTCAAGATAAACTTTAATTTCGTTTCTATTTCACGGTCGATACTTTTATCAATTATATATACTCGTATTCAATGTGATGTTCAAATACAAAACTCTTTTTAACACAAAAATAAAATATTTCTTTGCTAACATTTTATAAAGTATGATGAAATAAATGGTAAAAGAATCAGTTTTAAGTATAACATAAAACAAATTACTTTGTTTTACAACATTGAACCATTGCAACAAACTGACCAGGCTATTGGGATTTATATTTCAATTATTATGTTTGAATAATATAATGATCAGTTTGCTATGGTTAATATATTTTTAGTTAAAAATAACAGCTAGATTATCTTGTATCCAAAACTACAATATATTTCCTACATTTATCTTTCCCAGTAACCTGTTTCTGCCAAGATTATAAGCAACACTGCCCTGTAACCTATATTATGACAGTGACGTTTTTCATATAAGTGTACAGTATATTGTATTTTATCCCAGTTATCTGCTCTTATCAATATGACAGAGTACAATAGTATCTAAATACCTTTTTTCCTCGTGGACCCCGAGCGTTTATGGGGACCACATTGAGAACTACTGGTCTAGTTGATAACATACTCTACCATCCATTAGAAAAAATTATATAAGTGCCATTATTTATTTTTTTAAAGATGTATTTATATCTTAAAAAGTTTACAGCAATTGCCACGTGACCTTCTGTTGGCATAAAGATTAAATATAGTTGCAGATTGCTGCCACCGATGGGTGTCCACCCGATTTCCTCTTCAAAATCAAAAAGCGAAAGGAGAAATCCTGAAACAAAATTACTTCTAAATATATGAAATCGTAGTCGACGTATCCAAAAATACAAAAAAAATGTTAGGAAAATGACTATGACATAAACATGATATGAACTACAATTACAGAGAAGATAATTAAAACTTCAGTAATTATATCTGATAAATAAAAAAAATGAATATTCTGAATTGTAATTTTGTAATAGTCATGTCAATTATTTTATCAGTCAAGTTACGAGTAATAAAATAACATGAAATGGTATTTAGGTATAAATGTGATAACCTGATAAAAACGATAACTTTCTTGAAAACGCTCTGTGAATATGGAAGCAATTTTGAAACTGGTTTAGTAGACAAAAATTTAAGAAATTAGATGGGACATACTGTTTTCATTTTTTTTTATCATCTTTATTTACAAATATACAACTAAGCATATTATGCGTAACAACCATATTTAGTAATAGATTAGACAATGACATCGATGCACGTGAGCAAAGAATGAAACCCACTGGTTCAACTTCTCACTTTGGGTTTCTTTTCATTTTCTAAAAAAATTAATTTCAAAATTATTCAAATATTCTAATAATATTAATATGGTGGGAATAATGCTTTGACTGTAGTTGAATTAATGCCGATAATATCTGAAACTTTCGATAATTGCAGTACTAAGGATTTATTTTGCTTTGCAGTAAACTATCTATTGTGAAGCTGTTTATTTTATGTGATGTTCATATTATTTATGTTTATAAACTACTTTTACATGGAACATCTTCATTTCATATAAATTAATCAAAATAAGTTTATTTGCAAAACAGATGGAAGATGAGATATGAAAACAATGCAATTACAGTAACTTTTTTTTTTCTTAATAGAAAAGTAGGATGAGCTAACAAGATGACATACTTAACGGGAGAATGTGATATTTTCATTTGTCTTCAGTTAAGGCTATAATTGTTTGACTATGCAAGAAAAGAATTCCGGTATGATGATAAAAGTTCCCTTCAAAAGTAATATCTCTTTGTTGTTTAATGACATTAAAACGAGTTCTTACAAGAGTTTTATGATCCAATAAAAGTTTTCATCATGCAAATGAGTTTCATTATTCTTCTGAATTCGTGTTATCTTTTTATAACAGAAATGATACTCAGCACAAGATAAGAGCAAGTTCTATGAAAAAAACATCATGTTGTACACATTAATTGTGCTATTCCATTCCAGTTTAATATAACGTTAAAGACTGATTTGTATTAGTGTAGGAATCAGTGTATTCATCATTGCAAAATCAACATTATAGTACAACTTCTATTTTTTAACTAGATTTTACAAAGTCACAACAACGTACATGTATTACTACCAGTGAAAATAATAATAAAAATATATAAACTTGTACATAGAGGCAAGAGGAAAGGAATAATTCAGTAGACTATACTTTCTGGTGTAAAAAATAATTTATAAAAATTAGATCAAATTTATAAGTCACTAGAATAATTCACACCAATAAGTCTCTTGGCCACATTCTCTTCAGACGTCTTTGGGGATTTTCTGTAATATTTGTTGAAGATATGTTAGGAACTATGGTATTATTAATGTTTACAAGATTTTTGTGAAAGTTTTTGTAGAAAGATATTGCTACTTGATGAACTGCTGAAATCCAGAGGTCTGAATAGACTGTTTGATTTGGTTTGTAGAAAGGAAAATGAAAAATTTTTCTAAGAATTTTTGATGGATGAGATTGTACCTCTGAGCATTGCAACATTTTTTTGCTCCCCATATTTCAATACCCTAAGTCTAAATAGGCATAATCATAAATTTGTTTACTAATAGTAACTTTTGAAAAATAACTATTTATCTCTTTGTTTCCTTCACATGTGCACAGTTCTCTGGTATTTAAAACTGATTTTCTATTTTTGATTATACGTTCCACAATCTATTTCTTTCCTCTTTCTAATTTTACATATTTTCAGTGTTGGTGAAGTCAAAATAATCACCACTATGAAGAAGCTCAGTTATAACTATTAAATTAAATGAACACAAAAATGTCAAATCCCTTTTTCCAATGTATAACAAAATAAAACATATAACTTAAGCTACAGTACATATAAATCTGGCTTAGAAAAACGATAATTATTTTTGTTTTATTGAATGCTGTAACTTTATCAACAAGTTCCACAATATTATTGATTTTTTTTTATACAATTTATGTAAAAACAGAAAATTGAATAGAACAATACATTTTTTTTTTTTGACAATTATAAAAATTCAAAACGTGGTTGCTATGACTCAAATACTAGCTGCGTAGACAATCGCACTTGATTTTTTGTGGAAGAATGTCAGCCATACTATAAACTTCTTATTGTTCTTTATATGTTGAGATTAACACAATGGTAATTGCTGAGAAGTTGAACAAGGGTTAAGAATGTTTATAATTATTATTATATTTTTCCTTTTAAACCATTAGTCTACAATATTTTTCCAACGTGGACAAGATTTCAAAAACAACCAAAGAAAAACTAGTTGATAAGTCCATTCAAAAAAAAAATAATATAAATTTCTTGGTAAATAAAAACCACAATACAAATGTTTAATTTAGCTCTTTTTAAACAGATGGACATAAAATGAAATATACGGAATATATTTATATATATTATATATATGAAATAAAAGACCACTTTTAGTGGCCTTTTGTCCTTTAATGAAGCTGTAACGTGTATTTTAAATGTGCGACACAAAGAAAAGCACAGATGAATTATGATTATATTTCAAAATGTTAACTCAAACTGAACTGAATGTATGTTCAAACTGAACATACTTCATTCGTGGTAATCAGTCGATTAAATGATTTGTGTTTTCCGCCCAGAAGTACTTGTACTGGTTGGAGTTTATATAAAACAAATGTTTTATGTAGTAACTAATAAACTCCAACCAGTACAAGTACTTCTGGGCGGAAAACACAAATCATTTAATCGACTGATTACCACGAATGAAGTATGTTCAGTTTGAACATACATTCAGTTCAGTTTGAGTTAACATTTTGAAATATAATCATAATTCATCTGTGCTTTTCTTTGTGTCGCACATTTAAAATACACGTTACAGCTTCATTAAAGGACAAAAGGCCACCAAAAGTGGTCTTTTATTTCATTTGTTTTATATAGGCATAACATGGGTATAACATGTTATAATATGCGTGTATTATTTATGTATTTGAAACACTGTATCACTAAATACTAATCACGGTATTGAGAATTACAAGCAAAATTCTCACTGTATTAATCACAGAAATACCAAATATTAATACTGTATTAATCACTGTTTACTAAATATATTTATGTATATTTACTATTCATGTATTTCATAAACTATAACAAATTTTATGTTTATACAATATATGAATTTATATATTAACCTATTGATCTAAAACTAATGGCATTTGGTAATGGATTAAAATATATTCAAATCAATTTTTCTTATACAATTCATAAGAGCTTTAAAATATTGTACTGAGAGAAGCTGTGATCTGGCTACCGGCCAAGGGCCACCAGTGGCCACAATGTGCTGGATCAGGAGTCCTCTGTGATGAACAAGGATAGAGCAGTTGTAGAGAGATAGATGTTGCCAGGTCTGTGAAGTGCTGTTGTAGCAGATGCATACCATTTCACGTATCGGGTTGGGTACGATGTTGTCCATCCATGGCCAGTCATTAATTGTGTCAGTTTATAATTAATTGCTAGAGTGGATAATATTTTTTTTATTACTATTCGATTACTAAAGAATAGTAATATTACTATTTGCGCTACTCCGTTGAAACATCAAATTTTTAGCACAATATTGGTACCAGTTTGTCTAGAAAAATAACGATTACTAAAGAAGAATAATATTACTCTGTCTTATAGAGTAGGAGCTGCCTAGAAGAATAATATTACTCTGTCTTATAGAGTAGGAGCTGCCTAGAAGAATAATATTACTCTGTCTTATAGAGTAGGAGCTACCTAGAAGAATAATATTACTCTGTCTTATAGAGTAGGAGCTGCCGTTTCAAACCATCACATCTTATGTACGGGTACTCAAACTATGCTGGCAAAACTATATATCGTGTTTCATATACAGGTTATATATATATATATAGTTCCCTTTATATTGTATAACATACAGTAAACACTTAAAAATGAAAATTAACTCCTCAACTACATCAAAAAATTCAGAAAAAAGTTCATGATTTTTAAACCAAAACATCTGGACTTCAACAAAGTTACACCGGAATAGCAGCCACACTCTAACGATGACCAGTTGTTAACATTGAATACCTATGCCCTATTTCTTAATTTATAAGTGTGGAATGACTGTTGATCAATATATTATATATGCATCTGTGTTCAAATGAAATTGATATATTTCCAAATATTTTAATTGATAAAATGAAATATTTTATTGATATTCAGTTTTCCGTACTTTATTCAGAAATGTTTATGTAAAAGTTTTTCTTAAATTTATTCTTCCTATGATAATACGAGTATAGCTGTTTTATTAAACTTGTTCTTAATTACTATGCTATTCTATTGAGGGGTTTGTTACAGTGAAATTTAATAAAGTGTTTTCAAATTAAAAAACCCAATAATTATTTGTTCTAAATATAAAAAAACATATTGCTTGAGTTCATAAATTATTTAGTACAAATTTTCAAGAAATTGAAATTCACTAGTGAAATAATTTTGGCAAAAAATTTTGTTATGATAACTTTTTATCATAATCACTTTGATAGTTAAGTACTAGCATTATTTGAAGTTAACCTGCTTGTTTCAAAACACCTGCTACATTTAAATAAGATTTTTAATTAAAATTATATTTTAATGATAATATTTTTAATGTATCTTTGATTATATGGAAAATAAATACTAGTATTCTATGAGTATGAAGAGAAATCGAAATAAAACTGTTAGTTTGTTCAGACATGAATGTCTGAAGAGGTTTCTCTTTTTAAATTTCTCACAGCTTTGATGTATATTAATACATAGTATTTATACTAGTTAAGAATTTGTGCAAATAGGTGTACACTTTATCAACTATTTACCGTGCGCCGTTGAAACATCAAATTTTTAGCACAATATTGATACCAGTTTGTCCAGGAGAATAACAATTACTGAGGACCTTAAAATTTAATATTAAACAGTCAAGGAGCTGTACCATTAGCAAAAATGAAATACATACAAATTTATTTTCATATGATTCAAAATAATACTCCTGAACAATGAGTCATGGATTAATACAAATTTAACTTCCTCTAGTTCGAACAGAAATATTTTTTTTTATAAAGAATGACTGATATAACAAAGTATATTCTTTTACAAATTGAATAAAAAAGTAGAATTGAATAAAGCAGATGAGAAAAGAAATCTGTAAAAAATTATATATAGTTGAATCAGGTTATTCCCCCGTGATCCCATATTCAACAGCCTAATACATATGACAGTTTCATATTTTCATATTTATTCTTAATGGAATTACATTGATTGCTATTATTGGCATAAAATGTTATTAATATA
The DNA here is from genome assembly GCA_026182355.1 of Hermatobates lingyangjiaoensis. NCBI lineage: Eukaryota > Metazoa > Arthropoda > Insecta > Hemiptera > Hermatobatidae > Hermatobates > Hermatobates lingyangjiaoensis. Next base: position 673,932 of record JAPFBL010000181.1, on the reverse strand, counting down.
CTAGAATTTAATAGAATGCATATATAATGTAAAATAGCTGAGTAATGGGTTTTTGTGATGTATAGGATTTTAATATCGAAAAGGCATGGATTAATACAGAGATTTAAGTTCCTCTAGTCACAGAAATATTTTTTTTTAAAAGTTATAACAAGTATTTTTTCAAAAATAAAAAATGAAGATAAAATAGACAAGAAATCTTACAAAATTATATATAAGTTGATCGTTATTTACTAAAACAACCAATGCAAGTATTCATTTTTCTATTTTTCTTGCTTACATTATTTTGTTTCATAAGTTTTTATATTGAGTAATTTTTCACTATATATAACAACAGTATAATTGAGTTTTTTATTTATAATTTTAACTTAAATAGTTGCCACACTTAGGTATGGTTATTTCCGTTAATACAACCTTGAGTTCATACATATTATTCTCCTATCGGATTAGAAAATTTAGTCTTAGTTCTTAATACCCACATTGTATTTTTTGTTAATCTCGAATTATATATATATATATATATAATATTTTACAAGGAAAAATAATTTGTAATGTAATACTTAGTTTTTCTGTTTCAAAATTTATACTTCTGCCTATGAAAATGGTTTTAAATAAAAACCAAAACATTGGCAATGGGAGTTTAATTTAAACCTGAAGACCTGACCGAGTCCCGATAAACATTAGTTTTGTATATATATATATATACATAATGGCACTCCTGTGCACTATTTTTATAACAATCCTCTTTTTTGACATCTAATTATTACCTTAATTAGTTGCATTTTCTGAGAACAATACCAAACGACAAGTAAATAAATTAATATCATCAGCTAGACATAAAATCATGAGGTTAATTTTTTAAATTATGTCTATGTTTAAATTGGTGATGCTCGTAAGCTTTTAACAATTAAGTTTATATAATATAGAAGAACACATTGTCGATTAGAAATTATATTCTCTGTAGCTGTATTATAATCATTCTCAGTTAAATTATTTTCAGTCTTCGTATTTACTTTCTATCTGTGAATCTGAACTACTTGTATTTACTTTTCTGTACAAAGATTTCACAATGAACATGTGAAATAAAAATCAACATTCAAACTATAGTAAGAAAATAAGACTAAGAAAACATCTATAGAATATAATTTCTAATCGACAATGTGTTTTCCTATATTATATAAACTTAATTGTTTTTAAAAAAAAACTAAATCAAAACGTTTAATCTTTTTTTTTTAAACGTCTACTAGCATTACAGATTTAAACATAGACATAAATTGAAAAATCAACCTCATGATTTTATGTCTAGCTGATGATATCAATAAAATCAAACAAATATAAAAAAAATGAATGTTTTTCAACCTTAGCAACCTATCTACGTCATAGCGAAATCTCAAATGAGATTTGTTGTATATTCGGATTCAGTTAAGATTTGACTTGGACAAAGACCTCTTCTTACCATTCAAAGATCTTAGTCTTTGTTCAGATTCTTACTGTCGCTCGAACACTAGTTTACTGTATGCGAAATTAGAAAGTACTTAATTGTAAGGAATTAGGTCATGATACGCAAATCCAATTTTTTTTTCACTCCTTTCGAGCTTCCCTCAATAACTGTTATTGACTTTTTTATCCACACAGTAACTAATAGTGCGTAATAAATAATGAAAATGATTCTACTTTTTTTAACGTCACACAGTTAAGTATTTATGAGATATGTGAACACACATTGCATACATGTCTATTGTTAGTGCCATAGAGGTTAGTAAATAAGATATGATCAACTGTCATACCACGTCTATCGCTGGCGAAGTCGTCCGACAGGTTTCGCAATGGCTGCATCATCAATGAGACTAATGCAACCTTTCAAAAATCACGGATATAAATATCTATTTTAACTCAATGGTGCCAGATTAAACAAAATAAAACAGTTAGGTAGGAAATTTAGGCATATATATTGGCACCATTGAGTTAAAATAGGTATTTATGTCCATGATTTTGGAAGGTTACATTAGTCCCATTGATGATGCAGCCATTGCAAAACCGGTCGGACGACTTCATCAGCGATAAACGAGGAATGACGTTGATAATAATGTCTTACATTTGCATAGTTATGCGCTTTTCCCTATGATGCCTCAAAATATTAAAAGTTTCAATAATGCTTTCTTCTTCCAACTATTTTATATTAATTTCATATATTCATCTGCATATAAAATTATTGTTTTATATTAATTTCTTGTTAGTTTGTAATCTGATAATATTTTATTCGGATACAGTTTTCTCCATTAGTAAAATTATGAATTGCTAATGAATTTATTGCAACGTTAAACATTATTTTTTTCTTTTTTTGTTATTCACAAATATAATGGTTCAATCATTGGTAATATTTTATTCATTAGTATAAATTATCTTAATTATAATTTGTTAGTTGAATTTTAAAACTTAATCAAGACAGTCTGCAATCTACATTTAGAACACAGTTATACTAGTATTTCAAACATAAAACCTGCATAATGTAATTTTTAGCCATGCGATACCTAAGTGTTAGTACATATATCAATATTCTTGTAAAATATATTTAGAATAATTTACTTAAGCAACACGGTGTTTAGTAATTTTTTAAGTAAGTAATTAGTGATAGATAGTAATTAACATAATTTTGGAAACTTGCCTGAGGAGTAATGCATTAATTATGTCAGGTCATCAATCTCCTGGGTGATACATTGTCGTGGAGAACACAGATGTATCACGCCAATACGACACATACCAAATATTTGCAGTCCATATGTACTGACTATATTACATTACACAGGTTAAACATCTTTAATCCAGTACTTTTTCATCAGTCAACACCTGTAATCCTGTAAAAGTTTTGTTTGTAATGTAACATAGAGTTACAGTATTTGAATATATCTGTGCTGGGTTCCCATGCCGTGATAGTTCCTTAAATGTACTATAAGCATTCTTAATTGTTTCATTTTCTATTTACTGTAGTTGCTTTTTTTACTTCTAATTTGTTTTGGATTTCATCATTTTGTTAAACCTGTAGTTTTACTGCAAATGTGCAAATTTTTGTTTTGTTTTTTTCTCATCTTATTTACCTTATTTTCAGTAAACATTATTGTTGCACAGGTACAGGTACAATACTGTAACTATTTCATTATATTATATAATTCTGTAGCAATTACTGGTCATGATGTATTCTAGATTATTTTCATTTACAGTTTATCTGCTTGTCTAACTGTAAAAACAAATCCATAAGTATTCTTTCAACATGTTTTTGTGTATATTAATGCATGGATATTTTCATGTAATACACTACCATATATCAAAAGAATGTTAAAGCTGCACTTGTACAGAATAATTCAGGGTAATTGCATGAATATATGAGGGTGCTTTGGGGACTACCTATTGTTGGTAAATATCCATGGTCCAGCAAGTCTAATGTCCGGTGGTGGCTGTATTGGGATTGTTTAACCTGTATTACGAGAGACATCCCTGTAGTGGTTAGAGACAATTTTAGTTCGTTTTTAAACAAAGTTTTAGTCCATAACTCGTATATTGAATCAACTGTCTCAAAACCAAATTATATGCCCCAAACACGAAACAACACATATAAATATTGTCAATACCTTAACATATATTGTGTTTAATATTAATATACTACATTATAATATAATACAAAATTATTATTGTTTACATAAACACACATCTATTATATACAACATGTACGGTATATGTCTTTATTTGTGATACACTTCTAAAAGATTTGATTCATCATTTTAAAATTGTAAATATCAATTGAACTAAAGAAGTTATTAAGTAGATATGAATTAAGAAATAAAATAGTTATAATAATTGCAAAAAGGAAAATTGCACGTACATAATTCTTGATATATTTTTCGCTTTTTTTTTAAAAAAAAAAATTAACCGTGGTTACCTAAGTAAGGTAGAGTTCCGACTTCTGTTTGGGGATCAAAATAAATGAATTACTTCATCCACACATCATAATAAATGTCACAAAATAATAAAAAAAAATTGTAATTTAGATGGTTGGTATCCCAGGAATATTTAATCACGGTATAATTTCATATTGTGTTAAATTATTTTTAAAACGATTGACTTTAGAGAATATAAAAAACGCATAGTCGATTAATAATTATATTCTCTGCAATTCTTTTATAATAATTTTCAGTGAAACATTTTTGCTGTGGCGTCTCAAAACCTTTAATGTTTCATTGATGAGTTGTTTTGACAACTATTTTATAATAATTTCATATTACATATTTCGATTCATTTCGTATTTATTGGTCAAAAATTTATATCAAGTTTATATCAGGTTAATGCCTGTTCCATTTACTAAAACTAAACAGGTTTAATTATGGGTAAAGTTGGCTCACTAAAATTTTTTAACACCAGATATGGCAAGGCTGGTGATATTATTGAATTATAGTAGAGCTTTGTAAATTTTCTAAAATTTATAGTAAATGTAGGTATGGTTAATATATCTACATATTTTATGCAGACACTAATTTCGTACAATGAACTCTTTTATAAAATTTAGTCAATAACTCCTTCCACCGCCAAATACAGAAAAGTTATTAGAAAACTTAGTTTTTCAAAATTAGTTTTGAATATATTATTAAAAAGAATGAAGTATTTCATATGAACCAATGAAGAAGGAGAAATAAGATTAGCCAGTTGTACAGAACATATCACATAAAACTGTATCATAACTCTTCAAGTTATAATAGTCCACATAGAAGATAAGAACTTCAAAACAACTGGTAGATGTTTATTACACATTAAAAACTGGAACACCCAGACATTTATTCTGTGCGTGAATAGTTTGCTTGATCATTAATTCAAGATGAAAACTAATCTATCCATGCAACTACAACAGTAAATTATATTAATTAATAGTATTTCATTATAAAATATAATTTACATTTACCCATTACGTCAAAGTCGAACTTTTTCATGGGTGTGTGTAAGCTTGCTGAGGTTTTTTTTTTCGTCGTAGGATGTGGAAAAATCTGTTCATCAGATCCCTTAGCAAGACGTCTTGCTTAGGGTATGTGGGGTTGGGCGTCCCGACCCACTAAAAAAATCACATCCTATTTCCTGGCAATACCCGACACGGAAACCGTTTGCATATTATTTCATGCCGGTGCCTCAGTCCTCCTGAATAGGATTCACCTTCTTGTCCCCATTCGTTCACCTATGAATTATCATTGCCCTTGCCTCACACCACTTTCGTTCTTCTTATGACGGAGAACCGCCTCTACAAAGTTTGCAGCTTTTGACCAATTATCTTCATTTTGGAGACACATCTTTTGAACTATGGTCTCTGGAGTGACCTCACCCAGTGATGCTATTAGTTCCTGGCCCAGCACTCCCCATTTAGCACAAGAAGAAGAAGGTATGCTCTGCATCGTCGTTTTCCCCCGAGCTTCAGTGCTTACATTGAGGGCTATCAACTTACCCATCCTGTGTAAATATTTCTCAAAATTCCCATGGCCAGTCAGCATCTGTGTTAAGTGGAATCCAATCTCCCCATGCTTCCGCCCCAACCATTTGGGGAGGTCCTGGATGAGCCTTGCAGTCCACCTGCCCCTTAACTCTCGCTCCCATCTCTCTTTCCATTTCCTCAGGGTTATTGTTCTGGCTTGTCGTTTTGCCGCTTTTCGGTCTTCTACCGATTTTTCACCTACACTCTTTCTCTCTTGGGCCAGCAAGTCGATGGGAATAATTCCCGAAATGACCAATATTGCTGGCTCGGAAACAGTGCGGTAGGCACATGCTACTTGTAAGGCGCCAATCCTCTGTACTGAAGCCAATTTCCTTCTAAATTTCTCGTGTCTGAGACAGTCAGTCCAGACCTCAGCGCCATACAGCATTATAGACTGTGTCACAGACATCATTAATCTGCGCCTTAACTGCCTTGGCCCTCCAGTATTAGCCATAAGCCTACTTAGCTGGGTTGTGGCAACAGCAGCTTTGTTTGCAGCTCAAACAAAGGTTTGCAGCTTGCTGAGGTTGACGAATATAGACTTTCTATAATCAGAAAAATCTAATTATGTGCATGTGTATTTTCGAAATTATATTAAATAATAGAACTTCATTACAAAATATTATTTACATTTACCTATTACATCAAGGACAACTATTTCATATGTGTATGTTAGCGTGGTGAGATGAACATAGACTTTCTACGGTTCGAAAAATCTAATTTTGTACATGTGTATTTTCTGAAATAATTACTTGAGTTTCCAAAACAGTAACAGTTAACAAAACAGCAATATTTTTAGCCAAAAGTATTAAATATTCATTCAAAATGTAAAAAAAAGTGGACATATTGTAAAAAAGGCTATATAGCATTTTAATTTAATATTTGAAGATACTGACACGGTGATAAACTAATAAAACATTGCTCCTGAAATTTTTTGACACTGGTTGAATATTCAAACTGTTGGGTCACTAAGTTGTAGAATTTTCATAGCTATGGTAAATATAATAATATTATTGTTATTGTAAATGTAGGTATGGTTAATATATCTACATATTTTATGTGGACACTAATTTCGTACAATGATATTAATTTTTTTAATCTTGGATCTTGTGTCCAAGAAACTACTGACACTACGTGTCAGTACATCTCCAGACGAAGGCAATGAATTAAACAATATGCAATCAACTGCTAGGAAAACGAACCCTCCATTGAATAAAACAAGATACCTTGTACATTTAAAATTAAATACAAATGTTTTCATCAATATATTTAAATAGTTGAGGGTGTTTTGGTTTTTTTTTTTTTTTTTTTGGTAAGTTATTGTGAATAAAAAAGTCAGATACAAGGCATTGGTTTCGAAAAATGTACAATAAATTTTAGATCTTGTGAGACAGTAACTAAAATGGAACAGCCTTAATTATTAATTAATTAAGCTGGCTGACTCAAACCACTACATGCCATATCTGAGGCTAAACTTGTCTTTGTTATTGATTATTAAAGCAAGCAGCAACACACTCGTTTAGATGTCATAGAATGATTATTCATTAAATTTGCGGACTGCAGAAAGTGTTATAATAAAAATTAACAATTACTTGTTTATAACAATTTTCTTTATAACTTAATAAAGAAAATAATAAATATTTGTAGTTTTTTAGTTTGAAAACTTTTGACCTCAGTTCAAACAGTGATTTTCATGAATGATTTGAGTATTTCAGTAGAACAGAATAATCAGAAATGACATTTAAATCTGTCAGATAATTTAAAAATAACTTCTTTAGATTAACCATTTTCCATAAAATATTGCGATTTTAAAATGTTTACACAAAATTGTATTTCACTAAAAATGGTGTTATTTAAAATTCTTTAAAACGAGTTCTTTTACTCGTGATTTTGTATTTCTTTAAATTATACTTACAGTTCATTTCTGCCAAATATTTACGCTCACTTAATGTCTTATTTAAGAGGCAAACAATAAATAATAGTATTCTGAGGTAAAATGGATAAACCAACAAAAGTCTTCACACAAATGAAGTTTTATTCAACGCGTTTCGAACACTTTGTGTTCATCATCAGGAAGACAATATAATACAAATTATATCTAATTAGTTACAAAAATTAGAGTGAAATAATAAAATTCAATTAAGAGAATTCAAGACATACTCAAGGATGTGGTACTGACGGGTTGGTTCAGTGAAAACAACTAGTAGGTACAGATCCGTTGCGAAAGAGTGGGGATAGGCATTTAGGAGATAAGGTGACAAAGGCTTCGGGTATGCTTGAAAACCGTTAACTGAAATAGAGAAGGCCAGAACCAATAATTTAGAGGAAAGAAACTTTTTTTTAATTTATTCTTTGTGATTCTAGGAACAACTTAAGAAATTTTGGACACCCTGGAATTTGATCATTAAGACATAGAGAGGCAGAAGGATTATTAATGACGGCCTTGTTAATTTGAAAAGCTTCCAAATTACAAATTTCCTTAAACTTTCTATTCGCATGTAGGATGGTAAGGTTCAAGTTTGGATCAAAGCTGTGATTTTGTGTGACAAGGTGTTTCGCAAAATGTGAAAAAAATTCTTTATTATTCTTATTGTCATTTTTCCTTTGCAAGTATTCATTAAAATGTTCCCGGGTTCTTTTCTCAAAGGATCGCACAGTCATGCCAATGTAAAAACATTGACAGTTGTTACAGGACAACTTATATACTCCACTCAATGAACTGGGATAAAAACTTGATTTAGGGGTTAACAAGGATTTTAAATTACCATTTGTTTTGTAACTGACTTTAAAATTAAATTTTCTTAATATATTAGTAATTTTTAACGAGGATGTTCCCACATAAGGTAGGGTAATCCAAGAATTACGGATTACACAACTAATGACAGAACGAGTAAATACCACACAATTGCGGATTGCACAACTAATGATTTAAATAATAGTATGTTAAAATGAATTTCTGTCAGTTTTAACAAATTATTAGGAGTCATGTTTCCAAATATCAAAAAATGTTTCAACTAATTTTTATCCATTAATGTAAAGTGTAGGTGACCTGGATCTTGATAATCGTTTCCTACTTTTCCGTATTGTTTAATTTCTCTAATGACCTCCCCAAGTAGTTCGTAGAAATATTTTCAATGATAAATAAAAAACTTTCTAAAAAAGAAGCTCTGTTTGAAATGTTTTATTTATTGTGATTGAAATGCAATTTGAATGAAGAAAAAAGGATTTATTTGACTGTGATGCTTTTCCAGGGAAGATATCTTAAAGGGCTAAGCCATTGAGTGCGTAGAGAAAGTGAAATAATGACACTGTGGGGCAGATTCTTGAAAAGCGACACCAAAATCCTTTTAAAGTATCCTATTAAATCTGACGTCTTTTCAATGGTTTTCAAAAAGCTTTAGTTAACATCTTAGAAAAAGGTTTGTGGTGGGGGGGTTAAGTATTTGTTTTATAACAACTCCATTTCTTCTGTATACTATTGTAATGTAAAAAGAAAGCTTATGTAAAACTTTAACAAGTGATTAAAAATTAAAAGAATTTATGATCCAGCTACAATTAAAGAAAAGGTTATATTAAAAAAAAATCGGTGCTTATTTTAAGTTATACTTTGTAAATATAAAAATATTCATTATATACAACGCAGTACTTCAAAAAATAAAATCCTAAAAAAATGCCATTTATTTGCTCTAAAACATAATCAATTCCAAAATGTACGCCCCTAAAAGGTAGCTCTCCATTTTTTTTCCTAAAATAAAACATTAAATACAAGACACAACGCAATTGTAACCCTTTCATTATTTGCATTCTCATTGCATTTGCCACAAATTCTAACCGGGTGTGAATTTGTCCAATTAATATTTTGATCATATTTATTATATTGATATTTTTATGTAATAATAAGATATTACTATATCTGTTTTATAGGTCAACTATTTATGATTTAAGGCTCATGTTTGTTGTCTGACCTATTTTACTTTCAAGCGAAATTTTCCTGGAGTTGTAAAAGAAACTGTCTTTCACGAATATGCAATATATTGATAAGCTTGTATAATTCCAATACTAACTCTATCTACACTAGAAAAAATGTTCCTGTCAAGATTGCAACATCTAAGTAAGTTGGTTCAATGATTCATTATATGGTAAACCCAGAGCATTGGACAATTAATGGATCTGTATACGCATATTAGACAAAGTATTTTTAGTTTTCTATAAATCTCTTCAATATATACAAAAGTATGAGAGAAAGAAAGACAGGGTAAATTTGAAGAGTGAAAAATAAAAATAGTAATTCTGAGGTAAAATGGATAAACCAACAAAAGTCTCCACACAAATAAAGTTTTATTCAACTCGTTTCGAACACTTTGTGTTCATCATGAGGAAGACACTATAATACAAATTATATCTAATAAGTTACAAAAATTAGAGTCAAATAATAAAATTCAATTAAGAGAATTCAAGACATACCCAAGGATGTGGTACTGACAGGTTGGTCAAGTGAAAACAACTAGTAGGAAACAGATCCGTTGCGAAAAAGTGGGGATAGGCATTTAGGAGATAAGGTGATAAAGGCTTCGGGTATGCTTGAAAACCTTTAAATACAGAAGGCCAGAACCACTAATTTAGAGGAAAGAAACCTTTTTTTTATATTTATTTATTTTTTAATTATTCTTTGTGATTTTTTTTTATATTTATTTATTTTTTAATTTATTCTTTGTGAAATTAAAAATATTCTAACGGCCACTGCTGTATGAAGACGGCCATTGTTGTAGTCAGACCGACCATCGCTGTCGACAGACCGGCCATCGCTGTCGGCAGACCGGCCATTGCTGGATGCAGACGGCCATTGTTATAGACAGGCCGGCCATCGCTGTCGACATACCGGCCATTGCTGTATGCGGATGGCCATTGCTGTATGCGGATGGCCATTGTTGTAGGCAGACAGGCCATTCCTTTAGACAGATTTAGGCAGACTGACCATTGTTGTGAACAGACCGACCATTGCTGTCAGCCGTCAAGTTATTGGTCTAATTTCCTATAAAAAAAATTGAATGATCCAAATTATTAACCCAATGAACTAATCAGCATTTTTCCACTAAATGATTCGGTAGGAAAGGAAAATTATTTTTAATAATTTAATTTTAACTGGGATTTACTGTTAAAAGAAAGTGATTTACTGGGAGACATTCAGACTTTATTAACTAGTTCTTACAATCACTTTGTCAGGTTTTCCCACAGTCAAACATTGTGTATCAAGAACACTTTCTATGTCCTTCACTTCTATTAAGTTATTTCTCTTCCTGCAACAGTTAGTCATGCTCTTCTCATGGATACCATGAATACTTCTTGATTTATATCCAAATCAATTAATGAGATTGTTTAAAGACTCTAAGACACCACTATCTTAGCAGAAATCTTCTTCTCACTTCTTCATTGTCATTTCTCGTTTTACTGGCACACTTTAACTGCAAACATCATACCTTTTGGTATTTATTGTTGGTGTTACTTTCAAACGAGTGGCAACGTCATCAAGGGCAATTATAATTCTTCATGTTTTGTATCCTTTTTTAGATTGATGATATTTTCTGTATTAATCCTTTGGCAATCCCGTGATAATCATTTTCATGCTATAGTTCTAAAATTCTATCATTATGTTTTGATCTGTGACAGTATTAATCTGGTTAAAAATTTAAAAACTGTTAAACTGTAGATTTCACATAAACCTAATAGAAGACAAAGTCATCTCTGTGACCACCCTTACTATTTTATTTGGAAAGCTAATATACATTAAGTGTTACCTCACCTGTCTAGAGCCAGGAAGTATAGAACTTATTCTCTTTTTTTTCATTGCTACTTATTTATTTGGTATGAAAAAACATGACACTATAATTAAAGCATTTTTTTTTTCGTAATATGTATTCTTAACTTGTTATTAATGACAATCTTTTGATTTCTCACAGAAATATCAAAACCTGATGAGCATAACTTCTCATATTATATACCCAGCTGCCATATACTGTTAGCTCAATGAACCCACGTGAAATTGCAGCTGTTAATCTTCTCGTATTATCACCTCTTAGTTATTCATACTATCATAAACTATAATTTTCTAAACTACCAATGTTTAGATTTTCCCACAACTATGACTGTCAGTTAGCCTGGTCTCAGTCTACTGTTTATTACGTCTGTCCGTTTATCCTTCGTATAAATTGTACTAAGACAATTTAGAGGCAGGTTCATAGCTGTATTGCTATCTAATCTAACTATCAGGTTTTTACGTATAATTACTCATTCTGCATATAAATGAATGATCAGAGTATCGTTCAAGGTTTTTTTAAGCATATTATTAAATGTATTTCCATTCATTAATTTACATTTTAATTTTTAATCATATAATATTTATCTGTTATTTTTTTTTATTCTATTTAGAGTTATCATTTCTTTTATTACGTTCTACATTCTTTTTTCTTCATTTTATCCATATTTTTTCCCCCTTTCACCTTGCTCCATAAATGGCAAAATTAATCTAATTTATTCACAAAATTCTTAAGTAAGTAGCTTATAAATTCCACGAAATGAGAATATGTTGGCAAATTTGAAAACTTGTACACATTTATTCATAAATGAATATAATCTACTTAAAGCTAATGAATATGTTTAATAGGCAGTATTTTATATATTTAAGCTGCTCATTTATTTGGAATTGGCATTGGATGTTAAATAACTTCCAAGCTATTGATCACTTAATGCCTTCAAATTTTTATTACATAAGCATCTTTTGAAACAGTATTCCAAAAATAAATTTTAACTAAATTATTTAATGTTATAATAATATTTAATTGAAGGAGTTTTTCAATTGTAAATACTGAACATATATATATATGTATTGTAAACAGGAAAACGATTCAAAAGGACAACAAACATTTCACTATGAAATAATATATATATATATATATATATATATATATATATATATATATATATTTGGGGAGCAGACCTTCATTTATACACGTTTTATTAAAAGTAATGCCCAATTTAACTTTTACACTTTTTCTTATCCGTTTTTCAAGTGTTCTCATACTTGACTTCCATGGTTCTGGAACTAAAAACATAAGTTCACCAAAATTTTTATTACTATACACCGACATGTTTCGGTCATCGTTGACCATTTTCAAGGTTAAAGAATATATAAAATTATTAATGATCGAAAAGTGAATAACAATTAAAATAAACTAAAATAAACATAACGAGTCCATAACACATATTCACAACTAGGGAGGTTATCAAAGGTAAAGGTATGTTGAGGTTTCACCAGGCTCTTGGTTACCTTCCATCCGTCATTTGTATCTGGGAAGGTAATCGATTAACTTCTATACCTCTCCCAGACTGGTTCGCCTTCTGACTGCCTTCATATAATTTTAGAATTCTTGAAAATCCTCCTCCTTGGCTGTTAATACTAGGTTGCTTTTCGAGGATCAAGATAGCTTCCAAAATATGCAATCTGGTGTGGTCATGTTCTTGTTGTAATATTACAGTATTGTCTGTTAACATTTCCCTGGTTAATTGCACTCCATGTGTTAACCTAACGTGCTCTTTGGGTCCTCCGGATGCCAGATGCATGGTGAGCCTTCGTGAAAGCGTGGTTGTGGTGGAACCAACGTATTTCGAGCGTAGGGACTCGCAGTTCCCTAATTTGCAGTTAAACTCATATACAACATTAGTTCTCTGAAGGGTTGCTTTCTTTTGTGGGTTGTTCGTAATTACCATTCTTGAAGTGGCAGAGTTGGCATAGTAAATTCGTAATTCTAATCTGTCATCTGGCTTGAGGCATGATGTATTATTCTTAATAATTCCTTTTAGTATACGTTCATCCGTTTTATAAGCTTCCGAAAACTGGTTTTTATAATATACTAAATGTGTTGCGCCTTTGTTTTCGGCATTCTGTTGAATATCACTACCATGAAGTTTGTTCAGGCAACCTTTCAAGATGGAATCGAATTGTCGATTACTATATCCGTTGTTAATAAGGACTTCTTTGAGCCTATCTGCTTCTTGTTTGAATAATTCCCAACTAGATAACGTCTTATACGCTCTTCGAATGAGGGTTTTAATCATGCCGTCCTTATATCTGTCAGGGCATTCACTTTTAGCGTTTAAAAGTATTCCACTATTCGTAGACTTTACAAACACTGAAGTGACAAAAGTCTGGTTTTCTCCATTACTCTTTATTTTAACATCAAGAAAGTCTAAGCTACTGTTGGTTTCCATCTCATATGTAAACTTCAAAACCGATTCAGCTTCAAAAGCAGATTTAATCTCATCTATATATTCCGGCTTATCCATCATCACAAAGCAGTCATCAACGTACCTACAATATATATGAGGCTTCCAGGTTGGATTTCTAGCGATAATCGAATTCTCTAGGTTGCACATATAATAATTTGCAAATGTGACCCCAAGTGGGGAACCCATGGCCACGCCATCCGTCTGGTAGTACATGCTCCCGTCTATGTGGCAGAATGGATTTTTAGTTGTACATGCTATAAGTAATTCTTTCAAGATTCTCTGTTTAAATGGTGGAGGGGGTAGCGTAGCGTGGTTGTAGGCTACATCACAAATAATATCTATTGTTTCTAGAACTGGCACATTGGTAAACAGTGATTCAACGTCTAGCGAAGCCATAGTTCCTTTAGCTTTTGTGGCTTTTAAAATTTCCAGAAATTCATCGCTAGACTTGAGGAGGTATTTTGCTGGAAGGTAAACAGATATAATTTTATTAAGGGTTTTTGCGATATATAATAATATATAATAAAATTATATCTGTTTACCTTCCAGCAAAATACCTCCTCAAGTCTAGCGATGAATTTCTGGAAATTTTAAAAGCCACAAAAGCTAAAGGAACTATGGCTTCGCTAGACGTTGAATCACTGTTTACCAATGTGCCAGTTCTAGAAACAATAGATATTATTTGTGATGTAGCCTACAACCACGCTACGCTACCCCCTCCACCATTTAAACAGAAAATCTTGAAAGAATTACTTATAGCATGTACAACTAAAAATCCATTCTGCCACATAGACGGGAGCATGTACTACCAGACGGATGGCGTGGCCATGGGTTCCCCACTTGGGGTCACATTTGCAAATTATTATATGTGCAACCTAGAGAATTCGATTATCGCTAGAAATCCAACCTGGAAGCCTCATATATATTGTAGGTACGTTGATGACTGCTTTGTGATGATGGATAAGCCGGAATATATAGATGAGATTAAATCTGCTTTTGAAGCTGAATCGGTTTTGAAGTTTACATATGAGATGGAAACCAACAGTAGCTTAGACTTTCTTGATGTTAAAATAAAGAGTAATGGAGAAAACCAGACTTTTGTCACTTCAGTGTTTGTAAAGTCTACGAATAGTGGAATACTTTTAAACGCTAAAAGTGAATGCCCTGACAGATATAAGGACGGCATGATTAAAACCCTCATTCGAAGAGCGTATAAGACGTCATCTAGTTGGGAATTATTCAAACAAGAAGCAGATAGGCTCAAAGAAGTCCTTATTAACAACGGATATAGTAATCGACAATTCGATTCCATCTTGAAAGGTTGCCTGAACAAACTTCATGGTAGTGATATTCAACAGAATGCCGAAAACAAAGGCGCAACACATTTAGTATATTATAAAAACCAGTTTTCGGAAGCTTATAAAACGGATGAACGTATACTAAAAGGAATTATTAAGAATAATACATCATGCCTCAAGCCAGATGACAGATTAGAATTACGAATTTACTATGCCAACTCTGCCACTTCAAGAATGGTAATTACGAACAACCCACAAAAGAAAGCAACCCTTCAGAGAACTAATGTTGTATATGAGTTTAACTGCAAATTAGGGAACTGCGAGTCCCTACGCTCGAAATACGTTGGTTCCACCACAACCACGCTTTCACGAAGGCTCACCATGCATCTGGCATCCGGAGGACCCAAAGAGCACGTTAGGTTAACACATGGAGTGCAATTAACCAGGGAAATGTTAACAGACAATACTGTAATATTACAACAAGAACATGACCACACCAGATTGCATATTTTGGAAGCTATCTTGATCCTCGAAAAGCAACCTAGTATTAACAGCCAAGGAGGAGGATTTTCAAGAATTCTAAAATTATATGAAGGCAGTCAGAAGGCGAACCAGTCTGGGAGAGGTATAGAAGTTAATCGATTACCTTCCCAGATACAAATGACGGATGGAAGGTAACCAAGAGCCTGGTGAAACCTCAACATACCTTTACCTTTGATAACCTCCCTAGTTGTGAATATGTGTTATGGACTCGTTATGTTTATTTTAGTTTATTTTAATTGTTATTCACTTTTCGATCATTAATAATTTTATATATTCTTTAACCTTGAAAATGGTCAACGATGACCGAAACATGTCGGTGTATAGTAATAAAAATTTTGGTGAACTTATGTTTTTAGTTCCAGAACCATAGAAGTCAAGTATGAGAACACTTGAAAAACGGATAAGAAAAAGTGTAAAAGTTAAATTGGGCATTACTTTTAATAAAACATATATATATATATATATATCAATGATCAAACCACGATATAAAAAGGGGGAAAAAACAAGATCTTTCAACCTTAGAAACCGCTTGTTGTAACAATTGAAAGAACATAAACTTTTTTCTCTTTTCAGATTGTGGTTTGGTCATTGATTGTTATTTCACGTGTTTATGTGAAATCTTGATATATATACACTTTTTCGTTGGAAAACGATGACCCTTAGAGACGGTCTCCAACCGTCTCTGAACCAGTGCGCTAGGTTTCGCTCTCTTATCTCTCCTGAAGACGGTTCAAACCAAACATCAGAGACTGTAAATGTGTTATTTTGATTTTTCTATGTTTCTTTGTCTATATTGAACTATATATATATATATATATATGTAATGAACGATTTCATTTGAATTATTTGATTTTTTGGCTAAGTGAGTCTGAATGACAGAAGACATGACCTGTCGTTGTAGATAGGCAGTCAGTATAATTATGCAGCGTTAGAGGAATAAGAGGTCAGACGACGGCTTTAAGGAGTCATGGAGTGAGTGCATCTCTAGACTCTCCGATTGGTGATATGGGTGCGTACACGAGATAGACAAAGGGCTGACTTATAATTAACACTTCTGTGTATAATCAGTTTAATTAAGTTGTCACTTGAGTCAAGCTTTTAGCTCCAGGATCCACTTATACAGTTCAATTAATTTAATCAACGTTTAATCGTGTCTGATATCATCCAAAAACAATTTTGAAACACTTAATTCAAATTTTTCTACATAAATTCATAGTAAAAAATCAATGTGATTTTAGATAATTAAATAACAGAATACACAAAAATTATAGTCTGATGGACAGAAGAGTAAATAATTTATTATCATTTATAATATTATTATAAATTTCGAAAATATTTTTCAGATGAATATACAGATAATTCCTACTGATTTCATTATACATATATATTTATCTATATATGTTTATGAAGAAAACGATGCAAAATCGACAACAAACGTCTCAGGGTAAAATATAGGTACACAGTTATTAGGAAAATATACATATAGTCTCCAATTTTTGGTTTAATAACATCAGGGACGCCAAGCGTACTGGCGAAGGGACAGTGGGAGACGGCTGGGTCTCCAATCGTTGCTTCCCAAGTGCGCTTGGCTTCCCTATCCTTTCTCTTTTCATGATGGTTAAACCAAAAATTAGAGGTAGTAAGTGTGTTTGTATTTATTGCGCACCAATAGTTTACTCTAAAAATTATGTATATATATATATATATATATATATATATGAATGAAATAGACAACACATAGAAGAAACGAGAAAACTTAAGAATGTTTTCCAATCTCGACCACATATATTTAACAATATTTTTCTTTCTTATCGAGATTTGGTCTAGCTTGAATAATGCAACACTCTTCATAAACTAAGCGCAGGCTTAAAGGTGTTGCATTATTGAAGCTAGACCAAACCTCGGTAAGAAAGAAAAATAATGTTATATATAAATATATAAAAAGATTTCACATAAACCCGTGAAACAACAATCAATGATCAAACCACAATAAGAAATGGGAAAACAAGACTAAGATCTTTCAACCGTAACAAGCGGTCTTCGTCAGAGTCAACTGAAGAGAGGGACCCCTTGTTACGGTTGAAAGATCTTAGTATTGTTTTCCCATTTCTTATTGTGGTTTGATCATATAAATATATATACTTTTTCGTTAGAAATTCGATCCGAATAGGACAAATATAGTTCAATGTAGAAAAAGAAACATGGAGAAATTAAAAGCACACACATACAGTCTCTAATGTTCGGTTTGAACCGACTTCAGAAGAGATAAGACAAGGAAACTGGTTTAGAGACGGTTGGAGACCAGCAATGTTGCCACATGAGCGCTTGGTTACATAGAATAAGGTAGACAGGAATCAGTTTATAAATAAACTAAATTAGTGAAATATTAAATTATAATTAATAAATAAAAGAAAACTTTGAGGGATAAACAAAGAAATTGATACATAAATAAAGGTGTGGACTAAGCTATGATAGTATAAAATAAAACTGAGAATACAAATAGTAATATTAACGAAATAAAGTAATTAAATAATAAAAAAAAGAATGAAATAATAAAAAACAAGTAATTAAATAGTAAAGGGTATTTGATAATAAAATATGAAAAGTCAAGGAACTTATTATAGGTACATTACCTCTTTTGATTGAGGCCAGATGCACTGCGCAAACTTAATAACCAAATATGAACTTCTTCGGAGGCTCGTAGAGTGAGATCTTTGAAGTCAGGGAGGATTTGTCGAAGAATCTATAGCCTGTAGCACTCATTATTGGCTCCCTTTTAAAGAGTTTTCTTCAATGTAAGTGTTCACCCTATTAAATGTAAGTGTTCACCATTTTAAATTTAAGTGTTCTTTGAGAGTCCTGAGTCGAGATGCATGGTGAGTCTTCTAGATAATGTGGTGACAGTTGAACCTATATGCGAGATATTTTGGAACTCACGATTTCCTAATGTGAACAGTTGGGTTTTTGACTCTGACGAAGACCGCTTGCTACGCTTGAAAGATCTTATTCTTGTTGTCCATTTTCTTATTGTGGTTTAATCATTGATTGTTATTTCACGTGTTTATGTGAAATCTTTTTATAATAAATATATATATAATGAAAATACTAAACATTCCAAACCGGACAGATAAATAAATGAAAAAGATAACTCATAAAAGAAACGAGAACACTTTTCATTCGAGTGCCTTTCACTCGCACTCCTAAACGCACGTACCTCTTCTTCTTCCCTTCTGATCTCTTCCTGATGACGAACTTTAATACTGATATAAAATATTGATACAGTAAGTGTTCTCGTTTCTTTTATGTGTTGTCTTTTTTATATATATATAGGAGTTTGAAATCACTGGAAGATTCAGAATAAATCGAAAAACGAACTTGGATCTCTAATTTTCTGTAGAAACACATGATTGGACAGGTTTGCAATGATCAATTATTTTAAATACAAATATGTATTTAAATTTTAGTTGCGTTATTTATTTATATATTTAGTTTGCAGTGGCGTTTGAATTACAAAATAAATATGAGAAAATCTTATACTTACAGATGTTTTATATAGATAAATGCATACAATAGATATTAGTCCTACAATTTATTTTATTAAAATTTTTTTTTCTAAGTGTAATATTGATGAACGAAGTGCATTCAAACCTTCTGAGAAAAGAAAAAGCTTTGAGTGTAGAGTGTTTTATATAGGGAAGGAAAGATTGGAATCAGTTATAGAGATCTCGGGGGACTAGCGATAAAGCCGAGTGTCTAGAGATAATGCCTTCTGAAGGACCTGAAGCCAGGTGGATGCCTCTCTACAAGCCCTTCACATATAGCTTCAACCAATAACCTTCCCTACCATTCTCTTTCCCTATAATCCCGACAATCCCTTCCATATTATCTTTACACACCCCTGAAACCAAGCCCTTCGAAATGTATTCCCTTTCCTGTGATAATCATTTCAATATACTCTGCCTCAGATTACTAGAGTCGAATATATGTCTGCACGCTTTACATGACATCACTTTCACCCTTTCAGTTCGAAGTCTTGTATTCAACAACCTTTAACAAAACTAACCTAAAAATACGAAAGAAACCTTAGACAGAGCAACAAAAAAAAGGAACAATTAGTTATATTCTATAATAAAAGACAGGAAACCGTGCATTACACACCAGTGACTTTATAATAATAGTTGCCACCCTCCTCATAAAAAAAATTAATACATAACCCCTATATTTTTATATAATAACGTTTATAACAGCACACACTATAGATTTTACCATAATCTTATAAAAAGCAAATTCTTAGAATATTTTACCTTTACAATTTTATAACTTTATAATAATAGTTGCCACCCTTCTCATAATAAAAATGAATACATAAATCCCTCACAATTTATGTGGAAAAAGTTTATTACAGTATGCGCTATTCTTAGAATTAAAGCAACTTCTTAGAATGTACTACCTTTACGATTTTATTTGGAGAACTAAAGTTACATCACTTGTCTAAACCCAGGAAAGTTTGAACTTTCTCCTTTTTACATTGCTACATTTTAGCTAGGTATGGATAAGCATGGCACTATAATTAGTTTTTTTTTTCGTAATATATATTCTTAACTTGTTATTAATGACACTCTTTTGATTTCTCACCGAGATATCAAAGCCTGAAGAGAATCACTTTTCATATCATATACCCAGCTGCCAAATACTGTTAGCTCAATGGATCAATGTAAACATATCGAATTATGAACTTTGGTTATTTTTAACGAAATTAATAAATTTAGCATAGGAATGTGAAAAAAAATTTGGATAAAGCAATAAAAAAGGTAACAATTAGTAATATTCTATAATAAAAGAGAGGAAACTACTTTTGCAGAATTATATAGACAGCTTGAACTATGGGGTATAATAAACAGTTATTTGAGACGGTTAAGTCAGGGTCAGTTGCTTTTGAAAATAGAGGGACCCAAATGGGTAGAACAGTGAAGAAAAAATACGAAGCAGGATGGTTCAGTTCACATTAGCTTAATAAAAACTCACCTTTATAATATTAAAACTCCATATTATTTTAAAAATCAAACAGCTGATGACATATAGTTTATATTTCTTTAAATGTTGATCTTGTATTGATGTAATGCAAATGTTGTTTCATAATAATAATAATTTCTAACGAAATGAGTGATTTCTTTTGAAATTTATATATTTAAAGAAAATAGAGAAAAATTATCTCCAAAGGTTTTTACAAAAATCATGTGTTTCGAACATTTAATAGCCTTCATCAGGTTACATATGATGATTAGCAAGGAAAAAAATGAAAGAGAAGAGAAAGAGAGAGAGTGGGTGTGTGTGTGAGAGAGGAGTGGGAAAAAAATGATTTTGAGGTGTGGGGAGGGACTGAATTTTAGGTTAGGTTAGGTTAGGTTGCAGTGGTAGTCCCACAAGGGAACACACGTTGGCCGAGCATCGATTGGCCCTTTGTGATACCAGATAATGAAAATTGATTCTACAGTGGGAATACTAAATTTTGCCTAACTCAAGTATATTTAGAGTAGGGATCTTTAACGAGTACCTGACATCGTACAGGCACGGGACCAACGGTTTAACGGCCTTCTCCGAGGGACGACGTGCTGAGATTTTTCACCTCTTGAGAGCTAGGTGGAGATTGAAAACCTGACCTATCAGTTCAACAGCGAGTACGTTAACCACTGAGCTATCCTGGCTTCCTAAATATAATAGTTACTTTCAAAAACCCGCATGGATAAATCGAGGGCCTTGTGGGGATCGAACCACGGTCCTATCAGTTCAGCTGCGAGTACGTTAACTACTGAGCTAACCTGGCCTCCCTCTGTAACATAAGAAACAAACTGCGTGTTTGAAACGCGTTCTAATATTTTTTTTTTCTTTTGTAGAAAAAAAAACTATTTTAAAATCTTTTTTATTTATTTTTTTTTAAAAAGTAAGAGAATTAAAAATAACGAGTATTGGTTAAAAGTCTGAATGAAATAGCGAATTTAATAGTAACGTAAAAAAACAAAGTTAATGTAAAAAAAAAAGAAGAATGTAATAGAAACCAGTAAATTTGTATTTAATTTCATATTAAACAATGAGAGAGTAAATGTAAAATGCAAAACAGAAAATACAACTGATTTAAAGTTCACATCTGCTATATTAGTATCAACATTGCTAGCATGTTTATTCGTCGTAGTTTGCAAATGAATTCATCATTGAAGTAGTTCAATTCCATGCATAACTACAGTTCTGTCATAGGAAAGTGTGAGTTCCTGTAATTTGCATTCATTTGCTCTACAACTGCAACAATTTCACGGAAACTGGTTATGAATCTATCTTTAGAGCTCTCAGATGAACACTATTTGAATATTCAATGATAATATGTAGAGGAATGTTAACTAAAAATGATGAAATTATATATATATTATAACGAAATCAACTCAAAGACAGACACAGACAGAACTAACTTCTTTGTTTCGAACTGAAAAATATTAATAATAATAAACAATATGCCACTGCGAAAATTAAATAAATACTACAGATAAAGAGAAAAGAAAAAAATATAAACAAATATATTGAAGAATGTTTTAAAATAAATTACATATTAAGAAATTAATTTAAAAAAAAGTAAAATAAGTTTCTTTTTAAAGTTAAAGAAAAATAAAAAAAATAGAATAAAATGAAATAAAAAAAATAAAATAAAATAAATAAAAAGAAATGTTAAAAAATAGAAAAAAAACTAAAAGAGTGTGTGGTTCTTTAAATCAAACTTATATTTTTAATTTTAGTCCTGGTGTACATCTTTGGTTTAAATTTAAAGAAGTAAGCTAGTTTTAAAGGATTAGAGCTAAACATTCCTTTGATTGTTGAAGATGAGCAATGGAAATAGAAACGTTGGTTAATTGTAAACAAGTATGTTATTAATTAGTTCTGAATAATGACAAGCACTGTAAAAAAAACCTTTGGAAAATTATCATACCTGGAATTTTCATGTTTGCATATCTGAAAATTTGAAGCACTAAATAAGAGATTTAATCAATTTTTTGAATCAAATTAGAAAAAATTTCAGTAAAAATATGAAAATCTTTCATTTGAAATCTTGTTCCAAAAAAAAAGAAGAATAAATGTTTAGATAAATGATAAAAAAGTAGGTAGTTTTACAAATTCTTAAACTATTTATTCAAATACTCTTAAGGGGTTTTTAAAATTCTTTTTACACTGGAGTTTAGTTTAATTAAAATATTTAAACAGAAACTCCAAGAAAATGATTTTCATTGATTTTTTTTAAAAAAAAAACAATTGTTTTTCTCTGAAATACTTATCATTTTAAATAATATTATTTTAGATTATTTTTTTTAATAATTATTAGCATGGATGGAACTAATTTCTGAGAAAAATTCAACCAGAATAATTGATAATATTTTTTAAATATTTTTTTTCTTATTATTCTGAGTTTGCTAGATAATTTCTAATGTGTCTCTGGGAAGGTTTTTAATTGTGTCGTCTGCCATGTTATGTGAACTGACGTAGATGTGTTAAAACAAGCGATTGTCTCAAGTTATTTCATCATTAAAATGTTCTTCTAACTAACCAACCCTGAACATGTTGAAATCTCGTTAATTCATTGATATTACTACCAGAAATAAAGTACAGAAATGTATTTTTTATTCTATTTTATTCTCAAAGACAAATTTTATAACAAATGCATTTCAATTTAATTGCATAGAGAAACACTTTTCAAAAAAAATATTATCAGAGTAATTCATAAGGACTTACTATTTGATGATATTAATTATTTTGTGTTTGGATATCAGAGCGATTGTTATTATAATTTACTAAAAATATATATAAAGTATTTGTATTTTTTTAAAATTTAGAAATATTTGTTATTTTTCTAAGTATATTGAAATTATTTTTACTAGGATAATTGGCATAAATTTTTTCATCAAACAGTTGTCTGACTCCTAGAATGAATGGTACCAAAATTAAACAAACGTTATGTGCGCTGTTAACAGTTCTTAAAATTCTACTCACGCAATTGACTCGCAGCATTTGGTGGAACTACAGTTGCAGATGTGAATAGTGCTATTAACTCAATAAAATTTAAACCACAACTAATCAGAGTAGAGTACTTTACAAATGGGATGCCTGATAGTTTAATTCAAACAGAAAGGTTCGACAAACCTTTTAAAGCATAGTTTTGTCAGTAAATGAATAGTTAACATAAAAAAGTTATAGATAATATAATTTTAATTATCTTCCATCTATTTCCAGTGATAAACATGTATAAATATTAAACTAAAAAAAATAATATTTAAAAATACTGTAATAACTTACTTTGACATTTCAACGAATCGTTTCACATCAGAAGAGGAAATGTGGTTCACTCGAAGCGACACCGAAGATTCCATTTCATAGTTGAAGTAAAAGTGTTATCATACGCAGGAATAAGATGAGGCAAAAAATGAAGTAATCTGAAATTAAAATTAAATAAAAATAGAAGAGAAATAAAATTAAATTAAAGTGCTATAAGTATACGCAAACATATGTCTGTTACAAACCTTTTAAGGAGACTTGGGAAGATTATAGGGAATAGGATCAAGATTCACTAGGTTAGGTTAGGTTAGGTTGCAGTGGCAGTCCCACAAGGGAACACACGTAGGCCAAGCATTGGCCCTTTTGTGATACCACACAATGAAGATTTATTCTACAGTGGGAGTCCTAAATTTTGCCAAACTCAAATATATTTAGAGTAGGGATCTTTAACGAGTACCTGACATCGTACAGGCTCGGGACCAACGGTTTAACGTCCTTATCCGAGGGACGACGTGCTCAGATTTATTCACCTCCCGCGTGAATAAATCGAGGGCCAGGTGAGGATTGAACCCCGATCCTATCAGTTCAAAGGTGATCACGTTACCAATGAGCTAGCCTGGCCCCCAAGATTCACTAAACAGATGAGGAAGTAAGAGAAGAAAAAATGAAGAGAAGAAGACACATGAATATCAAAGACCAACATATCAAACTCCCAAAGTTGTCATAATGAGTTTCTGCGATCTCTATTTGGCCTAGAACAGTAATGTGCATCACCAAATAAGACTTTACTAGTGATTAAATAGGAAGATAGCCATTCTAAGTGAATTTAACGTTTAAGCGGTTAATGTCTCGTCAGTTAACTAAGTTACTGCATATTTTATGAAAGCTGATAGGGAAAGCTCTAGGGACTGATTTCTCTTTTATCGGTTTTATGATGGCAGTTTTGGGAGTGAAGGTAGGCTTGGGTCATAGTATGCTTTATATTTACAGATGTTGGGGGAAAAAAAATATTAAAGCTGGTGTCAACATCAGGAAAATAAATCTGATATTTTGCAGTCAGGTATACATGTAAAAAATTCTCAAAAAAAGTCCTATAATTACAAAAAAAAGTAATATAAAACTAGAATATTGATAATGTTAGATATATATCATTTTTTATGAAAAAAATGACTCCTATGTTTAAATTTTGTCAAATCCTGCAAGTAGATTAGTGCTTCCCCATATTTTAAAATGCTATTTCTGAAGGTTACGATAACACCATTTACGCTTTTTAAATTTATCAAATATAATGCCTCTGTTAATAACCAAAGTCAAATCATTGAAATAAGCTTTTTTAAAAATCTATAATGAATCATTTCGTGATGGAAAAAAAGTGTTTGGAAGAAGCACTTCAAATTCACGTAAAGCTCTCATTTTACTCTCGAATCGAGACCATCAGTTTTGCCTTCCTCAATTTTATTTTCAGTAATTTTACATCAGTTTTGTTTTCAACTTTCTTTAATAAACATAATTACTGTTTGTATATAAATTATTTTAATTATATGTTCAGTTTAATTTTTTTAGTTTTAATACAACTTACTCTCAAACATTTGATTATATTTTTACCTCGGAGAATGCCTAGTATTCCAGTTTTCTTTTTGTTATTGTTTAAACCAATCCCCTAGCGGGTTAAAAACGTCAGCCCTTTACGATCTTTTTGTTTGATCGGTTTTTCTACATTGGGAGTCCTAAATTTTGCCTAACTGAAGTGTATTTACAGTAGGGACCTTTAATGAGTACCTGATATCGCACAGGTTCGAGACCGATAGCTTAACGTCCTCTCCAAGGGATGACGTACTCAGATTTATTCTCCTCCCGTGTGAATAAATCGAGGGCCAGGTAAGTATAGAACCCTGAGCCTTCGATTAGTAGTACACAAGCTAGTATGCATATATATATAAAACCACAGAATTATCTGTTATTTACAAATGATGATTATTTTATCAAATTTTGAGTTGTTTTTAAACAATTTTAAAACTATTTATTATATCTGTATGCTGTGCCTATTACAGTTTCTGATATATGAGATATAGCTGATCAGATTAATCTAGATGTAAGCTCTTTAGCATGCAGACATAAGTATACCGAAATCGTGTAGACTTATCTCTTGCCTTCTGTGTTTAATCTGGTTAATAGGGTCATAAAACAGTCCTTTGATTACAGTCCCTCCTTTAAGTTTGATAATTCATAACTTCTCTAATCGGTTTTATGATATAAAAACTTTTTGGTTTCTGACTGATAATGAAGTTGTAGTCTCAAACAAATACCCCATTCAGGCAACACAGTATATTGTCAACGTAGAAGTGTTGATCGCAATATATCTAAGAAAGCAAATTGCCTTTTGCTGGAATCTGTGTAAAGTATAAACTTCGATTTCAGAATAATAATCAAACATAAGTTAAAGCCATATCTTTATTGTTTTTTGTTTCCCTTATTTAATGTTTGTTGGTTGTGCATTTGACATGATGTCATTGACAGTGCTTACAAACAATTTTAATTCCTTCATTTAATATATACACACTAATACAATCAATCATCAAACCACAATATGAAGAGGTAAAACAAGACTAAGATATTTCAACTGTAACAAGCGGTCTTCGTCACAGTCAAAAACCCAACTGACGAAGACCGCTTGTTACGGTTGAAAGATCTTAGTCTTGTTTTCCTTTTTCATATTGTGGTTTGATCATTGATTGTTATCACACGTGTTTATGTGAAATCTTTTTATATATTAATAGGTCCTGTCAGTGCTCACATAGAATCTAAAATCTTCTTTCGTAGCGAACGTTCCATTATATAAAACTATTGTATAAGTATTTGTGTAAATTCTGATAATTCGTAAGTAATTATCAATGTGATAAGTATAGAAAAATAAATTTCTTACTTTATTTATGTAATATCAAATTATGATATAATCATGATGGCAATAAATTAAAAAAGTTCCATCATGGTCGAAAAATGAAGTAAAAAATATTTCAATGACGCTTGATTAACATTAGTAGCACTTTAAGTTCCTTAGTAATTATTAGTAAACACATTACATAAAAATGTGATAAAAATAATATCAACACTGAAACGTATTTTATTAAATTAAATCAGTTGTCATTTTTTGCTAACTATACTATCACATTTATAAATGTATGGACAGTGAAAAAGAGGGAGAGATAAATTTTATCAGGATTTGGTCAGTTCTTCAGGTTCAAACTAAACTCTCATTGACAACGCTTCGGTTTTTATTTAAAACCTTTTTCATGGGCAGAAGTATTACGGAAGTATTGGTAGTAATACTTCTGCTTTGAAAAAGGTTTTAAATAAAAATCCGAAACGTTGAAAATGATTGTTTAATTTTATCCTGAAGAACTGACCAAGTCCTGATAAACTTTATTTCTATACTATCATATATAGAACTTTGCAGTTAATGGTTTTTATAACTAAATTATTTTGCTAAGCTAATAGGAAAGTGGTATTTTTGGAATAATGACAATTAACTGTAACTTGTTGCATTAATAGTGACATAACTGGAGAGTGTGGGGTAAGAGTTAGACGGAGTAATGCTGTGCTGATTTATAGAACTGGGATATTAGCTTGTATCCGTAAGGGAACATGATTCCACTGAACACAATTTGAGAGAACGTTATGTAAACACATGCAATAGTTCAGCATATTGGAGACGCTATCACGGCATATGAACGGATGTGCAAGTTTATCGAACAATTGCTATCGCGTATGGTAATCAATACTGATATGCAGTGAAAGACCTAATGTAATATTGATTAATATATAAATATATATATTTACTAATTGAAACACCACCTGGAACTAAATAAACTATATTCACAGAAAGATCACCCACAAAAGAGTTCACAAAAACTCACTACTATATTTCGGAAGCTTTGTCATCAAGAAGAGAGGTACAGAACAAGCGCTGCGAAGTCTTCGGAACGACTCACTTCTTCATTTACAGAAGTATAAAATTTTAAAACCGAAAACTTATATATTATATTAAAGATTTTAATATATATAACAGTTCAAAATTGAAGGTAGGTAGCACAGAAAGTAAAAGAAACACACTTACAGATTCAAATTTTCGGGTAATCCGTCTTCAGGAGAAAACAGAAAGGGAAACCAAGCACATTGTAGACGCTACGGCCAGTAACCCGTTGGTTTATGTTTATAATATATGTTGGTTTAACCCATTATAATATAAGATATATAATATACTTATATATGTATATATTTATATAGTTGTTTAAATAGAGTTTAGTGCTACATCTTTATGTCTCTGCTTTGACGCCTTTGGAAAACATCTACGACTCACCGTAAAATAGTTAGAAGACAGGAAAACTTCAGCAAAAAATTAATCAATGCAGAAACTACTGCCAACTTTAACAATCCACATACTTTATACCATATATAAAAAACGATCGGAAATATTAAGAAATATATTCAATACTTTAAGCATAAATATTGAATATAACTATCGGGTTTCTCTAACATTTCAAGCTATACATAATGTTATTCACTATTTGTATTTCTTAACATGTTTTGGTTGAATATGGAAAATTTTGGAAATATTGTTACTTAACGTAGACTTATTCTCCATTTAGTGAATTTAGGGTCAGTTCACATTTCCGTGGACTAAACAAAACGGATGGTAGTTTTGTTGTTTGTTAACTTGCTTGTGGCATCCGGTTTTGGGTTAGAATGCTGAGGAAACTTCTCATATTACTAATATAAAACCTCATAGCTGTCATTTTAGTGTAATTTTCGTAGGAAGGCTTATTTATCCTAAAATATGAATTTTAAACATGAAATTTTATATCTGTAGCATGTTAACAACCTTTTGGGTATCCATCTGGCCAACAAAATTTACATATTCATCAAAAAATACGTCAAAAATATCTAAATTTGACATAATGTGAGTTTAATTTTATTAGCATCCCTATACTTTACTTTTAGTGAACTAATATACCATATAATTGATTTCTGTTTGATTTTATCTTTTTCAATCCAATGCTGTCACTAAAATATCTTCATATTACTTATATTGACATTCAACTAATAATACAGCTTGAATTAGTTCTGATGGAAATTCTAGTCAGTATAAACAAATCTAACAAATATAGTTGGTTGTTCATTAATAAAAAATTAGTTTACAGTTTTTACAGACATTTTTAATAATTAATATTTATTGAAGTTTTTTTTTTATATATTGGCATTCCTAAGGTCATTATTTGATGAATCCTTCAAGGTTCTTTACTTAACTGCTTGGTAGTAAAGTAAAAAACCAAAGTTCCTTTAAAAAAGAGGAAGAAACAGTTCCACACTTTCTCTACCAATGCCCTGGTTTGGCTCAAAGAAGGAAACAATGATTAGGAGAGTACTTCTTTGGCAATCTTGACATCCACTGGTGTCAGAAATAGATTTATTGTTCTCTCGAGATGGTTCGAGTTGACCAGGGACAAGGGAGAATAGCCCCAATTATCTTTTGTGGTATCACAAGAGGCCAGCCAGCTTGCGGCCTATCTGTGTTCTCTCTCGGGACAGTTAATGTAACCTAACCTAACTGCTTGGCAAAAAAAAAAAATTTTTAAATCTTCAGATGTGCCAAAACGGCTTTATTCGTAGATGTAGTACAGAGAAAACTATTTACTTCTTGCCCTCAAAAAGTTCAATTTTCCTGTTCAACATCATTATGATGCGTCAAACCGTATAATTTTGATCGTGTCTACAAGGTTTCAAATCAATCATAAATTAATTCAGTTAGTCCCTACTCTAATAGAAGACATTATCTATTGGTATAAACTCCAATATCCTAGAAAATTATTTGATTAAAACAACTACAATATAACTATTGACTCATTAATGTCACTTCTTTTATATAAATAATGAAATTAACCTGATAAAACTAAAAGAGTTATTATTAGGTGCATTTCGTTATTTACGACTGGCACCAGATGTGCCAAAATGAGTTGCTATTGAAGTACTTTTGACAATAAATGGGCGCTTCATAATTTCTATAAGCAGAATTCATGTTGACTTAAGTAAAAAAGCCTAAACTTAAGTAAACATTTAAGTAAACCACTAAACATAAGTAAAGTGGTAAGTAATAGTTATATCCTAATCACCACTTTCAAAGGGGAATATATATTACTTGTATTCACATTTACAGCACGGAAACTTCTTTATAAAAATCCTTGTTTAAATCCACGTTTGAATAAGAAAAATATTTTACATAACGTTGATTACATATTAAGAGATAGGTGGTATAACTATGGATTCGTTTAGAGTGAAGAAAATTTCTATTACTTAGATGTGCCAAAGAGAGCTGCTATTGAAGTACTTTTGACTATAGATGGGCGCTTCATAATTTCTAGAAGCAGAATTCATATAGACTTAAAAAAAAGTGCCTTTGAGTAAGAGTTATATCTTAATATTGTGGTAGATATTCTAGGGACAAACAAATTAATTTTTTTTACCAGTTCATTACAATAAAAATATCGATTTTTTTTTTAAAAAATTATAAAAATAATCTTATATTCACATGCCCGTAGATAATACTATTCTCCTCTTTCAAAATCAAAATTCGTTGTTGTTTTAAAAAAAATAATAAAATTAATAAAAAAATTAATGAACTGGAATAATCATTTTTTTTAAATTACAAATCAATAGAGAAATAAATGTAACTGATTAATTTGCTAATATAAATGTCAATTCTTAAACCAAGTGTGCTAAAAATGCACGGTTTTTTACTTTATCTGGTGTATAAAATAATTCTTTATTCAAATAAAAAAGTTTAGATATGAGGTAAAATATATAAGTTAGGCTTTAAGCACGATCTGGAGTGTAAAGATAACACACAGTTGTGAGAAGTCGTCGAGTATATCTTGTGAAGGGTTGATAAAATTGTTAAGGGCTAGAGAACAAGGTTGTAGGGACTGACAGGATGTCGTGTCTTTCAATCTTTTATCTACCTCTGCAAACCTTTACACAGCCAGAATTTAACTTTAACTATTTACTATAAATTTGTAAAATCCATACATGTGTATTTATATAAGCATTTTCACAATATACTATATTGATTACAACATATATTTGTGCAACGTTACATCAATTTAATTTAAACATAATCCATGCTTATTGCCCTAAAGGATTCCAGAATAATTGATGCTAAAAAACAAAGACAGTATTTCTGATAGGTAAATTAGAAAAAAAGTAAGTAAAAAATTATTTTTTCTGAAAAAATGTCTGATAGGTATAAATTAATACCATTCAATATATTTCTTAAAATAGAAGAAAGTTCTAATAATAAATACAAAGATCGAAAATAGCCTACACTTAGCGTATACGTAGGACTTAGTACATTAATATAGTTCTGGTATTGAAATATATAATTATTTAAAAAAATAGTATATTCTTTAATACTGTTGTAATGGTTGTTGTATTCGGTAACTGTTGTAATTATCTTCTTAAAACACGCAATTATACCTACCACACACAACTTTTGTTTTTAGGTAAAAAATATTTTTTTGGTTATACTATTGCTATTCGTGTTTTATCGAATTTCAAGTAAAACGAAATTTGGTAAATGAAATGAGTAGTAAATGAATAAAACTTTTCAGCTCAGGAAAAAATATTGAATGTGATAAATTATAAAACACGTTGAAAACCACGCACTAGTTATTAATTAATTGTTCTCCATTTTATTAATGAAATGAAATCAATAAAAAAGTATTATCAGATATAAAAAAAGTATTATGGAGTAATACATAATAAAGGCCCGTTTCAAAGCAAGAAACTGAATCTCTGAGAAGTCCATGTGTCCAGGGAAATTTGTTTACTTATTTGTTCAGATTTTTCACATATTGATACTTCCCATCATGTTATATACAAAAATGTTTTAAATGAAAATTACAGCAAAAAAATTTGTTGACTGGATGTTTAATATCTTTTTAAAAAAAATATTATATACTGAGTATATTTATATAATATTTTTATATATCCTTCTGGCTGATAAATTTCTGTCATATCAGAAATGAAGGCAGATAAAGTCATTTTTCATATTACATGCACTATTTAAAACAAAACTATTAAAAAAATATATAAATATGTAAAAAAAAAACTTCTTACTCAGAAGCATGTCCAGTAAAATTTTCAAGAATTTTTCTTCTGAATAACCAAGTGATAGAGCCATTTCTAAAGTGTGAATGGATACGCATACAAATGAAAATGCAAACCATATTTGATTTTTAAATATTTAGAGTAATACTTAACAATAAATGTCTCAAAAGTTTTAATATGCAGTAATTCTTTTTCTTATATTGCCTAAAACTTTAATTATTCAGAATTATTCAATATCGTTTTGGTATGATTTTTGAGATGTAGGTCTGAGATGAACTTTTGAGCAATGTAGGTTTGAGGACCAATGAGAAGGTTTTATTAAAATATCTTTGCAATTTCTGACCCCCAGTTGAATCTTAAATTATTGTACTATAGTTTTCAATATAGGGATGTGAACGAGTTTTTAAAGTCGACTCTCAAATTCGTTTACTATTTTACTTTCCAGGAGTGTTCATATGAGTTCTTATCCAACTTCATTTTGAATTTAACCGTACTCTATGAAATGAATGATGCAAGCAATGAACTAGTTTAGATCTCAGAGTTTGAAAGTTTTATAAGACGCTCTTCTTATAAGATATTATTTTGCAGGTCTAGGCGTCATTTCTCTTGGGGAATGTATACCTCATGTTGAACTAGTTTTAAATCCTCCCAGAGATAACCTGAAACATGGAGTTATCGTAACTTCAACAAGCATCTCCTTCTAGGGTAAGAAGCTAATGAAATGGTCTCCACATATAAAAATTTAATGGTATAAACAACGCGTTTTGGATACGTAGTGTTCTTCCTCAGGCATTAAATAAAAAAAACAATAACACCAGAGAGTTATCTATAGTACAAAGATCGTACAAAGATGGATATCTATAGTACTTTGTACTTTAGATAACTCTCTGGTGTCATTGTATTTTTTAGCTAATGCCTGAGGAAGAACACTATGTGTTCGAAACGCGTTGTTTATACCATTAAAGTTTTATATGTGGAGACCATTTCATTAGCTTTTTGCCCTACAATGAGTAAATACCACATAATAACTGATAGCACTACGTTAGAAGTATCTCCTTGTGTAATTATACAATTTTACTTCCGTGGTCAATTTTTGATCTAAAAGTGCCAGTTAAAACTCGAACAGAAGTGGTTTAATCAGTGCCCAGTTCAATTTTTCATTATTAATAAACTAATTCAGAACTTTTAGTTTTGAACAATCAATGGGTTATGTAATTTTACTATATTGAAAACTTCTGATTATAAATCAAGAAACCATAAGCTTACCATCATCTTCTAGAAAATAACTCAACTCATGATAGGCTTTACGTTTTCTACAAAAATCGTTTAGATTCTGAATGACTAAATTCTAAAGATTTTGGCGAGTTATGCACTATATATAATGCAGTTGTAAATTATTATTTTAGTAACAAATAAAATACAAGAATCACTCAGGAAACATGAAAACGTTTAAATATTTTAGAGACCCAATTAATATTTCTATTATTATAACAGTTTACTTATAATAAAATAAAAATAAACCATTAAAGTACTATTGTATTTCAAACTAATATAAAAAAAAAGTGAGAACATAAAGTAAGAACATAAAGTAAGAACAAAAAGTAAGAACATATACAGCGTTATTTCTGATAATAGTTGTCTTGTTTAAAAAGAGTCAGTTTTAACAAAAATGTAACATTCGCATAGGTTATTGTTAAATGATATATACGTTTGGAATGAGTTACTAAGCTTTAAAACTTGTGAATAAAAGTAGAACCTAGTTCGTTTTTGCGTAATATTTTCTATTTAAATATAAAAAGTTTACGGCATTTTTATAATATAAAGATTCATGTTTATACTGGACGTATTAATTAAAAGTTGTATCCCTTATTTATGATTTATAATTTATTTATGATTTATTTATTTATTTATTATTTTTTATTTATTTATTTATTATTTTTTATTTATTTATTTATTATTTTTTATTTATTTATTTATTATTTTTTACTTTACTTTTTATTTATTATTTTTATTAATTTTAATTTGATTTATCTACTTTTTTATAATTTTTTATAGTTATAATTTTTACTCGTTCCTTTTACGTCTTAATTTGGCTCTTCATTTCCTTCCCTCCCTTCCCCCGCTTGGTGGTAAGTGGTGGGGTACTGGCTGCGGTTTCCGAGTTCAGTACCGCCCTGTCTTCCTGCGGGACTCTTCGCTCTTCGCTCTTCGCACCTCCTGATGACGACGATTGTCGAAATATCGATGTGAGTTATGTCTGTGTCTTTCTGTGTGTTTCCTTCGTTTTTTATTTTATTATATATACTTTAACACATAGGAAAGAACAGAGAATATATATTATATTGTAAACAGGAAAAAGATCCAAAAGGACAACAAACGTTTCACGATGAATCAAAAACACAGAAAGAAGGAACAAACACACTTACTGTCTCTAATTTTTGGTTAAACCGTCATCAGGAGAGTTGAGAAAGGGACACCAAGCGCACTTGTGAAGCGACGGTTGGAGACCCAAATATATATATCTATTATTAATATAATGTATCTATAATATAATTAAAATATTAGAAACTTGTATTAAAAATAAAATATATACATCGTTTAGCGCATGCGTTCAAGGCAGGAAAGAAGAAAATAAAAATGGCGAAATTTGGAATAAATATACTAATTTAAGACGGGTTAAATTCACTTTACTATCTCAATGAATAAATTTCAATTCCCCAAAACTTGTTCAACTGTTTGTGTTTACTTAAAAGACTTAATATTGAAATAAAGTAGTTGTAATTTTAAATTAGTTTTAGAACTCTTCTGGCTCGTTAGATTCTTAAACAAGTTGTCCAAATCAGACATTCTTTGTTGCCGGTACTTCTTGTTTGTTTGTTTTTTGTTCCTTTTTTTTTTTTGGATAGGGAAGGCAGATAAACAATTACAGTTATTAAAGGCATTTTAACAAGGCAGCCATTAGGCATCTAGTCAACAAAAATTATAAAGGGCTAAGGGATTGGAATCAAGCCTCAAAGGTTTGACCCAAGGTGCAAAAAAACCATACATCTATTAAAAAATATGTGATAAAACATCAGTATTTTACCCATTTTTTGTGTATCTTTTAATAACTTTAGGCCTAGCAATCAATATTTCTTTACAGGTTTTATTTCAATTTAGTTGTTATGTATTTAGAGTATTAGATTGATTATAACAAGTAGAAATAATTTTTTCATTAATAAAATAAGAAAAAGCTTATTTGCATACTTGGAGTAAAATGTAAGGTACATTACATAAGATTTTGCTTCAGAAGAATAAATTAAAATAATAAAGTAAAACAGTTAATTAAGTTAGATGATTGAGGAAGGAGACTGCTGTGAATACTTGCTTTGTACTAGCAGTGGTGTGTGTGCAAACAAGAATTATTATCCATTGTTGACATTCATATGGCCAGTGAGCAAGTCTACAAATTAAACTAATTAGCATACTAATGAAAGGGGTGGTAGAATAAAGTACATGCCTTGCTTACTCTCTCCTACCGTCTTACATTTGACCTCGCCTTGCATCTATTCGTCAGCTTTGATTAACATTGCATAAGTTTACTACAAATTTATCACAGTCTTGTATCGTTACTAGGCAATTATTAAATGTTTCTACAGTTTCTTATTTCATATATTAAGATAGTTTCATTGGTATTATTTAAGATGCATATCAGCTGAGAGATCATATTTTAAATATTAGCAATAATTGTAAAAAAAAAATAAATGCACTACCAGTATAATGGAAGGAGGAGAATCCAATGAATATGTATATTGTTAAAGTTTACAGCAGCTTCTGCGTTCACGATTTTAATGCTGATATGCTCTAAAAAGCAAAATGATGGTGTAGCAATGGGCTCACTCCTAGGTGTTCTTTTTGCCAACTTTTACATGGGAAAAGTCGAAAGAAGTATTTTTGAATAAATGAAAAAAAAAGCACTATATAAGCCAGGTGGATAGATAATAAATTTGTTTTAGAGATCAGATATATTTGTAATTATACATATAGATAATACAGAGGTCAGGTTATCTCAGTGGTTAATGTACTTGCCTCTGAACTAGAAGGACCAGTGTTCGAATCCCACCTGGTCCTCGGTATATTCACATGGGAAGTGAATAAATCTGAGCACGTCGTCACTCGGAGAGAACGTTAAGATGTTGGTCCGGGCCTGTACGATTTTAGTTAAAGATCCCTACTCTAAATACACTTGAGTTAAGTAAAATTTAAGACTCCCAATGTAGAATCAACAGGTAATGTGGCTCGGACGTTACTAAAATGCGTGCCAAATAATAAATAAGTCACACTTTCCGCCCCAAGAACGGTACTAACAGGCAAAATCCGTTACTAAGGTATGCGGTGCACTGCTGGAGCAGACAAAATACCATTGGCAGACCTTTAGGGATTTCCCCCTGTATGATACTAAGGAGAAGGAAGTCCGGAGACCATCCTTTGGAAGCGCAAAGGGTCTAAAAGCGTTAACTACTGGAAGCCAACCTCCCACAGGTGCACCTAAGGACCCGAAGAACATTGTCCCAAAGAAGGAGGCAGGAAGTAGCTTTCTCCCGAAACGTAGGGAACCTAAATGAGCATCATCAATGATAGTTTGTGCAGAGTTTCCAAAAAAAACGAAGAACACCGTTGCACTTGCTGGCTGACTATCATGCAACTTTGCTGCACAGAGATAGGTGCTTCGGGCACTCAACAAAACAATAGAAAAACTTTTACCCCATAGCCCAGCAAAAGTGCTGAGCTTCTTGAAGGCATTGAATCTAACTGCTGGGGTACTTTAGTATAGAAGGGGGGAAGTACAATAGCATTTAAGAAGCACCCTCACATAATAATAATAAAAATAATAATAATAATAAATTGTAATTGATTTTATTTTATTGATTCGTTCCCTAAAACTTTTGCTCTCCCTATTAAAATTTTTATCACTATTATTGATATCTGGTCAGAAACTACATACAGAATATCATATACATTCGAAAATAATGGCGAATGATATCCGGACTCTTTGGGTCGGAATGAATGGGATTACCAGACTCTTTGAGACATGGGTCGCCGGCCAATTTATATAAAAAAGAAGCAAGTTGCTGAAATGCAATTTTCTTGCTTACTTATAGACCAATAGTTCAAATGACATTCGACAATGGTTTAATTAATATTCATAGACTTTTAAATTGGTTCTAGCTGATGTTTAGTCGGAATTCAGCATTGGCATAACATATAACATTCAGTAATAGTTCCCATCCCTGATACCTCAGAATATAATAAATCATATTCTTATAGTTTTATTTTAATAGATGCAAATAATAAGCTGAGGCATGTTATTATGGTTGATATCTGGTCATTTAATTTATGAGATTGTCTTAATGAAATTGTATTCTACCTTTTAAAAAGATTTATATATATATTATTTTGTATTGCTTGCTCATATTGACATCACTGTAGCAAGTTGTCTACATTGCTTGAACCTGTAATTCTGTTATTGTTATTCCTGTGATAACTTACAAGTAATTTATTTTTTTCTTATTTTAATAACATAAAACCATATTATAGAACAATATTATGGATCTATATATTTTACCCACAAATAGAGATGAAGTTTGAGCTACGTTTTATAGATTAAATAATTATAACTTACTCATATACATATTAATAATTAGGTAACAAAAGTTGTGGTGTCTCCCTGCAGATTTTTTTTCATTAAATTCTTTTTTAAAACTCGGAACAAATTATTTAGATTTATTCCATGGTTAAAGAGGTTCAATTACATTTTATATAGTAGTCAGCTTATTCTATGGTTTTTTTATTTAAAGTTCAATTCACTTTTTTTTATCTTTATTTCTAAATAAGGAAACTTACTGGAAAATGAAATAGCAAGTGTTATAGACACACACATCATACTCAGGACATTTGCAAAACTTATAGTAAACAATTTAGGATCCATAGAAATGTCTAGTTCTATTGAAAACTCGATATCAAACTTTTGATTCGAACAAAACACTTTCCTTACTTTGTGTCACATGCAGAGGGTGCATGAATACAAACTGTTTATTCAAGAGTTACATCAATAGTTCTTAGTGCCACTAAAATTATTCTAAATGAATCGTATTTAATTTAAAAAAATTCATATTGTAAGATGTTTGTTCTTATTTTACACGGGTCTCACGTAGTCGATATGTAGGAATATTTTTAACAGATACAACATTAAATACTCAATACAGTCACATCCCAAAACAGATGGAAGCATAAAAAGATTCAATACTTAGTAAACAGATTCAAATTGAACCATTTCATTGAACTGTTGAGTTGAGCTTTGTCCCTGACATAGACCACTTATTCTGGTTGAAAGATATTCTGGTTTTAGCATATTTTTTTATTTCTAACTCTGCTTTGGGTGTTTATATATATATTTATGTGTTTCAAAGTAAAGTACAGATGCACAGTAAATAGAAAAGCAGACTTACAGTCTCTAATTTTCGGTTTACCCGTCATCAGGAGGTAAAAGATCTTGGTCTTGTTTTCCCATTTCTTATTGTGGTTTGATCATTGATATATGTATATATATATATATATATATATATATATATATATATATATATAAATGTAAACTATATTGACACAAAGAACACTCAGAAATGAAACAGAAACTCACTACTACTCGTATATTTTGATGTCCTCGTCATCAGGAAGATAGAATCGAGTCGCTCCGCAGGCAAACAACAATATATATATATATATAAAAAAATTTCACATAAACACGTGAAACAACAATCAATGATCAAACCACAGTGGGAGGTGGGAGGGCGGGACTGGGGTCTTTCAGCCGTGACGGGCGGTCTTCGTCGGGGTCAAAAGCCCAACTGACAGTCAGTTGGGTTTTTGACTCTGACGAAGACCGCTTGATACGGTTGAAAGATCTTAGTCTTGTTTTCCCATTTCTTATTGTGGTTTGATCATATATATATATATATATATATATATTGAACCTAATTGTAATTAATAAATATATTATGATATAATTTTATGTTTTTTTTAAGATTTTTTCATAATTTCAACATTCTAAACTATTTTTTTACTGCTCAACACTAAGTGTTATTATATTATGTTACTATAAGTAAAGTATAGTGATCGTGAAAAAAATCGAAAGGGATGTTTGGGGAAACAAAAGAGTACAGTAAGAAAGAGTAAAAAACTATCCGCTAGCTGTCAACCCTCATAGAAGGGGCTATTTCCCTCGTAACGAAAGTATCCAGTTTGAAGAGACCGTTACTAATGTTTATAATATTTGATCTAAAATTTAATTAGAGACGATTCAATAATATTTCTTAACAACATTGATTTTTCATAGGCTAATCCATATTGATTGGACAGTAGCTAAATTTATTACCTATCAAAAATCAATTTTGTTAAGAAATATTATTGAATCGTCTCTAATTAAATTTAATAGATCTAATATTATTAACATTAGTAACGGTCTCTTCAAACTGGATACTTTCGTTACTAGGGCAATAGCCTCTTCTAAGAGGGTTGACAGCTAGCGGATAGTTTTTTACTCTTTCTTACTGTACTCCTTTGTTTCCCCAAACATCCCTTTCTGGACATTAGTCCTTTCCTGCGCTTTCACCCTTTTAAAATACCACTCTTCCCTCCCACTCTTCTCAACCCCTCACCAGATGTTCTCTGCATCTAGTGTTTCAGTTAGGTTTTTTACTCTGACGACGACCGCTTGTTACGGTTTAAAGATCTTAGTCTTGTTTTCCCATTTCTTATTGTGGTTTGATCATTGATATATAGTAATATAGTATATATTCTTAGTATAAGATATCCATGTTCATGATTCCTTATAAATGTCAATTATTTACACTCTCCTTAACAATTAAGAAAAGTAAATCATTTTCAGTGAATGTCTGGTTTTCAAAATTATATATTTAGCACGTTTTTCTGATCGTTTTTATCAAAACAGACAGTCACTCGCCTAACTTTCACACAAAAATACAATTTAATTTTATTAACAAATCCATTATCTTCTATTCAGTAGGAATGCTTTTAATTTTTTTTCATAAAAAACTTTAATTTACTAATTATGTAAGATTGAATTATTCAACAACTTCATTTTTTTTCACTTATAATAATGATTTCAAATTCAGTTTGAAAGAAATAACATTTAAGATAGCTTGTTCAATATTTATAAGTGTGCCCTGAAGGAATACTTTTACTTGGTATATTTTTGTAAATTTACTTTCTTCGCAAATGTTAAAATAAATCCATGTATATATATACAATATATATATGTTGGCACTTATTGTCGCGTATTATATTTGCAGTTGGCTAATTTGTTCCATTTTAGTCAAATCTTGTATAATATTGCGTATTTATGTTGAAATTATAAACTCATTATTCTTTCGAAATAACTTTCTTCGACTGCATTTAAAATATTTCCAGTGTGAAGAATCTGTGATTGTTTATATTTGTAAATATTATAAAATCTAGTCAATTGGGAAGGAAACCGCTAATAATAAAGTACTATTTAGTATCTCTGTGGTATTACAGTTTCTCGTAATATTTTACGTCCTATAGTGTAAATTACTATTTCTTTTAATACTTTTTTACTTTACTATAAGTAAAGTATAGTGATCGTGAAAAAATTCGTTCTCGAGATTTTAACGGAATTACATGCTTTGAGGTCCCAGAAGTCGTTTTATGACGTTTTTACGATGATGTCTGTGTGTGTGTGGGT
Organism: Hermatobates lingyangjiaoensis; assembly: GCA_026182355.1. Classification (NCBI taxonomy): domain Eukaryota; kingdom Metazoa; phylum Arthropoda; class Insecta; order Hemiptera; family Hermatobatidae; genus Hermatobates; species Hermatobates lingyangjiaoensis. The sequence continues at coordinate 633,074 of JAPFBL010000181.1, read as the reverse complement.
GGGTGGGTGGGTGAGTGTGTTAGCACTGCTTGTTACCACGCTACGGTCCAGAATCTTTGATGGATCAAGTTGATGTTTTACACAAAAATGGGCCCCATTAGGACGAAGATCCCTATTGTTTGGGAAGAATTATGCATGATGGGAAAGTCACTTTTTTTGCCAAAAACCGTTTTTTTTAAACCTTTATTTCTCCTAAACTGATAACCCTAGAGTGTTGAAATTTTGACATTATTTTTGAGGTTACAAGTGGAACAAACGAAAAATATATTCAGAATTTTAAAACACCATAAATATTTTTTTTTCAATAAAATGTACAAATTTTGATTTATAATTCAATCTCAAACCTTGTGAGAGCGATACAAGCCATACTGTTTGACGGACAAGAATGAAACTATGCCTACAAATAGAACATTATGTGTAGAATGAGTTGAGATATTTTTTTTCAAAATTACATTCACTAATGGGGCGCTACAGTACGATTTCTGTTTTGAGAAAATGTTTTTTTGACGCTAAATGGCTGATTAAAAAATAATGAAAATTTGAAGAAAAATGGAACAAAAAATTAGCAATTTATAAAAAAAAAATCATGAAGTTTCAATTACGGAAAAGACAATAACGCTATAAAAACTGTTTGTTTATCTTAGACTAAGAGATCACCTGCTATACTTGTCGAATTTTTTATATTTTTTTACATTGTTTACATTGACTTAGAAATTTTTTGAGCAAATCCACTGAGATAAAATTGATATTTATAAAGGAATAATTTCAATTGTTTATTGATTTATATGAGATGTAAGAGGAATAATATTGTGCAGGAAAATAATAACACTCACTGTGAAAAAATTCGTATATATGTTATTTGACAAAGGGGAAGGAAAATGATCTTATTAAATACTAAGAAGCTTATTATTATTATTATTTTAAAGATTAAAATTCTCAGTATAATAATTCTATAAAAGACCAAAAATGTAAATGATAATTCATAATTGGAATCTTTCGTTTAGAGATTAATAAATGTAATTATCGTACATCTTTAATTAACAAAGCACATTAAAATAACATTTTCTTCGCTGTTTAAGATGTTTTTCAGAGAAAAAAGGGTATTTTCCTGTTTTAAATTTTAAAATTTTACTTTAATATTCAATGTAGAAGGATGTCAAGTAAACGATGTAAGAAATCTACTGGCTGTTTGAACGAAAGCCATTCTCTTGTAGGAGAATAAATCGTTTCAAGAAATGTTCACTTTGGTTTTTCAAAAATGTTATTACTGCTGTAGTTATACTAATGAAATTATTTGTGATGTACAAAAATAAGCTTATAAATTGATATGTCCTTCAATCACTATCTGTACTACCTCAGTAATGAAAGGCTAATAATTATATCCCATTTAGATGTTTACGTTATGCTTAAATGAGACGTTATGTTTTATATACTCAAGAAATTTGACGTTAAGTTACTTATAGTAAAGTAGAGTGTAGGCCACTCCAGATTTTTTTAATTAATATTAAAAAAGGGAGCAAGGTTAGTCTAGTAGCAACGTGCTTGTCTCGTGACTGAAAGATCCGAGGTTCAATATTCACTTTTGTTCTCGATTTATTGTGTAGAAGGTGAATAAAAAATCTGACCAATTCGTCCCTCTGAGAGGATCATAACCGTCAGTTTCAAACCTGTACGATGTCAGGTCTTCGTTAAAAACCCTACACTAAATAACTTGAATGAGGCTAAATTTAAGACTTCCAATGTAGAATCAATCTTGATTGTCTCCTACCACAAAGTTTAAATGCTCAGACTATGTATTGAAGTTTTTTTAATGAGTTTTTTAATGCAACGGACAGTACCAATTTGTAAAATTACTTCATTACATAATAATGTGGTCATGGTGAACTGTATAAAATTTAATATAATTTTTTAAAAATGATTTTTTTTGTTTTTTTTTTTGATTTGTTTGATGTACATTGGGATCATATTTTCTTAAACATAAATATTATAATGTTAAAGAAACATGAAATTATTTTCAAAATGAAAGTGAATATTCTTGGTATTTTCAACGTGAATTAATTAAATTGTGCAAACATTTTAAAGGTGAATAAATTCAATTTTGACCAAAAAAGATAATCAAAAGAGAAAGCTGTTCCAATTCATGATTTGTTTTCAGGATAAAATTTCAATTTCAAGTTGTTAATTATGTATAGATTATGATAATGAAGTTAGGAAAAGGTACATATTGGTAATTAATTAGACGGGCAGTATGTTTTATTTGTGTTGGAGGGTGAATTGGGCGAGATGTACAAACAGGGCATCTAGACCGATTCATAATTAATAGAAGCCACTAATATTCATGAGAGTAAAACGAAGCCATATCCGACATTAATACTCGGCTGGTACTGTGTGCTAGGTTGCTTCGAATCCAGTCCAAATGTGTATGAGCCCTGTATGTGAACACCGCCCACTGACACGGCCCTACACCACTCGACAGTCTCACAAACAAACGTCATGTCCCTTCAGCCCTTTCCCTTCACACGACCGCTTTATTAAATTTCATTCGACTCAATAACAGCGTATGAAAGGCATAACACTCTCATACTCTGACCATAAAACTTTCTCGCAAAATCAAATAATAATTTATCTTTATATTTGCATTATACGAACCAATAAAAATGTAAACAAAAAGTGATTTTTTTCTTTAAAAATTAAATATATACACTTATATTACAAGAAAATTTATAATTTTTTTTTTTAAAAAAAAAGTAGTTCGAACTGTGTTTAATCGAAAATTAACAATGAGAATTATAATTAAAATTGTGGAAATTGTGGATTCCATACGCCAGTTAAAACACATTTTTTAACAAACTTTTTAAACCAATATTATAAGAATGAAAAATGTATATTTCATAATCTTGAACAATATTAGAAGTATACTATCATTCACCAGAAACTTCTTCTTTGTTTAGGACTAATGATCGCGTTCAAAAAGATGGATACTGAGATAATTGTATGTTTCGACGTTGTCATAGGATAGTTACTTCCTCAACGATTACTCAAACACAGAAGTGAGTTATATCAGTGTCTATATTAGTGTTTCTTTCATTATTATTGTTTATAATTTAGGTATGCAAACCAGTGGTGGGTTTCAATTTTTTTAAGAACCGGTTCGTGTGAACCGGTGCTTGAAATATTATGAGTTCGGAAAATAAACTGTTTAGTTATATATAGGCTATATACATGCACAAATTACGTTGTTATACATGCACAAGTTACGTGACTCAAGCGACACTTATGGAGTTTGATAGTGGGCGAAGGTCTAAGAGGGGTTTACGTAATTTTAACAACCAGTTCGCCGAACTCATAATATTTTAAGAACCGGTTCGCACGAACCGGTGCGAACCGGCTGAATCCCGGTGAATCCCATCACTAAAATAACAAATAGACCAAACTTGAAGAACGAAATAACATATATGAAAACAAAAAAGCTTACAAATTTATTTTTGTCCACGACTCACTTACCAGTGTTTGTCTCCAACCGTCGCTTTGCAAGTGTGCTTGAAGTTCTTATCTCTGCTCTCCTGATGACGGATCGTATAAGTGTGTGTGTGTGTGTGTGTGTGTGTGTGTGTGTGTGTGTGTGTGTGTGTGTGCGTGTGTGTGTCTGTGTCTGTGTATGCGTATGCGTATTGAAGAATTAACATGAGGTTAATGTACTTTAAAAACATATAGAGTCTATACTTTGCTGTTAAGCAACTCCCTGTTTTAAAATCAGTTAACGAAGAAAAAAAACGACATTTACCTGAGTCTTTTAAGACATTATTTTACCGTTACACATGAGTTATACACTCATACGAACAATCTGGCAAGCATCGTTATATTAATTCAATAGTTTTGTTATTTAATTTTATTTATATTACAGAAAAAAAAAATTCTAGTTAACTGTTTTATATACGAATCCAAATCAATCGGAGAAGAATTTATTCATCCCATTAATGCGCATATATTTATAGCTAAATGATTTTCTCAAATTTCAGTCAAATTAACTTAGTTAGCTTCACATGCTTTCGGTCGTTTAACGTGAAAGCTAAATTAACTCAGTCACCCTAAGATCCTTGAAGGAATAATTTTGTTATGAAGTTATGTGACTGCTTTAACAAAAGGACCACAGCTAATGCAAGACAAGTGAGTTACCATATTCACTTTCTCTAAAAACCGAAGTAACTGATATAATAATTATGAAATATCAGGCAGGAATGCATTCAGCTTGTGTTGATGTGCATGTAATTATTTATTTAAATGTAAGGTGTAGGATATATCGCTAAATGTAAAAAAAATATCTCATATAAGCAGAAAGCTTAGTTCAATATGATTACATTGATCTGTAATGAGAATCAGATTTCATTCCATACTCTATATACAGTGTATATCCGAGTATATATAAGTTATATACTCCTATATAGACAATCAAATGAAACGATTCCAAAAAATAAAATAAAATTGCTTCACAGAAAGAACACACATAAAAAAGATTACAGCAATTGATTACTGTATTTTAATAGCGTCGTTATCATTTAGAGAAATAAAGAATAAGTCAACGCTTGTCTTCAAAACTACTCACTCCATGATCTGTCTACCTGATGACGGTAGTAAGTTTCTGAGCTCTCTTTTACATGTGTTCATTCTGTAAATCTTTTACGCGTATTATTTATTTTAATCGGGTTTATATGTATGCAGTTGATTGAATCTAATATAAATACTAAAACAGATGCAATCTAAAATGTTGTTTATTTTCCAACGCCCACCCTTATATGGCTGTCACCATGTAGTACTGCTCAAGGGGTGGAAATTGTGGCTCATTTATTATTTAGCACCCGTTTTAGTAATGGGTGGGCCACATTACCTGTTGATTCTACATTGGGGGTAAATGCCTAACTCAAGTGCATTTAGGGAAGAGATGTTTAACAGGTATCTGACATCATATAGTCTTGGGGACCGACAGTTTAACGTCCTCTCCGAGGTACAACATGCTCCTAACTCAAGTGCATTTAGAGAAGAGATGTTTAACGAGTATCTAACATCATATAGTCTTGGGACCGATAGTTTAACGTCCTCTCCGAGGTACAACATGCTCCTAACTCAAGTGCATTAGAGAAGAGATGTTTAACGAGTATCTGACATCATATAGTCTTGGGACCGATAGTTTAACGTCCTCTCCGAGGTACAACATGCTCCTAACTCAAGTGCATTAGAGAAGAGATGTTTAACGAGTATCTGACATCATATAGTCTTGGGACCGACAGTTTAACGTCCTCTCCGAGGTACAACATGCTCCTAACTCAAGTGCATTTAGAGAAGAGATGTTTAACGAGTATCTGACATCATATAGTCTTGGGACCGATAGTTTAACGTCCTCTCCGAGGTACAACATGCTCCTAACTCAAGTGCATTTAGAGAAGAGATGTTTAACGAGTATCTGACATCATATAGTCTTGGGACCGATAGTTTAACGTCCTCTCCGAGGTACAACATGCTCCTAACTCAAGTGCATTTAGAGAAGAGATGTTTAACGAGTATCTGACATCATATAGTCTTGGGACCGATAGTTTAACGTCCTCTCCGAGGTACAACATGCTCCTAACTCAAGTGCATTTAGAGAAGAGATGTTTAACGAGTATCTGACATCATATAGTCTTGGGACCGATAGTTTAACGTCCTCTCCGAGGTACAACATGCTCCTAACTCAAGTGCATTTAGAGAAGAGATGTTTAACGAGTATCTGACATCATATAGTCTTGGGACCGATAGTTTAACGTCCTCTCCGAGGTACAACATGCTCCTAACTCAAGTGCATTTAGAGAAGAGATGTTTAACAGGTATCTGACATCATATAGTCTTGGGGACCGACAGTTTAACGTCCTCTCCGAGGTACAACATGCTCCTAACTCAAGTGCACTTAGAGAAGAGATGTTTAACGAGTACCTAACATCATATAGTCTTAGGACCGATAGTTTAACGTCCTCTCCGAGGTACAACATGCTCCTAACTCAAGTGCATTTAGAGAAGAGATGTTTAACGAGTATCTGACATCATATAGTCTTGGGACCGATAGTTTAACGTCCTCTCCGAGGTACAACATGCTCACATTTTTATTCACCTTCCGCGTGAATAAATCGAGGGACAGATGGGTGTCCCTCCCTTGACCTTCCAGTTCAGAGAGGAGAAGGTAACCACTGAGCTAACTTGGTTCCCTCCCAAAACGTGAGTTCTGATAGAACCGCTATCAGAGAATAATTAGATTGCTTATTATATAAGTAATGCTGTTTCATTGAATATTAGTAAATGAAATCATTAGGAACCTTGGAAAGCAATGTTGAACCCTAATGAAAAGATTATCAAATATGACGACGTATAAATCCTTACAACATGATGCAATCGATCAGCTGATGATTTGATTTAATTAATCTATGTATTGTGACCTGATAGAACAATGAATAAAATTACAAAAAAAATTAACTTAAGAAACAATAATTTTTACATTTTTTTTAATATTGGATAATATATATCAATATTAGCAACCAGATCATAATAAATACTGTGATACAATGACAGAAAAAAAATTGCCATGTGATGAAATATTAAACAATTTAAAAAACTTATCCAGTATAAAAAAATAATTGATAACACTAGATAAACAGTATTTACAGAATTGTTTTATTGTTTACCTAATTAAACCAAGAATCAAAAGAGTGTAAGGTGGTTCAAAATAGAAGTTTTGTATTCAATGTATTATTTAATTCATGAAATCAAATTCTGAAATAAATTATATAATTATGAGAGCAATAGTGAAAAAGAAATTGTTTAAATCATATCATCAAATATTGTTTCTTTATTTTTGTAAAAAAAAAATTTTGTTTCTTTCTTCAAAAAAAAGTAACTTTATATTATAGAACTAAGATATAAAATATCACAAGGCAGATTAATTTCTTTACGAAATAAACAAAAACGAAATAATTATTTAGTGAATAAAATTGAAATTGAATAGAAAGCAGTTAAAGTTGTTAATAGTTAGTAGTTCTATGTATGCAGGACTGATTGCGAGTGAAAGACTCAATGATATTTGATCAAATCAGGATATAAAGTAAAAGAGAAAACTTGTAAACTCAATTATGAGGGGGGGGGGGGGTTGTATTTTGCAAAATAACATGTACTATGTAATATATTTCTAAGGAATCATTCCACAAACGCTTAAACAAAATATATAAAATAAATAATAAGACTCAAAGTACTATATTTTAATTAAATGTATATATAAATTAATTATATAGTTCAAGTTTTTTTTACATAAATGCTTAAAAATGGCCTTGATGAAGTTACCTTGATATTTAAAAAAAATATATAAGTAATTAAATTATATAATTAGGAAATAACTTTTACATTATTTATCACTGTTAGAACATATTTAATTATTAGTTTCTAAATAGTTAAAATTGACTTATGTACAGAGCCAAGCAGTGAGCCATTTACCGAAGATAATCTTGAGTCATTCAGTTCTATTCTGTTATATTTCTTAGCATCATGATTAAAATATAATAAGTTTATATTTTCTCTGGATTTAACTTCAGGGATTATAAATCATCATGCTTAATACAATATTTTTGGCCTTAAGTGTTAAATAATTAGAATATGAAACATAATTTAGATACATGATTATTGTTAATACCACTGAGGTTAGTATGATTTATATTAGAAATAGGTAAAACCATCATACCTCATAAGATGATTATGGAGTCGTTGGAGCGCTTTCGGACGTTGTCATTCTTCGATCGCAACAGACCTGGTTTGTTGCGATCGAAGATAGACAACGTCCGAAAGCGCTCCAACGACTCCATGATCATCTTATGAGGTATGACGGTTTTACCTATTTCTAATATAAAACATAATTTGGAGTTATAACACAAAGTGGATATTATTCACAATGTATCTAGTGATTACGCAAGCATATAATTAAGTATATAAAATAATTAATGTGTGTTGTGTTGATTCGTTTGAATGAAAGTATAAAAGAAATGGTGAGAAAACAAATGGATGATACCATTTCTAAGAAACTAAAAATTCTTTACAGCTACTACTCTAAGATTAAAACTTTACATTAATTTAAAAAATATATACATTTATTCTTATCAATAATTAATGACAATTATTATTCACCACTCTCCCCTCTCAATTCCTAACGCAGTGCGATATCTGGGGATGTTCATTGAAAAGTGATTGGCATGGAATCCACATACAAGACTGAAACGACAAGACCTATTGAGACGATATAAGACGCTAACCAGACTTCTTGACAAAAGATCAACCAAGCGTTCAAACATCCAAAGAATCCAAACAGAACCATAATCTATGTAAATGTAGTTTTGTAGGAATTTATCATTAATACTGATCCAGAATATATCTAATAAATGTTGTAGCTGTTATGAGTACAAGAAAAAAACATTTTTGGAGTTAGGTAAATGATAAGGGTTTAAGAAAAATCAGCGTGGTTACACTTCATGAAATAGCTTCTAATCCTGCTTGGAAAATTGCCAAATACGTTAAAAGGAAAAGTACATTCTCTTATAAAATAATTCAAAGTAAAAGTAGATTATAAAGTGTAAAGTTTAATTGAAACAACTCCCAGTCTGTTGAGCAGGCACTTGGAATACAAGAGCTAATAAACCTTGTTCAGGGTAAGACAGTGAAACATGACCGACTAAGCCTTCGACCGGCATTAATCTTTTTTCCAGCAATCTGGATTTTCAGCATAACTGGGCCAGCATTCAAGTTGCTATTAAACTTTCCGCACAAACATTAATGTTCTTTTTTTCCCTACAAAAAAAAAAGAACTTTCCTCAAAATCATCATAAAAAATTTATTACTGTCTATGTTTGCTGGCCCTAATCCTTTGGGATTAACTTTTTTTTTTAACAGAATTTTCCGTTGAAAAAGTTTTTGTTTTGTCAATTCCTTCAAATGTTATTATTTGTAACTATCAAAATGGCAGTTTTAGTTGTCCTTAAAGTTTTTGTTATTTTTTAACAAGATGGAAAGAAATAATGGTAATTTTTATATTATTTTAGAGAAAGGTACTTATAAATTGGTTTACTGATATCAAAGAGTGGATTGCAGAAGTATGTGGTTCCACTAGTTAAGATAAAAAACTCCTGCGAAAAACACTATTCTCTATTTTCTTTTTAATTAATGAATGAATCATTGGAGTTTTGTATGGTTGACTGGTCATGCAGTTACTTATAAACATGTAACCTCCATGCTTTTAACTTATATTACTTTTTCAGGAAACATAACATAGTGCCACATTACTTTAAATTATAACATCAAGTGTCACAGCTCCATTATAAAACTTCTATATAAACCAAAATGTTTCTAAAGATGTCAGAATTGCATGTGGTCCAGAGATTTACTATTTAACTATTTTTCAACATTTTCACTTTAATGTTTTCTGCAGTTTGTTTATAACCTCACGTGAATGCCCACTAGTATAACTGATAGATTTATTCACCTTTCCAGCTACATTTCATCGTTATTTTGCGCTTGGCTGTTAATAGTGTTACTAGTAATACTTTATTTTTTTTCCTTGAAAAGAAATTCGATAACAAATAGAGTACAGTATTTTGCTATAAAAAAAACTCACGATCGGTCCCTAGTGGGCCATGCAGCTATACCACAGGTTGCATTGGCTTAATTTTCCACGTGGTTCTTCGAACCGGGGGCTACAAGGGCCACTGACCCTACCTGCAGCTGAGCAGGTTCAGTAGGACCATTGGTCCGGAGTTTAATCCGAAACTCTTAAAATAAGTCGGTACTACGGGTGGCAGGGGCCTATGGAGAGGTTCTCTCTCCATCCCGCCAACTGAGGAAGGAATCGTAGTGGCTGTTAGTTCTCACCCAGGTTGGGTAGACGCTTTTGGTCGCTGTGTGAGAAGCAGTAACTTCTCGGGCGGATGCCTGCTTAGCACACCAGGGAGCCTGAGTCCCAAACCTTGACCAGTGGGAACGGACCACGATCTCAGCTAAGTGAACTGGAATTCTGGTAGTTGTTTTAATAGACGCTTTAGCTTTTGATGAGCTACTCAGAGTGGGAAAGAATGGATACCTATCTCGTGCTCTTATATATTCGAAAGTGAGACCTATGGATCTACTCTGTCTGAAATTGACACTGTCCAGGTGGCTTTTAGCCAACGAGAGATTTTAATATCTCCAATTCTTAGTCTTACTATGTACCAGGATGCCCCATAATGAGGCCCTGATGGGCCAAAATAACCAAAATTTCCTCTTCGGAGTGGGACAACCCAACTTCTAACAGTCGTATCGTAGTCTTTAAACTGTCAACTAGTAGGTACTGGTCACACACAAAAAACTCACGTTTTCCATTTGCCGCAGTTTTACATAGATTTTAAAGCCACTGATTATATTATAATTCATAGAATTTATAATACATACAAACTTAAGACTTTATTTCTAACCTATCTGCTTTAATATAAATCCGACAAAACATAATTAATATATAACTGATGGAATATATTGTGGATGGAATACATGGATCTTGTAACGTGTTGTAAACCCTACTTGTTAACAAAATTAGCATATTTTAAAATATGTTAATACAGTTTATTATAATGTTAACAACAACGATATATTACTAAAAACATTGATTATTTCAGGATATAATAAAATTAATAAAAAGTAATAAGATATATAAATGAAAGATAACATATTAATATATGTAATACTGTAATATGTTGTAGTGTATTCTGTAAATGTGTTTGTTACAATTGGTAATAGTCATCATATAGATTCAAAAATGTAGTATCATTATGAGATTAAGTTCTTTAACAGTAGATTACCTAAGGGAGTCATTTTGACTGTTTTTCGATTCCAATTATAATAAAATTGTATATAGAATGACACAGATTTTTGGAATATTCCAAATGAAGTAATTTTTTTATTGTTAATACTTGCTAATAACTTGTTTGATGACTCTAAATAATATAAAAATAATAAACATTATTTTTTAGCAAATTTCTTTACACATTATTTATTCTATTACAATGCAGTCATTTTGATTGCTTTTGGGGGCAATATAGGTATGTACTAATTTTCAGTCTTTCGAATGATAAATAATTGGAGAAATAATCTTGTTTTGATTGGTTAAAGCATGTTACTTAGACATACCTGGATATTTACTAAAGTTGTTGTAAAATTAATATTATTTAAACATATTTAGTTTTAAGAGTTGTGTGATTATCAGACTACAGTGGCTTGGTTTTCTTGACCAAAGGCTTGGAGCTGAGATAGTCTTTGTGCTAAAGGACTGTGGGAATACGGCTTTTGGTTAGGTCTCTCACGCTCCAGTGCTCTGAGCTCAGATCTTGAGGCAGACCATTTGGCTCGTCCTCCCGTCTTTTATATAATTCACAGTTCCGCCCAGTCGCCTGTTAATGCTAACTTAAGATATTATAATCCATGGAACTCCATCTAAAACATCTGCTTTGACCCAACAATAAATGTGGACCAGGCTTTAGTAAAATCTACTACCTTTTCCAAATACTTATTATTTATTAAATAGTTATTTCTGCATCTGTTATTTAAATAAATCATTAATCTAATTGTTTATTTGATCAATAAACCGATATTATGATACAAAATAATAGAAAACAGCTTTTGCTATAATTTCATGCTTAGTTCTTCCAAGAAATTGCCAGTTTCATATAGATCCCATTCTTCTTAAACCTTATGTAAAAATAAAAGTTTTTCTAATATTCGATTTTGTGTTCCCTGAATCATTTTCTATGATATTTATAATTAATTTACACATATGTAAGAGCATATATACTTAATTAAAGTCACAACTGGAAAACTCAAAAAAAGATGCTAACAATCATGATTCTCGAACAATTCTTCAGGATTCTCGGTTGTCTTCAGGAGAGGATAAAAAGAATAAGGAACACATAGTAAAGGCTGGAATCCCTCCATCGACCGGTACAAAGTCGTACATATTTATTTACTTATGTGAACTTTATATGTTACTTTATCGAACAAGATTCACAATATACACGTGAAACAACAATCATGTTCAAAATACAATAAGAAATTGAAAAAAAAACTAAGATCTAGTTAAGGTTTACTGCACATAAAATCCTGATTAATCATATCATCGCATACATAACATTACGTATATTGCATAACGTTGCGTGTATACATTTAAATTCTTTCACTCCATGAAATGTTAAAAAATCTACTTTAGACATATGCTTTTGAGGGCGTTAAGAGTTTTTTTAACCTGAATTTCTTAATGATGAAATTAATAGCATCACTTCAATTGCACTTTCATTAAAATAGCCCTGCTCTCATAAGAAGAAAATTTTAAAGGGTGCTAAAAAAACGTTCTTCAATGATCTAACAGAATCTCGTTCACTGTCAAATGCCATAGTTTTACTGTAGCATGAGTCACTTCCTAGTCTTGCTCGAAATCTTTATTTCAATATCTTTTTATTTTTAATCATACTATAGTAGTAATATGTTAATAATACCCTCGTAGGAAATTGGAGTTCAGAGGTATTTATATAACTTAGTGTAAATGTGATAACGTTAAACTGGTAAACTATTAAATGCAAGTGTTACACAGCACTAACAGAAAGTAACTAGAGATTAGCAAAGTCTTGGCTTATTCTTTCATATAAATGATGGGAATCACGATATAAATTGGAGAGAAGTTAAAATTATTACATATGAAAGATTGGGGTTGTTAAGAAATATTGTCAAATTTAATAGATTTCATACTGTAGACATTGGTAATGTTTTATACAAGCTGGACCCAGTTCGAATAAGGCCAATAGCATTGTCTCCAAGGGTTGTCTCTCACATAATTTCTTATATGTTTCTTCTTGAACTTATTTCTCTTGACTTGTCTTCCCCAAATTTTGATAATTTTCCGGCAATTTACACCCTTGCAAAATAACTCTTGCAATCAAGTCAATTGATTTTAATACCACATGCATCAAAGAATGGCTGCTTCCTAACTTTACTAATATATGTAAATATATATGTATATAAAAAATCTTCTTCCCTTCTTCTCCCTGACGACGAACTTCAGTTCGAAATATCGACCCAGTAAGTTTTCTCGCTTTTCTATTTGTTGTCTTTTTTCATTTATATATATGTATGTATATATATATGTAAATATATTAGTAAAGTTAGGAAGCAGACATTCCTTGATGCATGTGGTATTAAAATCAATTGATTTTTGTGATTGATTGTGGTATTAAAATCAATTGATATATATAATATATATTTGTGTGTGTGTGTGTGTGTGTGTGTGTGTGTGTGTGTGTGTGTGTGTGTGTGTGTGTGTGTGTGTGTGTGTGTGTGTGTGTGTGTGTGTGTTGTGTGTGTGTGTGTGTGTTGTGTTGTGTGTGTGTGTGTGTGTGTGTGTGTGTGTGTGTATGTAGGCATTTGTCCCTGTGGATCTGCGTCTGAAAAAAATGTTATCACCCTGAAGTGAAGTTAATCTTTTGACGGATAATGAAAAAAAATAATAAATATATATTCTTTTGCGTGGGAATGATTAGTATTATTTAAAGAAATGTATAATTCTAGAATAGATTTTCACCCTACTTCAGTCAAATCAAGTGATATTATATTCCTGTTTTTCAAGGTATTGTATTTAATACTATTTCAAAACGGATATTGAATGATAGAAATTTAAATAATTTTAAATATTGTTGAAGGTAATTCAATACAGACTGAGCTAGTATCACGTGCAGTAAATTATTAGATTTGTTTACCTTGATTTAATTAAAACTTCTATTCTTGGGAATAAATATTAAACAGAATTCATTTTTTTCTAAATCTGCTAGAGATAATATTAAATTATTCATATTTTCAGAACATTACATAAAATAATTCAACAAATATCATTAATAACACCTTTTTTATATCAGTTTATTTCTTGATCAAGGTGAGGACAGATAGCTGGGTCCGTTGTTGTTTATCTGCTGGGTGAACACCAGGAGTTCCGATTTGGTATAAGCGATTTGGATTACACAAATATGCTTCAATTAAGTAGTAATCGAATAAATATTTCATGTATTTACGAGGTATTGTACCGTTGATTTTTTAGTATTGAAAATTACATGAAAATGAAATTAATTGAAAATTATTGAAAAAAAATGAAAATTAGGTTGTCTTTAGTAGCTGTTACTTACGACAACTACGTTACTACAGATAACAATATTATATACAAATAAATTTAATTTAACAGGTAGGATATCTAGACATCTGGGGACAGTCAAAGATATTTGTACCTGAAGCATGGTCACGGTGGAAGTACATCCTTTAACCAACTACTCTTGGGGTTATAAATCTGATTTCATTAAGACCTATAATTATTAATCAGCACCAATGACTAGTGTTTTTTTTTTATTTAGGTTGATAAGTGCATCGTCTACTTGGACATTAGCACTGTCTCATATGACTAGTGTTGCAGCAGTAAACTATATTATTTCAGTTCAGTGGTCGGGAGGAATAAAATTATTTCACTTAAGTTCTATGAACACATAAAATATTGCTATCTAAGCTAAATATCATGGAGTAATAAATTATTGTGGGTATTATTCTTGGTTTAATGAAATTCATGACTTTTTAATTATGTATGTTAATTAGTAACAATTTATTGCACTATTTGAATACTTTGGCATGTTGAAAAGTATTACTTAATGTTATTCATGTTTTCATTGAGATTCATATAAAGAGAAAATAATATACAGTCGAGTCAATGGGGCTAATCTTATAAAACATCAACCATATTACAGGTAATCAAGATTGTAGACAAATCGTTCTATGGCAGAGATTGATGCCAATCCCCTGCTATTTGTGTAAAGCCATTTTCTTTCCGTTGCATGTTTACTTTTTTTTTTTTTCTTTCTTGTACTTTAGCTATTTCCCATCAATCACGGTATTTGTCATGTGATGAGGTAGATATAATGATCTGTAATTCCTCTAACGTGATTTCCACAACTCCAAATCAGTCATAACCTAGTTCTCCTGTTAACAATCTCTATCGCGTTTCATCTAAAGAAACAATCATGACGTGCTCAAGCCACTTACAACCTGTTCTTATATTTATCTTTGCAAAAAGACCTTTCAATGAACAAAAATTCATAGCATCTAAAAAATAATTTGTATTCAAGTGCGTCGAAAGGTTCTAAGTTAAATTAACTTTAATTCTACAGCAAGTAACAATTTTTGCCTAAAAAAAAAAATTACTCCAAATACGGAAGATTTGCTTAAGCAAAGGAAATATGGCCATGTAATCAAATATGTTTTGATTGTTAGGAATTAGATATGTCATTTTTTTGCATTTTATTTTCGTTTAGACTAAATGACCACAATCTGGATGCATTTTTGTAAGTGTAATAAAATTTCATTACCCTTAATACCAGTAAATAAGTTTTAAAATATTAAAAAATTAAATTAAATTAAAAAATAAATTTTTTCAAAAAGATATTAAATTTTTAAATGATTATATGAATATATATTATGTTCCCCTTTATGAAATTATAAACTAATATAGCATTCTATCTTTGTCAAAATTGTGCTATACAGTTTATAATAGAAATAAAAATTTTGGTGCATTAAAATCCAATAATGTGACTTTTACTGGAAACTGGTTTGTGTGTGTGTGTGTGTGTGTGTGTGTGTGTGTGTGTGTGTGTGTGTGTGTGTGTGTGTGTGTGTGTGTGTGTGTGTGTGTGTGTGTGTGTGTGTGTGTGTGTGTGTGTATGTGTGTGTGTATGTGTGTGTTTGTGTAAGCAGAGTGTATAACAAAAAAAGTCAAAACATTAAACTGCATATATATGTATACATTTTCTATTAAAATGTGACCCAAAATGGAAAAATAAAGTTCCTTGTAGACAAAGAAACATAGTGGAATTAAATAGACACTTACAGTCTCTAATGTTTGGTTTGAATCGTCTTCAGGGGAGATAAGAGAGGGTCTCCAAACGTCTCAGTACCAGTGTGTTTGATTTCCCTCTCTTATACATCCTAAAGACGGTTCAAAGCGAAAATTAGAGACTGTATGCACAAGAATACTCTGGATCGATAAAATTAATCAGACTTGACAGTCTGAGAAAGGTACTGAGCTTATGTTTGCACCATATGGATAATTAATAATTTCTTAATCTGCAGTTCATAAGAAACTAATTGTAAAAAGAAGTAACAGTGCATAGGTATTATCCTCAGATAATCTTGATTGGCTTTGCTTTTATTTTTTTATACAAAAGACTGTGTGGGAATGGTTTTGTGTGGAATTGTCCATTGCTGACAACCAATTAGATAGGTTAAAGGACATGGTAGAAAACTTTTCCTTGACAATATAATCACAAATACTACATAAAACTTTAAAGCGCTGCTGCTCCATCAGTAGGAACTACCATCAAAGGTATATTCGTTTAAAAAATGGCGTAATTTTGATGAAATTCGTGAAGACCAACCATCAATGCGATGATGGTACTAACTAGAGAATTGTCATCAATTCACGACCAACTACTATCCAAAAACATTTCTCATTGAATATGCCGGTCTCTATCCCTTTTTTAAAAAGGCTAAAACTTTCATAATTTTTGAGCATGTTTGGCAATTTTAGAATGGTCAAAACATTATTATTTCTGCTATTTTCCATGCAAGAGGGAAACATTCTAAGAGGGATAGAAATTTAAAAACCACGAATAGTTCTTATTAACGAATAGTGAAGAGAAATTTTTAATTAAGCCATAGAAGTTAAACATAGTAGGTTTTCGTTTTGACAAACTGGACTCTCAATACGTTAATATTGATATATTAACGTCTATACAGAGTTAATAAAAATTTTGACTATTTTCGTAAATATGTTAAACTTAAAACCAAATTTTATTTATTGCCTGTTTAGTGATTGGTTATTGACTGGTTGATTAATACAAGAATCTATTTCTTATTTTTTTTCAAATTGTAAGTATATACTATAAAATTGTGAAATTTAAAAAAACATAAATGGCAGACATTAACAAATCGAAAAGGTCGAGTTTCTATCTCACTCTTGTTGCCATGTAAACAACAAGAAGACTAATGATTGATAAAATTAGTCAGCCTCAAAAGTTTGAGAAATTTCCTTAAAAACTTACCTGAAATTATCGTCCTGTCAGTTAGGACGACAAAACTAACATGCATGTTATTTGAGTTAACACCTAACAGTGTTTTTCATGATGACCTCCTTTATGAGGTTGACCTGTATAAGGTCGAAACGTTACTGGGGAACAACTAGAGGATAGCTAAAATCCTTTTTATGCATGAAATCTAAAAATATAGCTAAATTTTATAATTATTAATTATTTTAGGCTTCTATAAAATAATTGCTTGAAAATAGAAATTAGACTGACAACAGTGAATATATTTGTAGTGAAGAATGATAGCGAATGATTTGTTTACGCAAAAGTATTATCTAGATAGGTTGTTTGCGATAAATTTATTGGATAATCCTCTCAAGTTAGTGAATGTTGAGACAGGAGAAAAGCAATTAGTGCCGTGGAGGCACATGTGGCTGGGTTTAACCAAGTCGCAGGTTAGCTTTGCTACTGAAATCAATATGGAAAGGCCCTTTTATGTTAGTTTGGCTAACTCATTACAAATAGGATCACTTGCACTTCAGTCGAATGAAACAGACCCTCAAAAGCCAGATAAGGGGATTTCATTAATAATCTGTGAAAACTATTGTCCTTATAAATAAATTTGAAGTGAAAAGTTTTTCACCTTACAAATATTTTACAATTCAGTATTAAAAATAACAATATTAACATAAAAAGTCAATATGAATAACAGAAAAACAGTTAACTACACCTAATAATTCCTTGATAATTGGTCCTTATGTCTTCCCTCAAGTGTTGTGTGTTGTGTGTTGGTTTTCAAAGATGCCCATCTTCAGAAGGCACTAGCTAATAACAAGTAGCTTTTGTTAATAATTTATATAAGATGCAAGCAATCTTTCCTGAAGCTCTCACTTCATGATCATGTTTTATTTTATTAATTATGTTAGACTACAGTTATTTATTTTATTAACTACATTCTCTACTGTAGTTAATAATCAGGCGTTCCAAATGACAGCTTCAATACTAGTGCAACACAATACAGAACATATGCAGCAAGACCTTCCCAAAACACTTATTTAACTTATATTATGTAACTAATATCTATTTACGTAAAAAACGGTTATTAGATAATAATAGTTTACTTAAAATACATTGAGTGTTATTTACAAATTTGTGTACTTATTGCAAGCTCTAATTTGTTAACGTTTTGGTCACATATTACTAAGGTCGTGAGTTGGAAATTCTTCCTGATATTAAAGTATGTTTGCGATGTTATACACTTCTGTATCTCAAAGTTTATTCCATCTTTGATACTTTTTTTTGACAATTCAAACACTAAAAAAAATAATATCCAGCGTGTTAGTAGGATGGCTAACTCATAACTACAAGTGAGCGAGAAGTATATATTAACCACACTTCACACTTCTATAATTATTCAGAAAGTGCAAACAGCATGACTTAAAGGAGTGCCCCATCGCGATACAAGGTAGTTTTATTATTTATTATGATGAATCTATAAAAATGTATTATTGTAATTTAAGATGATCGATACTTCTTATTAAATACTTTCAGCAAGATCTTCTGATACATTTTGAAATCAATTTTGTTTCAAAATTATGGCCGGATAATATTTTTTATATAATTTTCTTACTAAGAATTTCTGCAGTTATGGTTGTATCTATATATCCTACTGCTTGCATGTAATTGACACTTGACATGATATTCCAGCAGTATTACTCTTAAGGGCTACTTTGTAGAAAAGCATGTTATCTAAGACACATTCAAACAACAAACGATTAAATCTTTGAAAGAATTTACTAGTTGATAGGCTATTGTGGGTATTTTGGTTTGTAGTAGCTAAGGATGAAGCGGGCTGGCCTATTTTGTTAGTGTGCCTGCCAGTTACATCAAAAGTTTACAGCCACAATTTCTAGTAATAGCAGCTTTTCAGCGGCTTAATGGTGATCAACTCGAGTGTTACAATTTTTTGTTACTACTTATTTCATGATTTTACCTAATTTATAAAAATTAAATTACACTCATTTGTAAAGACAATTAACCATGTATTGTTAAATTAATTCAACTTTACATTTATTTTTAGAGCCAGACAAGATCTCCTCCTACCAAGTCCTTACTGCCAGGTGACGTTTGGCCAACAAGGGATTTTAATCCCTTACTTTCTAACTTAATAATCCAGCAGCACCCAAAACGGGGCCCAGAGGAGTCAAATCCTTGCAACCTCTGATCCCAGGGTAACGGGTACTTTCCCTCTTGTAGGGGGTCGACCGAATCCTCAAGGATCCTGTGGTAGACCTAAAACTGCGTGGGGGGTCGGCCATTCAACATCAATACAGCCTTTAAGATATGGATGTAAAATAGAGAATTATAGGCATTATCACCATTTGGAGGAAAACAAATCTCCTTAGCAAACATGACCATTCATGGTAATCCGGTTTTATAAATTCTGCTAAAATAGACTTAAATATTAAAATGTATATGGTCAGCTGGACAAATCCCATGCATTATATTTTTATTAACTATCTACATAATAGAATCAATACTGATACTTTATCACTCAAAATTATTTTTTTGAAATATTCCAAATGAAAAAAAAAACTATCCAGCAAAAAATGAAAAAAAATTAGTATGAATACGCAAAAAAAATGACAAGTTCATGAATTTCTTGAAAGAAGCCTTATTACAAGGAAGGTTAGCCACAAATCAGACGTTGAAGGAGTCCATTCCTTGATCCCTTTTCATTTCCAATTCATTAATCATGTCTACAATAAACGTCAAAACCGACAACTCCACCTTTTCAACTGAAAGGAATAATCTTTACAGCTTCTCTACTTTCATCAAAAACATTCCTAAATGAAATTAAACTACGGAAATTGAATAGAAACCTTATCAAGGTCAAGGAGACCATTTTTACATTGTCTATTGATTCAAAAAAATAGCAGGTCTGTTACATTATTCATGTGACAGGTAGTCAGTTATTCATTTTAACTAACTATACAACAGATAATTTAATGAAATTTTATAACTGACAAACTCACAGATGTTCAGAAAAAGTAATATAAAGGACAAAAGATGAACAAGTAAGACAGAAGCACTAAACAATTTATATATATTAAAACTAGTATAAATTTTGAGTCAGATTTCTGATGAAAAAAATAATTGCAGATATGATAACTTGTAAGGCAACTTTGCTGCAGAGAGACAGGTGCTTCGGGACACTCAAAAAAACCATAGAAAAAAGTTTACCGCTGGAACCAGCAAAAGTGCTGAGCTCCTTGGAGGCGTTGAAGCTAACTGCTGGGGTACTTTAGTACAGAAGAGGGGAAGTACAATGGTTATTTTTTATTTAGTCACTTTTTATCATATTTTAATTATTTATTTTTATTATAGTTTTTTTTTACTAATTATAATGTTTTTTTAAATTATTCCATTTCTTTATTATGTATTTATTTATTTTGATATTATCCATGTCTCCTTTCCATCTGTAAGTTGACAACACTGATTAAGAGCTTCTTCAATGAAAACTTCACTTCAGTTGTCACTTCTCTTTAGAGTGATTCATAACTTTCTACCTGATGACGGGGCATTCGAAAATAAAAGATGTATTTTATTCAAAAATTAGAGCCAAAACACTTTTTTCATACAGCTTTGTTAAAATATAATCTTGTTAGTAGTAATATTGTTGAACTATATGAATTTCAAAATTCTTACGTATTTTTTTTCAGTAGTTAACATTTAGGACAATAGTAGCAATGTATGAAAATAAAAGTCTTCTTTTATTTTCAAGGAAGTAAAATTAAGAACTTATGCTATTCTCCCTTGTGACTTCATAAGAATTTCTACAGCACATATACCTTTTACTAAAGCCTGAATGCTATAAGGTATGAAGAAGAAAGGTTTTCACGGTTAAAAATTAAGATATCATTTTAGATGCGCAACAGGTATAGGGACCCTGAGCTGAATATAGAAGTCTTTGAATTAAATTTTCATGCATGCTACCTTTCTTGTTGTACCAATGAATTCAATTCGATAACCTCCATCAAGCTTGCTATGAATATAATTCAAAAGTAATTTGATATATCCTCCTAGCAGTAATATGTCTTTCAAAATTATGCATATTTGCAAATAGCAATTCTGTGATGTTTATTAAACTGTATATGTTTAATAATATCTAATTGATTCAGGTATATTAACATTTAATTCATTGCAATTTTATATTGTTAGAAGCCTTACTTCCCTGAACATTACATGGTTAAGAAAAAAGCTAAATAGTAAGCTTCCTTTAGTTAAATATTGTAGTTTCACATATTACAGTATTTTAATTATATTCAGCTACTTAACCCACTAAGTTCTTTCATAATTTCAAATTTCAATATAACAACAAAAATTTGTTATGATATTTCAACATCTTTCATTGTGTGGAAAAAAACATATTTACCATTGAAAAAACAAAATTGATTAACTGTTTTTAATAATATTTTAAATATTATTAAACCGAGGTAAATTAAAATGCATAAAAATATTACCTAACATGTCGGACAAAAGTCCTTCATGAAGGGAATAACAGATACATCAAGAGTTGGACGAATAAAATGGCTGAGAGTTTAGTGTTGATAAATGCCTGAAAGAATTGTGTTATAGAATAAAATAAGGTAAACGGAAAACTAATCCGAAAATTGTTGGGAGGAGAGAGAGAGATTTTTCTGCGATCAGTATTTATCGCAGAGTATCCAAAGCACTCCGTATTGGCTATGGAAGTGATATGGTGGTAGCGAATCTGCTGCAGATATCAAGAGTTCTAACTTTGATAATACCTGAAGGGAAAGACTCCAGTTTGCATTAAAAACTGCAAAATCTATAATTATGAAACCTTGAGCATTTTTAAAAGATCATTACTTATCAGCTATATCCTCTCAATTCCAGTTCGAGTTTATTTTCTTATCTTGATTCTCTAATAAATGGCAATTCTCATAATGAAGGCTATATTCCTATGTCGCTGTTTTTTTTGCAATCACTTCTTAAAATCTAAAACCATTTCAAGATGACTGATTCTCCATCAAACTGAAAAAATTATAGTTCCTTAGTATAATTCGTCTCCCCGACAACCTCTTTGTACCCCAGTTCTTGAACCTTCCCCTCACGGTTAGTATGATAACACTTTACACAATTTTTCCATCGACCAGATTGAATAGTCCATGATACTTGCTTAATAAAAGAACTTCTTTTTTTTACACTTTCCATCAATTATCTATTTAGCCTCTTTGATTTTGACCAACAGCACAATGTTTGGAGATTGGCTCTCTGTTTGGAGATTAATATTATCTACTATGAGAGTTAAGTCCCCTTCGTTCGCAACTATGCAAAAGACAGTTACAAACGATTCCACAGTAAACTCTAAACCCACTCGCTCAAAACCTTTCCCTAGAAGTTATTCTCACAAACCCCCCAAAAAAACTAAGACGACAATGTCCAAGTGACCTTCTGTCGCCACAAAAAATTAAGTATAGTTCTGGAGTGCACCAATGGTTGTTCATCCAATTTCCTCTATAAAATCAAAAAAGCAAAAGGAGAAACCTTGAAACAAAATTACTTTTAAATACATGGAATTGTAGTCAAAGTATCCAAAAATAAAAAAAAAACTATGAGAGTAATTATGCAATGAGCGTAATGCTGGTGCCTTGAATTACGAATTTGTACACTGCAAAGCTGATCTAAAGGTCTTATTTTAAATCAGTTCATTTGTACCTGTTTAAAACAGCCGTTACATTGACGGTGTCTTATTAATTTTCCCATGATAAACATGAACTAAACCTTTTTCCCTGCAAACTTTCCAAAGGTTTTCATATCTATTTTGTTTATTAATTATAAGTCAAATAACTTACTTTCATTCCAAAATGATGACAGGCTTTTATTATTTTTTTTGGTCATCGATAACAGTATATATAAATACATTTACGAGTATTACATCTACAAATGTAGAACAGTGTCTTCAATATAATAATAGCCCCAACCATCAAAAAATATCGTCAATATCTCCCCATTAGACCATTGATGTTTAGCTTCATCAAATTATACCGTTGATTCTACTTTAGACAGTTAAAATCTAATAATTAGCTGTTCTTGGATAAACTCAAAAATATATTAATTAAAGAGTTACATGTTAGTGGGCATGAGAAACCTACCAATGTGCTTGTTTGTGTTAATTTATATTTTAATCATCGTATAAAATGTTAAAACATGTATCTTTATACATTACACCTTAGTCCACTCATTAAAAAGACTCTACATTGAAAAAGCTGTTACAAAAACTCCAAAATAGTAACAGTTTCTCCTTCAATGTCAAATTTAATAGTCTTAACATATGATTACTCATTGAAGTCACTCCTAGAATAATTAACCATTTATATTGACCTGAATAAATCCATTGTAGGGTAAAAATCTAATGAAATGGTCTCCACATATAAAACTTTTAATGATATAAACAACGCGTTTCGAACACGTAGTGTTCTTCCTCAGGCATTAACTAAGGATGAGTGCCTCTGAATAAGTCTTATTCAGAGGCACTCATCCTTAGTTAATGCCTGAGGAAGAACACTACGTGTTCGAAACGCGTTGTTTATATCATTAAAAGTTTTATATGTGGAGACCATTTTATTAGATTTTTACCCTACAATGAGTAAATACCACATAATAACTAATTGCACTACATTAGAATGAATAATATCCATTCTGGTGGTAATAACAATTAATATGTTAGTAGTAAATTTTAAAACTAATGTGGAGCATAGTTGCATTTACAAATACGTGTAAACGTCATATTGATATACAGGTCAGTCAGTCTGGTAAGTCATTATCGTTGCTTGTCAAATAACAATGTAGTCAGCAAATACCAAAACACTGTCTTCTTTTTGCATACAAATTATGAGAACAATGATGAAAATTAGACAGATGCTAAAATTAACACGAATGAATGACAGATACTGTTATGAATTATTATTGCCTCTTCATTAATTAAATTTAATGGATCAAATACAGTAAATATAAGTAATGTCTTGTTAGAAAGTATACTCGGTATTAACAAAAATAATAGCCTTGTATATCAGTGTTAACAGAAACTGGCAGATAATGAAAATTTATTTCTTTCTAAACTACATAGTCAATTTATCCTGACTTGACCAAAAATATATTTTCTTTACATACTTTTAGCGCCTTTAAAAACTGCAATTTACGGAGTTTATCTGTTTCAGCTTAAATATGAGTCTGATAAAGATCAGTTGTTTTGGTTGAAAGGTCTTATTTTTTTTCCTCGTTTCATATTGTGGTTTGATCATTCATTGTTATTTCACGTGTTTATGTGAAATCTTCTAGCAAAATTTCCTCTACAAATTACAACAAGAAATGAAAGAACAATTTTTAATAACCTTTTTCCAGTAGGAATAAAAAGATTTGAAGAAAAACAACTTCAACAAGAAACTATTAATACGGTAATACATGTTTTACCGTAAACACTAATAAGAAGAAGTATTACTTTTTTTAGGTAATAAAAATATGCTTATACATATAATAATATTAGTATTTAACAAATTACCACAGAAGAAACCTAAAAATACAAAGGTATGGAATATATAAATTACTCTTGGAACACGTACACATAGTGCAAAATGGATTACTGAATCACACATAACAAGAAGAATATTCTCAGAGATAGCATATTTACAACATTATAAAGTCAACTTTCAAGCAATAGTACATTTACTGCTATTTTACTGTGTAAGTAACTAAGGCTATGAAACATATATTGAAGAGATAAGAATGTGTTGTTAAACAGGATACAAATAAAACACCATTTCTACTTTAACTGAACAAGTTTAAACAAAAATATATATAGTGAAAATGAAACAGATAACAATAAAAAATCAGAAAGAATAAATAAGACGAAGGTGTTTTTAAGACTTTGTTTACCAAATAGAATTAAAACATCCAGTAATAAGATAATATAGAATTGAGAACTGGTAGAGTTAACCTCAGTCTTACTTATACCAATCTTCTTCAATAGTTTGTAATCTTCTTCAATAGTTTATAATCTTCTTCAATAGTTTGTAGGTTTTTTTAATTATCATTGTACAACCAATTCTTTTCCCATATAGATATCCTTTTCGTATATAGAGTAAGCTATATTCTAAGTTCATATTGATCACTCTATTTATTTGTAGTTGTTTGCGACAGAGTTCCCTTCCTGACTTTTTTTATTTCGTAGTTTCATTTTGGTAATACTTCTGTTAAGTTGTTTGTAAAAACTAAATAAATGAATCAAGTAAATTTATCACATATATTTATGAGGAGGGTTATTATAGAACGTTGCAATTACTTTCAAATCCAATGTAACAAGTTTTATATAGTATCTTATAAATTTGTCTTTTTTTTCTTATTGTAGTATATAAGACTACAAAACATATATATATATGGAATTAAAAGACCTGCTTCCCACTTGTGTTTAATATATATATATATATATATATATATATATATATATATATATATATATATATATATAAAACTAGAATTTTCAAAAGAACACATAGAAAAGAAATCACTGAACTCACTACTATATTTCGATGTCCTCGTCGTCAGGAATAGATGTGAATCGCTCCAAAATTTATATATATATATATATATATATATCAATGATCAAACCACAATATGAAAGGAAAAAAAAAGACTAGAATATTTGAACCGTAACAAGGGGTTTTTGATTCTGACATTCTGACATTTGAAAATCAAGGATTGCTCACAACTTTTACTTATATTTATATATTATATATATTATACATATATGATCAAACCACAATAAGAAATGGGAAAACAAGACTAAGGTCTTTCAACCGTAACAAACAGTCTTCGTCAGAGTCAAAAACCCAACAGTTGGGTTTTTGACTCTGACGAAGACCGTTTGTTACAGTTGAAAGATCTTAGTCTTGTTTTCCCATTTCTTATTATGGTTTGACCATTGATTGTTATTTCACGTGTATATGTAAAATATATATATATGTATTTCGCAATATTAAATGTTCTTATCTAATTTAAATTATATTATTAATCAGTTATATATATTATATTATATATATTGAAATGACAAAACATATTTTTATAAATGTACAGGTTAGTAACAGACATCAACAATAATATTAATTTAAAAGTTAAGAATAGTTATTATAGTCTACATTTATCTGACGATAGAGGTTTTAATGCAGATTTTTATTCTAAAATCCTGAGCAATATCTCATACGATACTCAGTCATTTCATTTTTTACAGCTTTATGTAACTACTTCAAACAGGGTAATTTCACTCATGAAGAAAAATGGTTCACTTAAATCAATTAATTTCTGTTAAGAGAACATATTTTGTCTTCTAGAAAGTATTTTTTTTCTTTAAAACAACACTATTCGTTCTTTGGTATATTTTTATAGATACAATAATACTCTTAATAGTAATTGCACTAGGAAAAAGGATCACCTTGGTATTATAAGTTTCAAACAATGCCAGTAGAAATTATACAAATTATTGATTAAATTAAACTTAATTACATCACTAGCTTTAAAAGAGTATTGTTTCCCAGAATATTTTCCATTTCCTACTGATTGAAAGTGTTTTGGAAAAAAAAAATTTGTTTCCCTATTTACAAGAGCCAAATTCTGGTAGTTATTAAATCTATACAAATCTCGTCCTCTTCATTCCGTAAGGCTTTGTTCTCATCTCACCCTCTCACTAACTAATTTAATTATAAAACCTGAAATTTAATTAAATTTCCAATTATTGAATATTCCAATTTTGAAACAGAAGTGTTCCATTTTAGTATTGTTGGAAAAAGTTTATTTCATTTCTTTTTCTTCAGTTTTATCATTTTAATTTTGTCATTTTTTTTTTAATGAACATTAATTATTTTCATTAATGTTGTTCCAATGTTCAGACATCAATTAGCTCACTTGTAACAAAATAAAACAAACAGTTTTGAACAGGCCTTGTATTGTTTTTGAAGTCCTTAATAAAGTACTTATTGCTGATTATTTAAGTATAATTAAGTGATATTTATGAGATCTTTTTGATATATTTTTTTTTATCATCTTTATTTACAAATATACAACTACGAATATTATGCGTAACAGTAGTATATTATGCATATGTAGTAATAGATTACACAATGACATCGATGCACATGAGCAAAGAATGAAACCCACTGGTTCAACTTCTCGCTTAGTTTTTTTTTTTTAAAGTATATTATTGTAATAGTAGATCCCTGGGCCATTTTCTCTTGAGTCGTCTTGGTGGGTTCTGGGAAGGTGAGGAGGAAGCAAGGATTCGTACAAATGGATTTGGGTGAGAGGAAAGGTTGTTGTGAAATGACTTATAACGATCAGAGGCAAGGTTTTGGATGAATGGAATTTTTAGGTCTTTATGAAGGGTGTAGTTTTTGACATATTACGGAGCATTTGTGATAGTTTGGAGGATTTTAGATTGCAATGATTGTATTCTATGAATATTGGATGGTTTTGCATAACCCCATAGTTCAAGTCCGTAAGTCCAGGTCGGTCACAGTTTTTGATATATTAAATAAATTTTATATTTATTTCTATAAATATCATAATTTACATTTCTGTTGTACCGATATATAACTTAAATTGAACAAAAAATTGTTACCCCACATCCAAACCACAGTTTTGACTCTTCAAATTAATAGCATCAAAAATGAAGTGTATTTGTAATTTTTAATCATATCTATTTATTTTAACTGAAATCTTTGTTATATTTACTAAAAATACCTGATACTAGCATAATTTTCTATGAATTATTTGTGTTTATCACAATAATTTTATCACTAGTGTTCGATATAACTGTTATGAAACCCCATATTTTTTATAAAAAGCAAATATTAAAACAAAACAAGTTCTAAGGAAAGTGTATGTCTGTGTTCCACTTAAATTTTTCTCATATCTATATCTTGGCAGTTTCGTAAAATTCAATTCGTTAGTTGTAGATATGCTTTGAATCTTGTAAATAGCATGTATTGATTTCTATAATTCAAAAGCAAAAGGTAATCAATAGTGAACATTTATTTTTTTCTTTATTCTTATTTTTCATAGTTGAAACGGTCTTAAAATATTAATACATTTTATATTTTGTCTATTCATTGGTTGTATGTTTAATAGACTAGGTGGATTAAACTGGTATAAGAACATAAATACATGCTTTTTTTACCTAATCGTAATTAATTAAATTTCTCTCCTTTGATATCAATTCATATGATAGTCTAAAATAAAATCATAATAATTCATGAAATTTCATTTTATTTTGTATTTATAAAGGCATTATTGTCAAAAGATTTAAAGCTCTTAGTTGTTGAAGATTTCCTTCTTAAAATATACTTTTGGCGTTTTCTATAGAAGTTCATTTCAAAACTTCCTTCTGTTTGCATATTGGAAGATTCTGGTTGAATAAACCTCCATAGTATATGTCATAAAAGGAAAAACGTATATGCGTTCCCTTGAATATAATGTACACCAGTGATTCTATTCTGTATAAACTGTTTGTGACTCTTTATACATAAATGATAGTCATTCTTATGGACGTGAGCTACTACCTAGACTGGTGAAAAAACTTAAACATATCTTTTGAATGGAAATAGCATATGCTTACTTTTATTTATCCTTTAGTTTAATTAAAATGTAATAACAATGAAGAAAGCAGTTCATTTGTATTTCCTGACGGAGTTTTAGTTTTAAAACTGTATTTTACAGATAATGTTTCTTGGAATTTTGAAAAGTTAGAACATTTGATTTAATAATGGTTTATATTCATAAGAAAATTATACCACTCTAACTATTAAAACAACACATTTATTTAAATAAAATTTGAGAAAATATTAAATATAAAAAAAGATGCATATAAATAAGTACAAAACTAAACAAAGTGGATATTATAAGGTAAAGTAAGATATAAAAAAATTATAAATAATAGTAAATCAATAATTTTAAGAAAATGTAATTTGATCCGATTGAGACAAGGTCCACAGCAAGCTCTGAGCAGCCAGACATGGGCTTCCTCTGAAACTGGCAGAGTAACAGCTATAGCAATTGCTGAAGGAGAGTCAATGATTGTTATTGGAGATGACTATGGGGAGGTGAGATTGGCTGTTGACCCCCTGTGACAGTTCATATGAAGGCTAAGTTCATATTAAGAATCCATTTCTTAGTTGGAACGCCTGACCATCATAGATAAATCGCATTTAGACATTCCAATTGGTAGATGCAGCTTTTAGAGATACATATACGAGTTGTTTTCTCGACTGGTCAGTTTTGATAGCCAGGAATAATATATGTATATGGTTAATGATACATCCGGCTATATATATATATATATATATATATATATATATATATATTCAGGTAACTCACCACAAATTAGAGAAGATAGTCGCTCTAAGGCCTTTCGTTTTCTTACAGTGTGTTTTCTTCGTTTTGAATTTATTATATATATATATATATATCAATGGTCAAACCACAATAAGAAATGGGAAAACAAGACTAAGATCTTTCAACCTTAACAAGCGGTCTTCGTCAGAGTCAAAAACCCAACTGAAGAATCCAGTTCTTCCAATCCAATTCCCTCACTTGGGTTTTTGCCTCTGACGAAGACCGCTTGTTACGATTGAAAGATCTTAGTCTTGTTTTCCCATTTCATATTGTCGTTTGATCATTGATTGTTATTTCACGTGTTTATGTGAAATCTTTATATATATATATATACACTTTAACACATAGAAAAGAACACAGAAAGACACTACAGAACTCACTTCGATATTTCGACATCCGTCGTCATCGGGAAGAAGTGCGAAGTACTCGCGTTGAGAAGCAAACTACTACTGGCCTCCAGAGTAACTCGTGGAACCACCGCAATGCTGCCCCCCAGCGGAGGAAAGGAAAAATAGAAATCCCTCCAATACTTATTTAGAAAACAAGATAAAAAATATATAAAATACGAAATAATAATAATAAAAAATAAATAAATAATAATAAAAATAATAATAATAATAATAATAATAAAATAAAAAATAATTAACGGTACAGGTTGAGACCAGGAGGAGAACGAGCCCCAAGGAGGCATATGAATGCCTCTTCGGAAGCTCTAAGGGTGACATGGGAATTAGACTCGGGGATTTGTTTGAGGATTTGTACCCTGAAACAATCATTGAAAGGGAGGTCATGGGAATTAGCATGGATAGCTATGGGTAGGTCTCTGCGCTGACCAGATTTATATATATATATTTATTTATATATTGTTAAAATTTGCAGCAGCTTCTGCACTCACTAACTTTAAGCTGGTGGCCTCGATCCTTCGGGCGATTTTTCTTTCTTCTGGCTGCAGTTGCCACAGCATCTGTCCTAGAGACATCTTCAATATTATACGAGCTTTCGACCATAGGAACATTGGTCATCTTCAGGTAGAGCATGCCTTGTAGTAAACAGCTTAAATGCCAATCAGGTTGACTAATTCGAACCAATCAGAGCGCAGGGTTAAGGCTGCTGCTCTGATTGGACCTCATGCTCGGGTCCAGGCTCCTGCTCGTCGGAATTACATACATGTCCTTGACCTGGAGGTTTATAGAGGGGTTTCTTTCCTTTATGTACAGGGCTTCCAATATTTGTAGCTTCTCCGCATTCTGTTCTGCCTGTATGAACCAGCATCTCCCTCGTCAGCTGAGTGTTGTGTTTTTCCTGTGTATGTTTCTTAGGGGCTCCCGCAGTCAAATGGAGAGTTAGCCTCCTAGAGAGCTTAGTCGCAGTCATCCCAATGTACTTGGAAGGCAGGCTTTCACATTCACCTGTGGTGCAAGTATACTCGTACACTAGGTGACTGCGCTGAAGCTCCGAAGAATACCCCGGAGCTAACAGGATTCAAATCTTTAATATAGAGTGCTTCAATTATTTTTAATCTATTACTATCACTGTTCATCTGCAAAATGGTTGTTCCTTCTTCTAAGATCTTCCGTGTTAAATCTGTGGGGCGCACTGATAACTGTTTATTATGTTTTGTGTACATGTTGACAATAGAACACTTTAATATACATCACTATATGGGTCCCCACATAATACACAAAGTCTCTGTCTATTGCGAATTTCCGGTCAGATCCTCCGTACTGCTGAGCAGATGGCAAGGCGTGCGATGAAATGTAGAATCGAATTAAGAAGTGGCGAAGAAACACAAGGCATGGCGAGTTGATCGAGAGAACAGGGAGAGACGCTTCCAACAAGGTCAAGATGGCGAAAACAGCTGGTTCTTCAGAACAGCTGGTTCTTACTCACTTGCGTCAGTGTTGCCGCTACAAATCCATACTATGGGCTTCTATTATTATGTGATAGTAATAGATTAAAAATAATTGAAGCACTCTATATTAAAGATTTGAATCCTGTTATAAATTCACAAATAAGTGATATGAATATTATATATATATATATATATAATATATATATATATATATGGACCACAGTTACGGACTACGGCCTAATCAAGTACAGACCTAAACACCTCCAAATGGAGAAGCTGATATCACATGAGAACTGATTCTTTTCAGAGGTGGTGTGAGCACTCCTAATATTTGTCATGTTGATAGAGGTTACTTCGTAAAAAGATGCTCTTTCATTTGAGCTAGAAACGTGCAACTCTAAGGACTCCCGTCCACCACAAGAAAAACCACCAAGTTATTTAGTCCCAAATTAACCAATCATATATCAAATCCAGATCACTTATATAGATTTAAATACATATACATATATTATTTTTTAGTGTTTTATTTAATAGTAAAAGAAAATAATCATGTTGTTTAGTAGAAGTCTGTTATATTAGGTTGATGCTTATTTGGAAATTAAATAAACCGAATATATTTATGATATTTTCATTAATGCAAACTTCAAATAATACCCGTCTGTTTCCTCTGTGAACTACTTGTAGTTTCATTTTTACTTTTATAACATAAATTTTTAAGATATTATTATTAAAGGAGTGTAAACTGTTCTTGTTTAAAACATATATATAGGAAGTATCAAGAAATCACTCAATAAGTTGTAACAAACAAGCAAAAAATAAAAACAGAAATGAAATTTACTAAAATGAAATTATCGCCTAATTTAATTACAAGCGTAGTACTAGTATTACATTTTGCCTCGAACCAGTGCTGAAAGTATATAAAAAAAATATGATTATTACACAGCTTTGTTTTTTTCGCAATTATACTTTTACGTCTCAGGAAATAGTTATACTCATTATTGAAACGGAAGTAATAGGGAATAATAAGGGGATATCTGAGAGGGTGGTTTTACTTGCCATGGTAACAAGAGAAACAACAATTGGGGTGCGAGCAGAGGGAGGGAGGCTGCTAATTAAGACGGCTAATTGAGATTTATACCCAGGTGCCTTCTTCTACCCTCTAAATGCCATTCTTTACTGCTCCACCCTGGGCCCCAATCCATTACCGTTATCATTCCACCCTTTTCTGCTCTTATTGAAGGCATTTTATTTATGCTCTTTGTTCAAATTACACTCCAGCTAATGTCCAACAAGGTTGTGGATTTATAGGGTTTTATTTCACTGTAGGTGTTGACTGAATTAAAAAGCGAAAGCTAGCTTCTAGCGGACTGCAAATTTGAAAAATAGTCTTTCACGTATACTAGCTTTGGAGATGTTTGGATGGCTAGAGATGTTATCGAAAAACAACATTTCTCATGATCTAGTCGAATGACAATCATTTGTCAGAATTAATTTTTAATAACAACCCATGTGGAATTACTATTGTGAATGACAAGAGAATCAAAAATATGATAAAAATACCTAACTACTGAGAGGTATCTATGACATACGAGTATATAATACAAACTTAAATTTTCTTCAATAAAGGTATATATATAGAAAAAAACGAAAAACGAAGAAAAGCAACACACAGAGAAAGAGACACTTACAAACTCAAATTTTTGGATTATCCGTCTTCAGGAGAAAAGAGAATGGGTGACTAAGCACGCCGGAAAATCAACGGCAGGAAACCGGCGTGTTTCGGGCGTGCTTGGTCGCCCATTCTCTTTTCTCCTGAAGACGGATAATCCAAAAATTTGAGTTTGTAAGTGTCTCTTTCTCTGTGTGTTGCTTTTCTTCGTTTTTGAGCTGAAATATTTAAATATATATATATATATATATATATATATACACCTTTATTGAGGAAAATTTAAGTTTGTATTATATATGTCATAGATACCTCTCAGCAGTTAGTGTATGTGTGTGTACTTCTGTGTTTGTGTTAAAGTATGTTTTTGTCTTTGTGTGTTTCTGTGTTTTCGTCTATTTCTGTGTTTATCTGGGTTGTCTTTAGAAAAAACTAATTTCATTAGCAGTTATTATTAATTTATTACTGACTTAGAATGGAACAATAATTATCCTAAGGAATATTCGAGAAAACGTCTTCAACAAAGGACCCTTCCTCTTGCTTGGAAAAAAATTTTAATATTTTTTTAATAAACCTACTGATACCTATTGAATTTTATTTTTCTGATATACTAATAATTTAAAAAATAGAGAGTAAGATAATCAAAATTTAATAGAATGAAATTATTAAATTTTTTTTTAATTCATTTTTAATAAATTATTAAATAATCTTAATAAAGATTTTTTAGTTGGTGAAATTCATATTACTTTATTTTTAGTTGGTATGCATTATAACTTAATATACATATTACAATTTGTGCCATAAAGATTTATTTCCTGAAAATATTTCTTTGTAATAATAAGGATATTTTTTCTCGTAAAGTAAAATTGTAAAATTTAATTTTGATTGTAATTTTTTTCACATATTTTTTTATATGAAACAAAGTTGAACATGAGATAAGAATTTAGAATAAAATTTAAAGAACTTAACAAATTTTCGATTATTTATTCTCATTAGGTTATCTGATAAAATGTGCACCAATAGAAACACACAAAATTTTTGTTAAAACTTCTTGTATATTTCATTCAATATTTTCTGAGAAACTCTAGGTATAGTTGCTAATACTACTTATAATTAGGGCATTTAATGTAATAAAAATGGTAATTATATGCATATTATATCAATTTCCAATATTATTGTAGTTATGTTTGAACATTTTATTTCTTCATAACTTATATCAACAGTGTCATATTAACAATTTTTATTCCATTTTAGTGTTAAACTGAAATTAGTTTATTAAAATTTTATTTCATGTTAAGTAAGATATATATTCAGTTTAGAACGTAATATAACAATAATGATACTTTGAATGGAGTTTTTAAGTGGGAGAACTTTATTGAGAAGAATTAATAAAGTTAGTTTATGTTGTACTGTGTGATGCTCCCGACTGGTCAGTTCAGGACACTGTAGTTCGGCAGTAAAACTGTATGATGACGGCTCGTGTGGTTGTAAAGTTTTATTTTTCAGTCAGCCTGACGTCATTTGCAGCCCCTACAGCATTTGTCTGGCTCCATCCATGTAACATATTGTTTAACGGGAGCCTGTCTATTTTCTTCTTTATACAGCCCTTCTAAGCAAGTAGTTGCAGCAAAGAGACCCCCCTCCCGCCCTTAAACGCCTCTAATGTCCCTTCCTTTCTGTATTTCCTTCTCGCCCACCCTTCCACCCACTGCCTTTATGTTTCTCCAGGCAAATGAAACTTGAAATCGATTTTTCCCACCTTTCTTGTAAATGTCTCTGATAAAGTCTTTGTTATGTCTCTTAAGACATTCTTTTAACCTTCTATACATCACTTCAAATAAAATTTATAAAATATTTCTAATTACGGAAAACTCA
Source organism: Hermatobates lingyangjiaoensis (assembly GCA_026182355.1). Lineage (NCBI taxonomy): Eukaryota > Metazoa > Arthropoda > Insecta > Hemiptera > Hermatobatidae > Hermatobates > Hermatobates lingyangjiaoensis. Next base: position 598,033 of record JAPFBL010000181.1, on the reverse strand, counting down.
AATATTTTTAATGTCATATAGTGTTCTTCTCAGATTTGAATCAGTCAATAGATCTATAGAATTTATCAATTTTTTGAGCAAAAATTATACCTAACAGTATAAATACCAAGCTATTTTAAGTTCTCTAACATTCATCTAGAGACGATCTGCCCCTAAGGACATTTAATCAAGCTAAAAAAGACCACACAAAAAACAGTGAACAAAACTGGATTTAACATATAGATATCCATCATTACATATAACATATATATTAACATATAGACATCCATATAGACATATAAAGACATTTGGGAAAAAACACACATCTAAATTTATTTAATAATTTGCCATTTTGACATTAGAAATGAGAAATATAAATTTCAAAAGGAAAGCATGTATCAAGACTCTTGGATAAACGAGTCCAAGGTGGATATTTAGAATGAAGTGGTTACCCTGAGGAAAGGAAATGTTACAGTCAGAAAGTTAAAGCTAACGATTTTAGCATATGTGCTGCTTAGACATAGCAAAAATGAAACAAGAATGAGTTAACAAAGAATGATCTGAAAAAAATATATCCAGTAATTGCATTGTTAACTGTTATGATGCATTGATTATAATGCATGATTATGCATTGTTAATTGTATGAATAAAATGTAACTGTTAATTAGTTATCAAGTATAACACAGAAAACTCTGTACTTAATAGCTTCAAAACTCTCAACTCACATACCACTTAGAAAATGATATAGGTTGTCTACAGATGCGGTGTGCCATCCAAATAGACTTTTCTTTCATTTTGTAAGTACTACGTGGACGGGTGTGTTAGTTTCAACATTGGAATGTGCACTGCTGGTTGATCATCCTCTGTTTCGTCGTCACTGCCTCCTTTATTCTTCCTAACCTGTGAAACACCATCACAGATGTCACCCTCCGATAACTTTGCAGCTACCTGGAGGTCATTGTCCACTGCCATCTACTCTAAGTCGGTTAGCGTCATGTCATTTGGTTTTCAGTAATGTCCTCCACTGTTGCAGTTGTAGTGGTACACAACCTTTCCTGAAACAATTTTCAATTGTTTTTCCCAAGCATGCTTCTGAGTCATCTTTTTGAACATGTGTAATCCACATTTTCAAAGTGAATTCGTCTTCAGTGTCTTTTTCAGTCCATCTTCTTTTGCACAACAAATTTTAGATACATTTGATGTCCCTCTTGAGGCTTCTGCAGCTCTTTAAAATTTTGTTAAGAAGCGGCTGGGATATTTGTAATTTTACAGCAACCTCACTTTACCCTATCTTATCCAACTTATCACAGCTCTCTAAAAATGGCAGTTTTTTTCCTTCATGCTTCAATCTCTGCGTTTTTTTATCTTGAAGGGGTAAGGAAATCAATGAAAACAAAAAAAGGTTTTGTCACGGAGACTTTGTTCTATCTGTCAGATCGCTTATCACAAAGTGTAGTCTGATAGCAGTAACTTAAACTGAGTGATTTAGGCGACAGAGAAAAAAAAACAGAAAGCTGAAGATAAGAATTGAAATAAGGAAATCATATCTCCTGGATTGCCAGAGATAAAATCGGGATCTTAGAGCAATTTTTCATTGGGCATTAACACTGAAATTGAACTGAATGAAAAAAAATTCCCAGGTTTGGAAAAAAAAATTGAAAACAATAACCCATGTTCTGATCACAATAAACGGTATATTTAAAATGCAAATTGTATGTTCAGGCGGGGATCAGGAATTCTGATAATATTAGCAGATTGATGGCATTATCTGTGATTACATTAAGCGGTGTCCACTGTATTTATTTACTTTTTACACCCTTTAAAATATCTCTCTTCTCATGTCTTTATGTCTTTTAAAACTACACAATTCCGCATTTGCTTCAATTCAAACGAGATTCTAACGATATCCATATATTTTGATAGAATGATCTTTGCATTATTTCTAAATTCCATAATTGTTTTGAACATTGATTTATATTTACCGGTTTTATTGTAAACTATTGATACTTCTTTGCTGAAATGACCATAATTATAAGGAAAAATGTCTGATTACTATATAATGTCTGACTACCATCTTTAAGAAAAGATTATTCTAATAAAACAAAGATTATTTTATAAATAGTAATTTTTCAAATAAATTTTAAAATTTAATTTACTATATACATCACCAGCACCAGACACTGTCAAAAGCCCCTTTTATGCTGAGTAACACCAATGCATATTTACAGCATTATTTCCATGGGCTAACATATTCGACAAGTACATTGTTACATCACTCCTTAACATACATACCATTTTATTCTATTTATTCTATTGCCTTCAAGTGAACTTGTGTTTAGTCATATTTTATTATTGGATGGACTATAAGAGTTTGCAAAACCTTACCAATGTTTAATAATAAGCCAGCTGGTTTGTGGGAGGTAGGAATGGCCAAATCATTAGATTGGAAAGGTTTATTAATCACTTCATTTCAAATCAAATATGTCCCTAACAGCTTTTCCTCAATGACTGCTGATTATTAATAATATAAATCGTGTTACATTATTTCTTTTTCTCTTTTGCACACAACCTGATTGCTACCTTGTTCATTCTAAGGTACTATCATCAGAGTCGTCCTCTGTGAATAGCTGAGACTAGAAATATCAATTGATACAAAATTGTTATCCTGAAAAAATGTTTGATTGTTGTCGTTATCGTTTACATAAGGTCATTACAGTGTATGTTGTATCTCATCTTCAATACATTTTTTGATAGTCCGATTCGAATACAAACTGGAATAAAAAAAATATTTTATAAATAGTGATTTTTGAAATAAATTTTCAAATTTAATTTAATATGTTCATCTAAAAATATGTAAATATATGATATAGAAAAATCCGTTTATCATCAAAGTAATTTTTTTTTATTTTAACTGAATTGAATAAATTTATTAATCATTAGTTGTGCAATCCGTAATTGTGTGGTATTTACTCATTCTGAGGTAAAATGGATAAACCAACAAAAGTTTCCACACAAATGAAGTTTTATTCAACACGTTTCGACGACTTTGTGTTCCACTTCCTTGGTGTCTTCCTGATGATGAACACAAAGTGTTCGAAACGCGTTGAATAAAACTTCATTTGTGTGGAGACTTTTGTTGGCTTTATCCATTTTACCTCAGAAATTTATTAATATTTTGCTTAATAATGGCTGATTTGCTATTTTTGGCTATAAACATAGTAATTTAATATAAAAAAAATCCTCTTCTATAATCCTATAAAAACTAAATAAAAACGTTTTTTTCTATATATTTCTCTATAGGTTTTTTTTTGATACAATATAATGGAGTCTGCCACTGAGAAATGGAACACTAGAGCGTATATGATCAGTCGGAAGAGTTAAGTAACTGTTATTAATATCACAAAGAGAAATATGAATGAAATAAGCCTGAATACTAATAATTCTATAATGTCCTAAAATACTTAAAAAAATTGTTAAAAATAAAGTTATCAAATAGAATAAATCTATTCTAACGTAAAATAATTTAACGATTATCATTATCTCCAAAATAAAAAAATCTTGAGTGGCCTCAAGTTTATTTCAAATAACCACATTATCAAACTCATTTACAATCAATTTAGCTTTGATTTTGTTTTATTAAACTCATCTGTCAAATATTACCAAAGACAGTCATAATTAGTTCAATGTCTTCGTTTTAATATTGTTATACCCTCTTCGTCAGTTATGACAAAATCAGTCATAATCCTTGAAAAATTACGATATTATTATTAAACTCATGGTCTAAGTCTCTTAGGACTGCTAGATATGGGAGCCATATCTGTCCTGCTATACTTCATTTTGTTTTCATTTCTAAAAGTCAGAAAGCACAGACATATGCATATGTCTATATTGATATAGGTTCTCGACGACTGATTCTTTAAGTTCAAAAATGGGTTTCTTAACGATTATTAGTATAAAGAAATAACACTCCTGTTTATATGCCGACGTTTCGTTTTTTTTGCGAAACTTCGGCATATAAACACTCATTTCAGCATATAAAAATCCTCAAGAACCCATCTTTAAACTATAAATATGTCATTCACATCTTTTTACCTTATTATTTAAGACATTCTAAGTGCTTTGATTTCTAAGACAAGTTGTCTTTAATTTGGAAATAATTCTTTAGTATGTTGTAACAATTCAGGTCTTGGGGATATTACTTTGGACAAGGTGGCATATTTAACCTGAATTATTTTGTCATTATCAAAAATGGAACAATGATGAAATATAAGACTGATGTTTACTCTAATTGTTACTGGTGAAGAATAAACAGAAGGTAAATAACAAAAATATTAATTCAATTCGTAAAAAAAAAGATTGAAATTTATATATTTAAGAGATATATTTAGAGGCGGTGTGACATGTACAAACAAAGTGAGGGGGAAAGACCTGAATGGATGGTTAGATAAATGGGGAGAGAAGATAGTGAAATTGTTGTTGAGAGGCTTGGATCAAGATTTATCAAAGCGTCGACACGGCCGCTCATAAGTCGGCAGCACGTCTCCAACTATGACTCACTCCAGATTACATTGTCACTCCTCCCCCGACACCCTCATTTGTCTTTCTCCCAGAACCTTCCTCCTCGCTTTACCTGCCTTACCGACTTGTATTTATCTAACACACCGCAAACTTTCAAAACTTAACCCAGCCATTTTTGCAACATTATACAACTTTTTTTTGCCTGACATCAAAATTTACTAAAAACAATTTTCAGTAGCCTAAAATCAAAATTACTTAAGTCTACTTATTATAGAGATATTATCCTTAATAAACTAATTTTTTATTTTTTAAACATCTAATCAGTATAATAATCATAAAAATTTTGAATATTTTGTTGGTGCATATTCTAAATAATCAACTGATGTTCACTCATTAGTTGTGCAATCCACAATTGTGTGGTATTTACGTATACTGTTGTAAAAAGATAAATCAAAGTCTCTACACATAAAAAGAACCTTTTTTATTCTTTGCGTTTCGACCACTTCGCGCCCATCGCCAGGTAAACTTCTACAATACAAATTACAAGTTAAAAGTTATAAAAATAACAGACCTTGTATACAATCAAATGAAAAAAAAGTTCTTCATTTTTTCATTTCATGATATGCAATTCCTGTTTATTTTTATAACTTTTAACTTCTGATTTGTATTGTAGAAGTTTACCTGATGATAAACACGAAGAGTTTGAAACGTGAAGAATAAGGAAAGCTTCTTTTTTATGCGTGGCGACTTTGATTTTTCGATTATATAGCATTGACTGGTATTTAGTTTCCATTTCGTATTAGAAGTCATGTTATTGTTACTGCCCAGTATTTATGCGTTGAATTATATTTTAACTATGCATTTTGAGTTATGGAATATTTTTTTTAAAATTACTAAGAGTTAAAAGAACTAATAATTTTTTACTGCAGTCTTTTATGTGTGTGAACCGTAACATGTACATGAAATAACACACTTAACACTAGCATGTATCTATTAACAAAACAATATCTCAACCTTTAGCATTTATTTATTACATCAAGGATGAGGAAGGACTTACATATATTACATGTGTAATACATTTCAAAAATATAACAAAAATAATAATAATAATAATAACAATAATAAGTGCATAATTGAGATTTTTAGCATTGTCGTAAAAATTCTTATTTTATTTAAATAAAATTTGAACTATACTATTTAAGACTTTATCAACAAAGTCTCTAAATAAACAAACTTTTAATTGCCAAAATTTTTGGTTAATTTTTTATTAACAATTTTTGAGAATGACAAAACATCTTACACTAACAGGAAATATATTTTTTGAAAATTTAAATATATAATATATATATATATATATATATATTCTTAGTTAGTTTTGTCCTTGCAATCAAAATTCTAACCATTTCAAGTATGAACACGTTGAATACTCCGAAGATTTTATTTAACAATTATTTCAAAAGAAATGACTATTTAACAGATTTTGTCAGTTTTTCAAAACAAGTATGTCAGCTTTTTGTCATCTTAAAATATATTTATGAATTAAACTCATTAACCATTAAATGTATATATTTTCTTACAATAAGATTTCCCACACATGTTGACTTACAGTACAGTCGAAGGCGCATGACTTTTACATTCTGTTTTATGAATAACATATTTTTCTATTGACAAAAACAATATTTGGTTACAATAAATTTCCATTGTATTAGAAGCCTACGTATAAGAATTGCAAGTAGTAAAATTGTTTGGGGTTTTCCCTTGGATCAAACAAACTTAGTGGCCCTATCCATTCTTATTAAGGACTTCTTACCTCTTGCACTATTCCTCTCGCATTTCTTTAAAACCTCCTTTATTTAAACAGTTTATTTGAAAGCATTACTTTTCATTGATAGGGTAAATTGTTTTTAATGAAATCTTTACATCTAGCTTATTATAAATATTTACTATATCATCCTTGCGATCACATATCACATCATCATCATCATCATGCGTGGTGATGAATATGCATCATAATTCCAGAACATTAATAGAAGTATACATTTGTTGAATAAAAACCATAGCACAATATTATATATAAATTACAGAAATGGAAACGAACATTAATAATTTCAATGCTTGAAATAAAAAAAAATTCAGTATACTAGAAAGTTTACATTTGAAGTCTGATAACTTTTTCTAAATGAGATTATTAACATAATCCGAGGTATATAATTTCGTAGAAAACTAATAAATATCGGTCTCATTTTTTAACTACACTTATGATAAAATATTTTTTAATTACTGCCTTATTTTCATTTTATTTTTAATTAACTTACTGTTGTAGTTTCATCTAATAATCCCCTAAAGTTCAAAATTCAAAATCAAAGATTACTTTGAAGTAACTCAGTAATGCTTGATACTTGGAAATTATAGAAAAGTTTACAGATGAATATTTTTATTCAAAAAAGGCGTTTAAGTGTTCTTTTTGGTTGGCTTTTAAAAGGAGTTAGAACTGAGAAAGAAGGTGTCTTAATGTTTTTTTTTGTTTTTAGTGAGAAGGTAAACCTGAAATCCTCCATTCGGATTATATGCTTGTAGTGCTAAAGAGAAAACAGGTATATCCAAATTATGTTTACCTGAAAAAGAATTACGAGGCAGAGAGTAGATTATTTATTAGTTCATTATTATTTACTTAATAGAATGCTAGTCATAACGAGTTTTGGAGAGTCTTACTTAGTGAGGCGGTAAAACCCTTTCAATAGTTTAATAAACCAACATTTCCACTTTTTTTCAAGCCTTCTAATATATTTCATTTATTTGTTTACACTAAAGTTTTCACGCCACAAAAACTAATAATATTTTTCTGTCTGGTGTATATTCTACACCAGAATAGGTTGTGCATTAACAAAAACTCTTCTAATTATTAAGTTGAATAATAGTAATTATTTTTGGTTTTAACTAGAAAAAGTAAGCTTTTTATTAAATTTTTTTCTGTTTAAAGCTTAATCCGTGTAAAGTTAAATTATAGTTCCCTTTTGAAATCGATACATACTGAATGTAAGACCGGAGAAATATAGTACATCGTTAGAGGGTGGGACATTTTCTCTGGTTTCTCAATATCTAATGACGGAGGAATGAGCTGTTCATCTACAAAGGTAGAGTCGTATTAGTAAAGGAATGCTATTTCAGAACCCTGAAGCGGAAGGCTGCTAATTACAAATCCACATAATATACCATCTTTGTGCAGAACCAACCCTAACACTAATAAGCAAAGACTAATAGTATCAAAGTAAATTAATAATACAATGATAAACAATTTCTTTAGAATCATATTTGAAAATTGTTTGCAGTTTACAGCATCAATTGATAACATTGTCCGGTTTACGATAGCTTCACCACCAATGATTCACATATAATAGTTCAAGTTGTTAATCTAGGATCAAAATCAATCTATGGCTCTAAAAATTAACATTGTTGCAGCAGAACAATTTGTCTGCGGAACATAACAAACCCTATTATCATAAATCTGAATAATAAGTAAAGTGCAAAGTAATTGATAATTCTAATAAAAGAGAGTTGGACATTAAAATATAACAAAAAAACAATTAAAGCATTTGAATACATATACTGTTTACTAATTTCCATGCTGCTTGGTATCTCTATCTCTTCTCTCCTGATTATGGTTAAACCAAAAATTACGGACTGCAGGTCTGTTTTTCTATTTACTATATATATATATATGTATAAACCAAATAAATGAAACGATTCCACGAATTGTTTGGAGCGAAATTAAATTATTATGAAATTTGCGAATTAAATTAGGGCGAAGCAAAATAATTAATTTTTGTGGCTTCAAAAAGAAAGAGAAATATTATTGAAAGTGCCTTCATAAAGAACTTCTATGAAAATTTAATAAACAATAGTCCTAAATATTACAAACTGGATGAAATATTGACAAAAGAAATAAGTAAGAAAATTAAGACCCCTTCAATTTTAGGAACTTTAAATTTGGACAGGGATGCCAGCAATCCTGAAGACTTCAATCAACCAGGTTAACTTGCTAAATACTTGTTGTTTGGTTCATGTAGCTCTCTGATGATGTTTTGACGAAAGGCCTTAGAGCATTATATGTAATATTATTTTTTTTATTGTGGTGTTTAATTTCATATATTCTATCAAGAGTTATTGTTGATTATAAATCTTTCATATATATATATATATATATATATATATATATATATATATATATATATATATATACAAAACGGGGAACTGTGGATCCCAGAATTCCAGGTATATCCAAATCCAAAATATCTAGGTATTTATCCCTCCATCATAGTTCATATGCTATAAAAGTCATACCAAGAGGGATAAGGGATGAAATTCACACGTTGACAGAAGCAACCTTCGTGCAACAATATTGTAGTGACTCAGTTTTAGTCACTCAACAATATATGCTTTAAGTTTTAGAAGCTCTATACATTAGAGACCATAATAGTGACTTTATCATGAAGAATAGACATTTTGATATAGTTCTAAATTTTAACAGTGACTTTAAGGCAGTTAAATAATAGAATAATGCTAGCTTGTGAGAGAAGTGACTACAACGCAGGGGTCGTAGTTCATTTCATCCCCTTACACTCACCACCTGGAATTTTCCACTTCAATTTCAGTCGTTAAGCTTTAGCCCTGCGCCTAGTACATACTTTACATTTATTTTGCCCTCATTTTAGAGTTCTGTTATTTATCAAATTATAACGTTAGTTATAGTATTTAAAAATGTATCTATAGAATTCAAATTCAATTACAGTGTTTAAATATTTACTTCATTGATCATTCTAGTTTGGTATAATAGCACTTTTAGACCACAGTATAATGTTTATTAATAGTGTTTTGGAGACACCTTTAGTCAACTTAATGTGGAGATACAGTCGACCCAGCTTAAGGAAGTACGCAAACTGGAGGCAACTATGAAAAGGTTAGTCATTGCAGAAACTGATTCAAATTAATTACTGTTTCTTTAAGAGAACTATTAGTATGTGTGCGTGCTGAAAAATCATAATAAACATGATATCCAATCAATGATGAGTAACTCACCAAAAAAAAAAGAACACAATTCAAATAAACGCTCTGATGCCCTTCACTTGATATCATCAAAGAGCAAACAGAATAAGAACGAAGAAGGTAACATAAAGGTAATGCAGAAGAAAAGTAACAGAAATGAAGGGTGTTTCCTTTACCTTCCTTCTGTATAACATTTATGTTACCTTCTTAGTTCTACTTTTGTTTGATTTCTGATGTAAAGTGGAAAGTCTCAAAGCGTTTATTTCTATTATTCTCCTTTTTCCTTTGTGTGTTAAACTTCATATCAATGTTTAGGTTTGTTTCTTTATTTAAACACTTCCAAGTTGAAAACAAAGTTTTTAATGTGGTAAATGAAAGCACTAAATATAAATAAGTCATCTTTTAACTTCTACGTCATTTTTTGAACGATTTAAACGGTTTTTTGAATCCATTTATATCACTAATATTTATGCAAGAAAAACAAATACAATAATAATCCTATTTAGTAGTACGCTTTTTTGTACAGATTTAAAAACGTATAGATAAATATATCTTGAACAGTTGTATTAAAAAATTGAAATTTTTGAACGGACAGGTCATAAGCATTTTAAAAATGTCTGAACAGAACCGATTTTTCATCCAAAATTGAATTAATACTGAAGCATTATAATAAAGTAAAATATAAGTGACCTAGACACATACTTTGTGATATCAGAAATGGCCAGCTTGTGACATATGTGGTTTTCTTCTGAGACGGCCACTGCAACTTAACTTAATCTAACCTGGATATAATATAATTATGATAACTTGAGAATGCATTATATAGTCTTAATTAGGAATTAATGCATTACATTATTAACTAAATAGGTAAGGAAATAATATGTGATGTAACATAAAAACTATTATCTCTTTATTATAAATTATGACATTATATCCTTTATTTGATAAAATATATTTATTAGATATTACTATTTATGACTTCTTTCAACTGACCAAAATGAACAGCCTACTGAAAGTACATTCATATTGGTAACACAACAAAGGTTATTCTGTCATAAGTCCAATTAATGAATTTAAATTGAAGGTCTAAATTTAAGAGTTATACTCGTAACTTCGTTTATTCCAGATTAAATGTCATTGTGTTTATCCTACATTTTTATTCATAATTTATTTTTATTTTTCAGTTTTTCCTGGGGTTTACTTGTTCATTATTCCATAAATTTTTTAATTAGTTTTTTTTCTCAATCTGGAAAAACATTTTATGAAAAATCAATAAATTTTAAAAAAAAATTTTATGAAAATCAATATATTTTAAAGATTAGTTAGAAGTATATAATTGATCAAAACTGAATATAATTTACATTAACTCGTACGTCATCTTGCCTGAAATTTTATTCAAGAGTGACCCAATAAATGTCGCTAACTTAATAACGCGGGAAGACCAAAAAAGCATAAGAATAAAAATAAATAAGGCACATAAAAAAAATTATTAAAAAAGGAGCTAAATATTAAACATAAATAATTAAATAAATGTTATAATAATGAATATATAAGTAATCCGAAACAACATTAAACAATTAATTGTTTACAGGATACAAACAACCGCCCTGTGTGAGTTATGTCTGTATCTTTCTGTGTGTTTCCTTCGTTTTGAATTTATTTTATTTAAAAAAGTCCGCTGGACCGTTTCTTTTAATTGTATATATATATATATATATATATAAATGTTCATAAAGTATCGACCGTGAAATAGAAAGAAAATATAAGTTTATGAGAACTCAGTGGGAGAGATGAGAGATCTCTCTGAAAAAAATTTGAACCTGCAAAACTGACCGATTCCTGATAAAATTTAATTTTGTTTCTACTTCACGGTCGATACTTTTATCAATTTACATATTTATAGAGATGTATATCCATAGATAACAAGATTTCATATCAACACGTGAAATAACAATCAATGATCAAATCACAATATGAAAAGTGGAAAAAAATTATAACGTAACAAGCGGTCTTCGTCAGAGTCAAAAACCCAACTGAAACACCAGTTGAGATGTTTTCGCATCTGACTCTGACGAAGACCGCTTGTTACGGTTGAAATATCTTAGTCTGTTTTTCCATTTCATATTGTGGTTTGTTCATTGGTATCTATAGATATATTCATAGATCTCTCTCTTATATATATATATATATATATATATATATATATATATATATATATTATATATCACGAGATTCGTGAGTGTTCGTCCTTTTTCTTGTGTTCTCTAGTTGTAACTTTAATTATATATATATATAAAATAAATTGAAGAGAAGATCTACACGGATTGAATTCAGTAAGTGTGTATTTTATCTTTTTTTATGTGTCATATTATATATATATATATATGTATATATCCACTTAAAATTCGAAAAAACGATCCAAACTGGACGCAAATCAGTTCACAAACGAAGAAAAGCAACACAGAGAAAGAGACACACTTACAAACTCAAATTTTCGGATGATCCGTCTTCAGGAGAAAAGAGAGAAAGGGCGACCAAGCACGCCGGAAACACAACGGCAGGAAACCGTCCCGGCAACCGACCGTGCTGCCACGCGCGCCCGGTTCAGGAAGTAATGAAGTAGAGACGATCAGAAGAAAATTAATATTAAAATTAAAATTAAGAATTAAGAAAAGCAGTTCTGGTTGATTGAAGGTAAAATAAACAGCAGGAAGATAAATGAAGTATAAAAAGGAATACCGTGAAAAATACCTAAAAGCATGAAAAAGGAAGATAACAGAGTTGGTAAGGCGATGAGAAACAAATGAAAATACAAGGATAAGAACAATTAAAAATAAAAGTAATAATATAAAATAAATAAATAATTAAAGCAATTTAAAAAATAGGAATAAAAATAAATAAAATAAAATAAATTAGATAAAATAAAATAAATTAGATAAAATAAAAATAATAAATAAATGTTAAATAAAAAAAAAAAATATATATATATAAATAAATAAAATAAAAATAATAATAAAATAAAATTATCGCTTAAGGTTTAATCCGGGTTTGGAACGTGCCTTGAGCAAGCAAATATGTGCCTCCTCGGATGCTCTGAGGGTTACAGTATAGTCATCAGGAGGAATCTGTCGCAGGATCTGTACTCTGAAGCATATATATATATATATATATATAAACATTGGTATAACTTGGGAGAAGATCATCTTTTAAACATATATCATTAAATAACTTGCCAACTTTAAGTCTAGTATGTTTCTTACATACCTTCTCGAGTTTCCTATATTATTCCTCCATCTTTCCAGAAACTGACCGCATTCCGATTAATCATTTTTATGTTACATATATATATATATATATATATATATATATATATAATATATATATAGTTTACATCGGCCAGTGGACGCATTTACGTCTCCGTTCCTTCATTCTTTCTCCTTTTATTTTATTTTCTTTCTTTCTACTCTCCTGAAGACGGCAAGACGCCGAAATAATCGAGATTCGTGAGTGTTCGTCCTTTTTCTTGTGTTCTCTAGCTGTAACTTTAATTATATATATATATATATAATCAAAGTATTAAAACGGTCCAAACCGGACAGATATATATATGTATATAAAGATTTCACAAAAACACGTGAAATAGCAAATAATGATCAAACCACAATAGGAAATGGGAAAACAAGACTAAGATCTTTCAACCGCTTGTTACGGTTGAAAGATCATAGTCTTGTTTTCCCATTTCTTATTGTGGTTTGATCATATATATATATATAAATAGGTATCAGTATTTCGCCTAACCATATTGTACGTACGTCTTGTTTAATTTTTCTAATGCTGACTTTCTTGGTCAGCATTGTTGATGATGGAAGTTATAATTTAAGTATTCAAAGTGTGTGTGTGTGTGTGTGTGTGTGTGAAAGTGTATCTGTTTTTCAAGATCTATGGCACAACTCCATACGTTAGTAAAGCTGCTACACAATGAATATATTCATTGGTTTATCGATCTCTTGGGATTGCAGTCCGGAGTTACACTGGCACAGCCAAATGGCATATTTGATTGAGGAGTTGTCATTGTCTAACAGCCTCTGTGGTTAACGCACCATAGAGTGTTGGTGCTTCAAGTATCTCCAACCTCAACATCTAAATATATATGGTCCAATCCATCCGTATCATAAATATCATTAATGATCTTATTCAGAACTATTTTTTTTTTGCTTTTTCATTATTTATTTGATTTTGGTGTTATCTTATTATGTGATTTTACTATCTTCAGATGCATTATTACACACTGCACTTCAGATAACATGGCCTTTATATGTTTGATTGCAATGACAAACATTGTTTGCAATATGGGTATCTATTTTGACTACTGATCCTCACTAATCCTTATCAACTGGCCTAGATATAACATTCTTTCCAGGTCATACAATCTTGCAATGGAAATATATGATCCCCATATAACTAGACATAATCATGGTAAATGCAGAGTTTATCTTTCTTTAGACAGGAATACGTTGACCATGATAACGGTGTCATTATCCATGTATGCATTGTCAATTAGAATATTTTATTCATGGGCTCACTACAGTCAATATTAAAACAGATAACTATCATCCCGTATCTATTTCTCTTGCTGGATATATCCATTCATGAACTGCATTCATACTAATGTGCCTCAAATATGGCAGTTTCATTCCAGTTAACTAGAATAACACACTATACTTGTCTCTAATAAAAATATTTTAAATCAATGCAAGCAAATGAAACAACTACCAAAAGTTATTCGTTATTAAAGTTGAGTTTTAAATTTCTATAGTCTTTTTTTATTACCTAAATTAATAGAATTAGATTTTGTTTTTTTGCTTACACTATTTATTTAGTGATAATTTTAACAAACTTTTAGTATCCTGTAATTAGCTGCTTAGCCTAAAAAAATATTAAATAATTTAATGTACCATAACGCACAATTCCGTCCATGTGATGTTAATAAAATTATTAATTTCATTCTATCAAGAGGTTCTATTTTGGGGTATAATTTCATTAAGATCCTTGATTGTTGTAATATCTATTGTGTTTACAAGTTTTTTGAACATTTATTAAACATTTTACATTTTATTTTAAAAAAGACCATGTCCGTTCTTATAAAATCTGTGGTTTCTTTTCCAGTTAGAGTTTTTCTGACCTAATAAACCAAAAGTTTCGAAATTTTAGGGGTAACTATTTAAAAGAAAATAAATATCTAAAATACATTTTTAAGAAAATCTAAACTTACATTTGTAAGAATATATCACATTTTAAAGCAGGAATTTAAATATATATTTAAAATATCTATCCAGAGTTTATCTTAGTACATCATAAACAGGCAATATTTTTCCTTATTATTTCATCTATATTATACTATTTTCAACATATAAAATAATACATTCAACATATTACATTCGTTGCAAATAGTTTATAGCAATTTACAGTAAATAGTGTAATACCTTGGACAAGTAAAATTATTGTTATCACAAACATTGTATATTAAATGCATATCATATATCTAATACTTATAATAAATTACATAAATCCATAATAAATATTATGAAAGCAAATTCACATTACTTAGTTCAATACAGATTTGCACAAACTAATATGTTTAAACAATTTTAAGAGTCATTACAGTACACTTTACTCTCCAGTTTAATAATATAGAAGTAATGTTATTTTGATAAATATGACTAGGAAATTGTATTGTAATTTATATTACGTTAAAAAACATTAAATAACTGTAATTTTATTACCTATATATATATAAATGTCGTTTGCAAAGTTCTAGCACCATTTCATTGCAGACAATACACTAATACAGTGATAAGAAGACAGTGAAAATAATAAAATCTCTAACGATGATGTTGTAAAGTTGATAATGATGTAGCAAAGGAAGATCTGGAACACTCTCAAAACCCTTTTACTGACTCTTTTATAATTCTGCCCAGCTGATTTTTCTTGACTTATATTTAACGAAAAAATAATAAAACTTCGTTGACATCACAATAATTCAACTTTAATAACTCTGCCAGTAAAATAGTTATATATATATATTCATTTACAGTCTTTAATTTTCGGTTCAACCGTCTTCAGGAGGGATAAGAGAGGGAAACCAAGCGCACTAGTACAGACTGGTTGGAGTCTCAAACCATCTCTGTACCAGTGCGCTTGGTTTCCCTCTCTTATCTCTCCTGAAGACGGTGCAAATCGAAAATTAGAGATTGTAAGTGTGTGTTTTTAATTTCTCTATGTTTCTTTATATTCATTGAACTGTATTTGTCCATTTCAGATCGTATTTTCATCGAAAAAGTGTATATACATTCATTGATATTCAGTAGAGTTATCACTCTAGCTTCCTACGGGATTCTTTGCCTCCTGATAATGACGATGGTCGAAATATTGAAGTGAGTTATTCCTTTGTCTATCTGTGTGCTACCTACTTTTTAATTGGTTTATATATATATATCAATGATCAAACCACAATAAGAAAATGGGAAAGCAAGACTAAGATCTTTCCCATTTTCTTATGGTGGTTTGATCATTGATTGTTATTTCACGTGTTTATGTGAAATCTTTTATATATATATATATATATATATATATTATATAATATATGTTCATGTTCAATGATATATCATTCGTCTACTAGAACTGCACATAGGATATGTATAATACTGAGTTTATAATTGGAAAACCTTTGACCACACTCTTTCTTAAGTATAAGTAAGAATATTTAAAAATGATTAATTAACATTCGGTTGATTTTAAATTGCAATAATAGTAAATATAGATCATAATTTTACAACCATGAAATTTTACTGTGAAGTTACGATTTATTTTAGCTTTTTTCGGACTGCTATCACTAAGTGTATAAGTAAAGTAGAATATATGAAATGTTGAACTTTAATTGTTAGTACCACTGAGGTTATTATGATTAAGATTAGAAATAGAATTAACTGTCATACCTCATATATTTCTGTTTGAGTTTTCCGATCGGTGTCGGGCTTTAACCATTTTTAATCCCCGACAACGACTCCTTAGCTCTGTTCCTTTTAAAGATAGGTAACGAAACTGGTTCAAAAACTCCAGCAGGGCTATATGAGGTATGATGGTTTATCCTCTTTCTAATATTAATTAAATTTTAATACTTCAGCTTTGATTTGAGTTAAAAATTTATTTAAATAATCTTGTGCATAGAAATAAAATTACGACTATATAATAATAGAAGTTTTTAAAACCAATAGTCATAGCTATACTAATTACACCGTATTCAACTAGAGAACTGAAGCTATGCAAAATTGTACGTGGCTATTATTGGAATGGGTGGTTTGTTATGAAAACCAAATTCACGAGTGTTATTGTCCCGTATTTCATTCTTTTTAATGCATGTACGATTCGTATTAATTAACTAAGTTTCTTATTTAATTTTTTTTTATAACTCTATATCTCATAACAATTAACATTATCATTCTCGTTGCGTTGCATTATTAACTGCTAGCTAGACTTACCAGCTTAGCTTAGATAGATTAGTTTTAATTATAAATCAATCACACTTTATAAACTTAATGCTTCCATAATAGGTTTTAATTAAACTGTCTGAGAGTTTCAGTATTTCATGTGTAATTGAAGTCTGCCAGTTGATGCTTTGTATTTCTTATCTTATTGTCGAGAAGTCAAAAACTTTCTGAGACTCGTTTAGTTGATATTTTTAACCGATTTTATTACTAGTTTTACTCCTCTATCTTTAAAGTTTCTTTTCAAATGTCTTTAATTTTTTTTTCCAATTAACACAAAGACAGTTTTTCTATACGTCTTATTATTTGAATAAGAGGGATTAGTCTCAGCTTAAACTGAAATTTTTTTTGTCTATTGTTGATATATTCAAGTATTATCTTTTTTTTTTTTGAATAAATAGACCAGCAAAAGTGAAAACTTTATTTTCATTAAAAATAAAGTAGTAATTTTATCTAGATGGGTAAAAAGTTGTATTAAAAATAACTTACATTTCAATGACAATATGGCAAATCATGTTAAAGAAAAGTTAATTTCATGGAAATAGCTCTTTTCAATGTCACTTTTAGTAATCTTCACACTAATTTTTTTTCTAAATTTTTTTGATGCGTTATCATGATTATATTTAAAATATATTACCAGAGGATTTAACTTTGCAAAACAATATTAAATGCATGAACTTTGTTTTTGTGCAATCTAATAAAATTTCTTTCTCAAAACATGAATTATCCAACTAGAATTGCCTGAAGTTGTTCAAAAAAAAAAACAAAAAAAAAATATAAAGGGATTTTGAATGCCTCTCTATAGTTCTCTATGGAAGAACATAAACACAAATTACAGTGGGTGTTATGCTAGGAAGAGATTGGCTACATTCCAAACGTGTCAGCTTCCATTGCACAAGTTCATACATCAGCCGTCCATCCTCCAACTAATTCCAACAGTGTCTCCCTTTTCAACTTTGAAACGCACCAATTTAATCGTAAAAATAAAAAATTACTCTTTCGTTTCAAATCTAAATTAAATTCTCTGAAAAAGTCACATTTTTTTTTATTATTAGTTGATGGGATCATTTATTTTATCAGTTTTGATCTGCCAAAAAGTGATAAAATCTACTGACAAAAACCTCACTATAATTCCTTTTGATATACTCTTTCAAAACGAAATTATAACTTGTATTTATTTGTTTTTTACTAATATTCAGACCAATAATTTCTACTCTTATTGATGAAACACTCCATTTAGAGTAAACTATGTCCTACGTATTAATTACAGATTGAAAGAAAAATGTAGTAGCAAGCATCTGAAGTTCTACAGCAGAACAGCAAGTTAGAAACAATTTTGTGAGCTTATGATATGCATTCAACCTGAACTACGCAACAACCCTTATCCCTAACTTACGTGAATAATGAATAACTGAAAATGATTAATGAAAATTATCAGTAACAATTGACAAGAATATGATGCTATAATTAACTAATTTTAGTTATTCTTTCATTAATAGCTGATTACCTGTAACAGTAGCATTCAATTTACTTCAGGTTTGCCAGAAACTAAGTCATTTCTTTAAAAGGTTTACATGCATAATGTAATCCCTTTTGCATATATAACCGATTATTTATTGAATAAAAAATGCAACTGATATGATTTTTGGTATGATTTGTAATGATCTTTTATAAATAATATATTTTCAGGATACTGACACAGTTTAAAATCGTTTACAGGTGTTTTATACAGGACTATTCCACAATAATAATAATTATACGATAGAGTTAATGTATTTAATTGAAAAGTTTCAGTTTTGTACTTCACTAAGTAAATTTAGAAGATACTTTTTGTCAATTACTTGCTAGTTGATGCCAGCGAAGCTTTTCTCCACATATAGTATAGATATCATCCTCATTGCCTTTATTGATGCATTTAGATAGGTAAAATTAATGTTTTGGTAGAGCACTCTACTGCATGCTTTGATATAAGAAAAACTTTCACACATATCTACATCCAACAATAGCAACAGTTTTCAGGACAATATATCATTTCTCTGAGATTAATTGAAATAAAATAACATACTAAATTTTTTCGGGATGTTTGACGGGTACTTAACATCATATAGGATTCGGGCAGCTCAATATTTTCTCTGAAGGACGATATACTTAAGTTTATCAATTTCCTTGCATCAATATGTCATGGGCCACAGTGATATGATTGAACCTATGATCTGTCAGTCCTAAAGAGAGTACGTTGCTACTGCCCTATCCGGGCCGCCATCATATGAAATAGATAATACTTTAATTCTTTAGTTAATTAATTTAATTAGTTTTAATTGCTTGTGGCCTTATTGTGGCAATGCTTCACGATGGCTATATGAACGGCTACTATACTACTATACTACTAGACTACGACTATTATACATTGGCAATGTAACTAAAGCAACTCTGATGTTATATTCCTACATTTTGAAAATTCCTACATTGTTCTTTTTAAGAAAAAGTCATTTGACATAATATTGCCATCATTATACGAGACTGGTTGATATTGGCAATGGCTCTTAATATGCATTATTCATTTTATATGTTATAATTTTTTGGTATTAAGAGTCCATTAGACACTAATTTAAGTAAATCATTGCTAAATAGTTCTAAATATAGTTATTATTTTTGTCTTTTTAAAAGGTTTGTTTTTTTTAAATTCAATTACGCTGCAAAAGAATGACATAGTGTAGGTACACTCGTTAAATATATATATATATATGAAGTAAAATTAGAATTGTTTTAAAGGCTAAACCAATAGTGAAGGAGTATTTAGTTAGGACAAGTGTCGTGAAAGAAGACAAATATGCTAACAACATTAGGACCTTTTGTAATTACAGGGCCAACTTGGTTCACTCGGCTGAGACCAATCCCTTCATGTGAGGTTACTTCAACATGTTCAATATAAAACATTCTTCTCTTAGGTGCTGTTTATGTTCCTGACTAGTATGTAATTAGTGTTAGATTAGTTTTCATGCTACATTTATATTCATTGTTGAATACGAAACTTTTCTGAAATAAAAATAAAGCTGAATATTATCATTAATGTTACATTTATATTCATTGTTGAATACGAAACTTTTCTGAAATAAAAATAAAGCTGAATATTATCATTAAATGTTACATTTATATTCATTGTTGAATACGAAACTTTTCTGAAATAAAAATAAAGCTGATTATCATTAAATGTTACATTTATATTCATTGTTGAATACGAAACTTTTCTGAAATAAAAATAAAGCTGAATATTATCATTAAATGTTACATTTATATTCATTGTTGAATACGAAACTTTTCTGAAATAAAAATAAAGCTGAATATTATCATTAAATGTTACATTTATATTCATTGTTGAATACGAAACTTTTCTGAAATAAAAATTAAGCTGAATATTATCATTAAATGTTACATTTATATTCATTGTTGAATACGAAACTTTTCTGAAATAAAAATAAACCTAAATATTATCGTACATGTTACATTTATGATCAAACCACAATAAGAAAATGGGAAAACAAGACTAAGATCTTTCAACCATAACAAGCGGTCTTCATCAGAGTCAAAAACCCAACTGAAACACTAGATGCACAGAACATCTGGAGGGGTTGACAAGAGTCGGAGGGAAGAGTGGTATTTTAAAAGGGCTAATGTCTACTAATGTCCAGAAAGGGATGTTTGGGGAAACAAAGGAGTACAGTAAGAAAGAGTAAAAAACTATCCGCTAGCTGTCAACCCTCTTTGAAGAGGCTATTGCCTTCGTGACGAATTCTTAAGTCTTGTTTTCCCATTTTCATATTGTGGTTTGATCATTGATTGTTATTTTACGTGTTTATGTGAAATCTTTTTATCAATTTTACATTTATATTCATTGTTGAGTACGAAACTTTTCGGAAATAAAAATAAAACTGAGTATTATGGTATAAGTTAAGTCAGAAATATTTGTACCATCTCATATTTTATTTTAATGGCTGCATTAGTTGTATACTCTAAGAGTGATGCCATAAATTGTTTGTGTAATTCATTTTATTGACTTCTTTTTTAGTCGTAAGAATCAGCTTCTTAGTACATTAGGTAAACAAGCAACATAATGTATAAGCGGTTTTTGAAGACACAACATACAAGACAAGACTTCAAGTATTCAAGTATACGTGTATTGAATGAAACTAACTTTTGCCGTACAAACAATATCCGCATAACTAAACCAATCACAAAGTGTTTGGACTGTTGGCTAGCATAATTGCCAAATTTTCCGAAGGTTAAAAATAACTGTATTTATTTATCTTCTTTTTTTTTTGCTACCATTAATTATTGATATTTCAAAATTCTGATTACTAGATATTCTATTACAATCTTACACACATGAGCTTTTTAAGAACTTGTTTAAAACACAACATTATATGAGTATCAATAGCAAAATACGTTCACTTGCTAGCTGCACAGTAAATTATTTTGCTTAAATAATTTGATGAATCAAAATTTGTTTGAAATATCTATTTAATTTGGATAGGAAAGAGGGTTGATGAAAAATAAATTTGTGATGACATCTATATATAAAATTTTAAATTAGTCTGATATATCCAGTAAGACACGTAAACAAAATGACAGAAAGCTTAGTCATTAATTAATTTAAGAAGTCAATAAATGAATTACACAAAAAATGTATGGCATCAGTCTTAGAGTACGACCAATGGAGCCATACAACTAAAATATAAGATGGTACAAACATGTCTGACTTTACTTATACAATGATAGTCAGTTTTATTTTTATTTCAGAAATATTTCATACTCAACAATGAATATAAGTTTTATTTTTATTTCAGAAATGTTTAAGAACAAACGAAACTAACTAAAATTGAGAGCAATATTATTAAAGTTGAAAAATCAGAAAAAGATATTTGTTTATGCTGCTGAAATATATTGAAACATCGTATTCAGAGCTGAATAAAAAACAAACTCACGACTTTAAAAATCACTTTGTATTTCAATAGTTCCAAATTTTGTAGTTTTTAATAGTGTGAGCGAATTTTATAGCTTGTACAACTACTTGCTGTACCCGGCTTTGGTCAAATAGATTTGTTCAATAACAAGTGATGCCACACAATTACTTCTTACAAACTAAACTTTTTCGCTGATGAATATTAAATAAAATTCTGAGTTTCTTCAGCGTAGGCATATTTAATGAAGTAAAGTTTGCAGTGTTATGTATTTATGTTTTCACATTTTTGTTTAAAAATCATATATTATGAATTATTCCAAAAAACTTTTTTAAATAATGCATTTATTTTAAACAAGAAAATAATGTTAACAGTCTACAAAGAACAATTTTTTTTTGTATTTAGGAAATAAGGAAAGGCAAAGTTAATTTGTGTTGTTTAAATGAAATTACCTAAACATTACATACCAATAATTACCAAGTGTAGCAAAAGTTAAACAGAATCAATCAGAAAAAAAAATATTGCACCTTCATTATGCATTTAATCTTTGGACCTACTTTTAATTTAAACCTTCATAGAAACTTCCAATATTAATACAAATTAGCAAGTAAAATTATCATAGCATTAAGAAAGAACAGCAACTTTACAGAGAGTGATAGGTGTATTGTTATTTTCATCTAAGATAAAGGGTAAAGTAAATAAAATTTTAATTTTATTTAAATTAAATGACAGCATTTTCCTTTTATTTTCTACATGTGCTACAGTGAAAACGTTAAAATTCTACTACTGTTTACAATTTGTGTAAAATATAGAATAATAAAAACATTCAGTTAAACTACGTTGTGATTGCCAGTTTTTACCTGATATTTTATAGCAGTTAAAGAGAAAGTTAGTGTGCATTGAAATATTAACAGACAAGTCAACATTTATGTTTATATTGGGGAATTTCTAAAATTATGTCTCTTCACACACACACACACACACACACACACATACACAACAAAAGTTTAATATAAAAAATACAACGCCTTTCAAACACTTAGCATTTTTCTTCAAAAGGCGAACACTGAAGAAGAACATTAAGTGTTCGAAACGCGTTGTTATTTTTAATATTAAACTTTTTTTTTGTGTGGAGACAGAATTTTACAATATGAGTAAATCACACACTATAACAAATAGCACAAGTAATGAACTTGTGTTTGTGTGATAAATCTGGACTACTAAATCCGTTAGAATGATTAAAGATCATCTACTTTATATACCGTAGAGTTTTTCAGTAAAGGGCTTTCCTTTTGATGGACTTGTATATTTAGGGTTGATGCCTCTTGATTGTACAAGAGAAAATGTATGGCTCGTTTTAAGAATATAAAGTGGGTATTGCAACATTACTTTGAGGACTAATGGTTTTGAGTTCTTATCCGTCCAAGAGTTAATCATGCCCAATATAGCTTAGCATAGCAATCTATCAGTAACTAATGCATTTACTATGCTCTGGTTATTAAATTTTCATTTTCAATAATCTTAATTTGTGACAATATCAGTGAAAAAACTTCCTGAAGAAAACTGAAAGTAGAGAAAAGTTACTACATTTTATTTATAATAAAAATAGGTAAAATCGTCATACCTCGTAAGATGATCCTGGAGTTGGAGCGCTTTTGGATTCTAATATAAATCATACTAACCTAAGTGGTATTAACAATATACACGTACTACATTTTAGTTCTTTTTTTTAAAAAAAAATATCTTCTTGATTCAATTTCTAGATTTAGGTAAATGGCTGATTTAGGTGGGAGGTTGAGTTTCTAGTTACTTGTGTAGGTTGTTTTGATGATATTTTATTACGTAAATAGTTCCACTATATTTCTAGACCTAATTTATGTATTTAGATATTATTTATCACCAGACTGTTGAAACTAACCTAATATTAAGATTAATTAATTTTTATGAATTCTGAAAGCACTTGATTGCTGACAGTAAAAATTAAACAGAGAACATCACCTTTGAACTGTAGAATACAATTTTTTTCTTTAAACATTTTCCGTTCAAAATAAGGAATACTTTTGAGAAATAATTATTTTTTTATTAATTGATGGTCGTGTTTCCAAACCTTTCGTGGTTTCCGTCATCATATATAATTTAAAGATCCTCTTCACTTGGGGGTGTACCTGTTAATGATAAAAAATATTTTTAAAAGAACATACCTTTTTTTAACACTTTTCCATATCTTACCAGGAATACATATCTCGGTAATTTGGAAGAAAACAATGTTATTTTTGATAAGCAAATTTTTAAAATTCTGCTAAATTAGCAAACATTTATTCTTTTATATATATATATATATATATATATATATCAGTTCACAAACGCAGAAAAGCAACACACAGAGAAAGAGACACACTTACAAACTCAAATTTTCTGATGATCCGTCTTCAGAAGAAAAGAGAGAATGGGCGACCAAGCACGCCGGAAACACAACGGCAGGAAAACCCAAAAAAGTTTCCGGCGTGCTTGGTCGCCCATTCTCTCTTTTCTCCTGAAGACGGATCATCCGAAAATTTGAGTTTGTAAGTGTGTCTCTTTCTCTGTGTGTTGCTTTTCTTCGTTTGTGAACTGATTTGCGTCCAGTTTGGATCGTTTTTTTGAATTTTAAGTGGATATATATATATGTAAAATTATCATCAGGATAACAAACATTTTAGAGTGAACTAGCTACATAGTAAATCAAAAAATAATAAGAAAAAACAAGGGTAAATAAAGAAAGTTAAAAACTAAAGTGTAAAATAATTATTAATGTAGATCTATGAAAATAAAGAAATCTAAGGGAATTAGGGTTCTTTATTTCTTATGAAGAACTCTTTTCTCGGTACTTGTTAATGCTGCCGTCGGTTGACTGTAGATTTTATCGCCGTCGTAGATTTTATATTAATAAGGGCTTAATTACTATTATTCCTTCTTTATCTTTTTTTGATTTCTTTTTTGTTCTAATAATACGGCTTGTCCCCCTTCTTTAAATTTATTGGGTGAAATTATATTAATTAATAGAATTATATCTTGGTGTTCATTTAGATTTTTTTTCTTTATATTAGGTTCATTTTTAAGTTGTTGTTACAGAATTTATTTATATTCTTATACTCAGCATGGTGTTTTATACTCTGCCATAAAAAATTTTAGTTCTATTAATTATCGTGAATTTTATTTGTTAATTTTACATTGTCTACAAGGCGCGCTGCAGTCAACCGACGGCAGAATTAACAAGTACCCTTTTCTCTTGTTGTCTCTATCTCTTTTCTCCTGATGACGGTTGAATGAAAAGTTAGAGACTGTAAGTTTATTTTCTATTTATTGTGAATCTATAGTTTACTCTAAAACTGATATACATATAGTTAGATCTTGTGTGTGTTTGTTTTAAAAAAAATATTTCTTAAATGAATCTAGCGCACACTTCCGGCATAGTGATTTTCATAATGTTTAAATGAATTTTTTTGAGAGAGAGTAAATGATGGTTAAATGGAAAGGAGACATATACACAAAGTTAGGGAAGAGAAGGGATTGCGGTTTGAATCAAAGTGGAAATTTCGGAAGTGCTTTTGTGCACGATAAGCAATGTGGGTGGGTAGTGAGGAATTGTGGGTTTCTCTAGAATAGGGGACGTCTCCGTCCAGTAATGGGCAAAAAACCCTACGTCCCTTCAACCACCTTCGCACAATTCCTATTTTCAACGCCCTAACAGATCATATCGACGACGACTCTTTCCCTTTATTGCCTGATATAGTCTAATAGCACTCTTTTATATAGACCAATCAAAACTCTGTTAATTTAAACTGTCTATTACTATTCTTGGAAACTAATTTTTTCCACAATAACATCCAACTGTAATAAATAAATATCAGTCTAGCTGGAAAGAAGAAAATAAAAATCCCTAATGTCTACTCAATGTTACTATCGATTTACTTATTGTAAAGATCAGAGACAATCATATAGTTATAACATCTGGCACTACATTAGAATACTATATTACGTATAATTGAAGTAGGCCATATTTCTAATGTAGTGCAATCTGTTATTATGTGGTATTTACTCATTGTAGGGTAAAAATCTAATGAAATGGTCTCCACATATAAAACTTTTAATGATATAAACAACGCGTTTCGAACACGTAGTGTTCTTCTTCAGGCATTAACTAAAAAATACAATGACACCAGAGAGTTATCTATAGTACAAAGTAAATAAGTACAAAAATTAATATAAAATAAAATAAGACAGAAAGTACGAACCTAAGGGTGAGGGCCTCTGAATAAGACTGACTGGAAATGGAAAGGACATGGGTGGGGGTATATAGGGTACAATATTTCGTTATAGCTCTGTGTGTTATTTTTTCAATATGTTTCCTACACTTAGTCTAAAAGAAAATGTAAAGGCTCAGCCTAACTTTAGAGAAAACTCTACCTGCTCTAATAAGAAACAGATGTACCCTATATACCCCCACCCATGTCCTTTCCATTTCCAGTCAGTCTTATTCAGAGGCCCTCACCCTTAGGTTCGTACTTTCTGCCTTATTTTATTTTATATTAATTTTTGTACTTATTTACTTTGTACTATAGATAACTCTCTGGTGTCATTGTATTTTTTAGTTAATGCCTGAAGAAGAACACTACGTGTTCGAAACGCGTTGTTTATATCATTAAAAGTTTTATATGTGGAGACCATTTCATTAGATTTTTACCCTACAATAGGCCATATTTATTTTTACATATTTCAATATATATCAATATATATATATATATCAATATATATATTCAATATATATATTTCACGTGTTTATATGAAATCTTTTTATATATATATATACAAAATATCACAATAAAACGTGATATTAATATATATATATATATATATATATATATATATCTTCTCCTAAGCCTCCAAAAACTGCTGGTGGTATGGTTCAATGTGGACGTCGTGGATGTCTTACTTGTCCTATCATCAATCCTGTTCCTTCCTTTACCTCTTTTCATAGTAAACGCACCTACCCTATCTCTCACAAGACCTCTTGTACCTCGGGTAAGTGCGTTTAACGTTTGGATTGCACCCAGTGTGATTCTTTTTATGTGGGATTGGCTTCCTCCAAGCTAAGCCTGCGTTTGAATAATCACAGGTCGTCCGTTGGCAAACGCAGTGACCTTCCCGTTGCTACTCATGCCAGTTCTCACGGACTCAGATTCAATGACTGTCTCCGTGTACAGGTTCTGAGGCAGATTGATCAGACTAATTCGAAAGTCACTCTGAGAGCTTCAGATGAAGCACTTATTAGATTTCTCGGTGGGAAATCGGCTCCTGGGCTTAACCTCAATCGTTGAATTTTTTTCCTATAAGCTGTTATCAGCTTTTAATTTTATTATAGTTAAATATTTTCATTCTTTTAATGAACTATGTGACCCTGATGTTTCACCTATTGCTATTGCAGTATTTGACTCCATACATTACCAAATTATAAATATATACATTTATTATTCAGTTTTAGGTTCTCATGGTCTATGTATGGCTTTTTTGATCAATTTTGTATGCGTGTAAGAGAATGGGAGTCTATCCAATGATTGTTGGCTCACTACAGATCATAACCTTAATATATTATGGTATTTACTAAGTAGTAATTGGTAGGTTTAATTAAAATGTCGGTTGAATGGTTTTTTCGTTCGTTTATTAAATTACCATTTTTTATGTTTATATATCTGTAATTCTTCTTTACGTTATGTCTCAGTCCTTTCTGTCCGCTTTTTATGAAGCCCTTTGAATTTCTTATACTGTCAGGTTCATGCCCACATTCTGTTTGGTAGGTTGCATAATTAGATTTGTTTGTATTATTAAAATAATGTTCTTTAATTTGTTCTTTAAACTTTAGTTTTAGGATTCTTCCCATTTATCCTGTATATATTTTTTTACCATTTATAGCTGTATATATACTCCTCTTTTTTCATATTTATTGATTTAATTTTCCTTTGAGTTATCTGGTGTTGGATTTATTGAATTATTTGTTTTAAACCCTATCTTTATATCATATTATTATTTTATTATTATTATTATTATTATTATTATTATATTATTATATTATTATTATAATATTTATTATTATTAGTTAGTTCATAATTATAATTTCTTTTATTAGTTCTAGTTTTTAGCACTTTGTCTATTACGCTTGCATTATATCCATTATTATTTGGAATTGTTTTTATTACATTTTATTTTATTAAAGTTAGTTGGATTCATCAGAATTTTCATTGATCTGTCTATCATATAACGGTAAGCTGCTAATTTTAGTTGCTTAGGATGAATTGAAATTTTATGTATGGTGTATTGTTTTCAACCTCAATATTTTTTATATTAATTCAAAATATATGAGGCATGAATATGTAATCAAGAGGACAAACATTATGATCCATCTGCAAGAACTTATCAGATTGGGCCATAATATTGCTTCTTCTTTCATATACCGAAAGGTTGTCAATTTCAACTGAAGGGTGAAAAAAAATCTTTAGGAGGACAGGAAGTAGTACAAATAAGAAATAGATTAGGGCTGGTAGACCTCCAGCCAGCGTCCACCCAAAAGGGATGTCTACCTGCGGTCACTCGGTTGTGACCTCCACTACCCCCACACATCCCCATATGGCAACAAGGTGAACGCAGGTATGGAGGGATGAAGCTCATTGTACCACCATATACCACCATATGTAGTGGATATCACACTTTATGTTCTGTTATATTGGTATTACTGACATTTCGAAACCCATGCCCACATTCATTTGAGTAAATTGGCATGATACTATTAATGACAAGGAAAGCCAAAATATAGCTGAGCAGGTTAGTGATTAATCAAAAGGAAAATAAATACAAAAAATTAGTTTTTGAAATACACCTAAATATTAATTATAATGAAATAAATGAGGGTTTTTTTTACAAACAAACAAAAAGTCGCACATAAATATATTTCTTATTACATTAAAGTGACTTGAGTAAATAAAATAAATATTTTTTTCACTAAAATTAGTAAATTATGAAGATAGATTTATTTTTAAAAAGTTGAACTTCTGCCTAAGGCAAAACCACTGTTTTAGTATGCTATACAAAATGTCTATTCATTACATAATGCAGAAAGACTAATGGAAATGGTAATGTTCAATAACGATCTCAAGACAGGCAAGTAAAATTTAAACTTCACTTTGCTACTAATTTATACCTTGCTTGGAAACAATAGGCGAATAAAAAGCCTTAATAATGCCTGCATTGAATTATTCAGTAAACTCCTGTTTCTATATGATTTTAACTGGAATAGATTTAAATGAGTTGAGCGTGTTCTAGAACTCATCTCATCTTATTATCGTATATTGTCTTAACAAGTTTGTACCGAATATTGCCTGAGAAAACCGAATATTGTTGCAGATGGCTTCTAAATATTCCTGTTATTACTATAGTTGTATTAAGGTATTTCATTACTCTTTACAAAACATAACTTTATTGATGAAATAACACTACATCTGCACAAATAACAAAAGTTGGAGATATAGCTTTAAAAATAAGTTAAAAAAACACAATACGTTAAAGATAAGGTTGAAAAGGAAAAAAACCATAATACTACACTATACAACATGGTTAACTTAACTATATTTTAAAGCTTGTCATTTTTGTCAATATCAACGAACGTTAATACTAAATTAATATAACTTATAATTATAAATATAATATACATAGTTAACAATCAATAATCGAACCATCATAAGAACTTTAAAAAAAAAAGACTAAGATCTTTCAACTGTAACAAGCGGTCTTCGTCAGAGCTAAAAACCAAGCCTGTAGCCCTCTACCGGAATGTTTTTTTTTTAAAGAGTAAAAAATAATAGCATTGGATCTGGTAATATATTGACTAAATTATTAATACTTCCATCTAGGTTAGGTTAGATTAGGTTACAGTGGCAGTCCCACAAGGGAACACACTTAGGCCGAGCATTGGCCCTTTGTGATACCACACAATGTAGATTGATTCTACAGTGGGAGTCCTAAATTTTGCATAACTCAAGTGTATTTAGAGTAGGGATCTTTAATGAGTACCTGACATCGTACAGGCTCGGGACCGACAGTTTAACGTCCTTCTCGGATGGACGACGAGCTCAGATTTATTCACCTCCCGCTTGAATAAATCGATGGCAATTTGGCCATTGAACCCCGGTCCAATCAGTTCAGAGGTAAGCACGTAACCACTAAGCTAGCCTGACCCCTATACTTCCATCTAATAACTTATTGAATATTTATTTCTTATGAATGCATTTTTTTATTGTACCAGCCTCAAAATGAACCCAGTTGAATTTTTGACTCTATCGAAGACCGGTTGTTATGGTTGAAAGGTATTAGTCTTTTTTTTTTCAATTTCTTATTGTGGTTTGATCATTGATTGTTATTTCACGTGTTTATGTGAAGTATTATAGTAGTTTATAAAATATACGAACATTAATAAAACTTCAATGAAACTTTTACTATTGAACTTTGTGAAGTATTTTTTTTTTAAATTACTGTTTTTTTTAAATTACTATGTGATTACTGGCATAATAATAACAGGTTAATAACTCACATCACTCCTTGGGTACATCAGCACGTCCCAACCGAAAAATATTGATGTGCCCTTTTTATATTTGATATTTTTCTTCCATATCAACAGTGTAACAAAACATTTCTTTTTTTTTTTAACGGTAAACTGTCAATTTTATTTGTTGTTTCTGTAGTTTTGAAAAGTATTTGAGAATAAGGTGTTCGTAGATAAAAAATTTATGAAAAGGAAAGAAAATAAAATGCTGAAAAATTGAATTTTTTTTTGCTTAAAAAAAGCTCATTCCAACTAAACAGAAAATTTATGAAAATTTTATTTAGTTATTTATATATTTAAAACAACATCATTGTTTATATATCACTTAGAGAAATCTAAATTATGTAATACGAATAAGGTAGGCTCCATATCGACGAAGCTTTCATACGTTCCATCACATTCCATATTAGGTATCATAAAGGCATCATATTACCTTTATGAAGTTAAAGATGTTAATTATATTATTATTATTATTGTATGGAAGAACTGTAATTATTCAGAATAATAGCTTGAACATTGTGATATATTTTATAGCATTAATGATATGGTTACCGTTGACAGGGTGTTAAATATGCAATTATAATATAAAAGAACTCTAATTTTAATACATGTAATTTTGCTGTTACGAGCAAAGAGTAAAAATAGTAATAACGTTCAAATTTCCTTGCTCATAAATACAAAAATCGTATTTTCTTGTACCCAAGTACCCACATGAAAGTTGATAATTTTTCCTGGATTTTCCATCATTTTTTTACCTACATCTGGTACTTTTTTATATACCAAAATATACGAGTGTTTGTTAAAATGAGGTTGCTTTTAATCTATGTAATCATTTGTGATCATTTCAACGCCTTTTACGAATAGTATTTCATCTGGTAATATATAGATGAAATTATTAATGCTTCCATCTAATAAATTATTGAATATTTATTTCTCATGAATGCATTTTTTTTGTACCAGTCTCAATAAACTGAAAATTGATCTTTTAATTACAAAATAATTATGCATATTTTGTGACATAGTACTTCAGTTGTTAATGATTTTAAACATCTATGTGTATGTTTACGAAAGATATAGCGGTAAAGTTTATCAAGTTACTTTATACATCTCTTAGTTTATCAGAAGATCAAAAAAAAATTGCATCATAAAAATATAAATTCGTATCATATTTTACAGCAAAGAAAAGATCACTTTTCATGGTCTTACGTGTTAAAGTGGTCATTCAGTCATTGTTAACAATCAGTACAAATAGATGAAACCTTGCTCCAACTAATTATTTTATAACTTGTAACAGAGCAATTATTCTCATTGTCATTACTGTATTACTATACCATTCTATCTAAAATGAAATGCATTTTTCACTCTTGCAGTAAAATTCCGTCCGTTCTTTGATAAAATGGCATATACACATAAAATGAAAATAAACTGAAATTGGTTATATGCGACAGCTATTCCAGCACACTATTGACCCCAATTCCAATATACATATATCAAGTCCATTAGCACACCACGATTGTCTGCGCCAAACTCTTTTACAATATCAATATGAAATACGTCAATTTTTAAACATTGACTCTGAAATGAAGTATTATTTAGAACAAATATATTAATATTAAAGGCCACATTTATTGCATTTCTTAAAACTTCATTATTAAAACATTATTTCTCTTATACATAAAAAAAAAATGAAAATATATAGATTTTGAACTACATGATACGCATAATAATTTGATTTTGATGTAAAAATTTAGCCAACTAAACTTTGAAACACATTGTCCTATATGAATGATCAAACCACAATATGAAATGGGGAAAAAAGACTAAAATCTTTCAACCGTAACAAGCAGTCAGAGTCAGAGTCAAAACCCAACTCAACTGACGAAGACTGGTTTTGTCTCAGACGAAGACGACTTGTTACGGTTGAAAGATTTTAGTCTTTTTCCCCATTTCATATTGTGGTTTGATCATTGATTGTTATTTCACGTGTTTATGTGAAATCTTGTTATTGCACTATATGTATATATATATGTCCGTGTGTGTGTATTCGTCAAATTACCTTTTCTGAGGTTGCCTTTGGCTGCAGAATTTACTTCCACATAGCTAGAATGCCTTAAATAATAAAATAAATACATCATGTATTGATTAAAATATTATTTCTGTTTTTGTACTAACCAGATTGAGCGCTTGAGAATACTAACTTGGTTTGGAAGTTAAGAGTTACTGCTCAATAAATAATAATTATAATTGCTTACCCACTAGAAAACATAGTCTAGCTCTACTTGTACATGGGACATTTTTAGTTAGCATAGAAAATGTTCTTAAAATTTAGAAATTATCTTGTATTAAATCATAGTTAAAATAAAAAGTAATAATATATTGGCAAAGATTATATTTATTTTTGAAATCCATTTTGAGAAATTAAGTACTCGTACAACGTAATGATGCCATGAGCGTTTAATAGTGTGACTCAATTAGGCTATCGAAAGCTATGTAAAACATAATTAAACACATACATATTGTTATTACTACTGATGTATGTAAATATCGTATTAATATAGAAATCATTCAATCCTTATGAATTGTTGTTGGAACGCCCGTCCGGTTTCTTGTGTAACGGTACTTTTAAAAAATAATATTAATAGTAAAAATCAGGGATTTACTGGCACTACTTGTTTGATAAGCATTTATGTCTAGGGTCCTTTATTTATTATCAGTCCCACTTTTAGATAGGTGCAAAACCCTTGCACCTGTCTATTTATGTCTAGGATCTTTTATTTATTATCAGTCCCACTTTTAGATAGGTGCAAAACCCTTGAAATGTGACTACAACTATTCAGAATGTATGGCAGATGTTTATAATAATGTTATAATAGAATGAAATGTAATTATTTAAAATCAACTCATTGCTTTTTTCTTTTTATGCTACTAAGGAAAACAGACCTGAGGAGTAGTGTTTTGTGACAAGTTGTATGTAAAGTGGAATAGGGCCTCATGAGCGATTTTATAAGAACAGCTTTGTATTGTCAATAGCAGACACCAAAGCATCAGCAGCAGACAGATTTGTATAAAAAAACGTAAATGTTTGATTTATGATAGAATTTGAACGCTTGTGAAAGTGACACTGGTCAGACTGCCTATAAATCATTATAAAATTAAACACAAAACTCGCTAATTACAGGATAAAGTTTCATTAAAAGCAAGAAAAACTCATTAATTAGACTGTAAATATGTTTAAAAATATCAAGATTTATGAGTACGTATAGATTGCTGCCATTTGAAACAATTATAAGTCTCTTGAAATGGAGCTTTAAAACTTCCTTTCCTTTATTGTGCTGATTTCGTTTAATAATATTAGAATAACTATAAATAAGAATAGTAAATTTTCATAGAAATATGATGTGACGCATCATATAGTAGAAATACTCACAGTTTACGCTATATTTCCGTATTAAATTTCTTTAAAAGATGAATATCTCTTACTAACATTCACTTACTCATTTTATAAGTTAGTTAATGTAAAATACAGTAGGTTTAATGAAAAGTTACTTTTCCATGTTCACAGATTCACAGTTTTTATGGTCCTTTAAAAGTTTTCATGACTACTGGATAGATGTTATTTCCTATGACCGGAGACCAACAAATATATCCACCCACAATAGTAAATAGCAGTTCCAGACCAAAGGCCTTCTCCTACTTGATTACTGTACTACTATAACTTGGACTGTCAGTAGTTCAGTTCAGATATTAAGTTTCTTTGTATCGTAATGTCATCACATTCACAGTCATATGGTCTTGTGGGTCATAGTTTTCTGTAGTGCAAACGTTTTTTTTAGTCATGAGTTCAAAAAACAAGTCAGTGGATGATAATTGTTCAATGAGGTTGTCCTTTACTGGATTGAGAGCCTGTATAAGGATGAGATACGTACGAGTAGGTAGTTTATTGTCTTCATTGGATAATTTCCTCGATCTACAACAAAACATATAAACCTTTAACAATTCACACCATTTCAGAAATCATTATAGAATTTCACTGTCATAGAATTTTTAGTAAAGAAAATAATACTATTCTACGCTTTCATTTCTTTTGAAGGATGGGAAATGTGTCATCTACGATCTAACTAACCTTTTGAATATTATATAATGTTTGTTTATTTGAGTAATCTCAATATATTTAATATTTTATTTTTTCTAATCTCTTTACAATATAAATATATAGAAAGATATTGTTAATATAATTACAAAGAAGTGATATAAGTTTATTAATTTTGTAAAGTAATAGTGATAGTAAAACAATATGCAAACTAAGAACATTGCATCCCTTCCTTTTTGAGCCTAAAATGTAGTGAGTTCTTCTATCTAAGCTGAACCTAAACCAACATTATCAAAATCTACCTAACCAAAGCAAAATCGGCCCTTTATACTCTCTTAAAGAGTATGCAATTTCTTTAGAAGTGAATTGACGGAGGGACGATAGTCAACTAAATATAAATATATATAAAAATGAAAATACTAAACAGTCCAAACCGGACAGATAAATCAATGAAAAAGAAAACACATAGAAGAAACAGGAAAACTTACTGTATTGATATTTTGAACTAAGTTCGTCGTCAGGAAGAGAGTAGAAGGGAAGAAGAAGAGATACGTGCGTTCACGTGTACCAGTGGAATTAAATTATTCTAAATATATATATAAAGATTTTGCATAAACACGTGAAAAAACAATCAATGATCAAACCACAAATGAAATGAGAAAACAACACTAAGACCTTCCAATCGTTACAAGTGGTCTTCATCAAAGTCAAAAACCCAACTTCAACGTCAGAGTCATCAACCCCAGTTGGGTTTTTGACTCTGACGAAGACCGCTTGTTACGGTTGAAAGATCTTAGTCTTGTTTTCCCATTTCATTTCATTTGTGGTTTGATCATTAATATATATATAGTTTTAGCTGACACATGTTTCTTAACAAGTTTCTCAATTTTTCTAAATAACACTCTCGTTATTTCGTCTACACAATAAAGTACATCTGCTATAGTTGACATGTTTCGAATGATCAACATTCATCATCAGGACGTGAAAAAGATCTAAGGTGAAATATCTGGTTTATATATACATGGAGAAGGTAAAAGAGGTTGTTTTACGAAAATTTACGAATATATAGTTTTGTATATACATCAAAACTTTAAACGGTCCAACAAGACTACTAGTTTACAAAGAAAAGAGAAAAACAGATAAAAACACACACAAAAAAGACTCACAACGATATTTCGACATTCGTTGTCATCGGGCAGAACTAGTCCCTTTGAGTAGCTGAAGCTAACTTGGGTTAGCTACTTCTGCCCGATGACGACGAATGTCGAAATATCGTTGTGATTCTTTTTTGTGTGTGTTTTTCTATCTCCTTTGTGAACTATATATATATATATATATATATATATATATATAGGTGTTTAATGTAATCTAGATTCGGTCAATTTTCCAGGATCAAAATCAAACTCTCAATGCCGACGTTTCGGTTTTATTTAAAAACTTTTTCATAGGTCTACAAACAAAGGATGACAAGAAATCATATATAAACATCAACATATAACTAATATCAAAATGGAATATTACAGTTGTGAAAAACACCGATATTCCTAGAAAATTGACCGAATCCCGATTACATTAGACACCTATTCTATCCAACGGTTGATATATTATTGAATTATATATATACATATATAGAAAGAAAAGATTCTATATATATGACTTAAAGTAAAATTGATAATATCTTAGCTTTATTTAATTTATGAATAATTCTATTTCTAAAAGAAATATATATTGAATGTTCAATTAGTCAAACTTACTATAGTTTATCTCTAATAAGGTTGTATGTATATCATCATGTTTAGTGCTCAAATGAAGTAGCTCATTGTAACAATTTCGGTGATGTGTAATAGGACTCGTCATCTTTATTAATTGGTAATTCTAGATGCTTGAAAGTTGTCTGCACTGATTCAATGTAGTAGGGGAAACTGAACTCCTCCATTGTGTTACATATTGTATGATCAGTTAAGAATTCACTTGGTGGAACTGATATCTACCTAAACGAAC
The DNA here is from genome assembly GCA_026182355.1 of Hermatobates lingyangjiaoensis. Lineage (NCBI taxonomy): Eukaryota > Metazoa > Arthropoda > Insecta > Hemiptera > Hermatobatidae > Hermatobates > Hermatobates lingyangjiaoensis. Next base: position 561,271 of record JAPFBL010000181.1, on the reverse strand, counting down.
ACAGTTTGCTAGATATATCGGTAACTTTTCTGTCATTCTATATTATTATAATATATGTTATTATTATTTATTTATTATTGTGAACCTTAATAAGAAACATATAAATATCTATCTGATTTCTGTATTAATCATTTTCACCAGTCAATATAAGATGAATTATTTAAGAATAATTACATCCTTTATAATATTAATAAGCATCTATATAAACATGGGGTCACATTTACATAGATACTTATTAATAGATTTATATAGATACAGGTTAGCTCAGCGGTTAACATACTTGCTTATGGGCTGGTAGTCCGGGGTTCGATTCCCACCTGGCCCACAATTTATTCACGCGGGAGGTGAATAAATTTGAGGACACTCGTTAAAAATCCCTAATCAAAATGTACTTGAGTTAGGAAAAATTAGAACTTCCAATATATAATCTGTAGAATCATCGATGAAACAAAAAGCTGGTAAACGGCTGACGTTATCACCCAATAGGTTTAAACAATTAAAAAAATATATAAAATACATAGATACAAATAATTATCTCCATATATGAGCATGTTTTTCCTATGACTGTTTTACAGAGTACATAATGCATGTATAATTGTGTAAAAAGCTAGCCCTAATACTTTTAAAGTGTTTAAGGTGATAAGATTGGCATCATAATATAATTAGTTAATTCATTTTAAAACTGTAATCTTTTAGCTGTTTCAGTAAAAAAATATTTATTTCAAGTTAGGTTTCGTTATTTTTTTCAATAGGTGAACACAAATATATCATATAACATCATCGTAGCTTAATGTCTTAATGTCATGAGTAGGGAGACGAAAGGCCTGGCAAGTAGGCCACCAAGTGGGCCCTCTTTTGGATCCCAGGTCAACCCCGGGTGGCCCAGACCTACCAACCCTAAGAAAAATCTACCTGATCTCTCCATGATGATCAGAAGATTTTTCCTTTAATTGATCCTTTCTTAATAATGCTTACTTTATAAACATTTAACCTAATCAGGCTGAATGCAGGACAGTCAGTATCATAGTGGACAGAGGTTTCATCCTTCCCAACGAACTTTTGACAGACCGCATTGCTTTCTAAGCCCAAATTACTTAAATTTCTTCTTAGTCCACAGTAAACGCTGAGAAAACCTATTTAATTCCTCAATCTAGTTTTGCCAAGTTCTAGAAAAAAATGTTTATTCTTAACACGGGGGCCCGAAATAAACTGTTTGGTCTGTCTGCTTCCCGGACACTTCGGCCAACTCTTCTTTAATCTCTGATCATCGTATCCTAACCCTTGGTTTAAAACCACACAAGAAAAAAACCTATTTGCATTTTTGTAATTTTGAAATGTTTTTTTAATGGAGAAAGTGATGCTCATTTTTTTATTTTGTACCCACCTTAGTCAAGGACTGGCCACATTTTTTGGCTTATTTTACACAAGAACTACTAAGTTTCACCTGGCTCAACTTCAAGAGTACAGATGTTATGAAGTACTTCATTTCGTACAGGCTAGGATTTAACAGCTGTACGTCCACTCAGAGGTAAAGTGTGGACTGTACAGTTGTTTCCACTTAGCTCAAGGAAATTTAGTAATATAGCAATATTTTAAACCCACAATCTAAACCACTAAAGGAAAATATCTTACCGTTTGATCTCCTATTCATCTGCTTAGTAAACTCCATATTTAATCAAACACCATGGAAAAATTTAAAAAAACTAATTCTGAAAACAGCAAAAACGTTTAAAGCTATCAAAATCGTAATTTTGTTTTTCTTTACTAAACTCTGCTTATAGTGTAGAAAATAACTCAGTAAAAAGTTATCTGAACAGGTAAATTGAATAAAAAGAGGTTCAAATAAGCGTTACTCTAATGGTTAATTTAGAATCAGGGTATCAATTCTCGAATGTATAGTATTTGTCTTAATTTCCAAGTAGTTTGAAAATTTACGAAAATGGTAAATTATTTTGTTAACAATATATAAATAATAAATAATTAACTATAATTAAATAGATATAAATAATATATCTATATAATATTTATATAAATAATTTATATAATAAATATGTGAGGTTAATGACCTCACATATATTGAACTCTAATAGCAAAAATATTTTTTCTTAAATCTAAAATGAAGATATTTATTATTTACACATTTATCTTATATTTAATACGATAATTCCATTTTTATAAATTTATTGTTTTTTATATTTATAAATCATAATTTAAATTTAATATAATTTATAAAATTGAAGTCAATAATGAACATATTAATAAGTCGCCGTTAAAGAAGGATTCTCAACTATTAAAATTAAACTGAAATAAAAATCAGGAGAAAATAAAATATAGAATTATTTTTCTCCTTTATACTTTAACTAATATGAAGAGTAATAAACTATTGGAAAAATGAAAAATTTACCTAAGCAAATGTGGCATGATCAGATTGAAAAAAAAATTACGTTTCCCTGGTTTCAATAAATACTGGTTTCAAAAATGGAACAAATTGTTTCATTAATATTTGTAAAAACATTTGAAAGAAACTGTGATATAAATTAAAATGATATTCGGAAAACATGAAGATACCTACATAAGTCTTTAGACATCAAAGGGAATGATAAATTTATTTAAAGAAAAACTATTTTTGAGGTTTCTTTAGCACCAAAGGGTACTACATATTTATTATTGACTTCTTAGCCTTTATCATTATTGGAATAATGCATCAACCTATAGTGACTATTCGCCAAAGTTTGGAATAAAATAGGAAATTTGGACTATGCTGGTCATTTTAAAATTCTCAAAGAATCAGTTATAAATTACATGCAAATACAACCGAAAAACTTGTGTTATTTTTTTCCGTTTTTGTGTACAATGAAGTTGATTTATATATATTAAGTTCCACGTGAAGAAAATCATTCTTTGCGTAAGATTCTATTTGATTGCTATCTGGAATTTCATTGCTATCTCAGACAACGATATCCGAGACACGCTTATGATAATAAGCTTATGATTTAAGAGGTTAGATGCAGGCTGCAAATGCAGACTGGTGCTTACGTGGGGGCCATGTATAGACATATTGATACCTGCCTCAGTTCCTACAGTACTTGACTGTGATGGTAGAAGGATGAAACATCCTGGCCTCATGAAGGAATGAGCACATAGAATACTCTGCAGGAACAGTAGTCATAAGCGTCTGTCTCTGTTCGTTTGTCGTTATGTATATATATAATAACCTTAAAAGACAGTTGAATACGGCATAACACTGTTTATACCAAACTGTACTCGTTAGTACAAGCGCGTGATGTCTACAGTGGAAACTCACCTCCAGGAAGTCAACCTCAGGCATACTGCAAGTCACCAATGGGAAAGATCTGATGTTATCTTGTTGTAATCTTGTACATGGCTTAATGACTCCACGTTAAAAAGCATCAATGTAGTTTGCTTTATTTCATGTTATTGTTGAAAGACCCATCTATATAGTAATAATGAATGATCAAACCACAATAAGAAATGGGAATACAAGACTAAGATCTTTCAACCGTAACAAGCGGTCTTCGTCAGAGTCAACAACTGTATATAGTAATAAATTGAAACGGGTTTACCTGTTTTCCGTTGAAGGTTGAGGAGTTTTTATTGAAGGTCATAATTTAGACCCATTTTTTTAACATTTTTATTTGCAAATATATAACTACACATACTTTGCGTAATAAGCTTAAGTAGTAAGAGTAACACAAGTAGCTTTGAGATACATGATGAAAGAATCAAACCGAGCTGTTTAACTTTTCATTTCGTTTCTTAGTTGTAGTAGGTTATTCTGGCAGTAGATTCCTCAGTCATCTTCTGTTGAGTCGTCTTGGGGAATTTTAGAAAGGTGAGGAAGAAGGAAGGTTTTGTACATGTGGATTTGGGTGAGAGAAAAATTTGATATAAAACACCTTGTAACAGCGTTTATAAGGCGTTTCACATTGTTATCTGATTGATAACAATCAGAGGCTAAATTTTGTACCAATGGAATTCTTAGGTCTCAATGAATAGTGCAAGTTGTGTCATAATAAGAAGCTCAGTCTAGGGTAAAACTCTAATTAAATGGTCTCCACATAGAAAATTTTTAATGATATAAACAACATTTATATCATTTAAATGTTGTTTATATCATTAAAATTATATCATAAAATGATATTAAAAAAATATCATTAAAATTTTTATATGTGGAGACCATTTCATTAGATTTTTACCCTACAATGAGTAAATACCACATAATAACTGATTGCACTACATTAGAAATAATAAGAAGCATTTGTGATAGTGTGGAAGATTTTGGATTGGAATGACTGTATTTTACGAATGTTTGAAGGTTTTACACAACCTCATAATTCAAGTCCAGATCTTTCTAAGTATTGTTTTGTATAGCATCAATTTGTTTTGGAGCGTCAGTTTTGAGTGCTTTCCGAAAAGTCTATAGAGTAATAAGAATCGTCGTTTAGGTTAAGGCTTTCCATTCTGTTATGAGGATTGTTGGTTAGTCAATGAAGAGCCCCAAGTACCTGACAACATCTGCAATTAGAAACGTAGCGCTATTCATAATGATATTCGGACAGAGTACTTTTTTTTAATACAAAAGTTGCGTGGGCACTTTTACTTGTATTAATATTTAAGTGCCACTATTTCAACCAGGTTTTAATGTTCTGTAGCTGTTCTTGGATGGTATTTGTGGCAATAATGGGATCTAGACCCATTAAGCTGAAAAAATAAAGTGTAGTGAAAAATAGAGAGAGCATATATCTTTCAGCTCTCTGCAATGCATCTGTATTTAGTCTTGATTAAAAATTCCAATAAATATTACATTGTTAATATATAGGACTACGTAATGATGCGAACAGAGCCAAAAAAATAATAGATTACCTACAACTAAACATGGATCCTCCAACAAACAAATTAGCCATAATTTCTCTCTAAGAACATTAAAGAATATGAAAACATGAATGTCACTCTCTGGAGGTATTGAGAAGAATGCAATAAAATGTCTGAAAATAATGCTTTTAAAATTTTATAAAATAATTATATTTACAGCCCTGTCAATTTGAAGATAAATTTCTTGTTTAATATGAGTCTAGATTGCTAGACAAAGTAGAATTTTTTTTTCATTAATATATTGATCACTAGTTTGCTTTGACTAGATTTGGTCAGACAAAGAATGAGTAGCATTTTAAATAATGTTTGTTTCTACCAAGTAATTTCAATAAAAGGGCAATAGAAATTTAACTAAATTAATCATTTTAGGTAAATAAAATAACAATTAGACAGAATTAAAGCTCAGTATTAATAATTTTGTTATTCAATGTAAATTACTTCTCTCCACAGCTACAAAATTCTAATAAGTACTTCGACCAGTTCTCTAGTAAATTCCTTTTGTGCATGTTTAAACAGCACTTCAACTTCTATATACCTTTCAAACTCCAATAAAAAATTATGAATATTTTATAGAAATAATTGCCTTTATCGACTAATATTAATTTTTAAGCAATATATTCTTCATTTTATAGCTAAGTGTGCAGATATTTTAAAAATAATTTTAGACAATGGATAAGCAAATTATTATATATAGTTTATTATTAATATTACATAGTTAATTTTTAATCATTAAATTTAATAAGTTCAACATTTAGAAATAATATTCAGTATATGGTAACAAGTAACAATTATGTGTTCGGTTAATCTCTTTACATACATCCTTTAATTATTTTGATAATTTAACTTAATAAGATATGGGAAAATAACTTTAAACAGCTTTCAAATTTATGTAGCAAATACATTGTGGATGGGGAGTACATACTACACATTTATATTAAAACTATAGTAATCCGTCTTACCTCGTACCCTGCTGCTGAATTTGAATTTTAGATGCTGCTTCCCAAATATACAAATATATATATAACATGATTTCGCAATAAAAGCGTGAAATAAGGAGAGGTTGAGAGGATTGGGAGAGAAGACTGGATTAAATTAAATTTTAAAAGATTACCCTTTTCAAATACCACTCTTTCCTCCCACTCCTCACCATGGTGTTTCAGCATCTGGTGTTTTAGTTGAGTTTTTGACTCTAACAAAGACCGCTTTGTTACTGTTGAAAGATCTTAGTCTTTTTGCCTATTTCTTATTGTAGTTTGATCATTAAATATAATATAATTGATATTAAATAAGTTTAAATTACACAGAACAAAACACAGAAAAAAGAAAAAATACACACTTACTGAATTCAATATTGTGAACTATTTTTCGTCTTCATGAGAAGAAAATAAGAGAGGACAAAGTGTGAGAAAGCTTCCCACGTCAAAGGAAGGAACGCTAGTCCTCTGGTGAGATCTTTCTCTCTCTTCTATTCTTCTCCTGATGACGAAAAACATTTCGAAATATTGAATTGAGTAAGTGTGTATTTTCTCTTTTATGGATATTTACTGCTTTTTGACACCTTAGTAGAGACTTGACTAATTTCCTAGATTTGGTCAAAATAAAATATTTTAAAGTTAAATTAAAAACTAGTTTAAAAAACACTTTGTTGAAGTTGATTGATTAGGTGGATGTAGGAAACAACAAATAGAAGGAGGAAGAATGATATATAAAGGGTGATAATGATATCAATGATAAGAGTGTGATGGACATATTGAGAGGGTGATAGAGAGATGGAGAGATTGATAGAGAATGACAAATCAAACTACTGATAGAGAGAGTGAGAGAGAGGATGAGAGTAATGTATAGATGAAGGGAGTGACAGATAATTGTAGGAGTTAGAAAGAGTGACTGGAAGGAGGAGGTATTTTATAAAACACGATGCCTAAATGTACTAAAGAAGTACAATAATTTCAGTTATTGAACCAAAAAAATGTTATTTTCTCTAACTACTTAGCCAACTAAATAACTTAATGAGTTAGAAAAATAAATAAAACTTTCATAAAATTTTCTTCCATTGTAAAAGCATATAGTAGCTACAATTGTAGTAGATAATATTATAATATTTCGCAATGTAAAATTAAAAAATATTATCAACAATATTGTAATGGCTTCTTTTATTTGTAAAATCAAATGTAGGGATACTTTATTTGGTATCTTGATTTTCAATGTTGACAAAAATACAATCATTGTACTATACTGCTGCAAAAGTTTGTAAAATTACTAACTTCATATATAATGTTGATTTTGGTAATTGTGCACATAATACAATTTTTTTCTAAACATTTATAATCTTGTAAGAATTGAAAAATGTATTGATTCCGGGAAAGATAAGTCCATAAATAAATCAAAAGATACATAACATAGATAAGCAATTTTAGTGTCTCTAATTTAACTTTTCATTTTGATCAACGAGTAGAGGAGAAGAAAAATTCATGCGGGCAGGGGAAATTATGGTTTAAAATACCTAGAGTTTAAGTATTTACTCACATGCCTAGCTTATACAAAATTACACGTGCCTACCTACAGTCATATATACAGGATATAAACACTCTCTCACAAACACTCAAACAAAATTGAAAATATCAAGTTTTTACACATACAAATAACATCTTTTTCTTTACTACCCGCTATTTCATATCTGGCAAAATAATAACTTTTTACTGGAAATTAAAAAAATGTTATATTTATAACTTTGTGAGAAAGTAAATACAACAGAGAAGTGAAATCATTCTGTTATTTGTTCAATAATATTAATCATTTTTACACTGAAATATTGGAAAGTCTATTGTTATTTCAATAATCAACTTTGATTAACTAAATTGAAAAGACTGATGGAAAACAAAACAATTAGTTTCTAATAAAATATTGAAATGAAGTCAAAACAATTTTATATTTGTATTGAATAAGTTACATTTATTTTAAAATATCTGTACGATAAATTAATAGAATATATCTCTATATAATTAAAAATTTTTATACAACAAATACAATTACAATTTTATATGACAATTTCTAAACAATTTGCAGAAATTTGACGTTTCATTATGTTTACTTCTAAATGTAATTATTATTAAAATACTTTTTTAATAATATTTGTGTAGATTGGACTTTGTGTTAATAAATCAGTCAGCTGATGAATTACTAATTTGCCAATGCACAAGTCTAATTGAATATATATATATATATATATATATATATATAATATACAAAACTAAGGTTTATCAGGACTCGGTCAGTTCTTCAAGATCAAACTAAACTCTCATTGCTAACGTTTCGGTCTTTATTTTAAACCTTTTTCATCGGCAGAAGTATAAATTTTGAAACAGAATAACTAAGTATTACATTACAAATTATTTTACAAAGAAAAATAGTATGTGGATTTTAACAACAACTGTAGTCTGAATGAACACGTAACAACTTATTATAGTTTTTATTTATTTTTTTCCAAAAGTTAATGAAATTTACTATTAATATCTACCGTAAACCTACAAACGCAGTTTCTGTAATACATGCAACCTCTTTTCACCCAATGCATTTTAAATTAAGCAATTCACTCAATGGTTCAACGATTTTTTACTGCTCCCTTATCAAGCCAAAACAAATGAAAAGAGATAAACTATAAAAACTATAACAAAAAACAACAAATATCCCATAGATTTCATTAACAAGTTAGTTAGAAGAAAATAATGAAATTAAATCGTCAGCCATGCATTCCACCTAAACAGCTCCTCTACAAAAAACATAGTAATCCATCCCCCCCCCCCCTCCAAATTTGTAATCCATCCGTAAGAATAGCTAAAATACTACAAAAACACCAGTTAAAAGTAAGTTACAGAAACTCATGTGACTGAAAGTCCCTTTTATCGTCACCCCTTTCTCTTAGTGGTGTTTATAAGTTGTCGTGCTCTAATCACCCTTCACATTACATAGGCATGACACTCAGAACATTTAACAAAAAAATAACAGAACATATACAAATAACCAATTTATCTCTCATTTTGCTAAACATTTATTCGCGAATAATTCTATTAATTCCAAATAATAAACATCAATTCGCAATTTTTCCACGAAATATCTATTCTGGAAACTTATGAAATTAACAAATCAAATCATTGTGTGATAATTCTTCAGTTTACCTCAATGAGCAAATCTTAAGTTCAGTATTTTTTTTAAATTATTCATACAACAAAAAAAATAATTATATTAACTCTTTATGTGTATAATATTCTGTTATATTTCGTTATAGTACTGTGTTATATTTTCGATATATTTTCTATACTTAGACTTAGAGCGAATAAGAAAACCTCTTCCTAAGCATTAGAGAAAAAAAAATATCAAAAAAACGTACCTGTATTTTAATATAAATCAGACGTACACTCCATACCCACACCCACTTCCATCCTATTCCTAGTCAGTTGTACCATAGACACTCGTCCTTGGGTATGTTCATCTCTGTTTCCTTATTTCATTTGTACCATTTAGTTCATACTACAGATAACTCCCTAATATCTAGTGTGTTAACTAGGGAACCACTACATAATTGCCAACATGCATATACTAAAGGACGGTCCACGGAAACCGCCCTACATGCCCTAGTTAGTAGAGTTGAAAAGGCACTCCAGAACAAAAACTATGCACTTTGTTTGGTTTTTGATGTTGAGGGTGCCTTTGATAAAATAAGTTCTGGAGCCATCCAGACTGCACTAGAGAGTAAAGGGACTCCCACAGTGTTGGTGAGGTGGATCCTGGACATGTTAGCTGACAGGACTGCTATCACCAATCTTAGAGGGATAAAAATGAAACAAAGGATCTCTAAAGGCTGCCCACAAGGAGGTTGTTTATCACCAAAATTGTGGTGTCTGGTCATGGAGAATCTCATAATAGACTTAAATAATGAAGGGTTCTATTGTCAAGCATATGCAGATGATGGATGTGTGTTGGTAACAGGGAAGTTCTTGGATACAGTCTGTGACCTCATGCAATCTGCGTGCAATGTAATTCTCAGATGGTGCCACAGAATTGGACTTACAGTTAATCCCAGAAAAACTGACCTCATACTATTTACAAGGAAGAGGAAGTTACAGGGGTTTAAGGCTCCAAGGATGTTAGGAGAAGAATTAAACCTCTCCGATCATGTTAAATACTTAGGAGTTTTCTTGGATAAGACATTAAGTTGGAAACTACACATCAACAATGCCATAGAAAAGGCTACTAAAACCTTCTGGCAGTTGAGACGTGTAGTCGGTAAGACATGGGGCCTGAAGCCTAAGGTGATGCATTGGCTTTACATAGCTGTAATAAAACCTAGACTTCTCTACGGCTCTATCTTATGGTGGAGGGAAGTGAAGAAGAAAGGCATAGGAGAAAGATTAGCCAAAACTCAACGTTTAGCGAGTCTGGCTATAACAGGCGCAATGAGAACCACACCCAACAAAGCCCTGGATGTTATGTTGGGGCTGCCAAGCTTGGCTGATGTAATAATCGGCGAGGCAATGGCGGCCTACATCAGACTACGGGACTATGGGATGTGGAATTTGGTTAGAGGAAATAGTCACACCGAAATAGAACTGGTGATTAAGAAAGAAATAGGCGTGTTAGAGTTGGGAATACCCAGACCTAAATATGGCCTACCTAACAGCAGGAATTTTAATATGATAATTCCCAATAGGAAACAATGGGAAGAAATGGACATTGAATTCTCGTCGGATGAGCTGGTATGCTTCACTGATGGTTCTAAGATCGGTGAAGCAGGACGGTCGGGGGCGGGAATTCTTATTTCCAATTTAAATATAGAACTAAGCTTTCCGCTTGGGACACAAACCACAGTCTTCCAAGCAGAAGTGTTTGCCATTCTAACGGCAGCCAATCTGCGGGAGATATGGGATGGACCCGAGCGGAAAGTAACCATTTGTTCAGACAGCCAAGCGGCAATAAAGGCAATTATGTCTCCGACAACTTCTTCCATGTTGGTAATAGAGTGTCAGGAAACACTAAATAAGCTAGCTCAGATTAAAGAGGTTAAATTAATTTGGGTTCCGGGACATAGCGGCATTTCGGGAAACGAAAAGGCGGACTTGTTAGCCAAAATCGGAGCCGAAATGCCGTTTATAGGACCGGAACCGGTTTTCCCGCTGTCTACTGCTGGAGTCAGACATCTTATAAATGCCTGGCTGCAGGAGAATTTGAAGAAAAGCTGGCCGACCTGTCCGGGCAACAGACAGGCCAAGATGTATATTCTGGGTCCTAGCGTAAAGCGTAAGAAGTTTCTCCTCAGTCTGGGTCGAACAAGGTTGAGAAATCTTATTGGAATTCTCACCGGTCACTGTAGGCTGAGAAGACATTTACATATCTTGGGTTTAGCAAACAGCGCGATCTGCCAAAAATGTGGGGAAGAAGATGAAACCTCCGTCCACTATGTGGCTGAATGCCTGCATATAGTCTCCTTAGACTTCAAACTCTAGGTTTTAGCACCATAAATATAGATAAGTTAAGGGAAATGGAATGGAGAAACCTTCTGATCTATATAGAAAGATCAGGAAGATTCTCCCAAGAGTAGGATCCGGGATGCTTGGGGAAGGCAAAAAGGGCCCACTCGGCTGGCCTACTTGCCAGATCTTTGATCTCCCCGCCTTACTACTAACTAACTCCCTAATATCATTGTATTTTTTAGTTTTACACCTGAAGAAGAACACTACGTGATTGAAACGTGTTGCTTATATTATGAAATTATATATATATATATATATATAAAGATTTCACATAATCACATAATCACATGATCATTGATATATATATATATATGGAATTGCTCTCTGATGACATATAATTGAAAGGCCTTAGAGCATATTTTCTGTGTTTTTCACTTTTTCCTTGTGGCTTATACGTTCATATATATATATATCAATGATGAAACTAAGAAATGGGAAAACAAGAATAAGATCTTTTAACCGTAACAAGCGTTCTTCGTCAGAGTAAAAAACCCAACTGAAACACTAGATGCAGAAAACATCTGGTAAGGGGTTGAGAAGAGTGGGAGGGAAGAGTGGTATTTTAAAAAGGGTGAAAGGGCAGGAAAAGACTAATGTCCATTGTCATGCCATTGATTGTTATTTCACGTTTTTAAGTGAAATCATTATATATATATATATATATATATATATATATATATATATATACTCGTATATACAATTTGAGACGATTTCATTACCTTTTTTACCCTATAACGAATCAAATTCGTTTGAGACGTTATATTTTAAATAACCTTGTTAATTCTTATGAATCTCTGTAGGCACCCTCAAAGAAAATTTGTTCAGCAGAAATGTTTGAATTTACGATACTTCCCAAATAACAAACAACATATTATTGATATAACTCCATAACGATTCAATATTTACAGTCTATAAATAAATGATTTACTCCTGTGTTCGCTCTTAGCGACAGCCAAACTTCGTTCATTATCTTAATAAGACCGCAGGGTAGAATATTAACTACAGTGAGAGATAATAGGGTGTCAATTAGCAAGATGTTTAAATTGCAGAAGCATTGAAAAACAAATAGGATGATTAATTATTTGTCTAATAATTAATTAGACTACTGCATATTGCACTAATGACGTGCTTAATATACTCGAGAAGAGTAACATATGGAGTAGGAAAGCTTACTTACAACTCAATTTTTTGGGCAATCTGTCTTCAGGAGAAAAGAGGTTGGGAGACGATTTTCAACTTGTATTGTGTCCAGTTTGGATCGTCTTTACTACTTTATAGTGTATTGATATATAACATATATATATATATATATATATATATATATTCGAAAGTTACTCTGAGAGCTTCAGAAGAAGCACTTATTAGTCTTCTGGGCGGTAGATCGGCTCCTGGGCTTAACCTCAATCGTTGATTTTTTTTCCTCTTATTTTTTAGTTGTTATCAGCTTTTAATTTTATTTTAGTTAAATGTTTTCATTTTTTAATTTTTATTTGGCTTTTATCTCTTTATCTTCCCTGTCTACCTTTCCTCCGAAAGTTGGCTACCCTGTTTGAGTGCTTCAGTTCGAACGCCAAGTCAGTCGTTATCAGCCTTTGGAGCGATTCACTTCTTTTCCTGAAGACGAGGACATCGAAATATAGAAGTGAGTTCAGTGATTTTTCTTTCTATGTGTTCTTTTTAAATTCTAGTTTATATATATATATATATATATATATATATATATATACATTATATATAAATAAAACAAATTCAAAACGAAGGAAACACACAGAAAGACACAGACATAACTCACATCGATATTTCGACCATCGTCGTCATCAGGAGGTGTGAAGAGCGAAGAGCGAAGAGTCCCGCAGGAAGGCAGGGCGGTGACTCATATATGTATATAAAACATCCAAATTAATTGTAAATTGCGAACTACGTTCTTAGGTTATCCACCACTTGTTCATTAAGTGATTAACTTTTAATTGAACTCTTAATTATATATTATCAGTTTACTGTTAAAACAAATATTTTTTATAATAAGTTCATAAAAATATATTTCTATGTTTTTCATTTCTTTTGTTGACAGTTTAACATTTAACACACTATAATTCAAGTTAACATGTGTTTTTAATTAAGTGATTTTGTAAAAAGTAGAATATATAAAATAGAAAATTACTAATTCAGTCGCCAAAGAATTTAATAATCCAAGAAGACATAGAAGAAACAGAAAAAGGCCGAGAGGATTGGAGAAAGGTTTTCAGTGAGGATCAATAGAGGCTATTTGATGAATGGCACGGCATAGCCGAGAGACCAATTGCCTAGCCTTCCTCGTCACATTCACTGTCAATTATTTCGCACCGACTTGTCGTATACCAATGAAATAAAATTGCACTACCCTAAGTAAATGTTAAAAGATTTATTTACAATTTGTTTACTCTATCAGCTTATCTTTTTTTGTCACATTTGAAAAAATTAATCATAAAATCATTCTCCTTTTGCTATATTAATCATATAACAAAATTTTGCTTTTTTTTTATAAATATAAAAAAAAAATTTCTTTCATAAAAATATGTGCAAATATTTTGAGAATGGTAGTTATTTGTGAAAATTGAACATAGAATGATGCACTAGTTGCATACAAAGGAAGAATAGCCCATACAAATAAAGATATCTACCAAAAGTTATCAGCTTGTATTTTGTTTGCATTTATACATAAGAAATACAATCCAGATAAGCCAAACCTCTGAAATATTATTCAGAAAATATCTAACTCAACTTAACTCAATTCTATATTACGTCTCATTATCATTAATAGCAGAAATAGATCACCTTGTTGTAATCCAAATACTGATAAGCAAGAAGTCTCTAAATGTGACTGTCTGGCAGCCTATTATATAAAAATAAAAAGGATATTAACAGATTAAGAGAAAAAATTAAAAATAAACAAAGATGAAAAAAGCAAAAAAAATTGTAATGAATTATATATTACTCACCTTTACTATATGTCATAACAAACTTGCTAACAACCAAAGGAGTTTTGGTTTTATTGCATGTCTCTGCAGTATAGTTGATATATCAAATGCTGTCCTAAATATATTCAAAACCATAATTGATTGATTTCAATGATTCATTTGATTCAACATGGTCCTAGATGTTGTTTGATTCAACATGGTAACAGCAAAATAGAAACATTGATTTAAAGAAATTAATACGTCATTATTATTAAACTGAGAAACTGAGTCTCATCTGACCCGTGAAAACCAATGCAAAATATTTTCTATTGTGTTCATTTTATTGTTTCTGTAATCAAATATAAATTTTAAGTTCTTTAAACTAAGCTTTGTAATAGTTTCAATGGAACTATCTTTCACTTCCATTAGTTTTGTGTAAAATTTTCTATCATGTTTATTCATTTCAAGACGATTTTATTCCATTCAGATAGAATGTGATCAAGATTTCCAATCTTCTTGACAGAGAGTTTGTAATCTTAGAATGATGCTAATAACCGCTTGCATAAGTAGTAATTCAGGAAAAAAATCCGGATAGATATTCTTCATTTATATTAAACACCTCCTTTGAAGATAAAGTGTCTCCTTACAAATGTAAAGTTAATTGAAATAAACCATTCCGACTAGAATAGAACCTTTTTTCTGGCAAAATTATCTGCCTTTTTTTTATCCACTCCTTTACTATATTGAAAACTAAAACATACGTGTATAGCGTAGGAAATTTGAAATAGGTTTTTTTTTCGTTCCAACTATTAATAACCAGTCAACTTCCATATTGCTCTGTATTCCCTTAGATTCCAGGTACCCACCTCAAATTAAAAATATCACTACTGCCTATACTATTAATTTTTTACCAATTGGTGTAATAATTATGAGTTTCTAGCTTGGAATTTAAAAATTTACTACAGGGTGGTTATTTATGATGACCTTAGTGCCCTTGTCAAATATTTTAAGAGGGAAACTATATCTGGCAGCAGATAAGCTAAACTATAATTATCACTTTTGATAATTGTTTAGAAATTTCATATCTCATAGAAAAAAAATCTATTTTGTGACTTCAGTCATTTAAAAATTACCTTTCCTTGATATTGAGTATCTAAAATGTAAAACACTCCTCTGTTCTGAAGGTAGTGCAGTTGATCATTACTCCTGTTGTCCTTTTATAAGCTTCTCTAAGCTAGCTGTCAAACATGACGTCAATTTCGAGGGTATGTATAGTTTGTTATGACTAATATGGATACATTTTTCATTCAACTTACGCAATCACACTGCGGCATGGAGTTTTTATGCACAACAGAACGTTTTTTTTTTCGTCGTAGGATGTGGAAAAATCAATTTATCAGATCCCTTAGCAAGACGTCTTGCTTAGGGTATGTGGGGTTGGGGGTCTCGACCCACTAAAAAACCACATCCTATTTCCTGGCAATACCCGACACGGAAACCGTTTGCACATTACTTAATGCCGGTGCCTCAGTCCTCCTGAATAGTATTCACCTTCTTGTCCCCATTCGTTCACCTATGAATTATCATTGCCCTTGCCTCACACCACTTTCATTCTTCTTATGACGGAGAACGGCCTCTACAAAGTTTGCAGCTTTTGACCAGTTATCTTCATTTTGGAGCATCTTTTGAACTATGGTCTCTGGAGTGACCTCACCCAGTGATACACAACAGAACGTACCATTCACAATTATGGAATTAATATTTATATATAAACTTCGTGAGTATGTTTGTTTGTTGTTCATCCATTTTCCGTGGAGGTGGATACCTGAAATTAAATATATATTATTTATTATCTGAATAATATTCAATAAAAGAAAATTATTGCAATATTACCAAAATTGGAGCTAGGGTAGCAAGTGTCTTGCGTGCTCGCCGATGAGAGTAGCGCAAATGTATTATATATAAATGTAACTAAAAATTTTTTTTTTAAATTTACTATTCGCGTAATATAAACGCTGGTAATAAACTAAAGGCATGGATCCAGGGTAGTCCAGTAGCTTGCGTACTCGCCGATGACAGTAGTGAAAATGTATTATATATAAATGTAACAAATATATAATAAACTATTACATTAGAGGTTAAAAATGAATAACTTTAAAAACAAACTTGAACGCAACTGTCAGATAAAATACGAATGTTCTAAGGTAATATTATAAAGACACATTCCTTTCATTAATGTTATGTTATGTTAGGTAAATAAATTGAATATTTCAATTTATAAGTTTTGTTTGTGTTAATGCTAAATTTGCGTGTTAAGAATACTATATCAAAAGCTTGGGCAATATAAGAATCTGTTTCCGTGCCTTAAAAATAAGGAAAAACAATTAAAATTTCAATTTCAATACCTATTGCTATGATTTCTGAGTGCCACAAAGCTCACGGGTAGTCTAGTGATCGGATAAAGTGAACAGATAAGAGGCTAAAGAAAGATGTCTAATTTAGTATAAAATGTTCATTCCAACTTACATTAATTACGATTTGAAAATACATACTTAATCTTTAGAAAAGGTTTTTAAAATATGGAATATCTAACAAATCATTTTTTCTTTAAACAACAACTTGGTCATCTGTATTAATATTCAATAAGAAAAGACAATCTGAAATTTCTGAAATTTTCAGTTCAGCCATAATCAGGAAAGGCGCAATGGTATTGGGCTCTAATCGTCACTGTATTGGTGCCATTTGTCTTCTTAGGAGAGTTGAACCCCAAAAAATTTGAAACTGTAAATTTGCTTGTCCCTCATTTATGTATTCTTACTCCTATTTTTGTCCGTTTTGGATCATTCCCTGTTTTTTTAAAATACTATATCCGAAATTTATAATAAATCTTCTAGTTTTAAAACTAAAACGAAAATATGCTAAGGTTTTTGTTTAATTTGAAATCTTGTTCATAGGTAAAAATATGTAGATTAAAAAAAATCATAAATAATTATTTTAGGTTTTTGAAATAATTACTTTGACAAAAAAGAAAAATATTTTATAACTTGTTTTTCATATATCTTATGTATTATGTCGCGCTTTATTTTGAAATCTTATTGACTTAAAGCTCTTTTCTATAAATAAAGTATAAAAACAAACCTGAAACTTCTAACAAAATACAATAACCAACCTGAGAATATTTTATTCTATTTTATTTCACAGTCGATACTTACTTGACTTGGGAGTACTGTTATATTTGTTCTATATGTCATCTAACTAAACCTGTGAGTACAATAATCATAAGGTTTATAAAACCATTTAGAGAAATTTACATGCAAAATGATCAAGAAGTTAAACTATGAATAATCATAACTGCATAGTTTTGTATTAATATACTGCATGAATATACGAGTATTTGAAATATTTACAAAATTAAAAAATAATTTTTAAATTAGTAAGTAAATATTGTTATAGAACGAACTTTTAATAAATAAGTAAATTAAATTAATTTACTAAATCAATTAAACAATTAGATTCAATAAATAAAACGTTAATGAAGAAAACAGTTAACCGGTGCCATTATTTTTCTATTCTCTATCTATACTCGTATTTTGTAGTTAAATTTATTATTCACTTTATCTCTGTTTGATTGGCATTGATTATTCTGTTTTAAATGCAATTATGTATTTATTATTTATTATGCAATTAGTTCTGTTAAAGACTTTATTAAGTGGTAAGAAAAATATGGAATTAGCTTTCTCCAGTCTATCATTTCAGTAAATCCAGTCTATTATTCAATAAATTTAGCTACACAAACTCTACTAAAAATGACATAAATAGTGACACTAAATCACAAATAAAGATCTGAACAAACAAATGTTCTTTAGAAATTTCAGTTAATATTTATTTACAATATAAACGGAAGGAAAGGGAAATGATTATCTGATCAATGAAAGTGGCATGGCATGCAGTATAAAGAGCATCCTTTTGAAATCTCCTCTGGGACCTTTGTTATCGCAATTTTCTTTACTGTTCTGTTTTAGACACTGTTCTTAAAGGATCCAGTGCCTTCCACCACCTCTGCTTCCTGTACTTTCACTAAATAGACCGTCATTTCATACTCATCACGTACTAATCTAATGAACTACTTTGAAGAACAATCCATTGCATATATTAAATAACATTTTTAATTCTCATATTCTTTTCAAGATAATAAATTATTTCATGAAATTGGACCACTACAATTTATAATTTTAAGTTAATATGCATTCTAACATTATTAGAAATGTATATCATCTTACCTCATTTACTACTTGTATTTTTTTTTTTTTTTTTGTAAGGAAGTGAAATGTATTTATGCATATAGTGCTGGGTTCCTAGATAAACCAGACTACCAACTGGCACCATCCCCTTTTCTTCTAGGACACTGCCCTGGAACTGTTTCCCACATTACCTCAGGCTAATCCATTCATTTCCTTACGTAAGGCAGTCGTATTTTAGAATTAGTTACTCAAGCTCTTCTAAGTGTCCTTTTGGAGCTAAAGATATTTTTGACTAGCGAGTCCACTATTTTCTAGACATCAGTACTCTGGATCATCTTGGCCATAATAGTTTCTAGGGAGAATATAGTAATTCTTTTCACCAAATTTTTCCTCTAGCTATTCAATTTTTTGCATGCAATAAATGTGTACTCCACATCGTCTACTACGTCTACAGACACTCGGATGTCTGGTGCTTTCTTATGTTGTATAGGTAGGCGCTGAAGTATCCATGTCCTTTGAGAAATTGTGTCAGGGAATACCTCTTCTTCTCGGGAATATTTCTCCATGACCTCTCTCGGCCCATAATCAGACATATCTAATTACCTTAAACGTCCAGCACTCTCCGGTCTCGTGTTCTAAAATATTTGAAATATTGTGTGAATCGAACCCACGCCCTTGGCATGGGAGGTCTAGCGCGCTAATGTCTGCGCCACAGAGACTTTTGTTTACTACTCATATTATTAACATTCTCCAAGATGGTATTCAAAATCACATATATAGTACAATATATATATATATATATATATATCAATGACCAAACCACAATAAGAAATGGGAAAACAAGACTAAGATCTTTCCCATTTCTTATTGTGGTTTGGTCATTGATTGTTGTTTCACGTGTTTATGTGAAATTTTATATTTATATATTTATATATATATAATATATATATATTATATATATATATATATATATATGGGCTCATATTTGCCCTAATAGAGCTAGAAATACTCACCATACCATTTGTTGTTTGTTATTTCATTTTGCATACCATATTTAAAATAACATCTACAAACAAAATTTGGTCTTACAATAAGTCATCTCTTATTCGCCCTCCTCAGTAATTTGTATATATTGAATTTTTTGGTTCCAAAATGGTAACTTCAATTGTGCTTAATGATGTTAAATGGTTTTGAATATACTGATGATATATTGTGCATGTGTCCCAAATTGGTTGAATAATGATACCTTTCCAAAAAAAGTTAAATTCATTAATGGCAAATATTCAACTAACAAGGAACAAAGAAATAAATGGTAACTCCCCTTTCTTAGATGTCCTAATTAATCTAAGGACAACTAAGTTATGAATCTTGGTTTACAGTTGAATAAAAATTGCAGTATTGATTGTGTTTTTCAATTTTAAATTTGATGTAGTCTTAATTTCTAGTAATTTAAATCATAATTGATAACTTGTTTTTTTATTTACTACTTGAATTCACTTAATGTCTGACAAAGTCAAACACGAAAGGCCTCAAAGACGAAAGGCTAATCCCATACCTTTTGTCGTGAGTCACTTGAATATTCACGTGTAATTGTAATTGTAATTCACGTGTAATTGTTAAATTCATATTCAAGTGTAACTGTCATAATTTTGTATATATACGAATAATAGTGCAGTGTAAGTAAAGCTAAATGTATTAATATTGCCAAATATTAATCTAGCATAAGAAAAAAAAGTGTTGTTTAAAAGTCACCTAATATATGCAATTTGTCTAAGAAGATTCTGGATGAGCCAACGTATTCATTATTTATCCTTTTTTTTCGTTTTCCATGTAAACTCCAACACAAAGAACTGAAGAGATTCAAGGTTATTCAATCTTCTTTTCTTTTTTTCTTACAATTGACCTGGGGGTTCTGAGCCTGTTACGGACGTAAGGAATTAAACCAAGTCATCGTATTGAACCGATTTAGGATTAAGCACGCTTCCTTGATTTCCACTTTCCTTGAGGTCCAAAGAAGAATTTTTTTTTTTGTTAAGCCTTTAAAAAGTTGAAT
The DNA here is from genome assembly GCA_026182355.1 of Hermatobates lingyangjiaoensis. NCBI lineage: Eukaryota > Metazoa > Arthropoda > Insecta > Hemiptera > Hermatobatidae > Hermatobates > Hermatobates lingyangjiaoensis. The sequence continues at coordinate 540,621 of JAPFBL010000181.1, read as the reverse complement.
TTCTTAAGAATACTGCATGAATCAGTTCATACAACCTATTACATTTGTAGTAATAATATCTCATGTTATTTTTGTTCAAATTGCATATATTATTCAATCATACTATAAAATATTAATTCTAACATAACTATTGCATATTTTATTTCCATTGATTGAAACAATTTTCTTCAATGAGTCTAACAGTTTAGGTAATTATTTTGTTTAATAATGTGTCAATATTATGATTACGAGTTTTGTCATAGCTTACTTACGGTTGCTCAATATAACGATGATTCCTATTTAATATATATATATATATATAACAGATTCAATAATATATCGACCGTTTGATAGAATAGGTGTGTTCTCTAATCGGGGTTCGGTCAATTTTCCAGGATAAAAAATCAAACTCTCGTTGCCAACGTTTCGGTTTTATTTAAAACCTTTTTCATAGGCCTACAAACAAAGGATAATAAGAAATCACATATCAACATCAAACATATACACAATATGAAAATGGATTGTTACAACTCATGAATATTACAAGCAGAAATATTTCAGAGATACATAAAACAATATTACTTACAGAAGTAAGAATTTTTTTTAACTAAGAAAATGAAATTTACATTATTTAAAGGAACAACAATGTTGTTCATTTCATTTCACCTTTGATGGTACTATTTATAAACAAAAATATGGATTACCAATGGGATCACCAATTTCACCAGTTCTCGCAAATATAGTTATGATTGAACTATTGGAAAACAGTATCAATAAATTAGGTACGAAGGTGAAATTTATTAAATTATATGTGGACGATTTGTTTTTAATTATTGAAAAGGGAGAAGAAGAGAATGTATTAAATATATTTAATTCGTTTCATAATCGTCTACAATTCACTTGTGAAGTAGAGAAAGATGGAAATCTGCCATTCTTAGATGTGAAAGTTATAAGAGGTGACAATGGCAATATCTTAACGGATTGGTTTAAAAAACCTACCAGTGCTGCAAGAATCCTGAACTACCATTCTTCTCATGCTATAAACCAAAAATTAAATTGCGTCCAAAATTTGGTTAAAAAAGTTATTGAAATAAGTAGTCCATGTTTTCTAAATGAAAATAAGAAAAGGGTGAAATTATTGTTACAGAAAAATTGTTACCCGAAGAACTTAGTTGAACGATATTGGTTAAGATATTTAAGACAGCAACCAGCACATTCAAATGAAGATCATGTTGAACTGGAAGTTATAAATAGGAAGTATTTCAAATTTCCTTATGTTGAGGGCTTATCACAATCAATTGTCTTATCAAACTTATCAATCATCAATATAACGATGATTCCTATTTAATATATATATATATATAAACAATAGTGTTTTTCTCTCAAGGTCGACATTGTGTTGTGTGGAGTAGTTTAATAATGTGTCAATATTATGATTACGAGTTTTGTCATAGCTTACTTACGGTTGCTCAATATAACGATGATTCCTATTTAATATATATTATATATATATATAAACAATAGTGTTTTTCTCTCAAGGTCGATAATGTGTTCTGTGGAGTAGCAGGACAGTGCTAAATTCCTTTGCTTCTCCAGGACACCACACAGTTATTATCATTGCCCATCTATGGTCCTTCATTCTCGTCACATCTCCTGCCCACTTCCATTTTAGTGACATACTGAAGTAAAATATTTTTTATTCCTGTTTTACTATTTATTATTACACTTCTTATATTGTCTTGTTCTTAAACCCTAATAAACTTCACTCAATCTCTTTTTGTGTGGCCCGGGGTAACCTCATATTCATTATTCTTGCTGTCTACGTTTGACCATCGAAATCCAGGGCAGGAAACATGCACTTTCTGGAAACCCTTTTTTTCTGGTCATATTCATCATATCTGCATTAAAATCTAAGAAAGAAATCCCATATAATGAAACTTCAACAAAAATTATTAGAGTGTAGCTACTCCAAAAACATATTTTTTCTGTTCAATGTTCACCTCATAGTATACAATAAACTTCAAGCAATACTCTTTTATTCACAACTACATACTTCTTTCTATCGTATTAATAAATTATGTAGGCTCTCAGTGATATATGTTCTCTTCTTTTTATCTATCCATCTGCAAGTACTATTTTATCACACTATACCGATCTATCATACAAAACATATCATAACCTTGGTAACCTCTTTTCTATACAATATCCAGCAACTTGTCTAAGACATTGTTCTTCGTAGTGCCAAGCAATTTTGACATTTTAATTACCTACTCCAACAGTCTAATTTATATGATAATTATTATCTGAGAGATCAGAGAGAGAACGGTTGGTTCAAACTGACGAAACTTCTCTACAACTCTATGAACTCGTCAACCCTCCATTCTCCCCTGATATACAATATATATATATATATATATATATATATATATTATATATATATAAAGATTTCACATAAACACGTAAAATAACAATCAATGATCAAACCACAATATGAAAGAGGAAAACAAGACTAAGATCTTTCAACCGTAACAAGTGGTCTTCGTAAGAGTCAAAAACTAAACTTCAGTTGCCCGTCTGTTTTTCTTGTTCTCCCATTTCATGTCGTAGTTTGATCATTGATATATATATAAACCTTTTTTTAACAAGTTTTTCGAATTTCTTACCTAATTTTCTTCTTTCAATGTTGAGTTCGTGTATAATTTGACAAAAACTACTCACAGACATCACCATTTTATTAGATGATGCACTTATACAAAATTAACAGCTAAATTAAATGAATCTAAATAGTTAACATGCTTCGGATGTCTTCAACCATCTTCAGAAAGCCTTGCTATCTTTATTAAGCTCTGCCTCCTATCTTTTCTAATATATATATATATACATAGATCTTCTCAACTCCTCACCAGATGTTTTCTGCATCTAGTGTTCAGTTGGGTTTTTGACTCTGACGAAGACCGCTTGTTACGGTTGAAAGATCTTAGTCTTGTTTTCCCATTTCTTATTGTGGTTTGATCATTGATTGTTATTTCACGTGTTTATGTGAAATCTTTTATATATATATATATATATATATATAATAGCTTATCAGAAATTCAATTAAATACATTAGTAACTACGCTTATTGTTTGCTCTGAAAAGATGAATATTGAATAGGACAATGTAAATTCCTCTGTAAGTTTATTCACATGCATTGTATATTTAATATGTTCTTAAAAGCATGTTTCCTTTATGTTAAAAACTGGATTTTTCTTTCCACAAAAGACCTTAGATATAAATTCCTTTTATGCGTAAGAAGAAAAAAAAATTAGAAAAAAAAACGTTTAACCCAGAACGTATTCACACAAAACCTGAATACTTGTTTTATAGGTTATTTCAATAACAATTCTGTTTTAGCGCAATAAAATGATATGCTTATTTCAGCACAAAATTATTGACAAAGATATTAGGTTGCTTTTCATTAAATATACTACTTAAACTGACAAACAATTGATATGGGCATTGTTGCACTAATCAAGAATCTTGAAATCAATATCATATATTTTTATATACATAATATATATAAATATACATATATATATATATATATATATATATATATATATATATATATATATTTGACTCTGACGAAGACCGCTTGTTACGGTTAAAAGATCTTAGTCTTGTTTTCCCATTTCATATTGTGGTTTGATCATTGATTGTTGTTTCACGTGTTTATGTGAAATTTATATATATATATATATACATTGAAAATTATCAATGATCTTTTTGTTAACAGATTCTAACCTCCTGGCTATTTTCCTTGTAGTAGTAGGTAAACTATAAATCAGGTTCGCCAATGACATTTTCTAGTAAATAGGTCCAATGAACGAAAGAAATTTAATAACTGAAAATATTTTCATATTTTTATTTTCAATATAATATGTATGAGAGAAGATCTGCTGCCAATATATATATGCATATAAAGATTTCACATATACACGTGAAATAACAATCAATGATCAAACCATAAAACATGTTATTAAAAAATATTATTGAATCGTCCCTAATTAAATTTAATAGATCAAATATTATAAACATTAGTAACGGTCTTTCAAACTTGATACTTTCGTTACGATGGCAATATCCTCTTCTAAGAGGGTTGACAGCTAGCGGATAGATTTTTACTCCTTTTTACTGTATTCCTTTGTTTCACCAAACATCCTTTCTAGACACTAGTCCTTTCCTGCGCTTTCACCCTTTTAACATATCACTCTTCACACTCACTCTTCTCAACCCCTCACCAGATGTTTTCTGCATCTAGTGTTTCAGTTGGGTTTTTCACTCTAACAAAAATCGCTTGTTACGGTTGAAAGATCTTAGACTTGTTTTCCCATTTGATATTGTGGTTTTATCATATATATATATTGTAAACAGGAAAACGATCCAAAAGGACAACAAACGTTTCACGATGAATCACAAACACAGAAATAAGGAACAAACACACTTACTGTCTCTAATTTTCGGTTGAACCGTCATCAAGAGAGTTGAGAAAGGGACACCAAGCACACTTGTAAAGCGACCACGAACCGTCGCTTTACAAGTGCGCTTGGTGTCCCTTTCTCAACTCTCCTGATGACGGTTCAACCGAAAATTAGAGACAGTAAGTGTGTTTGTTCCTTAGTTCTGGGTTTGTGATTCATCGTGAAACGTTTATATATATAGATTCATTGAAATGGTGACCAATAGGAGAGTAGAGTTAGTAGGTCCATGTTTGCGGTCCCAGTTACCCGCTGCCTAGCGAAGCCTTCGTTATTCCGCCAATGGGTATAGGGGTTGCAACTCAGTCATCTATACAACTTGTGTTATATACGTCGAGATATATTAAGATGTTGTATTATATGTACAGTTGTACCATGATCCAAGTTGTACAAACTTTGATTGGCGTACACTTATACATACCCAATCTGAATTTGAAACCCTAGCGGCATCGTTTTTCTTAAAGACACTTATCATCACTTATTTTACTCACTTCTACTCTCCATCCTGTATCAGTTCTCTCCATTTAGTTGTGAAAAAAAAATTTCTTTTGAGGGATTGAACTTCACATCTCATAAATTATAGTATATTTAGCCTTACTTTCCTAAAAAAAATGTATAGTTACTCAAACCTGAAGGTTATAAGGCTGTTTTAAAACAATATTTAAATAGAATCTGTTTTTTCTCAAACGTTAAATTATGAATTATTAACAATAACTTTCAATAAAAATTTTTTTTTGTGATGCAAGCACTTCAAATGTAACAGTATTGATATAATAGTAATTATATGCAGAAATAAATACAATACTGTGACAGAAAAATATGTTGAGGCTTCCCATATTTGCTAAGGTAGACAATAAATGAAATGATAATGAGGTGAGATGGGTGAGGAACGCTTTTCTGATGGACATTAAATCGTATGAATCCATTAATCGTACTAATTGATACTGGGTAATAGTGTCTGTTATCAGATTGACGTGTTCAATCCATCAGCTGCGAGCTATACAAGACGTGTGAGTTAGTGAAGATGCACGACTAGCTCATGACACATTCCGGAACACCGCATTTACGCTAACCCTTCTCAATGTTCCCTCCTTCTAATCTATCAATATCATTAGCTGACATCACCCATTTACCAATTTCCATCATGCCAAATACAAATCAATCTATTCATTATTCATTCCACCTCCTTTACCAGCTGTTGAACTCAGATTTGCTAATTTGAAATCTCAAAAAAAGCACCATGATAAATTTTGTAAAACAACTTTCAAAATATAGCACAGGAATAAAACCAGCTATTTTTATTTACATATTTTTATCGTGTTGATTACTAATTTACATATAAAACCAGTTCCTTATAGTTGCCATTTTTACTTTAATGATATACAAAAAAATATCATTTCAATAGTTTTATTTCTTTTTTTGGGTATCTTGAAACAAATATTTATGTTATATATATATATATATATATATATATTTCACTGATAAAACGAAATACGATCCAAACTGGACACAATACGAGTTCGAGATTAACAAAGAGCAACACACAAAGTAGGGAAACACACTTACAGACTTAAATTTTCGGGTAATCCGTCTTCAGGAGAAAAGAGAATGGGAGACCAAGCACGTTGTAGGCGCAACGGCAAGTAACCCACGGCAAGTTACTTGCCGTTGCGCCTACAACGTGCTTGGTCTCCCATTCTCTTTTCTCCTGAAGACGGATTACCCGAAAATTTGAGTCTGTAAGTGTGTTTTCCTACTTTGTGTGTTGCTCTTTGTTAATTTCGAACTCGTATATATATATATAGTATTTGTATAATATACAGAGATGGACTCTAAAAAATAACTTTTTACAAGAAACAGGCTTGTAAAAATAAGACTGTAATTAAGGAATACTTTATAGTACTGTTGAATTCACAGAGCTTAACCATTTCTAGTAATCATGAGATTTTAAAGAGTCATATGCAATGTTATCTATTGTTATCGTTCTATATAAGCTGTGATTCACACTACCATCTTAAACTATGGTAGTTTAGTATCTATTTGTATGATCACTCAAAGTGTTTTATGTTTCTACCAAGCGTTTGATAATACTTATTTCAAATAATATAGTGCAGGCGTAGGTACGAGTATCACATCTGCAATCTGTAATATCCGTTGTTTACTCCTTTTCTCTACTGTATGCATTAATATTTCATATTCATTATCTGTTATTATTGCTTCTATTTAATGTAGACATTACTGTCATATGTCAAATACAATTTTTTTTGCTATTTCTAAATTATGTAGGCATTATGATAACAAAACTAACTACTTATGAGTCACACACGAGCTACACATAGTTAGCTGTTGGCCAAAGGACAAAAACCCTCATGCCCAAAATGTAGAGATGTGTTGACGGTGGTCCATTTAATTGAAGAATGCCCACAATTAGAAGAAGAAAGGATGTCTGCAGGCATACCATCTAAGTTGATAATAACACTAGCCCCTGATAATAAATACTCCAGTATTAAAGTACGAGTACATAAAGTGACATCATTTCTAAAGGAAATAGACCAATACAAAGAAATATGAGGAAGTAGCTTCCTTGTCGAAACTGCTTCCAATACTGTTTACTTGGAACCCACACTAGACTACATATTATAAAATCATGTATTTCAGTTTACATATTTGCTACTTTTTTTTAAATTCATGCATTTCGTCATTACCACAGAGGTTACTATTATTAATATTAGAAATATAATATACCGTCTTACTTCGTACACTGCTGCTGTAGCTCTCGGACCAGTTTCGGCTGATACCCGTTGTGTCACAATCATCTTCGACAAGAAATGATCTAAGTCCTTAGATCTGTTGAAGATGAGTGACAGCCGAAACCTGTCCGACAGCTACAGCAGCAGTGTACGAGGTAAGACGGTATATTATATGTTTATTATTAATACTTTTTTTTTATTTCAAATATACACATATTCCTCTTTTGTTCTTCACGGTTTCTCAAGTAAAACACTGGAATGTTTGTTTACTTTATATAAAAATAGAATGCAGGTGTATACTAGTTAATTTTTATAATGAAATATGAAAATTGGATAGATAACTGCAGTCAAGCTATAGTTTAAGTGGCTACCTAAAAATAACTAACATTTATCATACTTAAATGTAAATTTTTTTTAATGTAATCTTTTATCAAATATAATATTGATAAATTCAATAAGATTATAATTTTCAAACATTTGAAAAAGTTTCTTATGTATTAAAACTTCTGAAAAGAGAATGTAGAGGTAAATAGATATATGAGGAAGAACAAACAAGGGTTGTGTGTAGAATTGTTATGACTGTATTCTAGGGAAAGGTGTAATTTTGAAGAAGAGAAGCTGCAGGTCTCACGCTAAGGAAACACGCAACCCTCTGCTCCAAACTAGATATTACACCTTTCCAGTTTAGCTACTTAAAAGCAATTTTTCAAACAAACAAAGATGTTTGAAGAATTTAATCCAAAGTAAGAAAATGAAAAATGTATTATTTTTCTGTTGTAATAGATTATTAGTTCACAACAGGTTAAATTTGATATCAATTGATGTTTCACGTTAGTTGCAATTTATAATGATTAACAGCACTATCTACTGAACCGAATAACTAAACGCTTAAAAAAAAATATTATTATAGGCATACCGACATTCATTTAATGAATTGACATTTCAAGTGTGATTAGGAACAAAGTCTCATTATATTACTTTTAATGTATGTCTTTGTGTTTGTTCACAAAACTTTTGTCAAATGTAACAAGGAATAGATGCGGAGGTCTAACACTTTCCTGGCACATTGATTTCAAAGAACGTGTTTGTATTGACAGGATGCCATAATCCTTAATAGTGTCATGAAGAGAGGGAGGAAGTTCTCTCTTAAAAGTGTTAAAGGTTTTCCCATAAGTACCTTTAAACTGATTACAAAGATGAATTCATTTATTTGTCACACCAATACACAATTTTCAATCCATTTGAATAGTTGAAATGTAGTCACTGTATTACATTAAATGTTTAAAGTGTTCGCCTTCTTCACTGTTATATTGCAAGTAATTGTCTTTTATCATGTGACAAATTTTCTGAGAAAATTTCTTGTTCCTATCTATTTCTTGAATTTCATACTGTCGCAGTATCTGCAATGAGTCAGTATTTCTGAAAAACACAGCTTCTTTTGCAATACACCATAAGACGAAATCACAGTCAGGAGAATGTAAAGGCCAATCAATTGTCCCTCTATGACCTATCCAATTCGAAAAAGTTTCGTCTAGGAAAGTGCGAACAATATTCGCAAAATATGATAGTGCACTATTCTGCTTGAAAATAATCTGACTAGGATCCTTATTTGGCAGCTAAAAGTTGTAGAAATTTACGTAGCATCGTAATGTCCGTCTCCGTGGTAACTGTATCTCCAATGAAGTAGGGTCCTAGTGCACAGGAACTTCGAACGGCTGCCCAAACATCAGTCCAGGAGATTGAACTCTTCTTCCTTCCATCAGAAAATTAGGATTACTTTCAGCATAATAAACGGAGTTGTTCCCATTAACTTGCCCGTTTAAATGAAATGAGTTCCCATGTGGATAGCATCATTTATTGAAGTCAGCTGCACTCTAAACTGCACTCCCGATTATGCTACAATTTTACACTGTGCAATTGTGACATAACTGCAACAATTAATTTTAAACAAAAATTTTACATTTTGGTGATATCAAATGTAAAGTTATTTCATTTCCCACATTAATAACACGATAAATAAATCCGAGCTTATTTGTATTATTCTGCATTCTTCATACATTCATAAATGATGATGATATTAAAAATTTACTTCTATGCAAACTTAACCATTTGGTTTAGTGTTTGTTTTTATAGTCATCATTTTCTAAAATAAACGGTTTTCTCTAATGTGAAAACGATGAGGTTTGATATTGTTCTTTAGAAAGACTAAAAAAAAATATGACTAGAGTTTTTATAACATATTAAACTAAAATTTAGTATAACTTTACTATCAGTTGAGGGAATACAAATTTTTCTTTGTAGACTTCCTTCTAACTATCGTTTCTCAAACCTAATTATTTTTTACAAAAACTATATAATTCTTCTTCAAACTAAAGGAGTTTATGTAATAATTTGACCGTTTTAGGCCTGAGCTTCCCTTAGATTTATTTATAATAATAGTTGTTAACTATTAACACACACACATATATATATATATATATATATATATATATATATACAAGAAAAGAGAATGATCTTTAGAAACATAGCTATGATAACATGTTTTCACAATAAACACGTGAAATAACAATCAACATCCAAACCGCAATAACAAATGAGAAAAAAGACTAAGATTTTTCAACCGTAACAAGCGGTCTTCGCCTTGAGACGGGATTTGACCCTGATGACGACTGCTTGTTACGGTTGAAAGAAAAGTCTTTTTTCTCATTTCTTATTGTGGTTTGGACGTTAAAGATGTACATTGTCTTTATTCTTTTATCAAAGAGCAGAATCATCAACTAGTCAATTCATGTATGTTGATTCATTTTCAACCATTGGTCTCATCTGTCATATTGTATTATAATATTAATTGTTTCATTTTTCTGTAGTGTTTGGTTCTTTTTTTTTTTGTTGCACTTTGTGTTATTAGACTGCTGGGCAAGTTAAAGGTCAAGCAGTGGTGTTGGATGCATAATGGAGTTATTCACGACATGATCAGATCATATCACATGGAAGGCAGGATATGATTGGTGTGGTTTGAGTACTGACAGCTTATTGCTTGGGTCCATTAGGAGGCCCCTCTAATGGTTGCCCAGACTCACTCTCTCTCGCCACCATCTCACTTTCCCCTTGTTTGGGCCGTCCTCTCGTTAGGGTCTCTTTACTGTAATCAAGGGATGAGTTCATCATCAGACCTTTATTATAGTCAAATATATACCTCATGTAAACATCATTATCAGTTTTTTTATGTTTTTTTTTATATAATTTCCACTTATACATTCATAATACTCATGAATTTATGCATGGCAAACATATACACTTCTATCTACAAGTACTTTTCAAACAATCTAACGGAGAAGAAACCAAGATAAATTTTCTATAATGTCTGGCGCTTCAATATATTGATCAAATTATAAAGCACCTTAAAATATTTATAAAACTATTTTTTAAAAATTATAAAATATTTGTTATAAAATATGTTATAAAATATTTTTTTCATTTAAAATAAACAGTTAATATTGTTTATTTTAACACACAATAGATATTTATATTGTTACAGTAGTTTATACAATATGTTTAATATTGTAATGATCTGCTTGATTAGTAGAATTATGTTAATCTGGAAAGCATAATTTTAAACCAGTGGTTCTCAACATGTCCCACATGGACCAGCAGGAGTCAACAGAGGATTACTCTGGGTCCAGGAGGAAAGTAGTATTCTGAAGGTCTATGGCATGTGGTTAGGGTTCCTTGTTATGTATATATGAATTTATCAGCATAACCAAAAATATATAAAAGCATAGTAAGCTTTGACCGTACAATATTCACACATAATTAAAATATAAGGCCCAATATCTTCGTGAGTTTGATAAAATGTTACAATGTTTTACAACGTTCTATTGCACTTCTATTTATGTTGCATTCAAAATTGATTCTCTTAAAATTGATTTCAGGGTACTTTATAAAATGTTAAATAAGAAATATTTTACCTCAGAATGAGTAAATAGCACACAATTACGGATTGCACAACTAATGATTTAAAGAAATATTTTGTTATTATTTTAACAAAATTTTTGTATTTCGACATCACGTTGTAGTTGTAATGAAATTATTTCATAATAAACAATTTTCATTTTTCTAAATACAAATATTTATGTAAAACTGTTGTTTTAGTATCTAGGTGTGGGGGGGGGGGGGGTGTCCACAGATAGCTCTTAAAGGTCTAGAAACAAACAAATATTGAGAACCCCTGTTTTAAACGTATATATTTGACATCAGGATAGCTGTTTAAATTACACACAAAAAACACAAAGGAAACAACTTAAGACCACCGACTTAACTATTTATTTTGACTCTCTTTGTCATCAGAATAGAAGTAACCCACCTGACCATTAGGCAATGACACCTTTCATAAAAATTTAATTAAACTTCTCACTAAGAAACACAAAAAGGGAAAACAAATTTCCTCAAATATATAATTACATTAGGTTAGGTTAGGTTGCAGTGGCAGTCCCACAAGGGAACACACGTAGGCCAAGCATTGGCCCTTTGTGATACCACACAATGAAGATTGATTCTACAGTGGGAGTCCTAAATTTCCTAACTCAAAATATATTTAGAGTAGGATCTTTAACGAGTACCTGACATCGTACAGGCTCGGGACCGACGGTTTAACGTCCTTCTCCGAGGGACGACGTGCTCAGATTTATTCACCTCCTGCGTGAATAAATCGAGGGCCAGGTGAGGATTGAACCCTGGTCCTATCAGTATAATTACATTAATTGAGTTATTATTTATTAATACGTACCAATAAACACCAAAAAACCTGTAGTTGGAGAAACTAATTCTGGTAAGGGAAAGTGAAAAAACGATAGAATACAAATGGAGACTTGAACATCAATATATTTCATGGCACTGGAAGTTGCCGTTTGGAAGTGCCAATAGGTCAATATATTAGCCATTCTAGACCTCGAATCTGTTTCTATTTGTGAATTCAGTTACAATGTAATATTGATGTATTATTTCAAATTACAAGCAAGAGGTTTTTAATTAATTAAGGTTTAATTTAGGTTTTTATGTAGATTTTTTCTTCTGTTATTATTTTATAGTAAGAATGTAAAAAAAAAATAAATCATATATCCTATCATCAGAGCTAAAATGTTCCAATTTTTGCATAAAACCGTTATGTCAACACATATAATCAAAAGAACCAAATATCAGCGTTTCATAGATTTAGGATCCCTTGAAAATTTAGGATTCCATTGAAAGCCCAGTTTGTAAAAAAAAAACAAAAAGTTTTTGTCCGGCTAAGGAAGTTTTTTAAACAAATGTTTAAATTTTTTTTTTAAAAAAAAAAGAAAAAAATTTAAAACCATTTAGAAAGAAATTTTGGGAATTACATTTCAAAAAAATTTTTTAGTTGAAAATAAATAAAAACATGAAATTCAAAACTTTTTTTGAAAAACTCAATTTTAAAATTATAATTTTTAAAATTTTTAATAAAATTAAAATTTTTAATAAAATGGAAAAAAGATTAAATTTAAAGTTTTAGGGAAATTAATTATTAAAAAAACAAATAAAATTTAATTTGAAAATAGTTGAAAATTTGATAAAAAAATAAATAAAAAATTTCCTTTTAAAAAAAGACTGAATTTTAACCTTTTGAATTATTTGATTTGAATCAGCAAGAATTTTAAATTTTTTTTAATCCAGAAATTAAAAAAATAAAATTAAAAATTTAAAAGGAAAGAATTTTAAATGTTTAATTTGAAAATATGATTTGAAAATTTATCAATATAATAAAATTTCCGAATTTTCAAAAGGAAAAAATCCAAATTTTTAACTTCTACTTAAGCAACATACAAGTAGCAACTTAGAAGTAGGGCAGACTCTGACTGGAAGTTGTGGAAACCTTTGATCCCATTCTATCTAAAATGGAGACAATCGCTTTAATAAGAATGTTTTCGTAAATCATACCTATAACCAAAAGGGATGACAGATAATTCTTTATGAAAAATTTGTGAAGTTGAAAAAATAAATTCAAATTCTAAACTACTAAAAAATTCCTTAAATTCTAAAAGGAAAAAAAGATAAGCTTGATAAATCACATATGATGCCGCTGCACCCGAGTTCGATGAACCTCCGGCCCTAACAGTCTCAGTTAGATCCTAAAAAAAATATTTGTTTTTCTAGATCAACGATTTAAATTTTTCTTTAGCAAAATGTTTATAGATTAAATAAAAGAAATGAAATCATTAAATTATAGCTATACTTTTAAAATACACTACCACGTAGTATATTATAACTTGATCACAATAGTTACATTAAAATAAAACAAAACCTCAATTGATTATTAACCTTTTAATATTATTATTATTTATAGTATAGTAGAGTATTAGCCAAATCAAATTCTTTAATTATCTTTGCAATGTTATTACTTTACATTGTTTTCTCTCCCTTATAAATAAATCTTGAGTATTGATTATTGTTTATGGTATATATAAATGTTTTTCTTAAGTTTGTATAAAAGTACGTAACACTTTTATTTGTAAGTGGTTTCATTACTAGAAGCCCTAAATCTCAATAACTTGCGTTGTATTGATTGGTCACAGCTTGCTTCAACACCATATGTTGGTCTCAGAAATAGACCCTCGTCCTATAAATCTTCCCTCCCTAAGGGAACGTATTGGGACTCAACTATTTCATACACTGACAGATATAAACTTTTTATTGCAGACAAACAGTTCTTACTTACAGTTCGGATAAATTTCATAATTCAATTATTTCACTTAAGTGAACCAGAAAACTTAATATATGTGAATATACACATAGAATATTGTTTATATACAATTAATATATATAAATATATGTAACGATTTCACATAAACACGTGAAATAACAATCAATGATCAAACCACAATAAGAAAAGGGAAAACAAGACTAAGACTTGGACAAGGGGTCTTCTTTGATCCCCATTTTTTTGTTTTTACATTTTAATATTATATATATATATATGTGTGTGTGTGTGTGTGTGTTGGTGCGTATGTGTATTTTTGTTTAAATCAAATGAAACGGTTCATAGAACATTACATAAATAATTTAACGAAAGTAACGCAAAGGCAGAAGACACAGTCATAACTCACTTCTATATTTCGATAACTGTCGTCATCGGTTATATTTCTTCATAATTTGGTTAATTTGGTTATAAATCAAGGATTAAAATATCAAACATTATATATATGTGGTTAGATACAAATCAAATTTTAAAATTTAGACTAAAAGTAAAGGTTTGTAACCATGAAAAAATGTACTCTCAAATTTTGATGGATTTATTCGTTCTAAGGTGCCTTAAGAACGTATGGGACGTTTGATTTATTATCTGGATGTGTGCGTGTGTGTGTGGGTTTCACTGAGGCCACTTTTGTATTAGAATATCAAAATATTGGCTTACGATTGATTGTGAAACCTCGTTGATACGATACTGACCATAGCGCTTGACCTATAATAATGAAATAATGGCAAAAAAACAGGATGAGCTGTATATTTTTAGCCTATATTTGATTGAATCGAAGAGACAATATGGCATATTTTTTTAATCTATAATTTGTTTTCAATAGACTTATAATTACTATAAAAAAATAAATTGTATGAAAAATATTACATGAAATTAGTTAACTATAAAACAGCATTGATGGAATTTTGTTTACTTCAAGAGTCAATATAAATCTGAATACTTGAAATTCAACTTGGAATAATAGTAACCTGCTGAACTTGTTGGACTGGATTGTGTTGACTTAGGCCAGCTATGGTTAGGCTGGAGCTGCTGTTCCATAAGAGAGCACACAGAGGCTGAACATTGGCCCTTTGCCATATCGTATAATAAACATTCTACATTGGGTGTCCTAAATTTTAACTAACTCAAGTGTATTTAGAATAGGTCCCTTTAACGAGTAGGTAACATTGTACAGGGCCTGAGTGGGCGTTGAAGACTGTATCTAGCAGTCCAGAAGGAACCTTTTTGCTACTGGGCAACCCTAACCAGCTTATATTCACATAAAAAAATTTTCATTAACTGTGCAATCCGTTATAGTGTAGTATTCACTCATATTCAGGAAATTATTAAGTCTCTACACACAAAAAGAGTTTATTAAAAGAAACTGAACACTTTAAATAAATAAAAATATAAATAAACTGATTATTTATATTTTTTACAGTAAAACAGAGTTTGAAACCATGCCGCATTATAGTGACGTCATAATATAGCTAAAACTAAATTTTGCCAACTAGTTTGATATTGTGTTTATTTATAGTATAGTTGAGTGTAGGCCACTAAAGATTTTGAAATTATGTATTTATTTAAAGTCATAAAGCCATTCAACAAATGTAAGAGGACGGTTTATTATGAACATAATAATAATAACATTGTTGTTAGCAATTATTATTATACGGTACTGTTTTCTTGACCACAAAATATTAACAAACACTTTTTCTTCTTCTCGGAGTTTGGTCAGGGTAAATATATGTAATCACCTTTTTAGAAATGACAAATGTCTATTGTTTATTGTTTTTTTGTTAGTTTATAGCCCTGAGGATGTCTTGAAATAAAGACGAAACGTTGGCAAAAAGGTGATTCCATATATTTACCCTGACCAAACTCCGAGAAGAAGAAAAAGTGTTTGTTAATTATTATTATATATATGTAAAAATAATCATGATTATGAAAAACTATTTAGGCATTAATTATGCTGGCTGATCGTCAACAAACTTTAAAACTTTAATTATGTTGGCTGGAGAGTAGAAGGCAATGTCGTGTATCAAACAAGAGAAACCTGAAAAGACCTCATATAGAAAAGCTATTGAATAATTACTAAAGAACTTGCATACAATTCCTTCCAATGAGACTCCTAATAAAATTAAGGTTTTGTATGAATTTAATTTAGGGACGAAGAGATTAGTTTCTTTACAATCTACTGGTTCTTTGTGGAAAGGGATCTCAGAGTTACTGGGAAGTTTTGCAGGGGGAAAAAAAAAAGTTTTGAATTACGATCAATGACAAGGATTTCTTACTTCCAAATTGCTTCTGCAAAAAGTGTTTTGGTAGAAATGAATCATCTTACTGTTGACTCTAGAAACTGTGTCTCAGCTAACAGTAAAAAAATATAATCAAATCAAAAGCAGTTCTTTTCTTATTCTGTTTATTTTTTCAAAACAATTCAGTTATATTATCAACAAAATACCCTAGTTAAGTTGCAGGAAGGTTATTTAAATTTGCATTATGTCAGGGAACGGACGATCTGATATTTAGTTATAATTTTGAGAAACGTACTAACGAATGGTGTCTATAACACTATAATTTTTCTTTCATTAAAAAAAAATAAGGAACACGATGTGCTTCTTTATCTTTTCCCTCATGATGACGGTTGATACATTCCACTGTCCTCAAATTTAAATATATGGTCTTAATAAGTCTTTCAATTTTAAGTTTATTTCTAATTTCTGATATATAACTATAATTATAAACAAGAAAAATTCTTCTTCATCATTATAAAGAAAAATAATTGCAAATTTACAGTACTTACTAACTAGACCAATCAAAGATAGCTTTCTTTAGCTGGTGAAGCTAAGTAGATAGAAAGGAGTAATCAAGACTCTTTGAAAAATTCTTCCACCACCCTAATTCCTTGCAGAAACCCTAATCAAACTCACTTCTTTGAATGTACTACATGGCATTGCTAATTTCAAATAGCCTAAAAAGTTTATTATTTCTTAAAAATATTATTCATTTAAACATTACATAAAACTAAATGTTATGCTCATAATAAAATATATTTAAATTATATATATATATATATATATATATATAATAATATATAAAACATAGACAGATTAAAAGCACACACTTACAGTCTCAATTTTTGGTTTCAGCAGTCTTCAGGAGAGATAAGAGAGAGAAAACAAGCACACTGGTTCAGACCACTTCGCACTTGGTTGCGATCTCTTATCTCTCGTGAAGACGATTTAAACCGAAAATTGAGACTTCATGTGTGTGCTTTTATGAAACACTGAAATAACAATCCATGATCAAACCACAATATGAAATGAGAAGACAACACTAAGATTAATTTGTCATTACAAATTAATGACAATTATTCTAGCTACGACAATATCGTATATACAATATCTTAAAAACTATTGAACATTTTTTAAACACTTTAATACAACACTCAAAGTTCAGAATGAACTACTAAATGTTTACATTCTATTTGATGTACCTAGTTCCTGGTGAATTTAAAAGAGTTTTAAGGGATTTTCCTTAACTTAAGGAAATAGGATAACTTAAGGAAAAGTTATCCAAGAAATTAATTAAAAAACAATAGGTCGTAAATTCAATCTCACATGTATTAACGAAGGACTGTTCCCTAAATATTCGAATATATATATTGTTAAAAGTAGCAGCAGCTTCTGCTCGCACGATTTTTGAGCTGGTGGCCTCGATCTTATGGGCGATACTTCAATCTTGTGGTTGGAGCTTCCACATAAATTGTCCAAGGGACATCATTTCATACGAGCTTTTGACCATAATTACGTTGGTCATCGTCTGGTAAAATCTTCTTCTGGAAGGATGCTTATATAAACTTCCTTAGTGGATGTGATTTTTGATTGGTCCAATAAACTTGCTTTATTGACTTATTGGTCAATCAGAGTACAGGTTTCAGTTTTCGTTCTGATTCCATTTCATTTTAGGCTCTATCTTCTTGTTTATTGGAATGATGAACATTTCTTTCATCTGAAGATTAATTGAGGGGTTTCTTTCTTTAATGTATAAAGCCTCTAAAATATGCATCGCCCGTAAGATCGAGGCCAACAGCTCAAAAATCTTGAGAGCAGAAGCTGCTGCTATTTTTAACAATATTTGCATACAAGAAGATAATACAATAATATTGTATATCAAAATAATACAATAATATTTTATATAATAAAACATATCATTTATTACCGTGGTAATAAATAATACCGCTCAAATATACTAACTATCAGAAACTTCATATATAAATTAAGTTTTTTTGATATTGATAATAAAATGGCTTTTTATCAAGCAAAGACTTCATCTAAAAACAAAACAATAAAAATTATGGCATATAATTACCAATAAGATATATTAAGTCAAATTCTCATTCCTAGTATGAGAGAAATAAAAATGTTATAACTAAGCAATTGCTCTTGTTTGGTTCTTCTCTTTATAAATATTATTAAACTACAGATTTATTTAAAGCGCGTAATTAAATTTATTTCTTCTGACTACTCTTCCACCGTGTTTCGGTGGAATATGATAGTAACGTGATTTAGACAAAATCCTTCCAACATTAGTTGGATACAAACTTTTTAATGAAATAAGGTCTTTTTTTAACAAATCAATGATCGATTTTGTTTCCGATATTTTTTTGACGCTGTTATAAGTATATTATTAT
Organism: Hermatobates lingyangjiaoensis; assembly: GCA_026182355.1. NCBI lineage: Eukaryota > Metazoa > Arthropoda > Insecta > Hemiptera > Hermatobatidae > Hermatobates > Hermatobates lingyangjiaoensis. The sequence continues at coordinate 521,928 of JAPFBL010000181.1, read as the reverse complement.
AGATATTGATACATCTCAACCAATTTTTTTTTTTTTTTTTTTTGGAAATTGGAGCTTAGTTTGATGGTTTCTATTAAGTAACATATGAACTAAAGAATATTCATTGAGTTCACTTAATGGTTTACTCTGAACCGTAAAAGTTCTATGCATATGTAATCACAATTTATTTGTTGTTGGGGGGGGGGGGTTACTCATCACCTTTTAGCAAACCAGTTTTATCTTTCATTGCAAATACTTAATGTTATCAGATCTATAGCCATATATTCTGCAAATTCAAAACATTCTGTACTAGTAAACGGATTATTGTTGCCCCTTAATCTACATATAATTCCAATAGTTCTTCTGATATATGGAAACTATTAAAATACATTAAATGATGTGAATTATTACCAGGCTCAGTATTATTTAAAAGATAGATATCTTCAAAACTAAATTCCAGTTACTTAATTCTGGTTCCTGTTGAAAGCTGCGTTTGAATCCCCAGAACTGATATCATGTATTGTTCTTATTGTTACTAAATAATGAACAGAATGATTCATTATACAATATATTATAAAAAAACTGTTTTAAAACCCTGTAACTATAATGTAATCTTATTTGACATCCCATATAATATTGATTCATTACAACAGAATGATACTTCGTGCTATGATAGGAACGTTTGTAGTATCACTGGCTATAGTTTGCAACCTCAATAACAACCCACTTTACAATGACTCTTCTTACATTAGCCATCATAAAACCACGTAATATCCAACATAATAAAGCACGTCACAATAATTCATCTTATGACAGCAATCTCCAGGCAAACAATTCAATAACTCGTACTATCGTAACCAAGGTGGAACACACCAACGAACAACAACCAACGAATATATACGCGCACTATAGTGCACGTCGTAACTAGCAGTTCCAGGCCAGAGGCCTTCTACTGCTTGATTTCTGTGCCACTATAACTTGGAATGTCAGTAATTCATGTCAAATATTAAGTTAGTCTGTGCAGTTATGATGTCGTATTCACGGACATGTGGTCTTGTTTGTCATGGTTTTCAATGTTTTTAGTCATGAGTTGGAAAGGTAGTCAGATAGTCACTGAATGAAGTAATTATTCAGTGAGGTTGAGGAAGGTTGGAGACAGGAATTGGAGTTTGTACAAGGAGGTTTGGATGAGTAGATAGTTTGTTGTCTTCATTGGTAATAAGTCGGCTGATGTAACTATCTATGGATTCCATTTTCAAATCATGGTGAATATCAACATTTCTGGCGTACTAAGGAGCTCTGGCCATAAGACGTACACTTATTTTGAACAATCTGGATACAAGTCTTGTTCGTGGAACACACGTGACGCTAACTCTGGTTATGTTGGCAAACAGGAGGAACAGGTGAATTAAAGTTTAGATAATTTTTTTTTTATCTAAAATTGGGAGATAGATGAAAAATGCTTGTTTATATTTCAACCTTAAAGGTTGGTTGAGGAATGAGATTAAATATTATTAGCTAATTTATCATCTAATAAAACAAAAATGGATCTACCTAAAATCCACCTTAATAATTGATATAGAAGGACCCCCAATAATTTCCGGTTTGTATTAACTTTAGTTGTTTTCTTTCCACTAATAGATGAGATCAAGCATTATTCACCCTGGTAAATATAAACAATTTCTAATTATTTATTAGATAATAAATTATCTTAATAATTATGCATAGAATATGCATTCCAAAATTAATTAAATGTCACTCTTTCTTTCTTTATTTAATGAAAACTAGTTATGATTCAATTATGCTATTTCTTACGTCATATATACCTAAGTAAATGACACTGACATTACTTAATTTCAAACGTTATTCCATGTATCGCATCCAGAATATTTTTAAAGCCTGAAGAATAGCTTCTGTGATATGAGCTAAAATGATGGAGTGGCGTAGTTTTGCCGACATACTAAAGTAAATGGGCTTTACTCGTGGAGAATGACAAGTAGGCAAGACATAATCTGGAAGTATAAATGTGAAACTGAAAGACTCTGGAAAGAAAGGAAACAGAAAATAACAGGCAAGTGAGAGGAAAAATAAAACTAAGAACAGGTTTAAACAAGAAATATTAAGTTTAGAAAGAAGTAACAAATGTAAGAAAGAGGTTGAGAAATAGAAAAGGGAAGAAACCTCTAAGTAGACATCTCACCAAGATTTAGGGGAATTTATTTTACTCAAGACAGCGATCTCACTTTTCAGTTCCTCTGTCACACGCATGAAGAGCACAGCATCAGACCAACTTAAGGCATCATTATATAGGGAGTTTTCCAAGTCACTGGAGATTATTTTCAGGCGTAAATGTTTTATGTAAATGTATATCCATTTCCTCTTTAGTAAAAATACTTTATAAAACTAGGAGTCATATAATTAGTTCTTATAATCTCTATTACATAATATATCAATTGCAGGCCGCAGTACTCCAATACTGTAATATACTAGTGTAGGATGCTTAATTGCAATAAAATTACTAATTCTGAGGAAAAATAGATAAACATACAATAATCTTCCCACAAATGAAGTTTTATTCAACAACAACAACGCGTTTCGAACACTTTGTTTTCATCATCAGGAAGGCACTACAATACAAATTATATCTAATCAGTTACAAAATTGTAGTAAAATAATAAAATTCAATTAAGAGAGAATAAATGACATATCCCACTCCTTTGTCACCTTATCTCCTAATTACTTCTCTCCACTCTATCGCAGCGGATCTATTTCCTACTAGTAGTTGTTTTCACTGGACCAACCCTTCAGCACCACATCCTTTGGGTATGTCATTAATTCTCCCTTAATTGAATTTTGTTATTCCACTCTAATGTTATAACTGATTAGATATAATTTGTATTGTAGTGTCTTTCTGATGATGAACACAAAAGTGTTCGAAACGCGTTGTTGTTGTTGAATAAAACTTCATTTGTGTGGAGACTTTTGTTTTTTTATCCATTTTTCCTCAGAATGAGTAAATACCTCACAATTACGGATTTCACAACTAATGAAAATAACTAATATATTCCTTATATATTCCTGTGAACTTTTCTGATTAGGAACAGTTCAGTTATAATAATTTACTGAATAAATTTACTTGATGCTTTCAATTAATCGTTAACTTACTACATATACCTATTAATTTACGAAATCATAAACTTAAAATAAAGTTAAAAAAAATAGTAGGGGTTAAGTATGTTATTGTAATAATTGACAAGCAAATCAGCAAAGGCATTATTAGCAGCTCGAAGTAACTTAATCAAGAAGGATATAAAGACGAACGTGTTTAGAATGAGGTTCAACAAGATTGAGTGACATCCAACATTGACAATACCATGAACTGGTGAACAAGATATGACAGTTTCGTGTCCTTTGCAAGCAAGTTTGCTTGAGTTTAGCTGTAGGGGAAATAGAATGAGTTTCTAGCATACTCGAAGATTGATATGTCAGTTTGGGTTTTAATGTCGAATCATCCTAAACAGTGAGAGCAGCTATAACATTAAATCACAAAATGAAAATACTTTAAATAATACTACTGAAACCAGTAAAATTCTAATACTAAATCATTCTAAATTACAATTTTTTTTGTGTGATTATTTGCCCAAGATAAGAAACCTTAACCCTTGGGGTGTGTCTTGCAAGTATAACGTACAGGTAATTTAGGAAATTTTTTTATTATTTTTTTTTGTCCTTATAATGGCAGTAGCCACATTTTGGCCTTTTGAACCATGAAATGCGGCCTTCTGTGGTTTGTTGAGAAAAATGTTTAAAAATATAAAGAATTACAATTCTGTTAATAAAGACAACAAGTTTTGACATTTAGGAAGGAGACTATTTATCTATCAATACTTTAAAAGTCTTAGGTTTTAGAAAATCATTGCCTGAGTTAACAAAAGTAGTAAACGAAGGCAGTGAGGACACTGCTGAATCTTTTGAGAGATGTGAATCAGATTTAGATGCACTAATCGAGTAATATAATGATAGATTCAAGGATTTTGCAATATAACTATTTTATGAGAATTTGCTTATTCATTCGTGGTGGTCTTTTGGGGAAGTGGGCGGTGCCAAAATGGCCATTATTCCAAGAAAGGTTCCCCACCCCTGATCTAAAAAAATATGTTTTTTGCTTCATTTCTATTGCTAATATCCTCAATATCAATTATTTTTTTTGTTTTTTAATTGTACAGTTTTGAACTCATTACAAAAAACTAAATTATAGCTGAAATTAACATCAATTAACCTGAAATTATTAACCTTATTTAATCAGCCAAGGATGGTTACCTAGTTTTCTCATGTTGAACAATGTGCATCATTTACTAAGTCAGGAAGTGATATTGAATTAGCAAAGTAATTAAAATGAGGGAGATGTAGGGTGAATGAGGATAGGGCTGATCTGCAGGAGGGTGAATAGATAAGGGCGTACAACATGTCCTTTGGGGCCCTTCACACTAATGCACTGCACCCTACATCACGACCTTTATTTAGCATCCCTCTCTCCCAGTTCTTACGTATTCATCTTCTTCTTTCAACCAAACCTTTTACAACTCTCTCTCTCTCTCTCTCTCTCTCTCTCTCTCTCTCTCTCTCTCTTCTCTCTCTCTCTCTCTCTCTCTCTCTTCACCATTGCTATATATATATATATATATATATATATATTATATATATAAATTTCACATAAACACGTGAAATAACAATCAATAATCAAACCACAATATGAAATGGGAAAACAAGACTAAGATCTTTCAACCGTAACAAGCGGTCTTTGTCAGAATCAAAAACCCAACTGAAAATTGAAAAACCCAATCAGTTGGGGTTTTGACTCTGACGAAGACCGCTTGTTACGGTTGAAAGATCTTAGTCTTGCTTTCCCATTTCCTTATTGTGGTTTGATCATATATATAACACACATTACTTTAGATTTTATTCATCCTTTTTTGCAAGTCTTATAAGAAATATCGGAAATCATTGAACTAGATATATAGATAAAAAATCACATACGAGCATTTCAAGAAATTAATACTCATAGAGACTTGAGCGAGAAATGCTTGTCGAAGTGTAAAAGTCGGACTTCAAAGATGCGTAAATCGTGATGAAAAAGTTTTCAGCAACTCTATATATAATTTACTGTCCACCTATTTTTCGCTCAACCTGTATATTCATTTTTGTGATTACGTTTTAAAATATAACATATATTCGAAAAAACTATGTCAACTAACTGTTCAATATATTGCATAATTTTATTACATGTAGTTTCTAAATATCCATTGATTTATTCAGAATGATGAATATGAACTATCCTCTATTATTAACCACAACAGTTTCTGAAGGAACCTTACTCTCTTTTTTTTTAAATAGTAATAACTGGTTTCAGTTAATAATATATTTAAAACGAGGCTAATTTCAATTTAAAACTAAAGTAACAACAAGTTACTTTATTAAATTCGTCTGTGAAGAGGTTTGTTTACGATGTCCAAACGCTTTTACAAGCAAAGATTTTGCAACCTCTGTTCTAATTGACTTGATGAAGACGAGTACTCCCCTTCTCAGATTAAATAGTGCAGTAGATAGTCTATAGCGGACAACGAGGTCCGCTATAACCATCAACGAGGTCATCTACTAACAGGCGACCAAACAAACCAATGACAATAATAACTTGAGACTTCATTAAAAATTAATCTGTGTGCCATCTATCAATATTATTTTGTTAAATACTGCTATCAACCTCAATGTACATTTGAATTATGACAGTATATTCTCAATGTAGAAGGCGACTAAGTAATTTCCAAGAAAGCCAAACTCTAACCAAACTTTATTTACAATTATCTCAACATCAGAGAAAAATAGAGAGAGAGAGAGAGAGAGACAAATCGCAAAGTTGCTTACCAACCATAGATTTTCTGCAAGCTTTACATAAGGGTGAGAGTTTACCATATTTGTGTGTCTGATACCAAACAATTTGTGTTTATTTTGGACCATGACTTATATTGAATCATACAGATATAAAAGTAAAAAGAAATAAACTACACATTTACATTTCAAACGTCCTTGTCAAAAAGAACAGGGTTATCAGTCCTTTTCATGTATTCCTTCTGTATAATTTCACTTGTCTTCATGATACCAGTACAACTACTACTACTGCATGTTAAATTAAAGGGCAAGATAAGCTCAGATCGGAACTGATGGCGTCCTTTCTCTTTATGTTATCATCATAAGATGATTACAAGCACACGCGCATCACATGTGTTTATCTACTTTCCCCCTAATCACTTCATTTGTACCAGTGATAACAAAGTTGTTTTCATTTCTATATATTCTCAAATGCTTTGCATTTCTTGAAAGAAACAGTATTCTTATTTCCATTAAAGTACTTGTCATAACAAAAATTGCTCTTTAGAATCAAATAATTCAAATGCAAATTACCTTGCAAAGGTTCCAGAAGGGAGGTTACTGTTCCTGGTTAATCCAATTCCTCTTAGCCACTAGGGAAATCAACCACAAAGACTTTACTATCTGCTGTTTTTTTTTTGCAAACAAATAATCCTTTTTTTAAACATGACACTCAATTGGGTAAAGGTAATTGTTTTTTCAGTCTATTGAAGTTAAATCAAATTTGCTTAGCTACTGGAATTGACATTTTGTATTAATAATATATCAAGAAGGTATTGTTCCACTATTCAATGATAAAATATTATAATATACTTTTTTACTGATGTCATTTCTAATTTATAACGATATCTAATTATAGATTTTATGTGGAATGTCTAAATGTAACACAATGCTGGTGCAAACCAGCCAACAATTGAAATGAAACTACTTATTTTCAAATCACTGATGATATCTGATTTTAAAAATTGTGATTGTTGAATTATAATGTTCTCCAACTTGAGTTAGGAGCCCAATAATCCATTGATCCATGAGAGAGAGATGGGACATTTTTGTTTGGCGAAGCGTGTTCGTTGATCTGTCTCTAAGGAGTAACCACTCATCCTCAAAATTTTTGACGATTTTGCTAATTAACTTTTGGGCTTCCATAGCAAATTAAATTTTAAAAAAGTATGTATTATAGAAATGCATAGATCGTTCAATAGATGTTTTTCATTCGTTTTTGTATTTTAAGGAAAACAGGGTTTTTTTTTCAATAAAAAATAATTGGCCCATATAAATATAAATCTTCGGTTTTAACATATCTTTTCACTTTTGAAGTACATATTTCATGGAAACCATAAAACAATATTGTCAATTGACTTAAAGTGTTCTCATTTCTGATAAATATTATTATAAATATGCTACTGACTTTTATAGCAGTATTACAAAACTGGTCAGCTTAAAAAAATTATAGTAAGATCTTATAGAAAAAATTTTCTTTAAAAGAAAATTAATACCACTGCATTAGCAGCAGATATTATTAATGAAGGCCATAATTTTGATTTTTATGAAATAAAAATAACAGCCAAAGAAATGGATGAACGAAGAAAGAAAACTCTGGAAATGTTATATATTAGAAACCATCAGTCATCCGTTAATTATAGAAGTGGCATTTCAAATTTAATTAGTATTTATTCGGGAGTGTTGAGTTAAACATTTTTCATCGAAGCTAAATTGTTTTAGGGACTTTTTGGTTGTCTGGTGAAATTTGGTCGCCTTGCTTGTTTTTCAGTTAAGTGTCACGTGTTCATTTAAACTAGACAGTTGTTATTAAAATCCACAGGCTATATTTTTCTTGTAAAAAATCTTTAATGTAATACTTAGTTTTTCTGTTTCAAAATTTTATACTTCTATAAGTTTTCTCACTAACGTGTTGTCAAAATTTCTATTGTAATTTCTTATTTGTAACTAATTAAACATTCCTACCTTTTTTTCTTTCTCATAATTCCAGAGAAAAAATCTAGATAGTGAAGGTCTGGGTTGTAATATATGTATTGATAATCATTTTAGAAAATGATTCCTCGACAGCTTAATTTCTCGTTTTATACAATCTTAAGAATATTTTGAAATATGAATGATTGATTGATCAATTGATCATTCCCTTATTGATAATGGGAAAGATTTTACAAACAACAGTGTTTAATTAAATGACTTAAGATACTATTGCTTAAGACATATTAAAAGATTGGGTGTGGTCGAATCCGGTTTACAGTTACCCTGATACTAAAACTTCTTTAAACTACCGATTAATTCTTTACATTAACTCACCGATTATTGTAAAGCATGTATTATCGTTTACTACTGGTGTAATACAAGATTTCTTTCAGATCTCAACCCATAAACCAAACTTATACAATCCCCTACAACCAAAATAATGTCAGAGTAGTAATCATTATGTCGTAAATCCCTAACTGAATCATTTACTTGGACATAAAAACCACATCAAGCATGACTTGTTTCTTGAACAAAATAAATGCTTTTATTGTTCTCTACATCCTCTTCCAGTACATTAATCGAAACATTACTCCAAATTTAATACCACCATGGCGATTGAGAATAACTTGATTTTGTTTTCTCTCCAAGATTACATAATATCCTGATAAGATATAATGGATAAAATACTTTTGTTTCCAAGAACCAATTTATTTCTAAGAATTTGTAGGTTTTATTTCAATTGTACGATAATTAAGTATACAATAGATCCACAATCATTTGGAAATTTAAAACAATGAAAAATTTGTCACAAGGCACGACAAGAAGCGAAGAAGCACTCAGCAGAGCTTAGTATATATCTGAACCGCTAACAACAACGTCCCGTTCAAGCCCTAAAGAACTTTGTTTTATGAGTATCTTCAATCTCACCGACCTGACTACCGAAAAAAAACTCGTATGGAATATGATTAATATGGAGGGGAATATCCCTTCCAATAAGAGACATTTTGAAGATAATTTTTTTTAAATAAGATATTTTTCCTAAATTACCTTCAGCAACATTAAAAGATATCATTTAAGATAGCAATCGAGACTTATTTGAAAATATCACAAACATCTTAATATATTATATATATATATATATATATATATATATTAAACAAAATAAATTAACAAGTGAACTGATAATGTTCTAGGAAACACATTTTATATTAAAATCTATAAAATCAAGTTAAATTTTATTAGTGAAAGTGGTATTTATTCAACTTTCTGTAAGTAACTAAATGTCAGAAATGATACAGCAACAGTTGTACTAACTAATGAAATTAAGGAACCAGAGTAGGAAAGTGACTTATCTCAAAACTGGTCAATCTGGAGTTCAATTTTCACTCTAGCCATCGGTTCTTTCATGCAGGAAATGAAAAATATAAAATTAGCACGACGTCACTAGGAGAGCACACTAATATGCTCCTATCCTAGGTGAACTCAGGTTCTCATTAAAGATCTCTTGTCTAAACACTTGAGTTAGACAAAATTTAGGACTCCCAATGTAGAATGTTTAGGGAGACACAATATCCCTTGAGAAATTAGCGTCAGAGGTTGGGTTTCTAGCAGACCCTTGATCTCATCTCCCAACCCCCTCTTAAAAAAAAAAAGAAAGAAAAACCCTAATGAATTTCGATTTTTCTACTGTTTGACCAATTGTAATAAAAGTGTTATGCGACATTCTAGATCCTGAATCTTATTTCCATTTTTCCAAATACCGTACGTCATATTTTAAACAACGATTTTTAATTATCAATAACAAATAATGGTGTCCTATGACTGATATAGATGTTGCTAAGAGGTCCTTAGACGGTATTTATACATTTTTCAACGTTCGGACAGGAGACAGACATCGTCGGTAGTCAGGTTGGTAAAATTGAAAGTACTCATAAGGTCAAGTTCATTAGTGTTTGAACTTGACGTTGTTGATAATGGGTCAGATATATAATAAGCTCTGCTGAGTATTACTTCGCTTATTGTCGTGCCTTGTGTCAACTTTTTCATTCTCCTAAATTTCCAAACCATTGTGGGTATACTGTAAAGTTAATTATCGTCCAATTGCAATAAAACTTATAGATTTAGTGACACATGATCATTAAAAAGCACTAAATAGAGGAGCTACTACGTAATGCAGATATTTGGAAACTCCAGAATGCGACCAACTCTGTAGCAGATTTGCATTACCCAGGAGAGTGCCATATCACGGGAATGTGCATGTAATTTCTATGGTTAACTTATGAATGGCAATTAAACTTTCTTAATGCATATATACATATGTAATTAGATTGTGATTATATGTCACATTATACATAACCTATCCACTATGTTGAAAATACCACATACATAAATGGAACTTTGACACAAACTTTAACTTTATGAATGTTATGATGGCAAGATATGACAATCAATAACAAAAACAGCATGAAACTTCTTATAAGGTCCTTTTAACTAAAATTCCTATATTTTCATTTCAGAGACTGAAAATCTTGATGGCTCACAAGAACTCTGCTAATAATTTTAATTTCTGATAATTAAACATCAATATAACTTTCTTAGAAAATTGACTGAGAACGCATGCTAAATAGCCTTTTGAATTTATCCAAAGAGGTAACCAATACATTATCATTCTTGAGAGAAATGAGCTAAGGCACTTTATTCACCTGAATACAAAATCTTGGTTTTTCTGTAGTCTGCAAAGTTTTTTTCGATTACGTGTTTTACATGTTGTTAAATAAGACTTCAACTGTATGCAATATATAAAATTGCATTTCTAATAAAAAATTGGAAAAAAGGAAAAAATTACGAACACATAGGATGTTATCATGGCTTATAAAATATTGATATTGGTCACAGTTTTCAGTGGGGAACAATTGTTCTCTGTTTTAGACATGATTGATCATTTCTTCAATACCTCTGAACTACTAACGTGTACATATTTATTAAGTTGGTCATTAAGTTTACAAGACACATTTAAATCTATTTTAATTTCAATATTGTTAGAAACAAAACATTCCTGCTTCAAGTATCACTCATGTTGTAATAATTTTACCCCCGAGTCTCCATTTACAAACAAGCCCGCCTATGAAGCTTGTTGTAGAGTATCGTAACATTTAAAATGAAACCACTCATTTTAAACGCGTAATGAGCATTTGGTATTGCAATTTTCTTCTTTATTATCCATAATACCTACCCAAACTTTTGAGATTCCCTCCAGAGATGAGATATCTTGTACTCGTACCTTTTAAATTATGAAAAGACATGGTTAAATTATAATTTCACAAAAAAAAGTTCATTATTGCAAATAGTCCAAAAAATCTAAAATATTTTAATGTCATAGAGGTTTTTCAAAATAGTTGTTACACTTTTTTTTGGTAACGAACTTATCGCTTGCCAAATTATAATAATGTGGACATAATATTGTGTATATAACTAAACCATAGAACTTCATGATGTATAAAAAAAATAATAATAAGACAGTAAATGATGTTATTTATGACGTATAGATATGACATATATTTATTAAAGGAAGTTGATTTATCTACTTGGTGTTGAGGATTCAGGAGATATCTTCTGATCCCCTGGGCTTCTCAAGATTACCTTTTCATCTCCTTCAATCTTGTGGCACCCTGCGCTCTCCATGTTAAGTACACATCATATTTGAAAAGGAAGCAGACTCAGTGGCGACTCCTGACCTTTTTCTTTAGGCATGCAATTTTCAAAGAATAAAAGAAATACAGAGAAATACCCTTCTAATTCTAATGCTCAGTGTTTTCTTGTTGCACAAAAGGATAATGATGTATTAAAAACATTTTATGGGGATTTGAATCAGGTTTTATTTGGAAATACTTTTAACATTAACTTTTATTAACCAATACAATAAAAATAGGCAAAAAATGTTTTTATTAAAGAAAGAGATACACAATACATCATTTGAATAAAAACTTCTTGCAAAATTCTTCGATAACAAAACCATAAAACTTCTCTCTATCTGCCATGAGATCTTTAAGTAAAGGTCTTTCAATTGAAATTAGGGATAAATTAGACAATCGCTCTTCACTTTGGGAGCTTCATAAATAACTTTTAATTCTTTTGAGGGCAGAAAACGATCTCTCAACACTTGCTGTTGTTATGGGAATAGTCATAACCAAATTCATGAGTTTATAAATTTCCGGAAGACCTGTTTGCAAATCACTTTCCAGTATGTATTTGAGGAGCTCAGCAAGCCTGAGTTGCAGTGTATGCAAACTTCGTTCTTGTTTCTCTTGGCAAATTAAGACCATTTTCAATAACCAGAAATGATAAGAGTAAACCCCTGCATCGGGAAGCTTAGCGCAATCATAGAAAGTGGTTCCTTAGCGTTTAGTGGAATAAAAAAAAGGGGTTCCTTTAAATATTTCGAGTCTCGAACATTTTGGTTTCTTTAAAGATGAATTCTATGCATGCAATGCATGTGTTGCATTCCCTGAGAAATCGCCACTGAAGCAGACCTACTTCACTCACTGATTTTCTGTAGAGTTATTTTATTTATAATCATTGCTATTATTCAGTTTGTTTATAATTTATTAGCTACAGCTAGAAAAATTGCATAATGGTATAAAGATTATACAAAAAGAGCAGTTAGTTAAATGACGATAACTAAATAAATATATTAATATATTTTAAAAATATGCATTAATAGTGTTTTTAATTTATAAAAATATGAATAATGACCAAATGAATATTAATGTACATTAAACATTTCACTTTGTTTAACGAATGGCAAGAAAAGCGACAAAAAATATTTCTAAAAACTCAATAAGTTAAAGCATTTAAATATCTCAATAAAAATCTTACTTTTTATCAAAATGATTACTATTTTTTACAGCAATTAACTTTCTTATCTGATTTTGTGTGTGACAAAGTTATTTGTGAAGTAGTTTCTCATGTTACATCTTTCATTTCGTTACTGAGTTACATTCAGTTTGAAGTATCATATCTTCCAAGTAATCCCCAAATGTAGTTAGCAGTCAACTAAATAGCCTATCATGATAATTTATACAGTTTAAAAATTGCATTGATTTTTTTTGGACTTTTAATAAATAAGTCCAATTTATTAATAGTCCAAATAAATAAATTGAACTATTAATTTTTATATAGTCCAATTAAACTATATAAAAAAAGTTTTAATTTTTTCACTAGATTCCAGTGGGAATCTAGTGAATATTTTTTTTAATAGATCTACCAGCATATCTACCAGATACAGTTGGATATCTTGTATGTGTATCATGCAAGATATCCAATGTATGATATCCATTATTTTTGATAGTCGGTAGATTTAAAGTAAAACTGAATAGATAGTATTGTCAATTTCTTTCAACTTCCACGATATTTTTCACACTAATCAACAAACTACATGACTATCACCATACTATTACAAGAGTACAATGGTACTGAATATTAAAGAGTTTTTGACAATGCTAATATCGTATGAGTTAGCAGTTAAATTTAAAGCACATAGTGGGAATGCTTAGAATTTACAAGATAACGAAATAATTTGTTATTCTCTCATTAGCATTATCCTTAGGTTTTAATCAGAAATATTATAGTCTATTGATAGTGTGTCATAGTTAATACACCATCTGAGATTCAGATCTTGATTTTAGCGTTTTTTCTTTTTTTAAAGGGTTCATTATTTTTTTTCTCCAGATTCATTGTAAAACAAGGTATCCCGAGCTTACAGAATGTCTTGTATGCATTAATAACCATGATTATTCTAGAGATTAAATTAAATCAAATGTAGAATCTACCTTTTAATGTTGCTTTAATGTTGTTTTAATTTAACTTAAGAAAATTTTGCAAAAAAACTCAACTTTCATACATTAAATAGCTAAGTGCATACCACAGAATATTGATTATTGATTGATTGTATATAATAGAATTATACACATAGAAATTTGAAGCTTGTTAGTGTGAATATTTTTTTTTTCGTCGTAGGATGTGGAAAAATCTGTTCATCAGATCCCTTAGCAAGACGTCTTGCTTAGGGTATGTGGGTTTGGGGGTCCCGACCCACTAAAAAACCACATCCTATTTCCTGGCAATACCCGACACGGAAACCGTTTGCACATTACTTCATGCCGGTGCCTCAGTCCTCCTGAATAGAATTCACCTTCTTGTCCCTAGTGTGAATATTGGAACATAGGTCTGTTCAAACAATACACAGACTCAGATAATATTACAAAATGAATTTATTTAGAAGTTAGAGCTCTGGATACCCCTTAAAGACTCTCCTCCTCAACCCATGATTCAACTGGTTCAAACATTCCTGTGATGCTTCTTTAGAAATCTCATTAAGCTATTTTGTTGCAATTGTCTTAATATCGGGAATCATATCCTATAAATTTTTTTTTCTTTTAAACTACAAGAGCGTTTGTAGCCTAGCAATAAAGAACAAATGCTGTGCGCGAGTTCAGATAAGAACAGAGTGTAAGAGGTACAGTGTTTGATCACAACCTCATGAATTGTACTAGTGGTAAACAACACTATTATCACAGAATAAAGCCTGTGAATCGCCTTGATTTTTGATTGAACATGAACAGTTATTGGGTTTGGTTGCTCTTTCATCCAGCCATTGGGTCGACAGTATTTTTATTACCTTGACTGATTACCTGTTATGGTAATAACAATATGGTACTGGACAAAAAGTTTCGTTTTTTTCTAAATTGCTAAATTGTTTGTGATCAATTTGGACGCGATACGCTATTCTCCTTACGATGCCAGGCCTGGTACAAAATTCGTAGCAACTTAGTGTATTTTCAGTGCACCATCCAACAATTCGTAACAAGAAACAACTGATATCCCAAACTCTTTAGCAAGCTTTCAATTCACCCGTACCAGGGTGTAGATTTTAATGATATATTGGTAATTAGGTTAGGTTAGGTTGCAGTGGCAGTCCCACAAGGGAACACACGTAGACCAAGCATTGGCCCTTTGTGATACCATACAATGAAGATTGATTCTACAGTGGGAGTTCTAAATTTTGCCTAACTCAAATGTATTTAGAGTAGGGATCTTTAACGAGTACCTGACATCGTACAGACTCGGGACCGACGGTTTAATGTCCTTCTCCGAGGGACGACGTGCTCAGATTTATTCACCTCCCGTGTGAATAAATCGAGGGCCAGGTGAGGATTGAACCCGGTCCTATCAGTTCAGAGGTGAGCACGTAACCACTGAGCTAGCCTGGCCCCCCTATATTGGTAATTAGATGACATGAAAAGACTGGTGAAACGCTCTTGATCTTCAACAGACTGTCTACTATCCTTGAAATATTCGTAACACTTGAAACATGTAGTATGAAACAGCTGAAACTCCAGAGCAATATTATGAGAAGCCATCCAAAACTTATCAAAAGTTTCAGTTACACAGTTTTCAAATTTAACACGAAATTTTAGAGGAAGTAGGTTGTTCCTTCAGACCATTAATTTTAGAATCCACAAAACGAAAAATTGCAACTCATTCCAAAAATCACAATATATATATATATGTGATCAAACCACAATTTTTTGGGTTTTTGACTCTGACGAAGACCGCTTGTTACGGTTGAAAGATCTTAGTCTTGTTTTCCCATTTCTTATTGTGGTTTGATCATTGATTGTTGTTTCACGTGTTTATGTGAAATCTTTATATATATATATATATATTATATATATATATATATACTTTTTTTCGTTGGAAATACGATCCAAAACGGACAAATATAGTTCAATATAAACAAAGAAACATAGAGAAATCAGAAGAACACTTCTTGGGTCTCCAACCGTCTCTGATCCAGTGCGCTTGGTTTCCCTCTCTTATCTCTCCTGAAGACGGTTCAAACCGAAAATTAGAGACTGTAAGTGTGTTCTTCTGATTTCTCTATGTTTCTTTGTTTATATTGAACTATATATATATATATATATTTATATCATTTTAATATGTTAAATTATTTTTATATATATTTGACTTTACAAAGTTCAACTTAAGCTGAAATTAACTGTGATATGACGTGTCAATAATTATGAAAAAATCATGTTGATATTTCTAGTTTGCACCTAATGAAAAAAAAAGTCCAAACTTTGTGATGGGTCAAGTTGTTACCACAAATGGTCAAGCCATCCTAAAAAAAAAAAATGAAAGTATAAAAAAAAATGGGATTTGAGTTGATAAAAAGATCTGTTAATGTCATGTGTAAAGAAAAAATATTACTTAGATAGGGGAACGGAATAAACCCGAATGAGAGACATTAGGGTCGGCATTTGAATCTGCTCCACGCGTTCACATGAATAAATTAACCTGCTATGTAACCCTCTACCAGATAAAATATTTTAACGACCTCTTGAGCAATTTTATTTTACCAAAACAAATATACTCTTTCTTACTCTTTCTTTCCCTTTTTTTCTTTGATAACCACTATAAATAGGACGGCGTAATTATCTATTTAAGTATTATATAAAAGTTTTTTATTAACTAGAAAAGACTAATTCACAGTTTCACGTATATATTAGGACATTTCAGAATATTAATATTTTAATATTAATAGTTGTAACACATTTGGGTAGGTTTTAATATTCCACCTTTATTTTCAAGTAAAAGAAATGTAAAATTACTGGAATGTATGTACCATCATCATATAAATTGCAAATACATATATAGTATGCTTACTCGTATGCAAAATTGTTAAATTAATTACTTTTATTCATACTTAGTCATATAATACTTCAGATGTATAATATTTATACATCTGAAGTGAGTGTGTCAATATAATTATGTTGTTTAAAATTGAACCGAAAATTTTGGTCTTGAAATTTAACAGTTTCAGTTTACCTACAACTTTGGTGGCTCAGAACAGACTATGACCCTGTCATTCTCTTGACCATACCTTATTATCTTCTGCTGATGATAACTATGGCTTAAAACATTTTTTTTTTTATTATCTTTTCGTCTTCTTGAAAACTCTCACTTCACCACTTCATTCATCTACCTACTATATGACCTTTAACATATAGAACAACTGATCTTATACTAGTTAAGTATAAACAATCTTGCAACAATTTTATAACTTCTGAATGTGTTTTACACGATAAGAACTTAATTTCACGTGTTTATTGTTATATGCCATTATATATGTACATATATACAATTATCAAACTACAATATGAAAAGGGGAAAAAAAGACTAATATCTTTCAACCGTAACAAACGGTTAACGTCAGAGTCAAAACCCAACTAAAACACTATATGCAAGAGAACTTTATGTGAAATCTTGCTATTATATGTATATACATATATATACTTCGGTTACTTGCTGTTGCTTCTACAATATGCTTGGTATCCCTTTCTCTTTTCTTCTGAAGATGGATTCCCCAAAAAATTCAGTTTTTTGGTGTTTTCTATACTCTGTATGTTACTCTTCTTGAATTCTGAACTTGTACACACACATACACACACACACACACACACACACACACACACACACACACACACACACACACAACACCAACAACAAACATTATATATATATATATATATATATATATATATATATATATATATATTTGACAGAAATACGATCCGAAATGGACAAATAAAGTTCAATGTCCTAAAGTTTTCAGTGTCTAAAAGATAGAGGAATTTTTAATCGTCGTAGGAGACAAAACCTCTTATGAATGGTTGCTCGTAAAGCAAATTGCTCGTACAAGGAGGTACTCGTACTATGAGATTCTACTGTACTTGGTTGAAGGATTATAGGTTAAAAATAGAACAATGACAAAGAACGCACAATAACATAATAATGCAAATTATTCTGAAAAATCGCTATTGATTTTTTTAATGGTTTGGATTCTATAAAGGTATTTTATAAAAATAAGATTTGTTAAATAATTATATCTAAATTACATATAAAAATCTTTTTATACTGTGTAAAACAAAGTCAATTTTGTCAAACTATAAAATGTTTGGAATAAAATGACACGTCCCACTGAGTGTTACATCCATGTGAAATGGTTCTTTTACAATAGTGAAAACTCGAACTGAATGGTTAGCGTTTACATTTTCATGAAGTGAAGGGCTGCTTTCGATAAAGAATAGTGACCCTTTCGTTACATCAGTGGCTCTACAAAAGTCCCTTCTTCTCCAACGACCCACCACTTTCTTCCATACACCTCCGCTTGTAATTGATCCCACTTTCAGACCCTCCTTTCTTTTCAAGAACATTTTATTTTTGTGTACTTTGTAACATCTTGATTCTTTTTGTTTTCTTTCTTCACACAAAACTTCAATTACGATTTGACACATCTTTTTTTTTATAGAACAGATAGTGTTAAGACTTCGTACTCCTAAACATTCCACCATATTGTGTGAACAATACTTAAAAGTACTGTTTTCTCTTTTTTTTTTGTTGTAGATTACATTCATTTGTGATCCATTTTCAAAGATATTTTCAAAGAAAAAATAAAAAAAAAAGAATTTTTTTCATGAATAGTTATGCAAATATAGAGTTCCGTAGATAATATTACTCTTCTTGTAATATATTAAGAAACAATCATTATAATAAGTGCAATAAAGAAAACTGTCGAGGTATTATCTTTCTATATTAATAAACCTGACGTGTTACAGATGGTCCACGGTTTGGAGAAGCAATTGCAAACCTCTCTGTTCCTGTTGGAAGAGAAGCTTTACTCACATGCATTGTAGATGACCTGGGTGCCTACAAGGTAAGTTTCAACAAATAATTATAACAGTAGTCATAATCAATAAGTCCTATGTCTACTTTTGACTAAACTTATTCAAATTAAATCTTCTACTACTGCCCATGGATACATTTCTGAGTTGCTAATATAATTACTTTTTATTGTTTTATTATATTAGAACTACCCTTAGAGGGGTAACAAGTATTACTGATCCATGATGCATAAAAGAGAGGTAAAAGTGTGAAGAAACCACCCATTGGTAGTACTCCATATACATAGATTGTTCAGATGACTAGGGTAAAAGAGTGAAGAAACCACCCATTGGTAGTATTCCATATACATAGATTGTGCAGATGACTAGTGTAAAAGAGTGGAGAAACCACCCATTGGTAGTATTCCATATACATAGATTGTGCAGATGACTAGGGTAAAAGAGTGGAGAAACCACCCATTGGTAGTATTCCATATACATAGATTGTGCAGATGACTAGGGTAAAAGAGTGAAGAAACCACCCATTGGTAGTACTCCATATACATAGATTGTTCAGATGACTAGGGTAAAAGAGTGGAGGAACCACCCATTGGTAGTACTCCATATACATAGATTGTTCAGATGACTAGGGTAAAAGAGTGAAGAAACCACCCATTGGTAGTATTCCATATACATAGATTGTGCAGATGACTAGGGTAAAAGAGTGAAGAAACCACCCATTGGTAGTACTCCATATACATAGATTGTTCAGATGACTAGGGTAAAAGAATGGATAAACCACCCATTGGTAGTATTCCATATACATAGATTGTGCAGATGACTAGGGTAAAAGAGTGAAGAAACCACCCATTGGTAGTATTCCATATACATAGATTGTGCAGATGACTAGGGTAAAAGAGTGAAGAAACCACCCATTGGTAGTATTCCATATACATAGATTGTGCAGATGACTAGGGTAAAAGAGTGGAGAAACCACCCATTGGTAGTATTCCATATACATAGATTGTGCAGATGACTAGGGTAAAAGAGTGAAGAAACCACCCATTGGTAGTATTCCATATACATAGATTGTGCAGATGACTAGGGTAAAAGAGTGGAGAAACCACCCATTGGTAGTATTCCATATACATAGATTGTGCAGATGACTAGGGTAAAAGAGTGAAGAAACCACCCATTGGTAGTACTCCATATACATAGATTGTGCAGATGACTAGGGTAAAAGAGTGAAGAAACTACCCATTGGTAGTACTCCATATACATAGATTGTGCAGATGACTAGGGTAAAAGAGTGAAGAAACCACCCATTGGTAGTATTCCATATACATAGATTGTTCAAATGACTAGGGTAAAAGAGTGGAGAAACCACCCATTGGTAGTACTCCATATATAGATTGTTCAGATGACTAGGGTAAAAGAGTGAAGAAACCACCCATTGGTAGTACTCCATATATAGATTGTTCAGATGACTAGGGTAAAAGAGTGAAGAAACCACCCATTGGTAGTATTCCATATACATAGATTGTGCAGATGACTAGGGTAAAAGAGTGAAGAAACCACCCATTGGTAGTATTCCATATACATAGATTGTTCAAATGACTAGGGTAAAAGAGTGAAGAAACCACCCATTGGTAGTATTCCATATACATAGATTGTTCAGATTACTAGGGTAAAAGAGTGAAGTAACCACTCATTGGCAGTACTCCATATACATAGATTGTTCAAATGACTAGGGTAAAAGAGTGAAGAAACCACTAATTGTTAGTACTCCATATACATAGATTGTTCAGATGACTAGGGTAAAAGAGTGGAGAAACCACCCATTGGTAGTACTCCATATAAATAGATTGTTCAAATCACTTACAACTATTCTTGAAAGTTATTAATATTAAACATATAATATACCGTCTTGCCTCGTACACTGCTTCTGTAGCTCTCGGACTGGTTTTGGGTGTCACCTATCTTCAACAAGAACTGAAAGTTATCATTTCTTGACGAGTAGATTTCTGGGCCAACATATTTTCAGATGGTTGGTAGGAATCTGGTGAGATGATAATTCCTGAATAAAAGGGTTTAGATTGGTGGGTAAAGATTCATAGAATTTTCGGGTATCAGAATTGGATTTCTCGGTGGATAAAAGAGATTTTCATAATTTTTAAAATATTAAGAAAAATAATATTTTTTTCAATAAATATTAAACCTATTTTCGGTACTTTTTAGATTAAAGAAATTATTATTATGATCGTAATCATTTATATTTAATCATTCATAAGGATCATTATGAGTGGTATCCTTAGAAACATAAAAGAGAACTTGTACAATTGTACGAAGGATTACCAACTCTTGGTTGATCCTCAGATTTCAAGTCCATAAGTTCAGATCGGTTTAAGTATTGTATTGTATATCAATCTTTTGTTCTGTGGAGTCAAATTTGATCTTTTGTCAAGAAATCTGGTTAGCGTCTTATATCGTCTCATTAGGTCCTGTCGTTTTAGTCTTGTATGTAGATAGTTGCTAATATAAGGATATATAAATTCAATACTCTTGCATTGTTGATAATAATAACTGTTCAATCTTTCCGACAGTAATCAACTGTGTTGTTATTGTAAAAGAAATTTGCAAATTATTAAATTGGTGTTATATATAACATATATGATATGTCCAATAGGTAGGAATAAAAAAGTACGGAAATTGAGAAAATTCTCCAGGAAACAAAAATTACTTCAATTTTATAGTTTCCTCTTGTTTCAGTCCCTTTTTATTTCTTTATTTTTCTTCTTTGGTGATGGTAATAAAAATTACCGAGTTACTAAATAAAAATGAACAGAAATACTAATTTATTCATTATTAAAATAAATAGAAATTATAAAAAGAGATTTAATAAAAAAATAAAGTAAAAATAAATCTAAAAAAAGATCATAATTATAACAAAATAAAAGATAGAAATTGTTAATAAAAAAAATTAAAATAAAACTCATAAAAATAGATAGAGATTATCTCCCAAAATATTAAAAAAGAGTAAAAAAATAAAAAAATCCACTATTTATCTGAATTAAATTTAATTATTGAATAACCAGATATAAAATAAATTAAAAAACATATAACATCTATTTAGAAAGTAAAAATATTTTTATCACAATAAAAAACTATTCTAAATAAACCTTTATTTTTCGGGAAAAAGGAATAATTTGAAAATAATTAATTAATATTGATACAAAAGGTACTAAAAAAAAATAATTCTCGTTCAATATAAAAAATCTTTCACAGTATAAATAAAAATATAAGATTTCAGAACTTGTGCCCAAGAATTTAACAAATAGTTAATATTACATTTGTCTCCATTATATATTATATTTATTTATAATATAATATAGATATAATATAATATTATTATAATAATATATGATATAATAATTCATATTATATTTATCTGTATGCACTTATTCAATGGTTTTTACCATTTTTTTCCTTAATTTTTCTCTTTTGATTGTTTTTTGGTTGTTTAATACTAAACTTAGTTTACTAGAATATTTGAGATTGTGTTTGCAAGTAATTCCATAGACATAATTGTTTGTAGTTGATTATAACGGGTCTTCACTGAGCCGATTCTTGCATTCAACGATTGCAGGTACGATTAATAACTTTTCTGAAGGTAAATCATCACATAATTTTAGAAAAATAATAATCTTATTTTTGGTAAAGCGGAATAAGAGGAAATAAATGAGTTCATAATGTGACTCATAGAAATTACTGTATGTGTGAAATGAGCACAGATACAATTAATGTTTAAAATATTACGAATTTGAAGGAACATCACTTTTTTAGCTTAACATTTTTTATTGACAATATTCTTTATTTTTCTCACGCTCTAGTACAAAGCTGATGCAAATTGGAGCTAAAGATCACTGTTTATCAAGATTTATGTTTCTTTGTGTCCAACATTTTATCAAGTAGAACTTGGTTTACCAGTCTCCTTGTTCCTCACATCTCTTCTACAGGGATGATGAAGTTTAAGAGACAAAAGTTTTTATGAGATAGCAAGCTGACCTCATTTTACACAGGTGACTAGACAATAATAATAGCCTTCACTACAAATAGACACACATAATAATTCTTCAAATATAACGTTATCTCTATCACATATATTTTACAGTATTCGCCTTTACGGAGTTTAGTTCCGTCGCCATACACTATTCATTAAATCTCTTATCTTTTTTATAAGTAATTTATAATATATTTATTTTATACAAAGACTTAACAAAATAAAAGAAACGGAAACAATAAAACACATTTCCAATCAGATTATCTTCCCTGAAGTTTCCTCAGATGTGAGTAACTGTATTGACGATAAGGGAAAAAATGAATCAATTACACAGATCAATTTATTTAGACCAATATCGTCTTTATATATTTTACAAATCAAATTAACTTTATCTTTTTAATCAACTAAAAATATGTTTATAGTTTAGTACTAGCATATTGGAAAACAGAATACATGTTTATTTATGTAAACCAGTGGTTCTCAACGTGGTCCACATGGACCCCCAGGGGTCCACAGAGGATTACTGGGGGTCCATGAGAAAAGTAGTATTCTGAAGGTCCATGACACGTGGTTAGAGCTCTATGTTAAGTTTAAATGAACTATCAGCAAACCAAAAATAAATCAAAGGCGTAGTAAGCTTTGGCCGTACAATATTCACACATCATTAAAAAATAAGGCCTAATATCCTCGTCAGTTTGTTAAAATGTTCCAATGTTTTAAAATTTTCTATTGCTCTTCTCTTTATGGTGCATTCAAAATTGATTCTGTTACAATTTATTTCAGGATACTTTATAAAATGTTAATGAAGAAATATTTTGTTATTGTTTTAAAAACATTTTTGTATTTCGGCATGCGTTGTAGATGTAATGAAATTATTTCATAATTAACGATATTCATTTACCTAAAAACAAATATTTATTTATAAATTTGCATAATTATGTTTTTTAAGTATCCGGGGGGAGTGAGGGTCCACAAGTAGCTTTTAGGGGTCCACAAATTGCTTTTAGGGGGTCCAAAAGTAGCTTTTAGGAGGTCCACAAGTAGCTTTTAGGGGGTCCACTAGCAAACAAAGGTTGAAAACCCCTGATGTAAACGATTCAAAAACATACTGTCAACAATATTTCATCTCACTAGAAATTGCTATTTTATGTATGTATAAGTAAGTTTAAATAGAAAGTGAATATTTTCTTCAATAACATACAAAATTAAAATAGAGAATCTTAACTCAAAAAGTAATAAAAAAAAATTTTATTAATTGAAAATGCCTATATTGAAAAAAGTGATTAAATATAATTCTTATATTTTACGTTTATATTAAAATTAATATCACCACAACTTTTTATTGGCATAAATTAAATCAGTTTGTCCACAATAACAGTGATATCTTTTTTTTTTTGTTTGTTTGTTTGTTTGAAATTACTCAATTTGTGGACATTTTGACATCTATTTAGGTCATCATCAGGGCTACAAATCGTGATGAATAATAATATAGTAGTGTTACTTTGTCAGATTACACATTATTTAATAAGCATGAATGTCAAAATCTAAATAGGTTTAAATCTTCAAATTCAAATTGCATTGGTGTGTATAATTAATAAGCTATTCTGAATTTATACAAAAAAAAGAAAATAGAGCTTAAAAAAATATTTTAATTTTATTTCATTTTATTTTATTGTGCAAAACTAGACTTTTTGCTGTCATTCGCAGATAATAACCAAATCATTTGTAAACATATAGATTATATTATAACTTCAGTATGAGTATACTGATTTTTTTTTTTTGAATAAATATTAAACCTTTTTTCGGTACTTTTTAGATTAAAGTCCAACTGAAAAATGTTGCAGAGAAGTGGAAAATAGTTTATATAAATTGGTTTTCATAGTTTAGCTAGAACTCCAAATGAACAATATTTAACCCACTAGAAAATTGGTATGATGTAAGTTTAAATGGAATAGAAAGTGAATATTTTCTTCAATAACATAAAAAATTAAAATTAAAAATAGAAAATCTTACTTAAACGTAATAAAACAATTGTTTGTTAATTGAAATGCTTATTTCATAAGGATAATAATTTATTTAATTATTGTACAATTTGTATCGTCATTATATTTGACTTAAAAAAAGATCAAACATAATTAGAATTTTGTATGTGTATTGATTAGTATATAATGGACTACATAAGTAAGAAGCCCTTTTGTTGTGGATTGAACTGAATTAGCGGGATGGGAAAGTGGAAACACCCACTGCATCCTTTGCATTGTTTTCATTCCTTCTTAGCCCAGAGGCATGGCAAATGTAATCTCTCGATCACAAATTCATCTCACTCTCACAGTGCAATTGTCAACCTAATATCTACCGATAACTCATAACATGGATAATAACTTTTATAACTAAAAGTCTAATGATCATTTGAGGAAACCTTTTAGTATATTTGAAAAAAAAATATTTCCTACAAGAAAATTCTAGAGTTAGAAAATATGATTTTTTTTTATAAAAAAACTGGAATTACTACTGGTGCATTTCATGAAAAGTTTCTTTTTAGTTGTTTGTAGTTTTAATGGTGGATTAAATCTATACAATTATTAGTTTAATGTCATGAAATAATGAGCTAATGTCAACAAATATTTAAAATCACTAGTTATTATTGATACTTCATATGGTTTCTGGGCCATTAAATGTCCAAAATACTAAACTGATTCTCTAGGATTAGATTCAAATAATAATTAATATCAACCTGCAATTCTCCAATAATTGTAAGGTATTATGAAAGCTGAAAACAATTTATTCAGAATTAATAATACTAAAATTAACAATGAGATAAGCACGTTCATATGCTAAACATGATATGCAAAAATGGCAAAAAAATAAAAAAACAAAAATATTTCTTTTTACTATTGTATATTATGTTTTTTGTTTTCAATTCTTTGATATTCTGTTGGGTTACTCTTTCTAATTTTATCTGTAGCCCTACTAATTTTAAATATCAGTTTTTAGCCTTAATAATGGTGAACGTTTTTTGGCTAAACTTTAGCTGATAATTAACTGTTATTATTTCTTACCTAATTTAATATTTTTGACTAGTTAGTGTCACATAAATGATAGTATATAACTCTTAATTGACAAAATTATAGCATTCTTACATATTATGCTTATTTGAACATATCTATGTTTGGTATTTAAGACAAAAGCTAGATCATTCAAATGATACTAATCTTGAAGTTCAAAATATGCAATATTTTAATTTTTCTTATGTGGTGGTATTATCACAATAGATTAAAGACACCTTTAAATGAAAAACGTCAGGAGTACTTAAAGCATTTTTTACCAAAGACAAAACAGTTATGTCTTTATGTTTTTAGATTAAAGCCTAATTGCAAAATGCTGCAAATAAATGGAAAATATTTTAATAGCATTTTTTAAACTTTTTCTGCAAATAGTTTGATTATTTTAATTTATTTTGTATGAATTGCTTATTTCATAAGAATAGTAATTTGTTCAATTATTTAGAAATTTGTATCATCATTATATTTGACTTAAAAACATCAAAAATAATTAGAATTTTGTGTGTGTTTTGATTAGTAAGAAAAAACTTTGAATATTTCAACATATTCAAATACCAAAGACAATATTTTGCCTAAATTGGATTTCATTGTTTAGCTGCAAGTCCAAACAAACAGGTAACATACATTTTCAAATATTGAATGGACAGTTAACAGTTAATTTATATTAACTAATTAATTGTTCATCTAAAGAAAAATACCAAATGAGATACATAATAATACTATGCACTCATTTAATTGTAAATGTTATGGAAACAGTGTTATCAAAAAAGTACTGTTTTTAAAGAAAATCATTTCTGATTACTCTTATTCAATAATAACGATTAAAAATATTCTTCAACTTTACACATTAAATTATTGTATTAATTTTAGTTCTCAATAATCATAATGGGTACTAAGTAAATAAACAAAGAAGAAAAACTTTAGAAATGTCCTCTTACACTACACTAAAGTTTAAACATTAAACTTCAATTAATTAATTAATTAACACCTCTTTGAACTGTATATATTCCAACAATCACACAAGTACAAACACGATGAACAGACAACAAACACAGGCAAACTCTCACATTACTAATACAAATCCTATCTCAGACAATATAAAATACCTAAGCCTTACATATATAAAAGGAATCTCAGAAAGATTGAAAAACA
Organism: Hermatobates lingyangjiaoensis; assembly: GCA_026182355.1. Taxonomy (NCBI): domain Eukaryota; kingdom Metazoa; phylum Arthropoda; class Insecta; order Hemiptera; family Hermatobatidae; genus Hermatobates; species Hermatobates lingyangjiaoensis. The sequence goes on along the minus strand of JAPFBL010000181.1, from coordinate 495,055 downwards.
CATTACATGACAATACAAACTGCAAAATAGCACATAATTATAACAAAACACTTAATAGTTTAGTTTTTTCTAAAGTAAAATCCACCGTTCAAACACTACAAAACAGCAATATAATATATGAGATCAATTGTAACGACTGTGACACAAAATACATTGGACAAACCAGCCAATACTTATCAAGCAGGACATCACAACACAAATCAGACATCACAAGACACAAAATAACATGCGCTCTAGCAAAACACGCTAACACACATAAACACAATTTTGATTTTGCAAAATCCCGTAATAATAGATAAAGAAAAACACATACGAAAAAGACTGGTAAAAGAAATAATACATATAGAAAAAAACCAAGAACACATGCAACGCAAGAACAGACATTGAAAAAATTAGTCAAATATATACAAACATCTTTTCACAATCCAACAGACGAACGTAGGGATAACACACTAAAATTTCCAAACTTAACAAAACAAGTAAACATTGGAACTTTAAAAACGGATAACAATAAAAAAATGTAACCTACACACACTTGCTTTGTTTTGTAGCCTGAGTAACTTTTCCATTCAGTGACCCCAGTAAAAGGACACAATACAAATGAAAATGAAAAAACATAACAAACAACAGTAAACATACTTCCCAGGTAAACAAATTTATATCTTTGTATTTTCTAAACATTATTAAAACAAACTTAAATATAAAAATCTATAGTTTTACCATTGTAATTTTTCAATTTCTGTTTACCATGTACTCGTACATAATAGCAAACAATAGACCAGTTTTGTTGAAATAAGTGTGCTAAATGTAACAATTTTTTTAACCCTGAAGATGATATAAATATATATCGAAACGTTGGCAACGAAGTTTTTTGAATGTTAGACCAAAAAACCCTCAATAAATCTCAAAAAAAAAAAAAAAATATATATATATAGGTTTGATTAATGAAGGACTGCTTCCTAAATATATATATATAGTTCAATGTAGCAAACAAAACATAGAGAAATCAAAGTACACACTTACAGTCTCTAATTTTCGGTTTGAACAGTTTTAAGGAGAGATAAGAGAGGGAAACCAAGCGCACTGGTTCAGAGACGGTTGGTTTCCCTCTGTTATCTCTCCTGAAGATGGTTCAAACCGAAAATTAGAGACTGTAAATGTGTGCTTTTGATTCCTCTATGTTTCTTTTGCTACATTGAACTATATTTGTCCTTTTCAGATTGTACTTCCAACGAAAAAGTGTATATATATCGGTAATATTATATTCACAATTTTTTTCTACTTCATTAATAATGTTTCTTTAATTTGTTTACTTTTAAAGTATTGTCCAGAATAAATATATGAATTATCATATGGAGCGACAAAAACACGTAGTACCCCTACAAAAGATTTAAAACAACGTTAACACGTTGTTTAAAAAATAAATTTTACTCCCGCCTTAGTTAGAAGATCCAGAGATTGTGTTGATTTTCAGTTTATATTCTGGTTGAATTGTTGTATTCAGTTTAAGAATTTCTATTCATGTTATACTGCATGACCAAACCACAATATGAAATGGCAAAAAAAGACTTTCAACCGTAACAAGTGTTCAAGATTTCACATAAACACGTGAAATATCAATCAATGATCAAACCACAATTGTGGTTTGATCACTAAGTTATACTATATATATATATATATATAAAAACCTCAGTATGAATGCTAAGTGTTCGAAACGTTTCGACGTTGGATAAAATCTTTTTCTGGTGACTTGGTGATACATTCTCTTATTTCAATCGTAAGTAAATACTCAGTTCTTGATATATATATATATAATTTTCTTCTTTTTCACCTTCTCCAGATGACGAAGCGGTCAAAATATTAAAGTGAGTGTGTGTTGTTTCTACGTGTTCTTTTATTCATTTAGTTTTATAACATTTAATCGAGCAATGTATTTACAATATGCTTTGAACATTACATAACAACCAATAACTTATGATGCAGTAATGCAAAATATTTTGTATAAACCTGTAAACATTGAAAAAGATTCACAACTGGTATATTATCTAAACTACCAGGTCGTCCTTCCAGTTTCCAGTAATTTTTTTGCTAGATTCAGGTGTTATTTGGGTTATTTTTTAGCTTTATAATTACTGTTGGAATATAAAATGAGTTTTCTATTCGTGTCAGTATTTAATTAGATACTTGTTGAATACTGAAAATACAGCAGTGCTGGACTAACTTATTCCTGCTTAAATTATTTCCTTCTTCTGTCCGTTTAATTTTCGCTTTTGTTATGCAATTATTTATAGTGCATTCAAATTTATAACAAAGAGAGATATATCATACATTTTAATATAAATAATGACTGACTATAATTTAACATTATAGCACATTAATGGACTAATGCTACATTTTGTACCATCAAATAAATTTAAAAATTTCCTGTTGTTATTACTATAGCAGTATACTAAATATTATACTGCATATATAACTATAACACTTTTAAATAAAAATATGACTCACATACTCAAATATAAAGGGATAATTGTCATACATGTCCAAATATCATAAAAAATACATATGACACTACAGTAAACCAGGTAGCTACAATATTACTGAAAAAGTAAAAACATTCTAAGACTTTTCTATCAGTATTGTTAAGAAGTTAAATTAATTTCAGTTGCTTATTTTTTTCAAATTTAATATTGACGTCGTTCTGGTGTCTTTCCCATGTATGAATGTATAGAAAATAGAAAATTAACAGTAGTTACATAACAAAAAAGACACTAATTCTGACATCTTTAACAATTGTTCCTTTATGTGATCTTTTACTAACAATATTTTTAACAGGCAATTTTTGATCAGGTATAGCAAGAAAAGAGAAAATGAGAAATGTGTGGGTGTGAAAAGGTAGTTAGTCGTTTTCATATAAAAGATTTAGTTCAAATTGTGAATATGAGAGAGAAAGAATGAGAGAAAGGAAACATGTTTTTTTTTAAACGTTTAACTAAAATTAGAATTTTCTAAAGGAACGTTTAGACATTTGGCTAAGTGGTAACATCTAATTCTTAAATTGAAATTAAATTTCGTGAGATCGTCACTGAATCATTGATACTGTGTTAATCTTAGAAAGTATAGACACATATTTCATTCCAAAAAGGCTAACGGCTGTTAAACAGGAGGAATTACTAAAGGAGACGTAATCTATCATAGAAATAAAAAAAAATAAACGTCTGCTATATGTACGTATTTCTGCTTTTTAGTATCTCCATAAATCTTGACTACTTTCTTTAATTTTAAAAACTTGAAGACACCCATGCTACTAAACCTTCGATTAGTCCTATCCGTATTGTTAGGATTATTTAAAATATAGATCGCACTATGCATTTTACTATGTTGTAATGCCCTCTTACGCATATGCACTTATATATATTTGAGTTCAAAATCAAAGAAGAGTAACACACATTGTAAAAAACACACTTACAAACTCTATATACATATATATAATTATATACAAAACCAAATTTTATCGGGACTCGGCTAGTTCTTCAGGTTCAAATTAAACTCTCATTCTCTTCTTCTTATATTCTCATAGAAACCCATATTTATTATTCCAAATTATATAAAGATTGATAAAACTATCGACTGTGGAATAGAAACAAAACTAAAGTTCATCGGGACTCGGTCAGTTCTTCTTCTTATATCCTCATAGAAACCCATATTTATTTGAACCTGAAGAAATAACCGAGACCCGAAAAACTTGTTTTGTTTCTATTCCACTGTCAATACTTTTATCAATATAAATATATATATATATATATATATATATATATAATTCATTTGGGTTTTGACTAAGACTAAGATCTTTCAACCGTAACAAGTGGTCAACGTCAGAGCCAAAACCCAACTGACTCCGTTGGGTTTCGACCTGTTGGGTCAGTTGGGTTTTGACTCTGACGTAGACATCTTGTTAAGGTTGAAAGATCTAAATCATTTTTTTTCATTTCACATTGTGGTTTCATCATAGATTGTTATTTCATGTATTTATTTGAAATCTTGTTATATATATATATATATATATATATATATTATAAATTTTATGGATGGTACAAACGTGTTGAGGGTGTATAACACGGCTGTATCATTCATAAAATTTACAGTAGAACATGAAAAATAATATATATATATATTAGTATAAGTAGGCAGCCGATCCTCTTTTAAACAGGTATCATTAAAATTAACCGCAGTCTCGGCATTCACAATCTTAAGACTGAGAGATTCGATCCTACGAACTAACCTCCTGCAAACAGGGTTCAACTGGAAAAGCAGTTGGCCAAGTGACATGTTAAATTAAAATCGATGACTCATGCTTAGTCATTGCTATTAATAGATTAAAATGATAGTACAGGTTAATATAAAGAGAAGGTCAAAGGTCAATAATGAACAAGAAACAAGCGGTTAAAATAAAAGAGTTGAAAGGTCAACGGTATAACTGGACTAACTGGACTAATAGAGAATTAAGTACATATGTTATGACCGTATGTTATGTATATATATATACATTTATGTTTATACGTTTATAATTATATATATTTTTTAAATTTAATATATAAATTATTTTTAAAATATAATTTCTACAATTAATGAATATGAGAAGGAAGTATAATGCATGGGCTTTTATTTAAAATTCGATATGGGCGCCTTTATTTGCCACCAGCTTCTCAAGTCGACCAGGAATCGCATCAACTGATTTCGCAAGAAACTTGTGGGATGGAAATCATAAGTTCTCGTATTCGCCCTTCAAGTTCTTCCAAATTCAGATTTAAATAAATCTGAAAGGAAAACAAGAACATAAATTAAATTGCCATACATTAAGTAATATATACACAAAATTGAGATTTAATTGAGATTTAAAATAAATTGTATTTATTTTAAAATAGGGAGTTACTTTTCAATCACCCTGTACATTTACGAGTGAACTATAGGTAAACAGTAAATATATAACACAAACTACAGTCTGTAATATTCGGTTTAACTATCATCAGCAGAGAAGAAACAGGGACGCCAAGCTGACCTGTGAAGCAATGATTGAAAACCAAACTTCGCGAGTGCGCTTAATGACGGTTGAACCAAAAATTAAAGGCTGTAAGTCTATGTTCAATGTTTACCCATAGTTTACGCTGCAGCGTTTTTAGTTCGTTTTGGATCGTTTGGTTGTTGACACTCTTCCGTGTTCATAATGCAAATATATATAACTAAGATTAATATTAGAATTGGAAAAAACCGTCATACCTCTTAAGTTGATATCGGAGATATTGGAGCGCTTTCAGATCTTGTCCATCTTCAAATAACGCCATAATTTGAAATAACAATATCTAGACAGCAGTGGACACGACTATAAAACCTCCCGACAATAGCCCCATAGATTAGTTGCGAATGAAGATGGACAAGATCCGAAAGCGCTCCAACATCTCCGATATCAACTTACGAGGTATGACGGTTTTTTCCAATTCTAATATTAACCTTACTAACCTCAGTGGTAATATCAATATGCATGTATATATAACTAACACTATAAATAGTAATACAAATAATAATAATAATAATTCTATGTAATACATAATTTAATAATATTTATTAAATATACAATAATAAATAGTAAGAAGGGAAATAGGTAAAAAATTCAATTATGCATATATATATTTTTTAAAAAATCGCATATTTTATGAACTCATTAAATTTAGTCACGTAGGGAAAAATAAATTGGAAATATAAAGTAGTGGGTGTGAAGGAATAGATATTGAACATTTATTTGGTTTTTAAACTAATATATACAGCAACTTAATCCTCTAATTTGATAAAGTTGCAAATCTTCAAAACTCAGTATTTCACTCACTTCCCTTCTTTATATTTCAACAGAAGTTTTCTCATTTAGAATATAATTTATCTCATATTTTGTATTATTTTCTTAAGAAAATTGAAACAATTATCTAAGAGAAGCTTAAAATGTTTATTCTTATTTCATTTTAGGAGTTAAGCAATTCAATTTATTTAAATCTTCCCAAAACGATAATAAATTTTAATGAACTTATATCTTAAAAGTTAAGCTGGAATCATTTAATCATGGATTAAATATCTTGAAATTTTCTGCATTAAAATTGCCATCCATAAGCTAATTTAAAGTAGGTGTGTAAACTTCGTATAATGCATCCCTCTTTCAAACTTCCTTACTGATGAAATATGTTTTGTTTATCTAAAAAAGATAAACCTAAAAAAAGATTCCCTGTTTTATATTTTCTGTCTTATTTCGTGTAAATAAATTACAGGTTTCTTTCAATATGTATGTTCTTAATTTTGTTCAGAGCTACTATATATCACAAGTTAATTCCTTTCCTGTATCAAGTGTTATTGAACACTTTATTGTTTATATGTTTTATGGAATTCGTGCGCCAATAGAAAATTAATCTAATTGAATTAATAATTATTAATATCAAATAATCTGTTATTTTCACTTGATAAACAAAAGTCTCTAGTAGCTTTCTTATTGACAAATATATTCCGATAATTCACATAAAATGAAACAGCCCATGTTGTGTCTTTAAAAAAGTAGTTTTTTATAAAAAAAAATGTCCACCTACATTTATAAAAAATTAAATAAATAAAAAATAAATCAGAAAAATAATTTTTCGACCTCTGCCTCTGCATGTGTTACTTGTTAATCATCTAATTTAAATTCAGTGGCAAAAGCCTTTTAGCGGGCCCTATTTGGTAAGATACCACCATAATCATTTCGAAAGGGTTTATTGATCTGATTTATTTAGAAATGATGTTTATTGTCATTTTTTTATTTACATTTTTCTTCATAATAGTAACCATTTTATTCCTCCCTCTCTTTCTCTCTCTCTCTCTCTCTCTCACACACACACACACACACACACACACACAAGCACACACACCCACAGGCGCAGACACGCACACAGATAGAACACTCTATCAGCCGTTGCTGACTGGTAAATCATAATTTACCTCCTTCAAAAGTTGAAACTTTCTTGAAACTAGGTTCAAACTAACTTTCTTCAAAATTTGTCCTTTGAACTAATTGAGAAGTATTAGAATAGTTTGTCTACAGTTGACGTAGGCATTATGTGACAAGGACCCTATCACATTTTGTGAGCTTTTGATTTAATTCTATCCTTAAATTGGCTACAATGAATACACACACACACACACACACACACACACACACACACACACACACACACACACATACACCGAACTGCAAACACAAATAAAAACGTAAACAAAGAGAAACACGTACACAAATCTATATATATATATATATATATATATATATATAAGATCTTATGATATGATTTAACACATTAAAATCATGTTCTTTTTTTCCTCATTTAATAATTACCCATAGTTCAATCAAATACAATACATAATTTAATAACTATCTAAATGAGTTATATTGAATGTAATTTAGATAGAAAAATGCAAGATTAACAAGAAAAAGGTTTTTCTTTAGACAAACTTTTGAAATAATTGATAATAAAGGCGCTAGTTAATTTGAAATAATTTACCAGTTAGTTGTTAAGTTAAATTGGAGGAGTGTGAAACACTTTCACAGTCTCTTTGCAGCTTCCACCGGGGCTTTTAATTAAATCCGTTTTCAGGCAAAGTACTGAGCTAAACAAAACTCTCCTTTGCCTACCTCTCTGCTATTCTTTTGGTGAAAGATTTCTTAATTAGACTTGAATATCAAATGTCTCTTTTGTTGCAAAGTAAGCAAAGTTATTATAAAAACATTATATGCCGCATGTTTTTGTGGTTTATAATCAAATACAATAACACGTTTGACGTGAAATCTCTCAAAATATGATTAATTGTCATGTTATTTTCAAAAATTCTAACAAAATGTTAAAAATAAATATTGTTTTTACTTTACTATAAGTAAAGTATAGTGATCGTGAAAAAATTCGATCTCGAGATTTTGACGGAATTACATGTTTTGAGGTCCCAGAAGTCGTTTTATGACGTTTTTACGATGATGTCTGTGTGTGTGTGGGTGGGTGGGTGGGTGCGTGTGTTAGCATTGCTTGTTACCACGCTACGGTCCAGAATCTTTGATGGATCAAGTTGATATTTTACACAAAAATGGGCCCCATTTAGACGAAGATCCCTATTGTTTGGGAAGAATTATGCATGATGGGAAAGTCACTTTTTTTGCCAAAAACCGTTTTTTTTAAAACATTTATTTCTCCTAAACTACTAACCCTACAGTTTTGAGATTTTGACATTATCTTTGAGGTTACAAATGGAACAAACGAAAAATATATTCAAAATTTTATATCAACAGGAAATATTTTTTTTTCAATAAAATGTACAAATTTTGACTCATAAATCAATCTCAAACCTTGTGAGAGCGATACAAGCCATACTGTTTGACGGACAATAATGAAACTATGCCTATAAATAGAACATTATATGGACAATGAGTTGAGATATTTTTTTCTAAAATTACATTCGCTAAAGGGGCGTTAGAGTACGATTTGTGTTTTCAGAAAATATTTTTTTGACGCTAAACGGCTCGTTAAAAAATTATGAAAATTTGACCAAAAATGGAACAAACAATTAGCAATTCATAAAAAAAAAATCATGAAGTTTCAATTACGGAAAAGAGCAATAACGATATAAAAACTCTTTGTTTATCCTAGACTAAGAGATCACCTGCTATACTTGTCGAATTTTTTGTATTTTTTCACATTGTTTACATTGACTTAGAAATTTTTTGAGCGAATCCACTGAGATAAAATTGATGTTTCTAATGGAAAAATGAAAATATATTATTGACTTAGAAGAGATGTAAGAGGAATAATATTGTGCAGGTAAATTATAACTTTCATTAAAAAAAAAATCGTATATATGTTATTTGACAAAGGGGAAGGAAAATGATCTTATTAAATACTAAGAAGCCATAAAATTCCCAGTATAATAATTCTGTTAAAAACCAAAAATGTAAAAGATAATTCAAAATTGAAATCTTTCGTTTAGAGATTAATAACTGTAATTATCGTACATCTTTAATTAACAAATCACCTTAAGACAACATTTTCTTCGCTGTTTAAGAAGTTTTTCAGAGAAAAAAAGAGTATTTTACTGTTTCAAATTTGAAAATTTTACGTTAATATTCAATGTAGAAGGATCTCAAGTAAACGATGTAAGAAATCTACTGGCTATTTGAACAATAGCCATGTTCTCTTGTAGGATACTATTTCGTGTCAAGAAATGTTCACTTTGGTTTTTCAAAAATGTTATTACTGCTGTAGTTATACTAATGAAATTATTTGCAAATAATAAATTATTTGTGATATACAAAAATAAGCTTATAAATTGATATGTCCTTCAATCACTATGTACTACCTCAGGAATGACAGGCTAATAATTATATCCCATTTAGATGTTTACGTTATGCTTAAATGAGACGTTATGTTTTATATACTCAAGAAATTTGACATTAAGTTACTTATAGTAAAGTAGAGTGTAGGCCACTCCAGATTTTTTTTTTAAAGTTTTGAAGTGTAACATTTTTCATCAAAATTTTAGAAACATCATTTTGTTTCATGTATTTGTTTAAAATGTCCCATGTAGTAATATTTCACGATGAAAAAGTGAAGTAAATCCAGTGCACAAAATGCCATTGTAAAATCTAAAGAAATTAATCAAAATTATTAAACCATTAATAACATTGCTCTTTTCCAGGAACTAGAATATATTAGAAGAATAAAACATGTTGTGTGTTTTATAAAACGTTATAAGAATGATTAAAAAAATGGGGCTTTCTAGATAAATGGATTAAATGTTTATTGAGAAATACACATGTTACACACAACTATTTAGCCTGCGTCAGACAGCTTTAGTACGTTTTATAAAACAAACATTAGATAAATATAGTTAATGGGTTAGTTCCACTGAAGTTAGTAATATTAGATTTAGTAGGAATACCTTGTAAAGTCTTAGAAAATCTCGACTGGTTTCGGGTCCGTCTGGATCCCATCTTCAAGAGCACCTAACTAAAAAGAGTTAGGTAATTTAAATTAATTTCCAATTAACTAAAAAGAGTTAGGTGCTCTTAAAGATGAGATCCAGACGGAACCGAAATCGGTCGAGATTTTCTGAGACTTTACGAGGTATGACGGACAGTATTACTACTAATTCAAATATTAGATAGTTGTGCTTATACTTTAAATTTCAAAAACACACTTAAATATAAAAATATTTATATGTTGTTTGAATAAGTACACTAGCATTTATGTAGCATTTGCTTTTTTTCTTTTTTCTATATCGTGAGATTTAGATAGTATTTCTTTTGGTTCAAATTTTAGTTTCACCATTATCACAAAAGAATCCATTATTCGATAATATATGTAAAATATCAATGTAATTGAAAAAAATAATAGAAACATGCGTATCATTTAAACTGTATATATGTAAATACATATAACTGACTAACAAGCGAAATATATTATGAAGATTACCGCTCTGTGCAGGTAAAGCTGTAATATGTTTCATTTTAAAAATGTTGGTAATTGCAGACAAGTTTGATAAATTTAAGTAAACTTAATAAATAACTGTGGTAAATGAGTCAGTGCTATTAAGACAGTAATTGTGATCAAAGTTAGAAGAACACTGGCTTGGCAAAGGTTCCTCTCTACTTTCTTAAAGGTCGACCAGAAGGTCAATAGTTATAAGAGAATGCCGGCAGTAACTCAAGTACTTCTGCAGTTTTTAGATTTCTTAAACTCAATTTATAAGTCAAATATATGTAGAATAATATTAATATAACCCTTATTTTTCATTTACAGAAGATATTAACATTGTTTTATGCTAGAAATATATAAATTAACAACCCTTTCTTTACTTATCTTCTTTTTTTTACTTTTATTGTAAAAATTTTAAATAAAAAGAATATTTGCCGTAAATTAAAAGAAAACGTGATAAAAATAATTGGATATTTATCGTTTTGTTTTCTAATAATATTGTTAAGATATATTTCACAAATGTTTTATCCAACATGCCTTGCTTGTAAGCATTATGCACTATGTGTAAAAAGGAGAGAGGCTGGAATATTTATTATTGGCCAAACATTGAACATAGGTGATGTACATGAACGGCACATACTGTCACATGTAGATATCAACAAGGCTTAGGTACCTTCTCTGATCTTCTGCAAATCGAATGGTCCAATGTGACTTATATAAATTATTTATAGTTGGCTATTTAAATATAAATAATTAATAGTAACAATTGAATAGTTATTTAGAACATTTTAACCGGTTTATGAGTGGAAAAGAATAAATATATTTTTCTCTAGCAGATGTGCCATTTTTGGGAAGGTAGTTTACAAAAATTTATAGATGATGAGTGGTATTACAAAGTATTATTAGAAATTAAAAACTAGTAGGAAATATTATTATTTGTACAGTCTATAACTGTCATTAAATCTGGAGATTCTTTTTTGTGTTTTGCAACTTTAGATAATGAGTTTCATTTTCATTTTAATCTAGGCATACTTTTCGTAGTATATACTTCGAGTAGAACTCACTTTCTTAAAGTGAGCGAGTTATGATAAATGCAAGCAAAATTAAAATCAACTAACAATACCTACTTGCTACAGTAAAAATACTTGTATATTTCTAGGTATATACCTGTATAGCTAGCCAAACACACCTTCAAAGTCAATTATTTTGCTTCTACATTGAATTTCCAATCCATTCAAATCTAAGCTTTTGAGTTAAACATACAATAATATACTGCCAATGTATCAGCTCACTATGACTTATTCTGACTGAGTTTGCTCGCGACAAAATTTTTGTACTAACGAACAATGAGTTAGAAATTTTTCTAAGGTAGGTTTGGAATCTCTAATAGATAAAAGGTAAAGATAACTTGAAATGAGTCAGACAAAAGTAATATACAGACAAAATCTTGCTTTTATTTATATAGATATCTCAACATTTTTTATTATTTAGCTACATATGAATGAACACATTAGGGGGGCGGGAGGAGGGGAGGAGGAAGTGAAATGCATTTACACACATAGTGCTGGGCTCCCAGATAAACCAGAACTAAACTACCAACTAAAACATCCCTCTTTCTTCTAGGACACTTATTTATATACTCGTATTTATCTCCACATTTTATCATTCAGCTACATCTACGGTTATAACACTCTATTTTATGCTCTAGAATATGCATACTGATAAAACATCACTAGTGGAAAGGTAGATGATTTTATTATAATGGATGAAACTGTTTCCCATATTACCTCAGACTATCCCATTAATTTCTTTACGAATGGCTGCCTTACTTAAGAATATGTTATTCTCGATCTTTTAAGTTTCTCTTTTTGGTTTACACAGATAGTGCTGGGCTCCCAGATAAACCAAGCTACCAACTAAAACACCCCCTTTTCTTCTAGGACACTTATTTATATAGATATCTCCACATTTTATCATTTAACTACATCTACGTTTATAACACTCTATTTTATGCCCTGGGATATGCATACTGATAAAAGATCACTAGTGGAAAGGTAGACGATTTTATTTTAATATATGGAACTGCTTCCCACATTACCTCATGTTAACCCATTCATTTCCTTACGTAAGTCAGCCTTACTTTAGAATTAGTTAGTCTAGCTATTCTACGTGTTTCTTTTTGGTGGTGAGGATATTTTTGACCAGTCGGTCTAACATATTCCACACATCAGCACTCTGTATCATCTTGGCCATAATAGTTTCTAGGGAGAATATACCAATTGTCTTCACCAAATCACTCCTCTGGTTATTCCATATTTGAGATGAAAAGAATGTGTGCTCCACATCGTCTGCTGTGGTGCAATACAGGCACTCAGATGTCTGGTGCTTTCCTATCTTGTTTAGGTAGGTGCAGAAGTATCCATGTCCGATGAGAAATTGTGTCAGGGAATACCCCACTTCTCCATGACCTCTCTAATTACTTTAAACGTCCAGAGCTCTCTAGTCTAGTGTTCCCACATCTCTTACTAAGCAATGAATTATTAGAAACGAAACATAAACTCAAATATGAACTCAAAATTTCATATTTAAAATGGTGTACTCAAAGTTTGAACAGGGTAGTTCTCAAACAGTTTTGTTTGCTTTCTCTATCCTGAATTGTTTAATTTTCAAATGATAAAAAAAATTTTTAAATGATTTTCTTTTATTTATTTTGATAATATTTTTATTCCGATCCCATTTAATTCAGATTATTGTAAATCATAAATAAGAAAAATATGGTTTTTTTTTTGTTAATATCAATCAATTAATGTCAATATAAACGGTATTTGTTTGTTGGCAAAAGACAAAGAGGTGAAGAAGTAAATGGCAGTAGAGAAGGGTGTTTACGACGCAGTCAGGTGGGCTTGTTTACGAGCTAAGGGTCCCAACCGAGGCCATCCAACTCATAAACACTTAGGTCTAGCCACTACTTTCACGCCTTGGCCCAGTATACAGGGCCAAAACATAATATCTCAGAATAATAACGATACTGCTCTCAACATTAATACATAATGCTAACTGCTTCTAATATCTCCCACAACACCCATTACTTTAACCCCCTTTCTGCGTGGCTAAAAAGGAAATTATGAAAATTTAAAAATAATTACTTTTTTCAATACAGCTAAGCTTTGGAATAAGATTTAATAAAAACACATTTAACTGATGGCATCTAATCATTATATTATACACAGACAATCTAACTAGTCTATATATAATTAAAAACACTAATAATCATTGGCCATTGGTGGAAGGGGTAGGAAGGGACTTATCTAATATGATGAAGAGTGATAAGATGTAGGTCGGCTGGGCAACGAGGTTACGGATTGACTGGCAAAAGCGGCCTCTCAGGTTGACTCACGTCGAGAGCCATGCAGCGCTGCTCATAGAGGGTATGATTAAAAGGATGTTATATGACGTATCATTTAAGCAATTTAAACAAGAATGGTCATCCTCGTTAAAAGAATTGCGTACTAAATCATTTTTTGGGGGCCAGGTTAGCTCAGTGGATAACGTACTCGCCTTATAGTTAGTATATCCAGGGTTCGATAAATTATATTAGAATTACATTAGATATGTTAACGTTATTGATAATTTTCAATAATATTTGGAATTACAGTGATACCTCGGGATACGAGTTTAATTCATTCCGCAACCTTGCTCTTATGTCAATTTACTCATTCTGAGGTAAAATGGATAAACCAACAAAAGTCTCCACACAAATCAGTCAATTTACTCGTATCTCAAAGTAATTTTCCTCATTGAAATCAATTTAAATGCCATTAATCTGTTCCAGCCCCAAAAATACTTACCTCTAATTGTTTTTGTTACATGGTTTTGAATAAGAAAAATGTATTTATAAATGACGAATATTGTATAAAAACATAATAAAAGAGAATGTAGAGGTGATTAGAAAAAACTTGTTAAAAAACTGGTTTTATTAAGTTTACGTACATATGTAATTAGTATTTTGGTTATTTAAATTTAATTTAGAGATAATATAAATGCTAGTGTATTAAAAAAATACAGTAACTTCGCAGGATTAAAAAATAAACTAACCAAGGAGGTTTGTTTCTTCCTCTCTTTCAGAATGCAACGGAAAGGAGTTAGGCAAGTTTCATTAAACAGATCAGATGCAGGAGCAGTTGCAACTTTTTCGGGCTGTTTCTTTTCCACGATCTGTGAAAACTTTCTCCCACATTCCCGAGATCTTCCAATTGAATTTGATCTTCCAATTTTCAAAAGTAAACTGAGAACTGAGTGGGCCGCAGGCAGCATCGTAGAAAAAATAAATGTACACATTTATAAATGACCTGATACTACAATTGGCTGTTCCTCGTATCTCAAATTTCATTCTTACTTCAAAACAAAATTTCGCTCATTTGACAGCTCGTATTTCAAATAACTCGTATGTTAGAACACTCGTATCCCGAGGTACCACTGTAATATGCAGTAATAAGTAACATAAATTCTGTATACTTGTTTAAAACAATTACTGAATGATGTTCTAAAGAAGATCCTAATAAGGAATGTAAATATAGTTTTTACTTGCAAGAGATGTACTTAATGTTGAGTGAATATCGTACTATTTTTCCTTTTTATTGTTTTCATTTAAAACTAGTTTCTTTCAGTTTTAGTAAAACAGGATATTTAAGTTGGTGTTTCTTTTTACAATACATGCATAAACTATAAATTGTTTCGCTACAAATTCTATAAAATCTGACACAGATTGTTTTACCAGTCACCAATTCAGTTTTGCTGTTTTTAAAATTTACTAATTAATTTAATTAGTATTTATCAGTTTCCTGATAAATAACATTTGTTTTATATGTATTATGAGAAGAGTTAACAGTAAATACGTGAAATAAAAAAAAAACATTGTCTAAACAACAATGAAATGTGACTGAGATCATTCCTAGAAAAACTCGTCAGGTTTATTTTAACATAAATAGCTTTCACATCTAGAGTCATTTAATTTATATTTTACTTGACTTGAGTTGAGAGAATTTATTTTTAATTTTTCTTTATTTTCAATTCTATTATTCGTAAAATCTTTATAAATAAAATAATGATTTTGTCTGTACATTGCTTAGAACTGACTCATTTCAAGTTTTCTTTACGTTTCATACATTGGAGAAACCGAATCCACCCTTAGAAAAATGTCTGTCGGTTTGTCGGTTTGTCTGTTTGTCCGCAAAACTTTGTCACAAGTAAACTCAGCTACCACAAGACATATAAAGCTGAAACTTTTACAGTAGATTTGTGTAGGTCTAACTTAAAATATAGGCTCTGAATTGATTGGAAATTCAACGTAGAAGTGAAGTTATGGATGTTTAACGCAAAAATGTTTGTCACAACTAAACTCAGCCACCGTAAGACATAGCAAGCTGAAACATTGACACTGGATTTGTGTATGCCTAACTTAAAATATGGGCTCTAAATAGATTATTAATTCAGTAAAGAAGCGAGGTTATGGAGCTTTTAGCTGTATTTTCCTAACTTCACAGACAAGTATGTTTTGAAAATACACAGGTGTGGCAAGTAGGTATTGTTAGTTGATTTTAATTTCAATTGAGCATATGAATATATTGCGTATTTGACATCATTGAAATGGTGTTTCACAGAGTTGAGGATGTACTATCTATTGAGGATAAATGTTTTGTAAACGAGCAATTCTCAACCCTTAATATGAACAGGCAGGAGAAATCAACAAACAAGTTCTTACGCTATATGAAGCCGAGGAAAGAATTTACAAGTCAGTCAACAGATTGGATTAGTGATGAAGAAGCAGTTCATTATCTAATTGAATTTCTTGACACTGAATTCATTTCTCCTGGACTGCCTGCTCATGAGTAAAAACTTAAAGTAGGAGCACCAATTTCATGTTACGAAACATGAGTGCCCCAAAAACTGTGCAACGGGACACGCCTCTGAGTTCGTGCTCTACACAGATATGCCATAGAGGCGGACATAATGACTGGATGTGGTATTGGGGAGTCTGTGTGTATACCACGCATACCATTGATTCCGAGCCACTGTCTGTTTCCATTCAAATGATTGCAAAGTCCCGTCAGAGTCTATTTCGCAATGACGTTAAGTAAGTCGCAAAGGGAGACTTTATCTAACGCAGGAATTCAAGTTAACGAAACCAAGTTTTTCTCACATCGTCAACTGTAGTTTACTTGCTCAATAGTCAGAGGTTTTAACTGATTGTTCTTCCATGAACCTGAAGGACAGACAGCTAATGTAGTGTATACAGAGGCATTTGTTTAACACTGTACTAATAATGGTGTTTTCTACTATTCTATAATTTCTAATTATAGTATTAGTAATATACTATAATTGATATTTTGGAATACCAAGTATAATAGAATTTTTGATTCCGTCAAAGACGGGTACATTTGCTAGTAATATATATTATTCAATATTTTTTGTAATATTTATTTGAATAACTCGTCATAATCTAGAATTAACAGGTATTCCAAATTTCACCTGTGTGAAAATTTTTAAACAAAAACATCAGAGTTTTATAAGTCTATAGATGTTCAGTTATTTATTCGAAATTTCAGAGAAGCAAATGCATGTTGTTTCTATAAAAGTTAGGATGAAGTGAATTTGAAAATACATGAATCCGTCTGACTTCATATTTTGCATTACTAGTTTGACCATTCGGACATCACTCATTATGAACAGCAACTCTAAAATATTATACAAATAACCTTGTTTGTCAATTGTACGTATATTGAATTATATGCTTTTATATTAACAAACAGTGAAGAAAGACAAACATCAGCAAACGATTTTCAAGAACACACTCCTTTTGTTTAAGTATTTTAGCATAGATGAAGCATTCATTCTGTGAAAAACGTTTTTATCCAATATTTCTTTTGAATGCTGTCTTAAAAAAAAATATGTACTTGATAATAATCTTAAAACTTCATAATATGTGTGTAATTAGCCATCTTATCTGATAATTTTTAACTGTTTCTATTTATCGCCTAATTATAGACTACCTTTTACATGTTGATCGCATATATATTTGAAATGAATCATTTTACAGCAGTTAAAAAAAAGTTGGTACAGAATGAATGTTTTTATATGAACAAAAACTTAAGAAACTTATTGTACTTTGATAATATCGAATGGAAGAAATATCCTAGAAAAATTGTACAAATGCAATTTCTACATATTTTATATTACAGGCTCTTTATACTTCCTTATGGTATTCTTCATATTGTATGACAAGCTCAGAATTAAATTCAATACTGACTTTAAAATTTAACAAAGGGTTTTTTAAGAATATCTTCTACTATTTAAATCAGTGAAATGGAAAATTGTTTTTGCGGAGGAAATAGAGCATGCATTTTGTCATCTTCTATTATTATATGGAGAGGCGGTATGATTTTTATAAACTCTTTGGGGCATCTTTCTTGTTTTCCGCTACAATGATGACAAGGTACAATGTATTCTTTTTCATCCAATAGGAAGGCAAGTGAATTCTTATCAATAGAGACTTATTGGTAAAATTCCTTAATCAGCGAAGAAACGAAAAATCTTTCTTACAAACATTATGAATCTAATTTCCTTTGGAATTCTTTGCATTAATAGATATCTCTAATCATAATACGTATCGTTTATCAAAAAAAGTTATGTTTATACATAATTAAGATTAAGATATAAATAATGTACCTCTTAGCAAGTTAGATTAGAGATCAATGTAATACTCAAAGCTCATACCAAACAACCTGAAATTATAAAGACACTAGCAGTTCTATTTTACATAAAATTATTATACATTATACATAAAAAGGATGATTTGTCAATTCGTATCACATATCTTATCATTTTTCTTGTTGATTTCTATAAAATAAAAAACACAAGACAAATTGTTCTAGTTTTTCATAAATTTACAACCTATGACGCCTCTCGAGTACATATTAAATTATGTTATGCTACATATAAATAGGTAGATGTCTACTGAATGTATTTTATACTCACAACAAGTTACAAAATTTGTTAAATCTAAAAGAAATTTAATATTTATATAATTCTTTGTACGGATAAAATTTTTACGTATTTTTCTGTAATTTTTATAAATATTACAATTGTAAAATTTTTTATTTTATAATTTGTACTTTTAATTTGTTTACGATAGTTTCTTCTCTGATGATGACTTCAATCTTGATTCAAAATATCATATGCATTTAAGATTTTAGTAAAATAAAGACTATTCTTTATACGGAATGAAATAATAAAATCTCTAATAACGGAAAAACTCTCAGATGAAGACAAAATTACAAGTGGTATTCTTTTAAAAATGTGTGAACTACTTCCTAAGTTATTATTCCAGCTCTATAATTCCTAAAATCTTGGGAAAATTCCAAAATGGAGACTATCATCAACCTGGAAAGAAAGAGAGAAAGTATATTTTAAGTTTAAACCTGTCAGTCTGCTACCTGTAGCAGGTAAAGCTTGAAAGGTTGTTAACAAACATTTCTTTTAAAAATATCTGAACTACTTCCTAAGTCATTATTACAGCTCTATAATTTCTAAAATCTTGGAAAAATTCTAAAATGGTGACTGTCATCAACCTGGAAAGAAAGAGAGAAAGGATATTTTAAGTTTAAACCTGTCAGTCTGCTACCTGTAGCAGGTAAAGCTTGAAAGGTTGTTAACAAACAGAGTAATACATTATATTAGTAAAGATGTTGGCTCAAAGAATAAGAAATTTGGTTTTCACCTGTAAAGCAGCTCTGCAAACTGTATGGCTAAAGTAAATACATTTGTTAAGAGCAACCAGCTAAATAAAAATAAAATATTTATAGAATCGTTAAACATCAGGTAGGCTTTTGATTCTGCTTAGAATATTATGTTTAATTCCATGCTTGCCTTTCCAAGGCATTGCTGAAGTAGTTGCCTCTGCTGATGACAGGATGATTTGTAGAGGCAAAAAAAAATGTCTACGATGTGGAATGGAGAGCGAACAAGGTGCTTATGCAAATCAGCAAATGGTTGAAGGGTGGTAAAATTGCCTATGACACTTCTGAGAGTAAATATCTTAACATTGCCTCAAATAAAAGACTTCAGTTTCTCCAAATATTTTCAAAAGACTATAAAATTACCCTTCGGGACGGTTTAATAACCCTTGACGTTTATTTTGATAGTTATAACTGGAAGCTTCAAGTTGATTAAATAAACTCCAGATTGATTTTGTTAATCAATACGTTATATAAACTGTTGATGTTCCTTGGGATTTTGGTGAAAAAGCTGTTAAGGTGATACATGATACCTAAGCTTTACCAGCATTTACTTACACTTGCCTATTTAAGAATGCGTTTCTCAAAAAGTTTGTTAAAAAAAGTTGGATGTTTGCATATATAGAAAGTTTTGAAAATGGCTCATAGCTTTTGTACTGTCTCTTGTGACAGTCTCTACATAATTGGTAACATAATATCAATTGATCTGAAAATAAACAAATCTCTGAGTTATTCTTTGAATAAAATAAATATTAATTTTCGGATGCTGATTCTGTGATGAGGTATAGAAAATCAGATTTGAGTCTTCCAAATTTGCCTTCACTCTGCTTAGTATAGTCGAGTAGAAACGGAATACTTATTATGATTTCACGATATTTGCAGACGAATCCAAGGAAAACTGCAATATGGGTTGTTCAGTGGTGATTTATAACAAGCACAGTAATGATGTACTTCATAAGCAGTGCAAAGAGGACTCTAACTCATCCAAGAATCAGGCGGAAAATTAAGCGTTAAGTATTGTTCTAGAAGTAATATACGAGTTTCAACAATTGATTAGAAAAGACAATATTCTTGTTCTTATATTGTTGTGTATTCTTTTTTTTTATACTTTCACTACAATTTCATGTATTTAGAAGTAATTTTGATTTCAGGGTTACTCCTTTAGCTTTCTGATTATGTAGCGGAAATCGGGTGTACACCCATCGGTGGCTCTCCGTAACCATCTTTAAACTTTATGACGACAAAAGGTCACCTGGCCATTGCCGTTTTAGTCGTCTTTGGGGGTTTGTGGGGATTACTAGTTGGGAAAGATTTTGTGCAAGTGGGTTTGGATGAACTGTGAGTTTACTGTAGAGTTTATGTATTCTTAGGCACTGATTTTTTTGGACTGTCTAAAGAATCAATCTCTGGTAAAACAAATTGAACGTATTGGAGTTGAAACATCAAGGTTTACCATTCTTTCTGGCTAGGTTAATGCTCACTGTCACATACTACTCAATGAACATTCTGACCACTTAGCCAAAGAAAATAGTAGATGCACCAAATCGATAACTATTTACCATTATCTGCAGTTAAAATTGAATTATTCAAGTATCATGGCTTGGAATGAATAATGGCTTTCAACAGTAAATGATAACAGAAAATTTATTCAGATATTATGTCCCGTCATAATATCTCAATACTTGATAGTATTTATAATCAAGTAATTAATCAAGTAGTATATTAATATTAATTAATCAATAATCTAGTAATTATAATATCTTGTATAATTACTTGAAAATAAAATACAAATGGACTCAGTTATTGAATGGCAGATATAAATCATATCCACACAGGTTTTTAGAACCTACATACATAACAAACTCTTAGATAACCCACATTGCTTCTGTTCTTTAAGAGTCACCCTTTATAGTTAACATCTGTATGAAATTAGGCCTCAATGATTCGTCACGTAGCACTATGTTCTGATGGCTGAACATCAAATCATCTTCATTATTATTCAAATCAGCGTTTCTAGTTTCCATGTTTATGTTTGTTGACATCAATGATTTAGACCTTCTAGTGCAGTAAAATTAATTGTGATCTGTACTCACATTTCCATTCTGAAATACTAAAACTACTATTATTATACTTATCTTTAATGCGTACATAATATAATATAAATCATGTTGTAAACACAGTTTGCTAAAAAAATCATACATACTCTCTCACTTTCTAGCGCACGCACGTGCACACGCATATATAGAAAGATAATTTCAGAAACATATTTAATTCAGCGAAATCCAAAAGATGTGCTTTCGTTGAAAACTGATTATCAAAGTTTTGAGCAAAACAGGACAAAACTTCAATACCTTTATATGGGGCAAAAGTAAAATACTTGGAAATTGACTTATATCAATGATCTAGCAAAACTAATATGTGTTTGAAACCAAAAAAGCATTATGGACTTGCAATGTATTAATAACTCTCCCTACTGACATAATTATTATTCAAGTGTATTTCAAAAATAAAAATAAAAAATATTGATTTTGCACTTAATAAGATTGTTTATGCCAAAAAAAATTAGTTTGAGAAAGATAAATTTACTGCGATATGAAACCTTAGACTCATTTCGAAAGGTCATGTGACACACTGCAGTTGACATCTCGACCTTTAAGTGTTGGTGTTAAAGGCCGCATAAATAAATTGCAATATTTTCTATTATGAGTTTTTAATAGAAGAAAAAATGAGTTCTTATAACAGTCATATCAAACTGAAAAATGAATAAAATATAAAAAAAATTAGGCGACGCCTTTAATTGAAAATGTTGAATTAATTATATTTTATTTTTTGAAGAAACTATTTTGAATATTGTAAATAATTCGAATCAATAGATGCATTTTAAAATATTTCTCTCCAAACATTCCTTTAAAGTAATTTCTTCTTACCAAAATGAAAATTCTTTTGAAATCAGTAAATATTTCAGATGGCTGATATTTATTTCCCCCAAAATTCATTTTTATAGAACGTTAAACTTAAATGAAGAAAATTTACTTAAATGTGTAAAGTTAACTACATGTTTAATTCTACACTGTATACATTTAATAACATATTAATTGTATATATATAATTAAAAAAGGTAAATCGGGATGCAGTCAATTTCTTCCACTTTCAATCAAACTGTCATTGCCGACCTTTCAATTTTATTCTAAATTTTTTTCAAAGGCAAAAGTAGGAATATTTGAAAATGAACGAACTGTTACAAATTACATTACTAAAACAATATGGAAGGTTAAACTATTATTATACAAGGTTAATAGTTTAACCTTCCATATTGTTTTAGTACTGTAATTTGTAATAGTTCGTTCATTTTCAAATATTCCTACTTTTGCCTTTGAAAAAGATTTAGAATAAACTCGAAAGGTCGGCAATGACAGTTTGATTAAAAGTAGAAGAAACTGACTGCATCCCGATTTACCTTTTTTAATTATAAATCTTCCTAAGGTCGATAATTTATTGTTGTTTATTTATATATAAATATATAAATAAACAGCGACAGTTCAGTGTCACGTGTTCATTCAGACTACAGTTGTTGTTAAAATCCACATACTATTTTTCTTTGCAAAATAATTTGTAATGTAATATTTAGTTTTTCTGTTTCAAAATTTATACTTCTGTAACAGCGTAAGAACTTCTTTATTGATTTTACCTGCCTGCTTATTTGTAAGGGTGAGAATTGCTAGTTCACAAAGCCAGTTATTCAAAATTGATGTCAGATCCTGAACTTTGAGAAACACCTTGTTACTTATCACTTGCTGGTAGCTTAAATGCAAATGAATATTTTCAAAATAAACATGTCTGTGAAGGTTAGCCAAAGAGAGCTTAAAAGTTCATAACTTCGCTTCTACGTTCAATTTCCAATACATTTGAAGCTTAGATTTTATGTTAGAGATATACAAATCTTGTGTCAAAGTTTCAGCTCCCTATGTCTTATGGTGGTTGAGTTTACTTGTGACAAAATTTTTGACAACAAACCGACAGAGAGAAATTTTCCTAAGGGTATATCAGATCTGTCTAATGTATGAAACGTAAAGATAACTTGAAATGAGTCAGTTCTAAGAAATTTACAGACAAAACCTTTCTTTTATTTATGTAGATATCATAATTCTATATTATGTAAAAGAATTAACAGGATAGATTTATGTATTTTGAATGCTGAAACTATCAATGAGATTGAAATAAAAGAGCGTAACAAATAGTTTTACTAAATGAAGTCTGCTCTAGCTCAAGAACATGTGATCGGTTCATCACTCCTGCATCATCAGAAAAAATAAAGCGGAGATGTGTCCTAAACCTTTGTACTGGTTTGGGGCAAGTGAGATAACCCTTAGTGAAGAATGATGAGAAAGTGTATGACTTCAGAGGTTGATGAAGATGAAATAGAAGGGAAAGTGGAAGTGGGAGTTGAAGTTTGTTCCCCAGAGGGGAGAAGAAAGCAGGCCTAACTTTGTCGATGTTAACACTTTGTCTATTTTCCCTCTCTATCAATGACACAATATTTGTCTCTTGTTTTCAATACTTTATTAGGCCTTTTAATTTTTCATTCACAGATTATTACTTAATGACACAATTCAAGGGAAAAAAATATTTCCTACGTACCATACATCTGGGTATACAATAATAGATGTTGCTTACCCTCTAATTAATATATTTACTATTCTAATAATATCAAAGTGGTTAAGAGCAAAATTAATTTGAGCATACCATACCCAATCGAATTAGCTAAAGTCAAATGAACATTATAATTCACTAGACTACCCTGGCCCGTTGGGTCATCCAACCAACACCTTTCTTTATAATACAATCAAGTTCACATAAATGCAGATAAACTCAAAATGAATTCATTTCTAGTAAAGAGGATAATGAACATGTTTTTAAGACAGTTTTGTTTGTTTACATTTTTTTTGTGCAATTTTAAATTTTCCGAAAAAAAAAGTTATCTTTTCTTTCTGTTTGACCCCACTTGAGAGCAACATGTAATTGCCTATGTTGAAATGCTGTTTTGCATAAATGAATTAAAACTATATGTAGAGTATCTCCTTGAGACTTATGAATAGTCATGGCAAATGCTAACTGAATTGGAAATTGAATACTTAAAAAAGGAATGTTGTCCTTTTCAGAAAAAAAATTTTCAATCTTGAGAATTAAAACTATTTGCCCTTGACACCGTGATGCGATAATTTTATAAACAATGACATTATCGTACAGCTCCTCAGTTATTAGTCTTGTTCCATGACATAAGCGCGTTTCTCAATGTTTCTCATACATACACATGACAGGAACTTCCTTTTTCAGTTCTATTTTATGTTGTATCAATCCAGGAAACTCTAGTGAGTCAAAAACTTCTTGAAGGTAATGAGTGGGTTCTGTTCCTACACAAACACACACGAGTTATACGGCAGATTTTGTTTAATTTCTCCTGTAAATTATTCAATAACCTATGATTAATTGACACTGTGTGTCTCGTTAAATGGAACTAATATAAAATTTTCTGTGAACAATATTTTGGGTTCATATAGAATGAAGAATAAATGCTTTCTATACACTAATCAACATAATGTGCACGGATAAACATGTCTTTGGGCACTAACAGTTTCTTTATTTTCATTCTTTTCAACTCTGTCTTCACCAATATTTATCTGAAACTCAGAGTATTCTTCATCCTCTTCTTGAACTCTCATATTGCTAGTTTAGTAAATTTAGTGAATTGGTAATTAATGCAATTTAGTAAATATGCGCTACAAGTAAGACTGATTCAAGATTGTAGATATCAGCATCGGTTACTCTCTTGACAACTGGAGGAAGTTGTTAATTCCTGAGATGCTACAGCCAATGCAATTAGTCCTGAACTCCTTAATTTACAGAGAATTAGTTTTATTTAGAACTTTCCTATACCTTCCGATGCATCGGGAGCCTGCCTCTATCATTTTTATTGAAATAGATATATCAAAAGAAGAAAATATAGGCATTATGCCAAACTGTTTTTTGATTCGAATATAATTGCGTGCTCTTAATATTTCACTTATATTAATTTGATAATTCCTAAAACTTCTTTTAACTACAATAAATATCATTTGTTGATATGTTAAATAATTATTTCATATTCTCATCGATTATTCATTTAATTTTCTCTTTCTACATTTATTATAATTGAATCATTAATATTTAGGTCGAAAACTATTATTTAATCTTTCGACACATTTATATCAGATTTTGGAAGCTCATTGTACAAAAGTCCTTAAGTCGCTGTGAAGCTGAAGGTAGCGCACTGGACCTCCAATACCAAGGTTGTTGGTTCGATTCCTACTATTATTCTAATATTTTTTTCAGTTTAGATCGTGTGTAAATATTTAAACAAGAACATCAGGGTTCTATAAGTTATATTGATTGAATATAATACTGAATATTAATAATACACTTGATATTAATTTGATGGATTTAAAATTCTTTTACACAATGAAAACATTTTTGAATACAATGCCAACTTATCGTTAACACATCTTCAGACGTATGAACTAAAAAAAAAATAAAACATAATATTGTCTAACTTGGATTGAATATATTCAAATTGATGCATATTATTTAATGATGATTTAAAACTATAAACTTCATCTAATTGTAAGTCTGGCTATGTTCATATCAAAGTTCTTAGCGTTGAATTTTTCTTTTTCTAGTTTACTAATCAGTTTGCTTCTATTCCAGTTGAACTGAAGAGATACGTTCTGACACAAACAAGACTTTCCTCAATATTTGGTTGTTTTATAAGAATATTTTCGACTTCAATTAAGACATTTACAGTTGTACATGGTATATGTTATACACAACAGTTTTGTATACATGTATAACAGGTATTACATGTACTAACTGTAATTTCTTCATGCGATCAGAAGGTCTTCTTAAAGGATAAAACAAAGTCAATTTTCCAGAAGAGAAACGAAAAATCTTGTTGTCAAAGAACAGTAATATGTGATGAATGAACCTGAGCAATGATTAATATATGTGCTTCAACAAGAAGAAGAAATATCGTGGAAAGTGCGCTCATAGAGAACTTTTATGAGAATTGATGAACAATAGCTAGGATCTCTACAATTAGATGAAGTTTTGTTAAACGGATTAATAGAACAGTGAAGTGAACCATATTAAACACATTCGGTTCCATCAATCTGAAATTTCATCAGCCAATTACAAGTATTATTTTAGTTCACATTGCTCTCTGACGTGTGTTGAGCTTAGCTTGTTATCGAAAAATGTTTATTAATTAATATATATATAGATTACATTATATATAAGGAATTATTATTCATTATATAAATAATTATATAATAATAGTATGCCCGACCATAAACGAGTGGTGTGAGATCAAGACAGTAAGTACAAAGGGAGAAAAGCATTGTAGCCTTGAAAAAGCTAAATCTAGGGACATTAGTTTGCATTTCAATTCATAGGTTTTGGGGCTGGCCAGACTGTAATATGACAATTCAAACATATCAATAAATAGAAAAAAATTCAAGAGAAACGTAAATTATCTTAACTGCACTACAGCTAATTTAATCTATTACATTAGTTCATATTATTCTCAGATAAATAGGTTATACAATGGAATACAAGGTTTGTTTGAGGTATATTATTTTTATGTTTTCATTCTATTTGGATTCCATACAACTTAAAAAAAAACTAGATAAAACTTTGATTAATAATTTTTAAATTAGGAGAAAAAGAAACTAGAATGGAAAAAACCTAATTTATCGTAGAAGATATCAACATAACTACTGGAAATTACTCTTTAATAATATTCACGGTACGATAAAGATAACGGAATAGAAAAAGCTATTTAATAACAATACTACCCGATAACATTTCCATGTTTTACTATACAATATCAGTTTTAGTAATACAAATATCAAATGTTATGACTTAGATTAACTAAATATATAATACCACTTTTTGCAACTTCTTTATCTTCATCATTTCCGAATCAGTAATGAAGACATGAAAAATATAAAAATGTCAGTTGTCTCATAAGAAGCTCATAGAAAAGAATTGAGTTTTTTTTAAATTTGATTTACGTGTAACATCTTTTGCCATGATGTAGTTATGATTTTGTGTTCCTTCTGTTTATAAAATCATTAGATTTACTAGACCATTTTATTTAATATTAAAATCATAGTAATCCGTCTTACCTCGTACCCTGCTGCTGAAGTTCTTAGACCGGTTTCGGGCGTCACCCATCTTCAACAAGAACTGATCAACTAAAACTACGGAGTCCTACCTCCATTACCATTTTGTGGTAATGACAAAATGCATTTTATTTAAGTTCGACTTTACATTTTTGTATTATTTATATACACAAATAGTGAACAAACATTTTGTTTTATTAAAATGAAATTAGTTTATTTTCATCTATGATCAGTTTTTAATCACTGTCTTGGAGCTTTGCTTATTACTAATTAGTAGAAATAAGCAAAATGTATAAATACCAACAGGTGACATGTAAGGAACATTCTAAGGTAGTACAATCAGTTATTATGTGGTGTTTACTCATTGTAAGATAAATAGTCTCCACATGTAGAAAATTTAATAGTATAAACAACGCGTTTCGAACACGTAGTGTTCTTCTTCAGGCATTAACTAAAAAAATGCAATACCATCAGGGAGTTATCTATAGTATGAAGTAAATGGTACACAATAAAATAAGGAAAAGAGTACTGGGAATAGGATGGAAGTGGGAAGGGTTTTTTTTTTACCCTACAATGTAAGGAACACTCTCAGATTATGAGTTGTATACGGATTTATAAATTCTGCTGGTAGCCTTATTGTATCAAAAATGTTTAACTTTATAGATTAAAGAGAAACTACTCAACTATTAGCTCGCATGTAGGGACTGAATATTATTTATTGCAAGAAAACAACTAAAATGAGGTAATTTTAAATATACACTTGACGAGATTTTCTTCCCTCAGAAAACAAACGTCTTCAGTTTAAATTGAGTTTTCTTCAAAACATCATTAGTCTTCCATAATAAATATAAATTTTTGAACTTAGTGTAAACGCTCTCAAAGTTGGCAATTCAACTCTATTTAAAACGTTCTATTCAAACTCTAAATAACGATGGCAATTTACATTTTTTTGTTAAGAAATAAAGGGAAAAAATGGAAAATAAATGACAGGCAATGGAAGGAATAAAGAATGGAGAACGCAGTGGAATGCGAAAAGAAAAAAATTAAGATATCTGTGGTCATGAAAATATTTTTTCTTTTTTTTTTGCTTATTTCTTTTAATCATTTTTAAGTTTTTAATATTCTTCATGCATTTAGATTGGTAAAAAGTTTATACTAAAACAAATATATAACAATTTTAGAATATTATGAACAGAATGTTTATTATACGTTTATTAAGCCAGGAATTTAAAAAACAATATTTACGTACTCAAAATTTATCTAAATTGTATATATAAAAATTTAAATAAATATAATTTGTCATGAACATAAATTGTATTGTACTTAGTTTTCTCTCTTTATTGTGAAAGAACTAAATTATATATATATATATATATACGAGTTCGAGATTAACAAAGAGCAACACACAAAGTAGGGAAACACACTTACAGACTCAAATTTTCGGGTAATCCGTCTTCAGGAGAAAAGAGAATGGGAGACCAAGCACATTGCGCCTACAACGTGCTTGGTCTCCCATTCTCTTTTCTCCTGAAGACGGATTACCCGAAAATTTGAGTCTGTAAGTGTGTTTCCCTACTTTGTGTGTTGCTCTTTGTTAATCTCGAACTCGTATTGTGTCCAGTTTGGATCGTATTTCGTTTTATCAGTGAATATATATATATATATGATCAAACCACAATAAGAAATGGGAAAACAAGACTAAGATCTTGTTAGTCTTATATATATATATATTATTTATATAAAGAAATTTTACAAAATAAATTACCCTAGAAATAGTTATATTTAATACGAACATCCAGCTAATGGCTTCAAAAAGGTGAGAAAAACAAACATTATAATGAATTTGGTACATTTTTTGCAATTTACCTTACTGGTCTATTGCTGTCTCATTTCTATACTGCAGTGTATCTATTACACATTTCAAATGAATCAGAAATATTAAAATGTCAAGCAAAAGCAAATACAGTGCATAATACTAGATATGAGATATTTATAATTTTTTTTTTAATAAATAACTTTTAGCAATTATGATTAATTAATATAATGATCTTAATTTCATCAAGATTGAAGCAAAAATGAATTAAACTATCAGATTATAAAGTAACAAAAATTATAGGTAAATTTTTTTTAACAATAATAAAGTATAAATTATTACTATACAGTTATTATGCAGCAAGAGAGTAAGTAAGGTAATGTGTATTACTACTTTTAGATTATTTTAACAAACAATTTTTTATATAAGTCAATATCATTAACTCCGAGGCTTGTTTAAAGAAGGTTGAATGCAAACAAATAAACTGCAAGAAGTATGAATAAGTAATCCTTTTGGGTTTACTTCATTCAATTGAAATTCCTTCTTTTCTTTTATTTTATTACTACGAGTATTAGTAGACTACGCGTGACCCTTTCTGTCACTCAGAAATTATGACAATATTGAAGTTAATTCACTGAACATGATTGACAGGGATAATTTTAATTAAATCATTAGTTTTGCAATCCGTAATTGTGTGGTATTTATTTACTCATTCTGAGGTAAAATGGATAAACCAATAAAAGTCTCCACACAAATGAAGTTTTATTCAACGCGTTTCGAACACTTTGTGTTTATCATCAGGAAGACACCAAGGATGTGGTACTGACGGGTTGGTCCAGTGAACACAACCAGTGAACACAACAACAGTTGTGTTCACTGGACCAACCCGTCAGTACCACATCCTTGGTGTCTTCCTGATGATGAACACCAAGTGTTTGAAACGCGTTGAATAAAACTTCATTTGTGTGGAGACTTTTGTTGGTTTATCCATTTTACCTCAGAATAATTTTAATTGTTGTTTCTTGTTATTAAGGCATGGAAACAGATTTTGATATAGTGTTTTTGATATAGTATTCTTAACATGGTCCAAGATATATACACAGTAAATATATTTAGCAAAATAAAAGTCATTTAAAAGTAAAAAAAAATCATTTACAACATATCATAATATATAAAAAAAATCATTTACAAGATATCATAATATATGTTGTAAGACTATTCAGATTAATATATGTTGTAAGACTATTCAGATTAATATATGTTGTAAGACTATTCAGATTAATATATGTTGTAAGACTATTCAGATTAATATATGTTGTAAGACTATTCAGATTAATATATGTTGTAAGACTATTCAGATTAATATATGTTGTAAGACTATTCAGATTAATATATGTTGTAAGACTATTCAGATTAATATATGTTGTAAGACTATTCAGGGTTGTAAATCAGTTTCTGCCTTGTTCGCTGGTGTTATACATGTAGTAAAGTAGAAGGGATGTTTTGACATTAATTACACCTTTAAAAAAAATTACTCAGATTAAAAAGTAAAAGATTGTAATTTGTTAAATGATTAACATGTTTATATTTGTAGAAGTGAGGTATTAGATAGATGTAATTTTTTTTAAAATTAAAAGGGAGAGCCTTGTTATTACTTCATTTTACAGTTAATGAATACATATAGAGAAATAGAAATAAAACATGAAACAGAAATGAATAGACAGTGGAAAGAGACGGGGATTAGTGATGAAGAAAGGTGAAAGGAGTTTGTTGTATCATAATTAGGTAAAAAGAAAGAAAAAAATATACAGAGCAAGCAAGGTATTACTGACGTATTCAAATTAGAGGTTAGGGAGGTGAAACCAGATGCAAACCTCCCGGAATGGGAATGAACCAACTCTAAGCTGAGAAAAAATTAAGCTGAATTGGCTTGAATTGGTCTGAGCAAAAGATCTTCATTACCACCAAGTGCCATCAACGTCCTGCTTGATTAAACCACCCCCGCAAACTACCCTCCTTCCTAATGAAACACTTTCTAACATTTTTTTCAATAATTTCAGTGATGAGTATTTCTGAGTGTTAATATTTTGTTCGTTTAAGAAATTAATTTGTTTTTCGAGTGATTATATTACCTTTTTTTAACTACAAACATCAACCATGTTAATTGATTAAGTTATATATATACTTAAAATAAATAGTGACACATAGACTAAACATAACAAAGACTCACTTTTCAATATTTCGACCGTAATGTCGGTCGTCCTCAGGAGAAGTGAATTGAGGGAGGGACGACAGTCAACAAAAGACCTTACTGCTTTAGCCCCCACCCAGTGAGTTCTTTAGTTGACTGTCGTGCCTCCGTCCATTCACTTCTTCTTCTGAGGACGACCGCCATTATGGTCGAAATATTGAAAAGTGAGTCTTTGTTATGTTTTAGTCTATGTGTCACTGTTTATTTTAAGTGTTACAGTCCTGCCGGACCGTTTTTCGTTTATCATGGTATATATATATATATAAATATTTGTAAAAGTTGGAAGCAGTCCTTCATTTAAACATATATTGTTAAATAACGCCCCATATTTGGCTTGTATCTGTTTCTTATACAATTTCTTCAGTTTCCGGAATTCCGTCCTCGTCTCTTCATTAAAACTATAAAGCTTATCACCAATATTGCTAGTCGACATGTTTCGAATGTACCACATTCATCATCAGAACAATAATGAGAATAATAGTAGGATTGTTAGTTTATATATATAGAGGTGGATTACTATTGGAATGTTCATAGGACATCGCCCTGGATCACGGGGCATTATGTGGGATTAAGGTAGAGTGGTTGGACTCACCTACTCCCTGGCTAATCTGGTTTGACCTGTTGGAAAGTAGTTTTAAAATTCGACAAGAATTATTAAGATGGATATTTATGGCTGGCTGCTTTTCTTGAATTATTAATGCTTCTAATATTTATAATTTATTAATGCTTCTAATGTTTATAATTTAACATGGTTTCTTTCTTTAGCGATAATTTTCGTGGAATTGATCATTTCTCTTGTGAGTTTTGTCTTATGGAGTGCTGTTGGCAGAAACGTTCATCGCAATTCTCCTTGATAATGAAGTCGTGGACATTCCTATATATGAGCGTTTACGGGCCTCGCAGCTCCCTATATTACATGAGTACTCATATACAAGATTTGTTTCTTTTGATTCTTTTACGCTGGGACTATTTTTCATTAATAAACTGCCTATTGAAGGGCTTTGGTAGTAGGTTATCAGGGTCAAACTATCTTCAGCCTTAATACATTTAACATGGCTTTTTATAATACCTTTCAAGACACGTTCATCAGTTTTATATTCATTTATATACTGGTTCTTGTAGAATATTTTTTTGTGGACAGAATATGAACCTGTCTTTTGGCTCATATTGTCTGAGGTGAATCTATTCTCCAGGTAGCGTCTTAGAATGTTGTCGAAATATTTGTTTGAGTAACCATTGTTGATTAGCGTTTGCTTGTTTGAAGAAATATTACCGTTAAAAAGGTCCCAGGATGAGGCGGTCTTGTATGTTCTGTGGATGAGGGATCTAATTGTGACGTATTTATACCGTTGAGGGCATTCACTCTTCGCATTTAGGTATGATGCTGTATTGGTAGGTTACCTGTAAATAGAAGTCTGTGCTGTGTGTGTAGGTTTTCTGTAAAAAAATGACAGAAACTCTGTGATCATAGGTACTGCTGAGCAATGACTGGATTTATATGTACAGAAGTGGAGAAGTTTCCATTGGTTGCATGTATCATTTAGCTCTAAAAAGAAACAAGTCTATTTGAATCGTTTAGAGTTCAACTAATGGAGCTACAACAAGTTTGGAAAGCTGGCTTTTAACAGAAGACAAATATTTACATTTCCTCTTTATTATGTGCCTAATTTATTAAGTTAATAATTTTATCTTCTTATTATTATTTATGTGAATTATTATGTGTTCATAAAGTTATTTTATAGAAAATAACTGAATTATTTGTAAAATAGTTTAACGAGTTATTATTTACTATGACATGTACTGAAAACATGTATAACAGGAAAGAAGTTTAAAGTTCTTAGGAAAACAGTGCACCTATTTAAGTGAAAAGAAAATCTTAACTGCTCTCTTAGCTAAATAACACATGTCCACTATTTGGAGATTATAGTGTACAATGTTTTTTTTCTTTCAACAAAAAGACCCTAAAGGCTGACATTTTGACCAGTGAGGGTCAAAAATTTCAAAATTTTCTCTACAATTTTTGGGCTTTCCCTTTTTTTATTTATTTTTAACTAATGAAATTGTTTATATATATTTTAAATATATGTAGTATATTTTAAAAAGTATATGATAAGTGTCAAGGATGTGTTATAATTAATAAATAATTTATTTTTGAAAATAATATTGTTATTCAAAATAGGTTTACGAATGTTTATAGAGGTTAAGATGTAAAATTAGTGTAGTTTTGTTTTCCTAAAAATTGCACTAAGTAATAAGCCAGTAATGAGGCTCAACTGAAAGAGTAATATACTCTGAATATGAGTAGCATAATGAAGAAAGGAATGTTTGTTGTAACATAAGCGGGATTATGAAGTAATTAGTCGCTTGATTACTTGTGCTGTGTTACATTTAAGTTATGTTCCATTTGAATTGATTAGATTGTGTTAAACTGTTTGAGCTTTGGTTACATGGATTGTGTCTAGACGGCGGTTAGTGCTCAGTGACTAGATTCGGGTTACTGGTGTGGTAAGATTTACGCCGAAGGCAATGTTATGCGCAGATTTGAGAGGAGAGTCACATGGATTGATCTCCAAGCTGGCGGCTAATTACAGCCGGCATGCCGAATTCCACTAGAACGATATGAATGCTAATGATCGACACCTGATTGTCCCTTGTTGGAGGTTGCCTTGGCAACGCGTTAAAAGCGTTCTCTCTGCCACTCTATTGACGCAGCTCTCACCACTGCGCCCTCCACTCGGCTTGTCTTCTCTCAACACTTCTCTTCCGAATCCCTTCATCCCTCCCTTCTTTACGTCAACCAATAACTTTCTTTTCCATTTCATATTCTTTTCACATAACATAATATTTACCTCTTCCAAACATATTTCAATAACTCATATTTGAATTGAAAAATATCTACCAACATTTCTAAAAGATTTTAATGAAGTTTTTTTTTCGATTTAAACAAATATTATGAATTGAAATATATTTGTATTCAATTTTTTTTTAAGTTGGATAACTAAATGAAGTTTTTCAATAATTAGAAAATACCATTACTTTCAATTTCTATTTCTGTATTAAAAATGCATTATGCTACTTTAAATTTCATTACAGATAACAATTTATTGATAATAAAACAATCATTATTGATAAAAATTTAGTTAAACAAGGAGAATGCATGCGGATCGTTGGATTAGAGAGTCAGGTTGCTTGTTTCAGTCACAAACTCATGAGCTCGATTTCCTTAATTCTTAGTGATTTATTGTCTCATTTTGTCTTTAAACGTTGTATAGTATTAATAACACACTGATTGCTAAATGAAAACAGCAGAAGAGCAAAATATTTACTTTTTCATATTTTATCTAAAACGAATTAGCTACCAGAAACAACAAAAACATGACTGGTGCAAAACGTTTTCCTACCATACTGCCGAAATGAATAATTATTATGTAATAATAAATAATGCAACCAATATTTATTTTTATCTGTGTTTATTTAAAAAAAATTATGTCACTTGGTGGTTTGATCGTAAATTCATTTACACTGACCAAAAATCGGTAAGTTCGATTTCTTTAGCTTTCTTTGTTTCTATTGTTCAGAAAGTTTGTCAGTAATTGGATTGGTGGTTTCTTTGTCAGTTTATCATCCTCATCTTGTAGCAATACTACTTCTAATTGTTTTAATCTTCTCTCTTATTTAATTGTTTACAGAAGACTGAATATAATTTATTTTTCAAAGTGTCATTGGATAAAAACATCAGACCAATCTAAGCATAATACTGGATTCCTTTTTAGTTTTTGTTGTTAGGTTTTTTGAGCAAAAATTACAGAAACAGATAGTCAAGTTCGCATTAGCCACTTGTTGTATTAAAAAAAAAATAAAAATTGTATTAACTACCAAGTTACATGCAAAATAATTTACTTAAGAACGAGTTATTTTAAATTTCTCCGGTAAGTAGAGAAAAAAACATGAAAAATTGATCTTGAACTAGGCCACAAATTGTGCTCTCGTGGAGCTATTATGTATAAATTATGAAAATAAAAATAAATAAATAAAAAGCTACTATAGTATTTAAAAACTTGATATATATGTATATTCAAAAAAATTTACTATGTCCATCAAAAGAATCAAACTCCTTAAGTGTGTTCACCGTAGATATACTATAAGTACGTGTACAGCCTTTTATCAGTAGGTACTGATGTGTTTTTAAAGTCTAATTTACCATCTGAATAAAATATACAGTACGGAAAGTATTGTATTCAGATAGGATTTTGACTTCGGGTTTTCGATGGAAAACATGTTTGCAATTCCCTGAATTATTATTCTGAGACAAATTATTATTCCAGTGTGTTTGTGTTTGTTTGAGTATAATATATAACAAATCAAAAAGAAATTGTTAATAAGAAAATATAATTTTAGAGTTATTAAATATCTGATTTTGACGGTTTAACCGGCATTAGTATGTGATCGAAATCATCTGTAAATATTTTTTCAAATCCAAACATTAGAAAAGTCTTCTAAAATTTTGATTAAACTAACTTAAAAAGGCTCTGACCAAGTTTAGACAGGAATTAAACAAAGGTAATTCAACATAGTTAATAAAAGTTACATTTGATTCAAATGATTTCAACCTCTTTAGTAAATAAGAATTCAGTGAGACACATAACTGTTCCTCTATTTCTACTAGCGCTTCTGGTGAGGAGTAATAAAACGTTTCTGATAAACAATGAACAAATCATAATACATTATTATGTAACTCAGTTTAATGTCATTTAACATTTTGGACAGATAATTTATACTATTAGTACTTCTTATTCCAAATAATAATTTTAAAAATAATTCATTATTTAAAAAAAAAAATATTTATGGGACATTGTACTTTTCTAATGTCGTAAATGTAGATTGATATATGAAGTCTAGCACCAAATTATTTTTTGTGAGTAAAGATTTATTTCTTTCTTCAAAGGAGCCTCAGTAATTCCATTGTCGGAGTCAGATAATCTTATCTCCAGTGTTTCCAAGTACATAATGCATTATAATAGATGCTAGACACACTTTCATTCCTAATTTTAGTTATTTTTGACATTTTACTTTTAAAATTAATTTCAAATCAACACAATGATAGAATTTAAATAGAAATGAACCTATGATTTTAACAATAATTGGGAAGGACAATTATCAATTATTATCAATAATACTATATTGATATTATATTGATACTATACTATACACTAGACTATATACTATATTGATATTATAGTATATACAATATACTATATCAATAATAATACTATATTATTATCAATAATACTATATTGATAGGACTAAAAAAGTAAGAGTTTTATTAGTAATGAAAAGCCATTTAACTGTCATTATATCTTAGTATATTTTGCATTAATTATCTTATCATGATAAATTTTGAGCTGTGACACATAAAACAATAAAACACAGTGTTCAAGATTAAACTATTTATTTTTATAAGAAATATAATATTCAGGAAAATTAAACTCCAGTTATATATATATATATATATAATATATATATATATATATATTATCAACAGGAAAACAATCCACACAGGACAACAAACGTTTCACAATGTTTGCCAGAGAGTAAACTGTCACTTTACGAGCATCCGAGGAGGCACATATCTGGTTTTTGAATGCGCATTGTAAACCAGGTCTAAACATAAAAAAGATAGGGCTGTTTCAAATGGTTAGAAATTTTATTTATTTATTTATATTTTTTTCACATTGTTATTTTTTATTGTTTCTACTTATTTATTTTATTTTTTGTTATCTTAGTTTCCAGTTTAATTATTACTTTAATGTATATATTTTATTATTTTATTTGTTATCATATTGCATTAATATTTTTTTATTATTATTAATATACTTACATCTGATTTCTTTTTGCATTTATTTTCCTTTATTTTAAATTATTATTTATATGACTTTAGTTTTAACTTATGATTTATTCTAATCTTATTATTATTATTATTATTATTTAAGTATTTAATTATTGCATTCCTAAATTTTCTTTAGTTTCTGTTATTTTCATCATAATATTCTTCATTATTATTATTTTGTAAGTTTTTATTATTTATTTTATTATTTCCTTATTTTCTTCAGTTTCGCTTATTATTTCTAAGCCCTTCGCTTATTCCTAGATTATTTTTCTTACTTGATTTGAACCGGGCATGCTTGTGACAACACTGTTGGTCTCCAACCGTCGTTTCACATATGCACTTGGTATACATTTTACTCTCCTGATGAGGGTTCAATTACTGTTTCGAACACGGCATTCGAAGCAACGGTCACTTTCCTCAGAGCTTCCAACCGGGACTTTGGTTTGGTTTGAGGAACCATTCTCAGTAACCGGTTGAAGGCTCTGCAGAGCTGTCAAAGCAGTCAGAATTGTCTGGACCATTGCTTCCGCACGGCTCAGGGCACTCTGTAGCTGCTTCTGGTTTGAAAACTCTAGTTTTGTCAAGTCAAATGGATCTATGCTCACAACACAAACTTGGCAAGAACCAAATTTAGGAGAAAGAAAAGAAGAAAAGAAAGGAGAGGGAAAAAAGGAAAAAAAAGAGATAGAAGAGGAAAAAAAGGAGTGGCACTTACCGCTACGTATTTCGAAGGCAGAAAGGTGAAATATCTGGTCAAGACACAGTGAGACAGAGTCCCAACAAGGGCCGCAGGTAGTCAGTCTGGTGAGAAGGTTGACGGCAGGGATTGCAGGGGTTTATAAAGGCACTGTTGACTGCGACTAAGAGGTTTCGTTTCAGCTTTATTCGACACCCATAAACAACCAAACACCAGTAATTGGGGATCGGCTTCCTTTGAGCACTGTCCAACATTTAAACAGGAAACTCGTACACTCAAGCAGGTAGCGAAGTAATCCTTGGGTCTCTAGGATCACCGAAGAACCAGGAAGCACGACCTGTCATGAGCAGGGAAACGCAGATGGTTTAACTGACACACTTAAACAGCACATGGTTTACCGTGAAACATATATATATTTATATAATAACATTTTATTTTTAAACCTGGTTTGCATCTTTCATAATATATTAAAATTTAAAATGCCAATACCTTAGAAGAAATTCAAGAACTTTAGAGTTAAGGAAGTTAAATCCTCTTTTTGATTATTATTTGTTATAAAAATATATTATGCACCTTATTTCTTTAAAAACATTTTTGAGTCATAATGCTTCCATGTTTTAAATTGAATGACCTATTGCTTTCCTTTATGCTCAAAAAACAGGATATACAGAATATATAAATTAAATTATATTTAATTGACGGTAGTTCAAATGACAATGACTGTAAATCAATGATTCAAATTACTCTTGGACACAGTAGTCGCGCACTCATGAAAACACAACATAATGTAATCAATAAAACTGATGGTCATAATTTCAGAATGTAGCATTAAACAACCAAATGGTTAATATTATTGGTTAATTGTTAAAATAGTTAATTTTATAATCGGTTAATTGGTTAAACAATCAATTTTACTACATTGGTTGCTTAAATAGAAGAAAATAACATAAGAGTAAAAATTGTATAAAATTCAGGAAGCAAGATAATTAAAACTTGTTACTATAGTTACAGAATTACAATAGTTTTGAATGCCAATGTAACAAACATGAATAACGAAAAACGTCGTTGTGTATTAGACATAATAGGTTAAAATGTTAAGAAGTGCTACAAGTAATAAGGATTTGAAACACATGCTTGAGCATTGTGAACCGCAGCCAAAAACCTTCTTCTTGAACGCCTGTTTGCCCTTTTTTCCAGTACAAGATTTTCACTGCGTTGAAATAAACTATCACACCTGAAAGAATAGCCAACTTAGCAAAATAAGTTACCTTTATTTTTTATTTCAGGGAATCAATATGTGTAATAGCATAGTATTATATAGAAGGGAAGTAGAAACTATAATAATGAATAAAGGAAGACACATATATGGGGTTCCAATAAATGTCAAAGAATAAACCATCTTTCTTCCTCTTCAAAGAACATCAAAATAGGTCAAGGCCAATAAAATAGATATTCAGTCTCAATAGCAAATACTATCCTGGGAACCAGGCCATTGAAGTTACTAGGAAATGAGTAAGAAGAATTCCTCCAGAAGTTAAATTTTTCCTGGAAAATATTTTTCCAGAAAGTTTACTTTAGTAATAGTTTTCCTTTCCAAGAAGTTTTACTTTAAAGTAAGGGCACCAATATTACAAGCTATTACAAAGCTTGAGTGACCAATGTACGAGTATAATCAACAGGACACCAATCCGAATTAGTGTTCTGAACAGATACACAGCTAATGTGATGTATACAGAGGCACTTAATTAACACTGTTTTA
Organism: Hermatobates lingyangjiaoensis; assembly: GCA_026182355.1. Lineage (NCBI taxonomy): Eukaryota > Metazoa > Arthropoda > Insecta > Hemiptera > Hermatobatidae > Hermatobates > Hermatobates lingyangjiaoensis. Next base: position 455,114 of record JAPFBL010000181.1, on the reverse strand, counting down.
ATGATATTTCTACTATTCTATAATTTTTAGTAATATTTTGGATATAACTTACCTTCGACACAAAAAACAAATCTGAAATGGCCTGAAGTAAACTTTACTGTAAGTAAATATGATATCGATATCAAACTCGTTGAAAAGACATTGATTTTATGTTTTAGTTTAATATGGCTACACAGTCATTTTAATAGATATGGACACTCATCTGGCTGTAATTATTTAATATATATGAATAAAAGAAATATTTTATTCGTACAATGCTTAGTTTCTAAGATAAAGACGGTATCTTTACGTATTATACATTAGAGAAAACGAATACTCCCTTGAAAAAATTTCTTCTGTTTGTTTGTTTGCCGGTAAAACTTTGTCATAAGTAAACTCAGTCACCAGGTATAGTTATCGGAAACTTTGACAGTTCTATTTTTTGCATGTCTAACCTAAAATCCAAAATTTTAATGGTTTGAATATATGGAAAGAGCAAAGATATGAACTTTTAAACAGTGTTTGGCTTACGTAGAGACATTTTTATTTTGAAAATATATAGGTGAAGCAAATAGGTATTCCTAGTTGATTTTAATTTCGATTACATTTAAGTTCCTAGCAATAGCTAATTGAAAATGTGTTTCCCGGAGTTCCAGATCTACTATCTATTCCGAATAATTGGATTTGTGAGTTGATAATTCTCACCTCTACCAATGCACAGGCAAGAAAAATCAACAAACAAGTTCTAACGCAATATCAAGCAGAAGAAATAACTTACAAATCAGTGAACAGAGTGATTATTGATGAGGAAGCAGTTCATTATCCAACTGAATTTCTTGACTCCGTGACTGCTCGTGGACTGCCTGCTCATGAGACAAGACTTAAAGTAGAGGCACCAATCTGTTTACCAACTTTTCAAAAATAAGGCATTCCCCGAAAATAAATCCTAACGTGATTTTCTGGACTTTTTGAAAAAAAGCCCTCTCTAGAAAATAAGCTTTAGTTAAAATATAATTTGATAAAAAACGCTATTGAATTTAGTAGGTATCTCTAGCTACAGATAATTGTCTGTGAACAAAATATTCTGAGAAATTCCTTCTTTACCTCTTCAATCTGTTTCAAGCAGTGCACAGGCACGTGTCAAAATTAATTCCTAAAATTTATAAAGTAGAATTTATCTTAAAAATACAATAAGGCAGAAGTCTGAATAAAATGACTGTCCAGATACAACGTTTGTGCATTTCAGTCTTGTAAGTCTGATTATTGCCTATTACTTGTTGTACTTATGGCCTACCCCGAAAATAAGCCATAGCACGCATTTTGGACCTATAAAGAAAGTAAAAACAGTGTCTTATTTTTGGAAAAAGACGGTACTAAAAACTTGAGTAACCAAGAATGATCAACAGGATACCAATCAGAATTCGTGTTCTGCACAGATACACAGTTAATGTGATGTATACAGAAGCACTTACTTAACACTGTTTTAATGATATTTTCTACTGTTTCATAATTTCTAGTAATATTTTGGATTACTGCATGTCATCTCTGAACCCGTCAAAGACAAATCCCACTTTTGTAAAATCCCACTTCGTCAAGTGCGCTTGGTGTCCCTATCTCTACTCTCCTGATTACAGTTCAACCGAAAATAAGAGACTGTAAGTGTGTTTGCCGGTTAAATGAGGATAACCCCAATAACGGTCGAAATACTGAAAAGTGAGTCCTTTGTTAGGTTACTTTTTATCTGTCATAGTTTATTTCAAGTATATATATCAAAGTATTGCAATGAGCACGTGAAACAAAAATCGGCGTCTAAACCACCGAATGAAAGTTTAAAAATGAAATTTCAGCCAAAACAAGTGGCCTTCCTCAACTCCACTAGTTTTGATTGAAAGTTCTAGTTATTTTTCATATTTTCATACTATGGTTCAATTGTTTAGATATATAAACCACATAATGTAAGATCATAAAATGTTTGTCTTAAATTTTGTATCAACCAACCTTAAAATAGTATTTGAGGAGGTAAAGTATATTTCGATAATTTATGTTGACCTCTAAGTTACTTTTGTTATTCTTCCATATCATTTTTATTTTATTTCTGAATTATATATATCATAAATTCGGAAAAGAAATTTTTAAACTTCTATTTTACTGCTCCATATCATTATTCTATATTTCATAGACTAATAAGTAATACTTTCTTTTAATTCATTTCATTAATTTTGTGTTCACATTTCTAACAATCTTAAGAGAAAAGTATTTACTGAATAAGAATTATAACAAAATATTATGATTAACTCTTTAGTTAGTTAGTAGTACTTTCTACAAGAATGAAATTTATAATATAAGAAAATATCGCCACTAAGAATAAGAAAAGAAATGGTAATGATTTCTCCAGAGAAGTTAAAAGTTTGAATACAACCTAAAAGAAATAATTTCAAATTAATTTCAGATAAGTAAACTTTAGAATTGTTCAACCACTTGTTAAAAAAGTTTCCTATTCTATTAATTAAATTAACAAATGCTAAAAAATTTTCAAAGTAATTTTAAAAGTCACATTTTTAGAAAAATTTAAATTATGTTTAATTAGGGTTACTTAAAATATTATTAATAAAAATATTAGTAATCAATTTAAATCACTAATATTACATCAGAATTAGTTCATCTGTATTAAATATTAATGAATTAACTAGACAGTTCATCAGAGTGTATTTTGGTATAAAGTTGAGTGCTTAATGAATATATTAGCTGTGCTTCACTTACGATTATTTCTTACTGTCTGTAAAGAGGAGTTGAGGGTAGCTCAGTGGCACGTGCTCGCCTCCAGTCTGGTTCAGATACCCATTCTGGACCCCGTTTATTCAACGGGAAAGTGAAAAAATTTGAGCAAATAATCTTTCGTTAAGCCGTCGGTCCTTAGACTCTACAATGTCAGGTACTTCAACTTTGGTAATTAAAAGTCAAATTGAATGGGCAAAATTCACGGCTTCCAAAGTGGAATGTTTATTGTGCCGTTTCACAAAGGGTCGATGTTTGGCCTATTTGTGTTCTCTCGTAGTGGACTGTCACTTCAACATATCTTTACATGGTCCATACAATTTTGGTGTGACAAAATTTGATCATGAAAAAATGGAATTCTTATAAAACTGAATGCTCAATTTTATGAATATCATACAGGGAACCTAACTACTGCATCGATCTAGAATTATGGAAGCTTAGAAGATAAGTTGCAGTGAAAGTGAGATTCCCTTTTCGCAAGGAAATTATTTGACACACAGTAATAACTTTGAATAACTTTTCTGTGATGCGTTGCTGACAATATTAATAAGTCACCTCTACCCGAAAAGATCAAGGTATGTAGACCCTGGTTCACCCTTGTTCTCAATTTTCTCTTCTTTCTTATACATCTGACTGCCTCCGTATACATGGAGGCAAAAATAACATAAAGTTCTTGCTTCACAGACTACCAACTTATATAATATTATATAACCACTAAATCATGGAATGATATAATGTTTGAGTAGAATTTATATAATTATTTTCTTAGAAAAATTATTTCATTAAAATATCTAATTGATAGTACTACCTAAAGCGCAATATTAACGAATCAGAGTTCATAAATTATTAGGTACATGTAAGCTTGTTTTTATTGAATCTAAAATTTACTAAAAAGAATTTTAAAATGACACGAACACACACTGAGATTACTGATAATGAAGGTGTAACAGACAAAAAGATGAATACATATGTATTACTTCATAATTAATAATAGTAATAATTATAATTTTGTGTTCATACCCATACATTTTTCATTTCTATTTTGAATTTTATTTATTTACTACAAGTAATCTATTTTGAATTGCTCAAATTAATTTTTATTGTCGTAACATGTCTCAGTTGTTGGTCTACGTAATTCTTTTATACTGTCATGTGGAAAATAAAACTTTTATATCTACAAAATCATATTTTCATTAATTTTTCAAATTATCAAAAAATTAATTTGATATGTGCTCAATTTAATCAAATATGAGCACATATTTATTCAAAATATCTGCTCATATTTGAATAAATGTAAGCACATATTTTGTAGTGATTTGTAAGTCTACTTCATTTACAAATAACTACAAACTACTACTTAGTAGTGGTCTACTTATTACTTTTTTAAAAAAAAAGTTCTAATTATAAAGTTAATTCTCATTACATTTTATTAATAATGTAATGAGAATTACAATTATTACTATAATAGTGATAAAAGTTTTGCAATATTTCGTTTCGGTATCAGTTTATTTATACTGCCAAGTATATATGGTATTAATATTTGAATAAATTACTTTTATTCAAATTACAACTTTCATTTAAAATTCTTTTTTCACATTTCAAGTTCGGTATAGTTTTTTTCCTTTTACGTAAGTTTATTAAAATTCACTTATTCAATCCACTTTGGAGTTACTTACTAATTTGATATCGTTGCAATAACTGAATGTAAATGATTGTAAAAAAAATGTCTGAATATTTAAAACTGTTAGCATACTTGTTGATTATTTATGTAATAACTATCTATGATTAGAAAAGAACCACTAAAACGAGTAAAAGAACAGGAAAAACTTCTATTTGCTTTCATGTTTTACTTCGTTTTCAAAGAAATAACTCTTAAAACAAAGTAAGAAAGGAACAATAGTAGCATCACAAGAAGACAATAAGGGCAAACAAGTCAAATTTTGGATCACAAAAAAAAAAATTTTTACTCCTGGAGATATAATAGTTAACTCATTCTTTAGTAACTTAAATATTCTGGTTACCAGAATAAAATTCTGTATTGATGTTATTTTCTTTTTTAAGAGGGAGGAGGGACTGTTCGGTGTTCAGTGTTCACACAAAATCACTCATCACACTTACACCTACATTTATTCATTATTCTTTCCACTTCACTTGTATTAAAAGATTGTGTTTAATGGGATGTTTTTGAGAGCTTTAACCACCTATAAACACGACTGTTTGGACAAGAAAAGCGAAAATGTTCTACTGTATTGTTGGTAAATCAATTGACACTGATCTCTTAAATTACCATATAAAAAAACTGGTTAAAATAAACTACGAGTACAGTATGAATGACAGGGAAAAGACTCTTTCAGCAATACCATGTAGTCATACACTATACGATTATAGCAATACGTGAAGTAATCATACATAAATAAATTACGAACGTTCATCTTTTAAGCAGTAACAGTTCAATATTTGTTATCCTTTTTTCTGTGAAAAAAAAAACTGGACAAAGATAACAATATCGGTATCGATCAATATAGCAGTGATAAATGGTTGTGGCTGCCCACCACAAGCCATTTGTAACCATTGTAGGATAGTGACATCCTTATGTTCCTATAAAACTTTCCAATAACGATACTGTTGAAATATTTTTATTGATCAATTTACGATACGTCATTAGATCATTAGATTATTTTATATTTGAGGAAGTACCAGTGACTTTCACTAAATAATAATAATATTAGAAACCATCTGCAAAAAGTAATCGGTACAGAATTTTTTGTCTAATCTTAGACATATATATATATAATATATAATTATATATATAATATAATAATATATATAGGTAATACCATGATAAAACGAAATATTAATACGTTTTCGTGCAGGAGCAGATAATCACAAAATAAACAGTGACACATAGACTGAAACATAACAAAAGACTCACTTTTCAATATTTCGACCGTAATTCACTTCTTCTCCTGAGGACGACCGCCATTACGGTTGAAATATTGAAAAGTGAGTCTTTTGTTATGTTTCAGTCGACCGCCATCACGGTCGAAATATTGAAAAGTGAGTCTTTTGTTATGTTTCAGTCTATGTGTCACTGTTTATTTTAAGTGTTATATATATATAGTTTAGACCCGAAGATGACCTATGATGGTCGAAAGCTTGTCTGTTTTAAGATGTGAGTATTTTATTAAAGTCGTATATACTAGCTTTCTTAATAGTTTTGCTTGTCACGTTGACATGTCTCTGGTCCATTATATATGGAAATTACTTCCAGTACATCGAAAGATAGTAAGGAAAATCGAGTCTATCAGCAGAAAAGTCGTAAATGCATAAGCCGCTACACATTATAATTCCATTTATTTACTAGAAGATCTACTGCCAACTTATACTATAATATATATATATATATATATAATATATATATATATTAATAAACTATAGTTTATACAGGACTCTGTCAGTTCTTCAGGTTTATTCGAAGTATATACATATATAATATATATATAAGTATATATCATATATATATATATATATTTATTATATATTTTAATTAAAGTTACAGTAAGAACACAAGAAAAAGGACGAACACTCACGAATCTCGATAATTTTGGCGTCTTGCCGTCTTCAGGAGAGTAGAAAGAAAGAAAATAAAAGGAGAAAGAATGAAGGTAAACGGAGACGTAATATTCATGCATAATCTGATATATATATATATATATATATATATATATATATATAATAAAATAAATTACACAAAATACGACACAGAAAAAAGATAAACTACACACTTAACTTCAATATTTTGAACTGTTGTTCGTCATCAGGAGAAGACCAGAAGATAGGAACTCACATTCCTTCCTTCAGTGTGGGGAGATCTCTCTCACTTCGTCTTCTCTTCTAGTTTTTTTCCTGATGAAGTACAACATTTCTAAATATTGAATTTAGTAAGTGTATAGTTTATCTTGTTTCTGAGTCCTGTTTCGTTTAATTTAAAGTTTTATAGTCCATGTGGAGCGTTTCTTCAATTTAGTATATATATATATATATATATTGAAAAGTTTACCTGTTTATTTCTTTCATACTTCCTAGAGAATTTTTTTTATTTCTTGATTAAAGGTTTCGAATGGTAAGGAGGAGTATAAAAAAAAGTTCACCGAACGATTTCATTTTGCAAGCCATAATTTATTTTTCAACTAACACTACGCTGAAAAATACACAGATTAGTATCAGTTATCATTAACCATTTTAAATGTAAAATATAAAGAAGAATGAACAACTTTACTAAAACTATAATAAATGCAATAGTTTAAAAAAGGAGTAAGGAAGTTTGAAACAATTAAAATAGGCAAGCTTTTTAATAAAATAAATGTATAAGTTCTCTTCTCCAAGTATAAATATAAAGAGAGAGAGAGAGAGAGAGAGAGAGAGAGAGAGAGAGAGAGAGGAGAGAGAGAGATGTAGGGAAGGTGAGAAAAACGATGAAGAGATATATGGAGTGAAAGATAGTAGAAGATGTTGATAAGTTTTGCAGATTGGAGAACTATCCTTGTTTGAACAATTTTGAAAACTTTCCCACCCCTACCCTTTGAAAGAATACCTCTGTTAGGCCTTTGATCACCATCTGTCGATCTCAAATCTGCATGGAATGAACTAATTTTTCTCATAAAGTAACCAAAAAAACTCGGACAGAAACCAATTTTCCTGGTGTCCTACCAACTTCACTGTTGGAACAACAGCTACTTTGTGGCCAACATCACATGCTCGGTGCTCAAGCACTAAAATTCTTGGCACTTCACCAGACTCCATGCTAAACCGATCAGTTTTATCGTGTTATTTGGTTCGTCATCATTATGGACTGTTCTATGGGATTAATGTACATATTTTTGAAAAAACACTTCAATAATCAGAAGTGAATTTCTGATGTGAGACTAGTATCTTTTGATCAATATGATCCTTATACTATCTACGCCTGGACCTGTTTATCTGTTGATTCGTATTTCAAGTATTGCATTCTAATCAAGTTAGTATGTTGAATTACTAAATCCTATGATAATAGGATGAGCAATAATGTGGGAATTAATGCGGCAGAACACATTAACATTGCAACCGAGTTAATAGCCCTATAAATATTATATTTACCGAGAATGGTTTACCGGCATTATTAATTTAAACAAATCAGTGCTATAGAATGCATTGCATACTTAAAGAGCAAATTCAGCATGTCTAATATATTATTGATAAATTCTCGTCAGGATTATTGAATTAATTTAAATATGTATGTATTATAATGTAATACATAGTCAATTAATATGTAAATTAATTGACTGAAAGGAACACACATAAAAAAAATCACAAAAAATCTCTACTATATTCCGATCTCTGACCATTAGGTACAAAGATGTGAGTGGAAACTGTTGAAGTGAAGTCTCATTTGTGAATGAACTGGAGTAAGACCTCATCAGTGTGCCAACATATGAAGCTGGAAGAAACAAGGATTAATATGATAAACATTAACAGAAATAAATAAAGTAATAAACAAAACACTATTACTAAATACAAAAATATTGAAAATTAGAATTATACAAACAATAAATGAAAAAATAAAAAAACAAATGTTTAAAAATAATAAATAACAAAACGAATAAAAAATAAAGAACAATTAACAATTGTGGTGAAGCCAAAAAATTGCTTCATATCCTGGTTTCCGTCTATCTAGATGGAAACTCCTGTTCCTGAAGTACGACAAGGCATAGACTCATCTGATGTAATTAAACAGGAAAATAAAAACAAAAGTAACTATACCTTTAATTTTTGAAAATTACTTTTCTGAATTGAAGAAAAAAGAACAAGAAAAATAGAACTAACACAAGACGAAGGATGTGGTAAAACTAGTAGCGAGAGCAGAAACAAAAGAATTTCAATAGAACATGAAATGGTCAAATATATTGCTTTGAAGTACATAGTAAATGATGAGAATATTTTGCAGTGGTGGAGAATTTGAATAAAAACGAATTTCCCAACATACCATCTTTTGCCAGGAGTCTGTCTGCACCTCCCTCTTCTGATGAAAGCGAAAGAAATAAATACCAAAGTCTTGGAGGAAGTATTTACTCACCAAAACGGAATCGCGTAAAAGGTAAAACCAGAGAGATGCTAATGTTCTTACATTACAATCTAAGAAAATTGAAACTTGCAAATCTCACAGATGTTTCAAAGATTTTTTTTTGTCTAAACATTTGCCCTTTGTATTTGATGCCATAAGATGTTTTTTTTTATTTTTGTTTTGTTATAACAAAATTATTTGTACACATTCTCAATACATGATTTTACTCAGCAAATATTCAGCAAATGTACTTTTTCTATAAAGCATTTGTATTTTAAACTTGCTTCAGGGTCTGAAGATAAGCATTTTAATCTGAATCGATAGTTAAATGCAGTTTAGGGACTCGTATCTGAAACAATAAAACTTTTGGTATCGTCCCATCACTCATTCATACATCGGCTAAACTTTCTGAACAAATACTTAAAGAAATATTGTTAGTTCTAAAGAGATTAGTTTCTAGAATAATTACTTTTACGGAGTTAAGTTCAGTGTATAGGACTGCACCTTGACAGACGTCTTACTTGGGCTCCCCATACCAAAATGAAAAGAACAGAACTAAACAGACACTATAGACTTTTAATTCACTTACTTAATAATCGTTTGAAATTAACAACTGCCAATAAACTATTACTGTACAAATCTATGATTATGCCTATTTGGACTTACGGTATTGAAATATGGGGAGCAACAAAATCTAGCAGTGCCTAGAGGATATAAGCTCTTCAGTCAAAAATTCTTAGAAAAATTCTTCATTATCCCTTTTACATACCAAATCAAACAATCTATTCAGACCTCAGGATTTCAACAGTTCATCAAGTGGCAATACATCGCTACAAAGCCTTCCATAAAAATCTTTTTAGCAATAATAATCCCTGAGTCCTAAACATCTCCTCAACAAATATCCCAGGAAATCCCCAAAGGCGCCTAAAGAAAAAGTGGCCAAGAGACTTATTGGTATGAATTACTCTAGTGACTTATAAATTTAATCTAAATTTTATAACTTATTTTTCATGCCAGGAAGTATAATTACTGTATTATTTCTTCCCTCCTGCCTCCATGTGTAAGTGTAAATATTTCTTTCATTATTGTCACTGGAAATGTGACATTTACGTTGTAGTGACTATGTAAAATAAAAAAAAAAGTTCAGTGTAAACATTTCTTCATTTTTCATGGAGACATATACTTTCATTACTCATAAAATAATTGGTTAGTTAACGTTATATACATCAGTCAATTATTTTAATTGTTTGTTCAGTGTACTTTTAATTAGTAAAAAGGCAACCACTGACTTTAGTAAGAACTAAAATACTTATAACCTGTTATTACAACAAATAAACATTAACAACAAACATGAGGGAATAGTAAGTTACTGTTTATATTATATTAAGTAAATTCCGAATGAAGTTCTATTTCTACTCGTGCATGTGTTTTCTTTTTCAATGGCAATATAAAGAGAACACTGGAGCGTGAGTTCAAACGCACAATGTCAACACGTCTCTCTGTTTCACAATTCTCTTTTAGCATATTTTGCTTTGCGTTGTTTCAAAACTTTTAGCATAACTTTTTAACAATAAAACAGAACAAATTACTGAAAAAGATGAATATTATTTTCTTGAAATAAATAATATATATAAATTTACTTGTACAATACATTAGATTATTCATTCCTGTGAAATATTTTTCTTATGTTATAGTAATTAATTTTACTTTAAGTAAAATTAAATTAAATGGACCACGAACTCGAAATCTGGGGATCAACCAAGAGTTCAAATATCCAAAGAATACAGACAGCCCAATCCAAAATCCTTCGAAAAATTGTACAAACTCCCTTTTATGTTTCCAACGATAGCATCCATAATGATTTGAAAATTCCTTTTATTCACCAAGAAATCCAATCCCGATACTGCAAATTCCATAAATCATTACCAACAAATCTAAATCCTTTTATTCAGGCATTATCATCCCATCAGATTCCTACCAACCCTATAAGAAGGCTAAAAAGATGTTGGCCTCGAGACCTACTCAGAAATGCAAACTAGTGGCAGATTATCAGTACAATCTATATGGAGTACTACCAATGGGTAGTTTCTCCACTCTTATATTCAATGTTACTTATGTACCATGTATCAAAATTACTTGTTACCCCTCTAAGGGTAGTTATAATTAAAAAAAAAATGGACCAGGTTAGCATGAGTGATTAACGTACTTGCCTCTGGGCTTGTAGTCTGGAGTTCGATCCCCACCTGGCCCATCGAGTACGTAGTCACTTGGAGAGGACGTTCAGCCTTCGGTCCCAAGCCTATATGATATCATGTACTCAAAATTCACTTGATTTAGGCAAAATTTATTACTCCTAGTGTAGACTCTGAAGAATCACTGATCAGACAAAAGGCCAAGAAACAGCTGACGTTATCACCCGCTAGGAATCGGCTTAAACAATAAACAAAGAAATAAAAAAATTAAAAAAGTAAGTTAGACAAGTGCATATAGTTATTCTTATACATTTTGAGTTATCTTATACAATTATCATACACATGAAAATTTTAAAATAAAATAAATCTTCAGCTGTACACACACTTCTTTCACACAAAAAAAACCACGAGGAGGCAAAAAACAGAATTTTAGTTTTTTTTTTAGTTGCAACAACGCATTTATGTATAAAAAAAAGGATATTAATCTAAAAATGGACAATAATATGTTTAATAAATGAAACGAAAACAATGGAAAGTAACATATAAGTAATAATAACTAAAGTAATAATACCATAAAAAATATTGTAATGAATTTTGTTCGTAGTAAGTTATTTGATATGCAGAAAAATGCTATACTGAAATATTTTGTTCGGTAAGACTTTTTACACATACTTTTCACTAATATAATATAGTTAGTAAGTATCAATGTATAAACACTACTATGGTTAAGCATTTTTCAGGCAACTTTATAAATAATATTTTTTATAAGTAGTTTATGTAAGATCTTTAAACAAAAGAAAATTCAATTGATTTCTACTGAAAAATAGAAATATATGACTTTCTGGATAAATTTGTATATGAAAGTTGATCAATGTAAAAACTTACAAGTGGGTTACAATAGTTATTTATAATTGTATTAAACCAGGGGTTCTCAAAGGGGGTGAAATTCACCCCCAGGGGTGAATTTTGGATCTTCAGGGGGTGAATTGTGACCACAGTAGGTTTACAGAGTGAGAAAGCTATTATAGGTTTTGACCTCTTAATTATAAATTTTAAAAAAAATTGATGGAATTAATATTTAATATATCCATCAATAATTATAATTAGCATTTTATTTGTAAAATTCTCTTATAATCATAATCACTGTAAAGTTGCAAAAGTGGATATACTACCTTGGGAAGAATAGGGGGTGGGGGGAATGGCATTGTGGGAAATGGCAAGAGGGGTGAATGGGCTAAACAAGGCTGAGAACCCCTGTATTAAACTGTATATATTTACCGTAATTTTCATATAATTTTTTTTTCATATAAATTTCATACCATTTGGCATATATTTATATAATTATGATTATTTAAATTATATAGATTTAAATAATATAAAAAAAGTTAGATTGAAATAATATACCAATGGTCAGTTAAATAGTATACAATCATAAATATAGCAATTATGTTTATAATTCGATTTTTTTTTATGCCAATCGCAATGATTTGGTTTTTGCATGTGAGGGATAGAATTTATGATGAAATAGAAGCTCTGATCCTGTTTTGAAACCTAGCATTTCATAGTTTTTTTTTTGATAAACAAACTATTGTAGCTTAAACGATCAGTTTTGCTGCTTTTCTAAGCGACTATATTTCTTAGTCGTGGGAAATGTTTCAAAAAGAGTTGATTGTCGCCTGGGGAGCAGAGCGTTTGTAGGGGGTTTGACTGATGAGGCCTATTTGCAGAGATAAGTCGGAGGGTCAACATTAGCCTGCCAACATATCGCTTGCCCTTCGCCTAATTCTCACCTCATGCCCAACCCTTATTCACCCACCACCATCCCTAATCTTTCTATATAAATATCCCTTACAAATTCAGCCCTCTCTTTCATTTTATTAAGTTTTGAATTTTAGTGAATATCTGTAATGCAAAAATAATAATGACATCATCTTCTACATTTAAATTTAGGAAAAAATTAAAGAATTTCATAAAATAACGTCCCCAAACAACAAAATAATTTAATATTAAAACTAACAACACCTTTCGAACACTTAGTGTTCTTCCTCAGGTTGAATAAAAAGAAACGCTTTGCTAGTTTTGATATTATACTCTTTTTTTGTGTGCAGACGAAATTTTGAAATTCCCTAATATGAGTACATATCACACTATGGGAAATTGAGCAAGTAATTATTAGTAAAAAAATTATTATTTATTACAATTTAATAAATTTTGAAATAAAATTATATCATTTCAAAATATTATTGTTAAATATTATATGATGGGAAAAGTAGTATACTTTGTCGGTTGTTTTATATTGGTTGATCTACTGTCAGTTTTATAGTAATTCCAAAAATTAATATTCCAAAGTTGGTAGTTTTAGGAAAAAAAAAGTTTACTTGTAGTCAAAAAATTGATTTTCCTATGAGGCAATATTGATAAAATATAAAAGGACGGTAATTAAGTAAAATATAACTTTAATCCGTCAAACAGAGTGAATAGGAGCTTAGCCTCAACTTTTAAGATACTCACTCATACACACACACATCAGCGTGGAAATAATCGAAAATACCTCAAAAAATTAACTTTGGTGACCAAAAAAGTGTAAACTCGTGAAAATTTCGTGGTCGAATTGTTGAAATGTTTCTATATTTTATGTAAACTAAAAAATTGCTGAGATATATTCAGACTATGACAGAGAAAAAAAAATAACTTATAAGTTATTGGTAAAACTTTATTTAAGATATTACGGAGAACTGGTTGTATTTTCCAATTAAGTAATATGTGTTGTAGGGGGCCAGGTTGTTCCGTGGTTAACGTATTCGCCTCTGAACTGATAGGACCGGGGTTTGATCCCCACCTGGCCCTCGATTTATTCATTCAGGAGGTGAATAAATCTGAGCACGTTTCAGGAAATAAGTTTCAAGTACTCGTCAAAATCCCTACTTGAGTGCTTGACTTTAAAGATACACTTCAGTTAGACAAAATGAAGGGCTCCCACTGTAGAATCATGTTCTTTTGCAAAGTCTAATTTGAGCATATCATAGGAATAGTTTCTTGCTGAAATATTGGTAGCAATAAAACTATTGAATAACTCAAAAAGAATCTCCGTAATAAATTTGATATTTATGGCAAAATATGGCTATTAATTTTGATGTATGTAACTAAATTAAAATAGGACAACTTTTACAAAAGTTTATTTGTATGGTTTGTAAAATGTTAGATATTTAGCATGACTCAAAATTCTATACCATTAAAATATTTAATTTCTTAGAAGATCAGTAGAATTTCAACAATTTTGATATGAATTAATTACAGAGAGCTCAAAATAGTTCATGATCCAATGAGATATAATTGAACAAATGATTAATACAGACAAAGCAGTCATTCGTATGTGAAAGCTTACAGGAGTCTGCAAGATAATAATGACGAGCTGATGAGACGTAAGCAAGATGAAGAGCGAGCGGTGCTAAATTAGTTGTGCATAAATCTGGCAGGTTGAGATGAACAGTGGCTCTCCAATTGGATTCCTTCACCGAATCATGTGAGAGCATGCCCTTGACATCTCAGCTTTCCATCAAAACCACCTTTGAACCAAACCCACCTTCATTTCATCAACCTGTAAGAAGCATCATTTATTTCTAATCAACGAAACAATTATGAATATCAAATACATATCAAATTTTAGTGAAAATTTGCCAAACAAAAGTCTATCTTAAAAAATGAACACAAATACTTTTTTTTTCAGTTATAAATATGAATTAACTGTTCAAGATTTCATTGCATCAAACTTGATCTGAGAATTTTTTAAACGAATGAGATTTCTTTTATTAGAATCAGATCATTTGACCAGTTCAATTTTAAGAACGGACTTCTTTTTTTCAAACAAACATTTTTAACTAAAAATGTTTTTTAACAAACTTGACAAACATTTGATCTTCATATTTATACATGTTTTTTTTCTAACAGATAGGAATATTTTCAAGTTATAAATGGGAAGTTTTGTCTTAAATTTTCAATGTAGAAAGAGGTCAGTTAAATTATGTAAGAGGAACAAAAGCCATGTTCTCTTATAGGAGATTATTTAGTAACACGAAAACTTCACTTTGGCTTTTGAAAAATGTTATTAATGCTGTAGTTATATTAATGATAATAAATTCATCAGTGGTGTGATATACAAAAATAAGTATATATATATATTGCTAAGTGTATCAATCACTATCTGTATTCCCTCTAGGATTGAAAGACTAATAAACATCTATCATTTAGACATTTATATTATGCCTAAATGGGACATTATATATTATATATCCATAAAGTTTGATAATATGTTTACTTTTATAGTAAAGTTGAGTGTAGGCCACTCCAATTTTTTTTCTTTCTTTTTCATTAATGTAATTATAAGGATACAATTCTGTACAGAAGTGTACTTATTGCAATATTCTTATTTAAATTATGATATTCATATTTGAGATATCACGTGAAGGAGAGCATAACATTGTGTTCTTCCTCCATGAGGAGACGTAATACACAGAATAGTGATGGGGCACTGTATTAAAGGAATGATCAAGTAAAGGAACAAAAGGTGAGGTCACACAAGCTTTCCTGACTGAGAATAACTAACATTACTACTTTTGCAGAAATAGTGTGATCTCTTGAAAGCCATCCTAATATATCTCTTTCCACAAGAAAGCAGTCAATATCATGTTGGCAGTACTGCTTTTCAAAGAACACATCTATTACCTTCACAAAGGTTTTCTTCACCCAGTAAATCAAATTTCAACATTTCTATCAGTCTACTCTAAAAACCTATTTTTAGTTTTTCATGTGAATTAGTCATTTTAAAGTACATACAAGCAAATATTAATAAAGAATACTTATTATAATTAATAAATATCAAACAATAAAAAATTGCATTAATTAAAAGGGAAATCGAAAAAAAAAATTTTTTTTAAGAGTGTGTTTCAATTGTATTATGTGTTATTGTATTATTAAATTGTTTAGTAAGATAAATCTTTAATCAAATATTTTAGTGAGAAATTACATCTACTCCTTGACAATTCTCTCACTTGCATCCTTTTCAAATTTACATGGTTGACTAAAATCATATTATAAAAGATTTTAGTTAAATAAAAAATTATAATACATTTGAAAAACTTTAATTCATTACAAATCAGAAATGTGATCCACACTGGGTGGGGATCTAAGAAGAGTAACACACAGATTAAAGAAACAAACTTGCAAACTCAAATTTTTCGAAGACCTCTCTAGGGGGAATAGAGAAAGAAAGAAGAGAAAGAGATTTCCCGAAATTTTGAGTTAGTGTTTTTTTTACTTTATGTGTTACTCTTCTTCCATTATTTTGAACTTGTAAAAAACAGTTAATATGCATCCTGAATATGTATTTCAGTTTACCAATTTCACAGCTCCTCATAATGCTAGGATTAAAATTACAATTAATCTAATATGGATTAGAGATGAATTTTTTCAGATTTGTGATAACGCTTGTCATTTGATTTTTAGGCTAAAAATTTTAGAGTTTATACCAAATTTAATTTCCTTTACGAGTCAGGTTAATGTTCTTTGAGTGAAGATGATTGCTATATAAATAAGGTAACACATAGCAGCATTGGCCCTATTGTAATACCGCACAATGAAGATTGATTCTACAGTGGAGTCCTAAATTTGCCTAACTCAAATGTATTTAGAGTAGGGATCTTTAACGAGTACCTGACATCGTACAGGCTCGGGACCGACGGTTTAACGTCCTTCTCCGAGGGACGACGCGCTCAGATTTATTCACCTCCCGTTAATAAATCAGATTTATTCGCGTTAATAAATCGAGGGCCAGGTGAGGATTGAACCCCGGTCCTATCAGTTCAGAGGTGAGCACGTAACCACTGAGCTAGACTGGCCCCTATATAAATAGCTAAAATATATTGCAGATTGTATCAGTTTATTTGAAAAGTTTAAGTCGTGTTATTGAACATTATAATATCAAGCTCTAGAAGAGCCAATGAATGAGGGGTTTCTGATTTCGTTATTCTCAAGCAGCTGTCTATCATCTCTACATTCCTGTCCCGTGTCACTAGTCAGCCGATGGGCTTTGGCCATACGTGCGATGTACAGGGTGATTGAAAAGTAACTACACATTTTAAAAGAATTATAATACTTTTATAAATCATTATTTTTACAAAAATTCATATGAGAAAATACAAATAACATGGAGTTGTATTTAAAATTCAATATAAACATTTTGTGGAATGACAGAAATAGTTAATCTTATTTGCTCTTCAAGTTTTTCCAAGGTTGTTAATTTCTTGCAATAAATTTGTTCCTTCAACCTTCTCCAAAGAAAAAAGTCTGAGGGCGTTAAATCAGCCACTCATATTGACGACATCAACCTAACCATCTCCCAGGAAACTGCTCATTCAGACCTTCACAAACAGCAATAACAAAATGCGATGGTGCACCATCGTCAGTAAAAATCAAGTCTTCGACCTTTGCTCAAGTAGTCAAACTGGCCAGATTTCATTTGGCACCATAGTAAGATAGCTTTCAGCATTCATTGTATTGTAAAAAATTAAAGGGCCCAATCACATGGACACAATCTAATCTAAAATCATTCCACCATACTATTATATTAGGTTGATTCCTAAATTCTTTGAGATAATTCGAGGATCTTCTTCTGCCCAGTAATATTACTTGTAGCAGTTCCTAAAGCTACCAATATGAAAAACTGCTTCATCACTCTAAAAGATACATTGAAAAAATTCCTGGTCAATCCTCATACCAAACCAACATGCATTACTTGTGCATTGAAAATTCAATAATTACGTCTTCACACAAGAAAATTAGTTTCAAACACTTAGTGTTCTTCTTCAGGTTTACATCTAAAAGTATACATTTTTGTGAGCTTTATGAACATCAAAGTGAATTATTTGAAGTTGAATATATGATAATATATGTTGAATTCCACTATTGAAGTTTTTAAGGAAATTCAGTAATTTAATTAAGTCATTTTTCATACTAATTCCCTTGTTACCTCAATAGTGCAATTCAATATTCATATTTTGTATTCAATTTCAAATAATTCACTCTGATATTTTTTTAGATGTAAACCTAAAGAAGAACACTAAGTGTTTGAAACGTGTTGTTAGGTTTTATATTAAACTTTTTTTTTGTGTGAAGACGTAATTTTTGAACTTCACCAAGCTAACATATTATATTAAGGTATATACAATTAAAAAATTGAACAAATAATAACTGCATCCAAAAATTATATTTTTTTTTAAATAGGGAGTGACTTTTCACTCACACTGTTGAATTCTCTACGAACACTGATTCACTCCACTGCATTCAGATTTCATAAGATCACTCGGTGTTACATTACATATAATCTGTTTACGCTCCAGTAATGCAATCATACATATTCTGTTTGTTTTAATTTCAGCATAGGGTTGATGTTGTTCCTTACCCAAGGTTAATTAAATGTTATCTATTGCCGAATAACTCGGATAGACACCAATCCTACAAAAGAAATAATTCTGATAGCACTATATACTCGGTAGATACCTGTAGAATGACAAAAATTATTAAAGTATCAATCTTCTACCAGTCTCTTAAAGCATAATAAAATATCTTCCAAAACCCTTAATCTGGGAAAACAACTACAATAAAACCAACTACATATGCTTATAAATCATTCATTAAATTGAAAATTTTGTATAATAGCAAGATCGGTGCATTTTTATTCAGTGTATAGTTCTTCAAATTAAATATTGTTATTAAAAAGTCACGCACAAAAAATATAATGAGCAAAATATTTATAGTGGTGTACACTAAACTTTACTATAAATAAATTTGTTATCAAGGTTATACATTTACATATCAAGCATATACTAAATACATTTAGTGTCAATATATTCAATACATTTTAATAAGGTATTGAACTTACATTGCAAACTTACATTTGTGGCAACAAAACGAAAATGTAATCATTATTGTAGAATATTATTATGCAGATGTAAAGTAATAGTTTTTTTTAAGTTCAATATTTCCTATTCCAATACACAAAATTCAAGAAGTGTTATTAATATGATATTCGTATTAAGCATGAATGTAACTAGTTATTACTTAGTACACAATTTTAAAGTTTCTAAAGTGAAAAGAAGTGTAGGGTTAAATTAGTACCCCATTTGGTATAAATAACGATCAACTATAGTTCCCATATTTTAATATTATCAAAAAAAAAAATACAAACTCCTTACTGCATCATGAAATTTAAAAGTGCAATTGTTAATAGTTTTAAGTATACAAATATTTATTGGTGATTTGAAAGTGCATTTATATATCTAACAAGATTTCACATAAGCAGGTGAAATAACAATCAATGATCAAACCACAATATGAAATGGAGGGGAAAAAAACATCCCTCTCTCGACATTTGTCCTTTCCTGCATTTTACGACCTTTCAAAATACCACTCTTCCCTTCCACTCTTTGTCAACTCCTCACTAGATGTTTCTACTTCTAGTGTTTCAGTTGGTTTTTTAACTCTGACGAAGTAAGCTTGTTGTGGTTGAAAGATCTCAGTCTTTTTTCCTCGTTTCATATTGTGGTTTAATAATATATAGTCTAGAAGGCCTCAGAGCTTATTTTTCTTCATTTTTATTCTTCCCTACAGCATTTTGTCTCATATATATTTATATATATATATATATATATATAGATATTACTGGTCTGAATACTGGGCGGTGACTGGCTGTTGGCTTGGCGAGTAGCTGGTGGTTGGTCACCTAGTAACTGAAGTGTGCATGAAACCCCGGTGTGTTGACTATTAATTAATGGGTTATGTTTCATGATTTTCATGACTTCGTATATATGTAATCTGGCTGGATCATTAACTTGCTTTAAAATGATGGTGTTTTATACAAGGTCCTGGTGGGTGAGTTTCTTCAATGTTCGTGAGAGGTGTGTATGGCGATGGCTCCTGCTTGTAAGTGCATGGTCGGTCATGGTGAGAGTGTGGTCGATGTCATACCGATATATTTTGAATTGGCTAGGAGAATTTCTCGTAGATATTCCTCGTATTTTTTCGCAAATACTTATTTAGGTTAGGTTAGGTTAGGTTGCAGTGGCAGTCCCACAAGGGAACACACGTAGGCCAAGCATTGGCCCTTTGATACCAAGCATTGATACCACACAATGAAGATTGATTCTTTATTAAGAGTCCTAAATTTTGCCTAACTCAAATATATTTAGAGTAGGGATCTTTAACGAGTACCTGACCATCGTACAGGCTCGGGACCGACGGTTCAACGACCTTCTCCGAGGGACGACGTGCTCAGATTTATTCACCTCCCGTGTGAATAAATCGAGGGCCAGGTGAGGATTGAACCCCGGTCCTATCAGTTCAGAGGTGAGCACGTAACCACTGAGCTAGCCTGGCCCTCAAATACTTATTTAAAAACTAAATTGCTTCTTCACTTTATTGACAAGTTTTTATTGATCTTTCCTAAACATGGCTACTCAGTGTAATTATACACATATTTATTCTGTCTACAGTATCGCTATTCTAAAATCTAATTCATCAGATAAGGAAAAAATTAAACTTAACAAGAGAAATGATTAACAATTAGCCTAATATATTTCTTGGAGAATGCCCACGGTCATTTAACATTATACATTTGTACAACTGTGATGATTCACATTAATTTTTAACACTAGAAAACTGAAAGTTAGCCTAAGCTATGATAAAATAAAATAAAACGAGAATATAAATAATAATATTAGATATACTAGCAGAAATACCCGGCGTTTACTTGGCCTAAACACAATTTCAAAATAAATAAAAAAAATCTATATCAAAGTTTTCAAGTTTATTTTTCTAAAATAAATTATGAACAAATTCTAACTAAACAAAAGTTTTACAAAAGAATTATATAAAGAAGGTATTCTGACAATAGGTTGATAAAGAACGTCAGAAATTCATTTGGTCAATATAAGACCATACACCAAATTTTATTGAGATTGGTCAAAGGACATCGGAATGTATAGATAACAGACAGACAAACGAACAAAAATTATATATAGATAAAGTAATAAAAAAGAAATAAGAAATAATTAAATAGTTAACAAAAAAAAAACGAAAATTAGAAACTGTAAGTGTGTGCTATTAATTTCTCTATGTTTCTTTTTAAACATTGAACTATATTTAAATCATTAGTTGTACAATCCGTAATTGTGTGGTATTTACTCATTCTGAGGTAAAATGGATAAACCAACAAAAGTCTCCACACAAATGAAGTTTTATTCAACGCGTTTCGAACACTTTGTGTTCATCATCAGGAAGAGACTATAATACAAATTATATCTAATTAGTTACAAAAATTAGAGTGAAATAAAAAACACGGTTTTATTATATTATTATCGGTTTTCAAGCATAACCGAAGCATTTGTCACCTTATCTCCTAAATACCTATCCCACTCTTTCTCAACGGATCTGTTTCCTGACTAGTTGTTTTCACTTGACCATCCCGTCAGTACCACATCCTTGGGTATGTCTTGAATACTCTTAATTGAATTTTATTATTTCACTCTAATTTTTGTTCCTAATTAGATATAATTTGTATTATAGTGTCTTCCTGATGATGAACACAAAGTGTTCGAAACGCGTTGAATAAAACTTCATTTGTGTGGAGACTTTTGTTGGTTTATCCATTTTACCTCAGAATGAACTACATTTGTCTGATTCGGATCGTATATAGTATATTGCCCCAAAGCAGTCATAATTAGTGTTATGACTTAGGCAATAAAGTGTTAAAAGAACTTTATTATTCAAGATTAATCAGCGTTGTTCTTAAGAACAACTAATTCTTAACGGTTACGGTAACGGTAACAACGAATTCCTGTAATATCCCCACGAAAAGTTCATCATATATTACACCAAAATCAATTTAGATATGGTACTTATTTCCCTAGCTTCTTGTCAAAATGAATCTAATCTTCCGTCATTTATATTAGTTTGTAACAGTTACTTTGGGATCATAGAAAGTTTTGACACGCGGCCCAGTTTAACTGTTAAAAGTTCCGGTAAGTCTTTCAACTGTTCTAACATTACACGCCTCACTTGTTTCTGACTAATGTAAATTTCAATTGAAATGTTAGAGAAAAGTTGAATAAGACGTTAAGTGTTAATAACATTAAAATCTCATCACGTCGTAAAGAAGAAATGTCCAAGATAAACGTTGTTGGCACATGATTCATGAAGCACTCTTTAATTATCAGCTAGACTAGATGATCCATCTAAGTATTAACTAAATCTCATCAAACAATTATGTCCTTCAGATTTCATCATAGTTGTTTAAACTGTCTTTAAACACATCTATGTTATAGTAATAATGAAACAAATATTAATGTCAAAAAATAAAAATACTGATTTATTTTATATTTTTTTAAAACCATGTTTAGTAAAAGTTTTTTACTAAACACCTATTAATTATAAAAACTAGGTTTTTTAAATATATATTTAAAAATATTTTGTATAAAATTTATTTAAGTCTTTAAAAAGACTTAATAAAATAAGTCTTTATTTTACAACTTCAAAGAAGTTATTGAAAAGAATAACATTTTCAATTTTAAATTTTTGTTTCATAATTATATTTTATACTATTAAAGTATACATTCAGTGTATATACTGAATGCATATAATAATAAATTAAAGTTTTTTAGACAATATTAGGTAAAAATATATAAAATATATATGACTGTAATCTTCTCTCGTTATCATCTCTTGCCTTAACAAATATTTATGGCAAAAATATTCAAAACAAGTTATAGTGTTCTGTTTATATTTATGTTTCTTTCTGATTATATATATATATATATATATATATATATTGTAAAAGTTGGAAGCAGTCCTTCATTTAAACATATATTGTTAAATAACGTCCCATAAATGGCTTGTATCAGTTTCTTGCACAATTTCTCCAGTTTCCGGAATTCCTTCCTCGTCTCTTCATTAAAACTAATTAATGAAGAGACGAGGAAGGAATTCCGGAAACTGGAGAAATTGTGTAAGAAACAGATACAAGCCAAATATGGGACATTATTTAAGAATATATATATACATATATATATATATATATATATATATATATATACACTTTAACACATAGAAAAGAACACAGAAAGACACTACAGAACTCACTTCGATATTTCGACATCCGTCGTCATCGGGAAGAAGTGCGAAGTACTCGCGTTGAGAAGCAAACTGCTACTGGCCTCCAGAGTAACTCGTGGAACCACCGCAATGCTGCTCCCCATCGGAGGAGAGGAAAAATAGAAATCCCTCCAATATTTATTTAGAAAACAAGATAAAAAATATATAAAATACGAAATAGTAATAATAAAAAATAAATAATAATAATAAAAATAATAATAATAATAATAATAATAATAAAATAAAAAATAATTAACGGTACAGGTTGAGACCAGGAGGAGAACGAGCCCCAAGGAGGCATATGAATGCCTCTTCGGAAGCTCTAAGGGTGACATGGGAATTAGACTCAGGGATTTGTTTGAGGATTTGTACCCTGAAACAATCATTGAAAGGGAGGTCATGGGAATTAGCATGGATAGCTATGGGTATATATATATATCATGATTTGTTTTCTTGACCCAATATTTATATGATGCATTTTTTTTTATTTTTATTTTTATTTTTTTTTATTTTTTTTTTTGGTAATAAATTACCAAATAGTAGTAATAGTAGTGATAATTGTAAAAACAATCATGTTGTAGCCCTGAAGATGACGTAAATATATGTCGAAACGTCGGCAAAAGGACTGGTTTTAATCATTGGACTTCAAACCTCAAAAAAAAATTCATTACATGATTTTTTCACCTATTTCCACTCTTATTAATTTTTTGGAAAGATTTTCCAGTTTTCTGATAGAATTCTTTAAAGTATGAGGTAGCATGTGCAACACCTGTCCATAATTCATTTTATTCCACTTATTTTTACACTAACTTCTTTTTTTATCTAATACTTGCTATTAATTTTCAATTACACATAACTACCTAAAAACAAAAATGCATGTTTAATCAAACCACAATATGAAAAATGTAACTGACAAGTTGGGTTTTTGATCTGACAAAGACCGCTTGTTACGTTTGAAAGATTTCAGGTTTTTTTTTCCTATTTCATATTGTGGTTTGATCATTGATTGTTATTTCACGTGTTTATGTGAAATTTTGTTATATATATAAATGAAAAAGACATTCATGATTTAATCTCAGAAGAAATAAATAAAAGAAATTTTCAAATTTTTAAAATAACAAAAAAAGGGTATTTTTGAATAAAATGTAACAGTTTTGACTTATGATTGAATGTCAAAGCTTTTGAGAAGATCAAATGTATTATGTTGTTATCCAGTTTGATATTTTTTTACTTATAGTAAATTTCAGTGACGGCCACTACAGATTTTTTTTCTTAATATTTGTACAATTTCACTGATGTCAATAAATTATGTTTTTGAAAACATGATAACGTTGAAAATTATAACTATATTATAATTATAATAAATATAGTAAAATAATTGTATAATATATTATCATCTAATTATTATGTTATAATTATTTATATATAATTTAGAATACAATAAAAATAATAAGATTCATACTTAAATGTATGAAATCATTAAAATAATATATAACGATCTGCATAAACTTTGTTTATATCAAAACTTAATAAACTTTATAAAAACAAAGTTTTATTAAATTCTTCAAAACTCATTAATATACAATCAGTTATTAAAGAGTAAGTGTTCAGCTGAGATAGAGAGAATTAAATTTGGATTAAATTTCACATCTTTATATTTAATAAGAATATGAAATTTGTTTTCATCGAACAACTAACTATTTTATTTTGTGTAAAAACAATCTACTACATAAAGTTATAAAATAATAAAATTTCAGTTTCAACTTCTTGAAGAAATGAAATTTTCAAAGTTATAATAGATTTGAGTTCACATGGCAGGAAGTTGTGGTGAATAGATATAAAAAATGGTAGAATTTTAGTAACATTTGAAAGTTTAAAAACATGGAAATAAACTGAATGTGTTAGCATTAACATGTTATTTAGAGTTTATACTTTATTGCAGTAAAGAAGTAATTATATAATTATATAGCTTTGAGACAATAAGTATCATTATTATTATTATTATATTATAATATTATTATTACTATTAACTATTTTATTAGAAGCATAAAAAATATTACTTTATTTTTATAAAATATTTCGTTTAATTTGTTATGTTTCATTCTAATGTAGTGCAATCAGTTATTATGTGGTATTTACTCATTGTAGGGTAAAAATCTAATGAAATGGTCTCCACATATAAAAATTTTAATGGTATAAACAACGCGTTTCGAACACGTAGTGTTCTTCCTCAGGCATTAACTAAAAAATACAATGACACCAGAGAGTTATCACACTACGTGTTCGAAACGCGTTGTATATATCATTAAAATTTTTATATGTGGAGACCATTTCAATAGATTTTTACCCTACAATGTTATGTTTCAATTTTGTAGTTATCTTCAAGCAGTAAATATCACAATTTACAAAATATTGAGAAATTTTATAAAAAAATTAATCTTTTTTTAAGTGTCCAAATCTATATATATATATATATATATAATTAAAAGAAACGATCCAGCGGACTTTTTTAAATAAAATAAATTCAAAACGAAGGAAACACGATATTTCGATGTGAGTTATGTCTGTGTCTTTCTGTGTGTTTCCTTCGTTTGAATTTATTATATATATATATATATATATATATATTCGTAAAGGTTGGGAGCAGTCCTTCTTG
Organism: Hermatobates lingyangjiaoensis; assembly: GCA_026182355.1. NCBI lineage: Eukaryota > Metazoa > Arthropoda > Insecta > Hemiptera > Hermatobatidae > Hermatobates > Hermatobates lingyangjiaoensis. The sequence goes on along the minus strand of JAPFBL010000181.1, from coordinate 429,211 downwards.
AATGTATACATTTAAAAGGTAAATGTCTGATTTTACGTTATTTAGATTGGTAGACAATTTTTCTAATTCTCTAAAACACTTTCTCAAATCTATGTTGAGTAGCTCATAAATTAATTCACCATAACAAATATAGTGAATTAATTTATGAGCTATGCAATCTAGATTTGAAAACGTGTTTTAGAAAATTAGAAAAAAAATTCCACCCAACAGACATTTAATTTTTAAATATATATACATAAAAGTCAATATTTTCTTATCTTTACCACATATATTGAAAACTTATTTTCTTTTTTATCCAGGTTTGGTCTAGAAAAGAAATTCTCATTCAGAAAAAAAATGCATATTACAAAAAAAAACGGAACTGATAACCTAAGTTAAATATATAGTGTATTAATTAGTAATTAAAAAATATGTCTGTAGTTTCCAGTTTCTTTTTTCATGTTGTTTCATGGTTTTTATAAAAATAAATTTGTTGACTTATCAAGTTAATATAGATGTTCGTAGAACTGTCGCTAGGAGCAAGACTATAGACTGATTTGAATATAACGGTTATTCAGTTAGTTCCTTGTTATAGTATAATACCAAGGTAATTATGTATATTAATTAAATAATGTAACATAAGCATTTTTTCATATTATTTTAATTTCATTCTGTAAAGATGTAGCCCTGAAGATGTCTACAACTATAGACGATACGTCAGCTTAAAGATGTTGTATTGGTTGAAGCTAGACCAAACTTCGATAAACAAGAAAATATGTCTATATATAATATTCTATGAATTATAGCTTTAAAATTAAAAAAAAAAATAAGAAAATGTATTGTGTCGCCAATGTTTATGATGCTTGTATAACTCAGGTCTTACCTTTTACTTTTGTAAGAAAATGTTCTGTTTTTAAAAAAAGAAGTTTTTACTAACAGTTTTTAGTAAAAACTAAGTAAACTGTTTACTTAGGGTTAATTAAGGTTGTAATTTACTTTTACTTTTACAACCCTAAATTACGTAGTAATAAATGTACTTTTTTTTTGTTTTCGTCGTAGGATGTGGAAAAATCTGTTCATCAGATCCCTTAGCAAGACGTCTTGCTTAGGGTATGTGGGGTTGGGGGTCCCGACCCACTAAAAAACCACATCTTATTTCCTGGCAATACCCGACACGGAAACCGTAATAAATGTAATACGTCCCATTTATTTGACATTTAATTGTCAAATTAATTACTATTTGTCAATAATGTAATGGCAAAAATATTGATAAGTAAGAGATGAGAACAAATTGAAAGAGTATTAGTAAGCCTGAAAGAAGGTAATTGTAATAGGGAGTTTTCTGGTAGTACATTGAATATAGTTCCCCTCTCAATTGATCTGACCGATGAAAATTACATCACAGTCAAAACATAGCGAGTGACGTTTATTAATATTTTCAATGTAATCATATCGAAAATTCAGTAGTGTTTGGAAAGTTTTTGTGAAAAAAAGTCATATTTGTTTAATGTTTTATAACAATGATTAAGCTAAAATTTCCGGATTAAAATTCAATATAAAGTAAAATTTAAAACTTATTTAATCAGTGTAGGAAAGCAATAATTAAAGTAAAAAAAACATTGAGATATGCTATGGGTTTGCAATTTGTAATTATCCGTTCCAGTAGGAACTTTGCCAATAGCCTAAAAACGTCCCAGACTCCATTATATCATAGAGATTTATCTCTATCACCTGATTGCAATTTCCCCGCGTTAGTTATGACTCAATTTGTCTGCTTATTCAATGTTTAAATTGATGCTTTCTTTGATTTTTTTTTTTTTAGTTTTTGAACAGAATTTAATTTTATATCAAAGGTGAAATAACTTTTTCATCTTTTCTATGCAATATATTTATCTGCATGTCATTTCATTTAAATCATTTTATACAGAAATCTTATAAGTCTTATAAACTGAAATAAGATATTCTAAAATGTTAACTGAGCTTATTTTCATCAGTAACTGCTTTCGTCGTATCTTAAACGGAATGACGCAACTAATAACTCATAGGAGTCCTTTCAAGACCTGAAGATTATATGTCAATCAAAATGGGTTTAAATGAAAACAAAATCATGTATTTTATTTGAAAATTTTATTTTACAATGAAGTAAAGGCCGATTACTTATATATTTTATTCTATTCTAGAAAACGGTCGATATCATATGAAATTTAACTTTACTACTGAGTAAAATAAACAAGAAAACATACATCTGTTGTCAAGGCAAAGTCTTTAGGAAAATATAGGAAAAATGTAAAGATGAAATTTAAAAGGATTTGTAGGCAATATGAATTGACATTCAGTGTCATTCATTTTTCGATCATGAAGCAAATATCTGCAATGATCATAAATAACAAAATTACATTTAGATTAAGAGAAAAAAAATATAAATTCAAGAAATAAGATTAGGAGAGGAAAAATGTGCATAAAAAAAGAAAACCATTTTTTTATTGTCCGTAATGGAAATAAAAAAAAAATTAAAATTAGTTATATAAAAAATATAATTTCTAAGAGGGAAAAACAGTTAAAATTAATAATAATTGAATTAGAATTAGATAATAAAATAATTATATAGCTAATTGAGACCATGGACATTTCCTGTACTCAACAAAAACTTTAATGTTTCTTTAGAATCTCAAAAATAGTCGTGGATGTAGTTAGTAGGAGTTTTTATATTTGACTTTAGATCACTGATTGAATGGAAGACAGATTGGCATGTCAAGCCAAAGAGCTACAGAAAAGTTCTGTAGTCCTGAGAATTTTTGCATTGCACACCTCAGCTATCACAGAATTGGAAGTGATAGTTAAAAGGCGGTTAGAACATGCGGTCTAATTAAGTTTACCACGCTAATTCTAATTGAACTCATTTGTTCATTAACCGTGCAATCTGTTATAGTGTGGTATTTACTCATGTTACGAAAAGTATTAAATCTGCATACAAAAGTGTGGAGACTTAATCCACCACTTTTTGTGTTGAGACTTAATACTTTTCTTAACATGAACTCATTTATAAAGAATACTGTATCATCAAAAAGAATTTAAAAGTTTGGTTTTTATGTTAGCAACTTTCCTGATTTTAGCTTTTGAAATACCATGCTTGTATACATACACATACATATACAGATGCATACGCACAAAGTACAACACAATAATTTCCAAAACTTCTTTCAATAGATCTAGAAAGAAATCTAGAAATAGAATTGCAAAAGGTCTTTGAAAGCTCGGTATGGAAGCTGTGACTCGAATGAAAAATTTGCAACATCCATCCATGGATTTATTTATGTCATTTGTCTTTTAGGTATGAGTTCATTCTTATTATGCTATAGATTATAAATTTGTAGAAATGTTACAATGTTGACATTTTAAATATTATTTAAGGAGAATTCTTAACCATTTGACTTCACGCCAAAGGATCAAGTTTGACCTGTTTTCACTACGTCCCATTCTATAAACTTTAATTTTGTTTGAGTATTAGTGATTCCTCTGGTATGTTTACACTAAACATTCTGTCCTCAGGATTCTTTTTTAAACCTTCTAAGAATGTTTCTGGGCTATGAGTCAACTTAGTAAGATGAGCTGGAACTAGACCTTGTATATAAGGAACCAGAGAAGTTTTATAATGTAGTGTATAAAAGACAGAAACTAAATATAGTATGGTTCTTGTCCTATATATCATATCCCATATTAATGTGAATAACATAAAATTGTACTAGTTATATAACTTTTTTCATGAAATAATGTTAACCTTAACCATAGTAATACTATAGTAATCTGTCAAATGTACTATAGTAAAATAATGTTAACCTTAACCATAGTAATACTATAGTAATCTGTCAAATGTACTATAGTAAAATAATGTTAACCTTAACCATAGTAATACTATAGTAATCTGTCAAATGTACTATAGTAAAATAATGTTAACCTTTACCATAGTAATACTATAGTAATCTGTCAAATCTACTATAGTAAAATAATGTTAACCTTAACCATAGTAATACTATAGTAATCTGTCCTTGGTTAGAAAACACTTGGTACCACAAACCCCCACTTGATCATATAGAGTGAATAATTGTTTTGTGTTATGGTCAGATCCATAGAGCTGAGAACAATTCTAAAATATTTAATTCAATGAATTACCAATTCATAGATATCTCTGCAATAAAACTGAAATTTTTACTGGGTGATTCATTAATTATTAAGAAAGATAGTTAATTTTATTTTTCATTTGTACTGACTGAATGAAAAAATTGTTTCAATAATGAGTTAACGTAATTATTTCCTATATTTATTTGTTAAATATTTTAAACGTCAACAAAATAAAGGATAAGTTACTTAATGGCTTTAAATGAAAGCATCAGGAACAAAGAAAGTGTTGGACAAGAGTTGTGTAGATTACAGGGCTAAATCATTTTGTTAAAGCCGTTTATGGTCGACAGAGCAACCCTTGGTCCAAAGGAGGATTAAAAGAGATTAAAACCACTTTGCGTCGTGGAAAACACTTGGACAACCATTTTCAATTTATAAAAAAAAAGAAAAACGAAAAGAAATAAGAAAAAAATAATACGTTTCTTGAAAAGACTTTTATTTTAATAAAAGTAAAATTGACTGAAATAATTTCATTTAGTAAATGATGTGAAATAAAATTTATTTTAATCAATGAAAAAAGATGCATTAAAGATTAAATAAAATTGATATTTATTTATAGAATCAGATATTGATCTATTTACTGATTTATGAGCTTAAGATGAAAAAAATTATTATTTTGCCACTATAATAAATAGATATGGAAGTTAAATAAATTAGATTACTGGAAGAGAGAGAACACATATGCTTGAATTAAGTACTAAACTGCAGATGGGTCCAACTTTTTTTATATGTAATTTACTTTAACAATAACCAACATAAAGAAATGAACATACTATAAAAACAATATCCATTCTTATGTCTAATGAATAAACAATATACAGTAAAATTTTATGACAACAATGTTAAGATAAATCATTAGTTGTGCAATCCGTAATTGTGTGGTATTTACTCATTCTGAGGTAAAATGGATAACAAAGAAAAGTCTCCACACAAATGAAGTTTTATTTAACATCAACGCGTTTCGAACACTTTGTGTTCATCATCAGGAAGACACTAAAATACAAATCATATCTAATCAGTTACAAAATTAGAGTGAAATAATAAAGTTTCAATTAAGAGAATTTAAAAATCACAGCTTTGACCGAACCTTGAACCTTACCATCCTAAATCCGAATAGAAAGTTTAAAGAAATTTGTAATTTGGAAGCTTTCGAAATAAACAAAGCCTTTATTAATAATCCTTCTGCCTCTCTATGTCTTAATGATCAAATTCCAGGGTGTCCAAAATTCCTTAAACTATTCCTAGAATCACAAAGAATAAATTAAAAAAAAAAAATATTTCCCCTAAATTAGTGTTTCTGGCCTTCTGTATTTCAGTTAACGGTTTTCAAGCATACCCGACACCTTTATCACCTTATCTCCTAAATGCGGATCTATTTCCTACTAGTTGTTTTCACTGGACCAACCCGTCAGCACCACATCCTTGGGTGTGTCTTGAATTCTCTTTAAACTTTATTATTTCACTCTAATTTTGTAACTGATTAGATATAATTTGTATAATAGGTTAGGTTAGGTTGCAGTGGCAGTCCCACAAGGGAGCACACTTAGGCCGAGTATTGGTCCTTTGTGATACCACACAATGAAGATTGATTCTACAGTGGGAGTATTTTAGAGATTTCATTTCAGTCAACGATACCATGTTCTGAAATAAGACTAGAGTGTATATCTCATTAGTTGTGAAACAAATGTTCTCAAATTGTTTCTATAACATGTGTATTAAAAAAAAAAAGAAAAAAAAAGGGCTCTTTCCTCTAGAACAGTGTTTTTTTGGCTTGCTTTATAGCCCATCACTGTCGGTCAGCGTACCCAACTCCTTTGTCACCTTATCTTTAACTACCCTCTCCCCACGATATCCCACATGACCTAAATTTCTCAGTTGAAGGCTGGACTCTGGTCGGTTGTTTTCTCCTACATTACGGGTATGTCATTCTTTTTTCATTTTATTGTATACAATTCCTATTATTTTTGTAACTTTTAACTTGTAATTTGTATTGTAGAAGTTTACCTAAGATGAACACGAAGTATTCGAAACGCGTAGAGTAAAAAAAAGCTTCTTTTTTTTATGTGTGGAGACTTTGATTTATCTATTTACCCCCGTAAGAGTGTTCATATTCTACATCCTTGTGTAAAATATCGTGGCCTCCCCAAACGTCAAACAACTATATATATTAAATGAAATAATATCTAAAAGAATATTATAAAAAGAATAAAAAAAACTGTAACTGAAAAAAGATAAATAAATAAAATCAATAATAAAAGTTAAATAATACAAGAACTATGTTTGAACAAGTTAACTCCAAAATCCAATAAATAAATATGGGGTTCTGCAGAAGCTCTTAAAGTAGTGCGGGTATCATCACTGGGAAGAAGTTTGAAAATATGAATATGAACAACTTTTTTAAGTGAATCCGTGGGTAGTCATCAACACAGTTAACGAACTTGAAGAAGCAGGATAATTCAGGTTGCTGTAATAGTTATAATCAATATTATGGCTGTTAAAGATACAATAATAATTTTTTTTAATATTATATATTCAGTTGCTACGTAAGATCAATGTGATTGTGCTTTAATGAAGAGAACACAGTGTTTTGGTTTCAAATCTCTGTGATTAAACTACTTGTAACTAAGAGGCCATCAGAGCGATTTTTTTAAGGAAAAGTTTAAGTATAGCAACTCCAAAGAATTATTGTACAATAATTTAATTTATCTATATTCTACAGTTTGATTTTATATTCACTGAAATACGAATATGTTAAACTAAACAAATAGTTCGTAATCACTGCTCTAATTATATAATTATAAAGATTATGGTACTAAACTAATTTTTCGTAACCACTGGTAAGGTACAAGTTGTTGATTGTAATTAGTGTGAATCTTTATTTGATAATTAGTTTGATCATCAATAATTTTGATTAGGATTAAAACTATTAAGAAGCTAAAATTGTTATTATAATCGTATATATAATTTATTTTCAGTTTTGATTCCATATATAATATTTATGGAAGTAAAATTTCAAAGTATTTGCATAATGAATATTGGTTCTTACACATTAAAGTGTTATTTTAGCAATGGTTTAAAAAAATATTTTTGTCACATTAGACAGCCCAGTATTATAAAAATAAAAATGGTCATAATTTTGTCAATATTTATTACATTGTTATTAGTTTCAATAGAATTGTAAACTTTCATTTCTACATCTAATATATCTCGCCACTTTTGCAGTATCATTCGAAACATGTCTTGCAGTGTTGGCAATCCACCAAAACATCCCTCTTCTATATTACACCCTCTTTCAACTGCCTAAAACTTTCCCTCAGTACATCTACAGTTAACAGAAAAACTATTTTATCAGGATTCCTATTTTGTACTTAAAAGTATATAACACTGTTACTTATAATAAAATAAGAAATTTTCAATTCTTCTCATTTAATGAAAAGAAATTCATTTGTATTAATGTATTTTCTACCTTATACTTTATACTTGTATTTTTTGACTTTAGAAACAGTTATAAAAACAGTTAGATTTTGATAAATAATATTTATTTCATATATTTAGAACCTTTAGAACAGTGTTTCCCAAAGTGGGCGGTACCGCCCCCCTGGGGGTGGTGCTTTGATATCGGGGGGCACTAGTGCAAAAACGATTTGGGGATTCTATTTCCATAAATTGAAAATGTTCATGCAATATAATTTCTAAATTTAAGTGAAAACAGCACGTGTAAACTTCTAGGAAAAGGTTTCTTAAAATTATTTGTTTTGATAATTTATTTTTATGTTAAAAGTATATTCTCATCTAAGTTTCTTTTATTGTGTATTAATTCTTTTGCATAAATATGCTATGAAACAAGACATATATTGGATTATAAATAAATATTCGATTAGTCATTATATTAATTTAATTATTAAAGTGTTTCTCATTTCGTTATTTTGTCTAAGATTCTGATTATTGAGGAGTGTTGAGTTATAGGTTTACGGACCCAAGGGGGCGGTCACTCGAAAAAGTTTGGGAATACACTGCTTTAGATTGTTATACTTCTTAAAGTCCTCTAACCAGTCTAAAAATGCATTAACTGGTTATGTGTAATATTGAGCAATAGTTTAGTACTAATTAATAGTTTAATAGCAGTCGCCGACTTGGCTTCCTAGGGACACTTCGCCTTCATGATAACGACGATCATGTGCTCTTTTTGTGAATCTAAAATATGTATATATTTAAATTACACAAAACACGCCTAGAGTGTACTTTACGAGCCCCAGCCTTTACAGAGACGGACCTTTCCAGTAGGGATTTTGGAGTAATTTCTTTTTCTTAAATGGCAACTCATACTTATATTGCAGTAATGTTTATTTCAGTATAACTTTCCAAACAGTCCCTGGCTTATAGTTCTGCATTCCCATGTTTCCAATAATCCACATAATGGCAAACTTTTTTTTATTTGTATCAGCATTGTTTTTTTTTTTTTTTTTTTTGATACTCATTATACCAAACATGTGTCAGTTTCATTTTGAAATGAAAATTCCTATCCAGATAGTCATTTGTGATTACTTCAACACCTTCTGTAAAGTATTTTATTGGAATAACTGTTTAGGGCAATATTTAGGCCAAATTATCAATGTTTCATTTTATTAAATGTTGAATATTTTACCTGGTATGTTACAAACAAAACTGTTGGTAACAAAGAAAATTTACAAGGATATTCTAACGTAGTGCAATCAGTTAATTTGTGGTATTTACTCATTGTAGGGTAAAAAGCTAATGCAATGGTCTCCACATATAAAAATTTAATGGTATAAACAACTCGTTTCGAACACGTAGTGTTCTTCCTCAGGCATTAACTCAAAAATACAATGACTCCAGAGAGTTATCTATAGTACAAAGTAAATATAGTACAAAATAAAAATAAAATAAAATAAGGAAGAGAGTACGACAGACACTCGCTCACCTTTAGGTTCGTACTCTCTTCCTTACCTTATTCTATTTTATTTTTATTTTGTACTATATTTACTTTGTACTATAGATAACTCTCTGGTGTCATTGTATTTTTTAGTTAATGCCTGAGGAAGTACACTACGTGTTCGAAATGCGTTATTTATACCATTAAATTTTTGTATGTGGAGACTAACCATTTCATTAGCTTTTTACCTTACAAGGATATATTCACTTCTCGTAAAATTTTAATTTATTCATTGAATTATAAAGGTTAGGAATTATTTGATATTATCTTATTGCTGTACATTTGAAGGCCTCTAGATTTATAAGTTTAGTCGAATGTATTTATTACTGTACTTTTCCTATTTAATTCATGGAGGTAATATACAAAAGTGTTCCTTAGATTTAGTGCCAGTCATTTACATGAATATTTTATCATACAATGAACAAGAGATGAACAGAACTGTTTAATATTACTTCTTTCTTCAAACGAAAATTCACTTCATTTTTAATTGATTTGCTCTGAAGAGAGAAAAAGAAAAAAAAAAGAAATGCAATTTCGAATATTAGAAAGGATTGCAAAAAATAAAGTTAATTAAACTCGAAGAACTAATTTGTGTTAAAATTGTATAAATTGAGTTGACTATTTTAGCAGGTAGTTAATTAAGGGAAGCGCCTTTAATTTAATGGTTGTAGACCATTCTACGTATCGAATTTTCAGTTAGCGTTTATTAAAAAAAAAAATCTAATAATGATTTATGAATAATGGAAATATGTCTCGTATTTATTGTACTTAATAAGGAACGAGAAAATGCAATAAACATAAAAGATCCTACAACAAACTAACACATATGTATATGGTGACTTATTTTTTCTCCAAATTCAAGAATTATTAATATTACATATTCTATAAAAGGAAATAGTCAATCCACAAAAAAAATTTTTATGAAAGAATTTGTGCTTTAACTTTTTAGAGTCAACCACCTCAAAATGATTTGGACTTTTCCCCATTTCAATTGTGCTCAACCTAAACATACTATCTATTATTTACTCAATTTGAAAAACATTATTAAATGTTTCCTTAAAAAATTCATTTATTATAACAACATGATTCATACATATCGTGCTATAATTAAAGATTCATTTAACGTAAAAGTTTGTATATTCAAATATTAGTTCTTAATATTCTTAATTTTGTAATTGTCTATTTTTAAGTTTGATTTTTTGAAGATTTATTTAAACCTGCAAGTATATATGTACTAGCAATAAAAATAGATTAATCTCTTTGATTTAGATACATGTCTACAATTTATAAGTTAAAAGAAAATACTGAACGGTCGATACCGGACAGATATATAAATAAAAAGACAACACATGCTGGATCAATATTTCGAACTGAAGTTCGTCATCAGGAAGAGAGTAGAAGGGAAGTGAACGTATGTGCCTCTTCTTCTTCCCTTCTACTCTCTTCCTGATGAAGAACTTCTTTGAAATTTGATACAGTATGTGTTCTCCTTTCTTGTATGTGTTGTCTTTTTCATTTCTTTATAAGTTAAATGTAGATAAAGAAACAGAGAGAAATTAAAAACACACACAGTCTCTAATTTTCGATTTGAACCGTCTTTAGGAGAGTTAAGAGAGAACTTAACCTTAACTTAACTTGCACCAAGGTTGTTGCAGGTCCAATTTTTAAATACTGTGCTCACCTTTTTTTTGAAGAACTATTATTTATATGTGAACTGATTATCAAAGACTTGCTATTGCTGAAATACGAGTATAAGACAAAAATATAACCAAAAGCTATGAAAATTAATCTTTTTGATTGTTCATCACATAGTTCTTTGTTACTATTATTATTATAATAAGCATGAAAAAACTAGAACTCCAAATTTTGACGAATTTATGTTTCGAAATAACCTAAGATTTTTTTTAGGCTTTTTTTGATGTTGTCTTCATGTAAAAAAATTGTGGGCACAGTAGACACCATACCGTTTAAAGTATCAAATTAATTTTGCACACAAAAACGCAACATACAGTGCAGATTATTGTTTTTAGACAACATTGAGTCATGGTAAAAACTCATTTTGTATTTTACAAAATTTAAATGTATACAACATATCCTTTCTGTCAAACGCCAACAATTACTGCGAAAATTATTACAGTATTATCTGAAAAAAACTTGAGAGTTTTTCAATAATGGTAAAGGATAGTTTCTTAATAAAATGTAAAAACTTTTCTAGACACGGTGCAGTCTACACTGACGTATTATAATAAAAATAGAACCGTAAAGACCTTATAAGAGGATGACGTGCATTCATCTTATTAAAATTTACAAGAACGGATATAGTGTGGTGGTACATTTCATTACTTCGAAAGTTTTTTTTCGTACTAGTTACCTACGTGTGACAAAAATAAAATTATATAAAAAAAAACTACATACAATTTCAGAAAATCTAATTTCCACAATTAACAATATACCTATAAAAACTGAAAACTCAACATGGACTAATGGGCTTAACCATGAATTCCAAACATGTTCGATTTGATTACACAGACTAGTAAAAATTTTAAGAATGTTTTCCCAAAATCAAATGAAATATATTTTTTTTAGGTTTATGTCCAAGAAATTTGAAGATATTTTAAAGAGTTAATCTAAAGTGTAAGTAAAATAAAATAATTATAACATAAAACAAAAACAAAACTTATAAATAATATAAGTCAATTTATAATTTTTTTATTTATACATAATATAAATATAAATTATATCTTTCAAAAATTTGAAAGATATTTGTCTTCTTTCTCTTTTCAACATATATCTAATTTTCATACCTATAATTTTGGTTTCTTTAAGAGATCCATAATTTTTTGTAGTATATTTGAGCATGGGAAAGGTAATTTATCCTTACCCTTATAAATAGTTGCAAAAGATTATATAGCTCTCAGAATGTTTTCTAAATCACTCCTTCGATTTCCATTGATTTGAGTAACATTTTAGTGGAAGTAAATAGAATTCTTAAAATGTTCATTATCACAATCCACTGTTATTTTGAAGATAGGGACAAGTAAATGCTTCCCAGATAACTTTCTCAGAAGTCAGGCATAAAAACTTTCAGTAAGTGTCAGTAAGAAGCTTATCACTAAGAGAGAAGGAATAAGAAATATTATCTGTTCCCTTCCATACCAAGTTAATTGACTAACAGCCACTTCTAAGAACATCCAGTATTTACACCAGAGATAAAACAAACCAACAAAAACACCAACTGGGCCCTTATCAGCTTGGTTGAAAACGTATGAGGTAGCGGGTAGCAAGCTCACTAGCTGAAGGTTTCAAAGACACCGATAGCAACAAATCAACATTGAACTATCCCCAAGGGTCGAGTAGAACTCAAAACACTATATGGCCCTTATAAATCTACCAGGCACATCTAATTGGGTACGGTGACTTTTAGAGCCAGCAAGCAACAGCCACTAACCTGATACGATATCGTCCCGCACGCATAGACTGCGGGCGAGAGAAATACCTGGAATCTAAAATGATTGGTTTCCAATACGAAACAGATGTACACTTCACCCTTCCACCTAATTCCGTCCTATTTCTAGTCAGTTGTTCCACAGACACTCATCCTTGGGTATGCATATACACCTCTCTTTCCTTATACCATATTGTACCATTTACTTTACACTATAGGTAACTCTCTGATGTCATTGTATTTTGTAGTTCATGCTGATGAACACTAAATGCACGAAACGCGTTGTTTATAATATTAAATTACTATACGTGCAGACTATTTCATTAACTTTTTTACCCTACAATAAATAATATTAATAGTTGTTGACATGTATTCTTAAAGTTAAAATACATATCCAGATAATATACATAAACTTTGGCTATTACTGTGAATTATATTCTTTCGTATTTGAAACGTTAATTCTAAAAAATTCTGTTTCAGTTCAAATTTTTCACACGTAAATTATAATACCAGTATTTAAAAAAGAAATTAGGAGCCTAATTTATAATTTAAACCATAATTTTAATTAGAATTTTTCTCTCTGAATCGCCGAGACAGTTTACTAGTTCATAAAGCGATATATGATATCATGTGTGCCTCACATTAGGTTTTTTTATTTTATGAATATTTACTATAAATTTATAAATTCTTGAATGTAGCCACTTGATAAGTAAGCTCGACAGCTGGTGCTATACCTATTTCACTTATTAGCTCTTTTGTATGTTTCATGTTATGTTTGTTGTGAAGAAAACATTTTTTTTTTTTGTTAAGAATGATAACATGAATGATGAAGGTGGTAATAAAAGACGCTCTCTTGTGGCTGATGTTGGGATGTTGGTGCAATCATCAAATGACCTATACTCCGATCCATAGAGAACATTACTGTAGAAAAAGACTTGAATTGTATGTACTAAAGTCATCTAAACATGAGTGCTTTAATCTACACTTTAAGATTTGTTTGCAGTGGCCGTCCTATAAGTAATACAGATAGGCGATACATTGGCCCTTTTGTGGTACACAAAATAAATATTTTACTACATAAGAAATGTTGCCAAACTGAAGTGTATTTAGAGTAAGAATCTTTAACAAGTACCTGAAATTGTATAGGCCTGATAGCTTAACGTCCTCCCGATGGGATGACGTGATCATATTTGTTCACTTCTCGCGTGAATAAATTGAGGGCCTGAAGTAGTATTGACTCCGGATCTACTAGTCCAGAGATGATACGTTGGCACTCCTACTCCTTAAGACCAGCAAGAGTTACACACACCCTCTATTAGTGTGGGGAGTGAATAAATATGGTCACGTCGTCCATCGGTGAGGATGCTAACCTGGCCTTTACGATTTCAAATACTTCTTAAAGATCAACTCTAAATACACTTCAGTTTGGCCAAATTTAGTATTCCCAGTGTAGTCAAATACTCATTTTGTGGCATCAGGTATCACAAAGGACCAATGTTTGGCCTATGTGTGTTACTTATGGGACTGCCATTGCAACCTAATCTTAAGGTGTTGATTATAGTCGTCAATATTTGTATGATTTTTACCACATACAATTCAAGCCTTTTTCTACAGTAATGTTCTCTATGGATAGGGAGAATGAGTCATTTGATGATTGTACCAACATCAGCTTCATTGTCGCCTTCATAATTCATATTAACCTTCTTAAAAAAAAAAAAATATTTCTTCACAACATACATGACAGATGAGCATTTTTGAAAATTAATTTACTTAAGTATGAACTAACAAAATTATACAAACATGTATATATTAAGTTTATATGAAATTGCGGTCTCAACCGAATCAATGTTAAAAACTGAGTTACCAATTGTGCAACTGTTGGGGAAAGAAAAAAAGTAGTTTGCAACGTTTACATTTAAAGTTGTTTTCTCTCAGTGGAAAATGTGGTTAAACTTATTTGTCAACCATTTTATTTGTGAGTGAGTTACGCCAGCGAGTTCATTCTGAACCACGATTCCTAAATTTTATTTTTCTCAAGTTAATTAAAGTAGGGATAATTAATAATTATATGACGCAAATTAGTTTTTGTCACACAGGTCGACGTTCCACTAGATAAACAGTGCTGAAGATGTTCCATCTACTATATGAAGAAGCAGGAGTTATGCCTAAAATTCAAATTTCAAATCTTCAGTTCCATTGACAAATACACTGCCTGAAGACCACGACAGAACCTAATATGAAAAAACTCCTATTTGATTTAGAAGGAAATCTGTTTAAAAAGTATTCATATAAATGCCCTTAATTTTCAATTTTATTTTGTTATGAAGTTAACCAAATTATAAATGTGTTTTCCCTTAACAACAATAACAGTTAATATGCCCTTTATTTTATGCATATTTTTGCATCTTTATGAACGATGCATCTGATTTAAATATTGTATGCGTAGCATGCTATGTTAAGTCTAATTCAAATTGTTTAATATTTCGTATGTTCGATTTTACTTAGCCTTTTTTTGACACAAAAATTTGTTTTCATCTTAGAAACTCAGAGACTGCGTGTAGTACATTATTAGTCATACATATTGCCCCAAAGCAGGTTGTTAAACACTTAACCATTTTTTAATGTTATCTCCATTAATTGATTTATTAAGTTTATCTCTATAATTTTCAAATTATGGAAAATAACTATTTTTCGTAACTAATCAGTGCATTTTATGCAACTCCTATTTTTATTACTTCTCTGGATATTCTTTATGAATATATTAAGAATATATTCGATACATTATTTCATACATTAATCCATATAATCCTTTAGTATTACATCAGGCATTTAAATGAATGTCACCTTGAGAAAATTTCATTTAATCATTTCACATGTGTGATTCTTGGACTTTCTTTTGACTTTTATGTACAACAGGAGAATAAATGGATGCAAAACACCACGAACTGATGTCAGGAGTGCTTCAACCAAATATAGACAACAATAACTTACTTCCCTGTGCTCTTCTATGCACACTTGTGTGTAAAAAGTGTAAAAAAAAAAACTTAAGTTATTCATTTATAGAATTTCGTCCAATAATCCTATATCGCTACTCTATATAGTTCTTAGATTACTACTATTTTATTAAAACATTCAATAACTAGAACTTTATAATTCAGTAGTTCTGAAATCAGTCACTAGTTAAAAGAGTGCCACAATGAACCACACTTCATAGGTATGATGAATTTTACTTATGCTGCATCATCTATTGATAGGCTTAATTCTATTCATTGATAATGTGTTCTCTGTGTAGTTATTTTATTGATAGCAGTTAAAAGTAGATAGAGCAATAACGTTTGTTTGTTATCCAACGCCTACACTCATACGGCTTTCACCTTTTAGTATTGTTCGAAGAGGGAAATTGTGACTCATTTATTATTTCGTATCCATTATAGTAATGGGCGATCCATATTACCTGTTGTTTGTAGATTAGGAGTCCTAAATTTTGCCCAACTCAAGTGTTAAATACATGCATATTGTTAAACCACTGAGGTTAGTATGATTTATATTAGAAATAGGTAAAACCGTCAAACCTAGGTAGGTTTGTTGCGATCGAAGATGGACAACGTTCGAAAGCCCTCCAACGACTCTAAGATCATCTTATGAGGTATGACGGTTTTACCTATTTTGAATATAACTCAAATGTGTTTAGAGTAGGAACCTTTAATGAGTACCTGTCATCGTACAGACTCGGGACCGACGGTTTAACATCATCTTTGTGGGACGATGTGCTCAGATTTATTCCCCCCCCCCCCCCCATGTGAATAAATCGATGTTCAGATGGGGATCGAACCCTAAACCTACCAGTTCAGAGGTGAGCATGTTAATCACTGAGCCAACTTGGTCCCCATGGAGCAATAAGGAAGTTGGTTCAATCAAAATCGATCAATAGTTAAAAGTAAGATTTGGACAATATAAAAGATTTACAAATCACTAAAAATAACTCCGACTGTTGCTTTCGTTCATCAACTATCTCAATGACTCATACATATTCCTGTTCTCTCAACTTCTTAGATTCGCTTCTCTTGACCCCCTCCAATTAAGACATATCCTGGTTATTCTAGTGTCAGTTACTATATAGCATTTAATTATAATGGGAAAATTAAAGGAAAAGATCTACAGAAAAGGAATATGTTTTTGGCAAAAACAAGACGCTTTAACCAGTTTATGTCTTATCAGCTTAAATTTCCTTATCGGGATGATAAGAAGCAGAGGCCTGCAGCAGTCCTGACCAAGATATTATAGTTAGTTATTTCTGTCCCTCGCATTCTTTACTTGCACTTTCTATTCTGTTAAAGAACTAAACGTTTCACAAACGCGTTGATTTTTCATAAAATATATATTTTTTTTTTTGTGGAAACAAGTTTTACCAATTGTGATTTATAGAACATGACAATTTAAAGATCGCAAGTATAACCAAACTTTCAGAGATAGATGCTAAACAACAAAATAGTATTATATAAGATTCAACTTCAAAGGGAATTTTTAGCAATATCATTCTATTCTTTTAAAATAAAGTAATCAAATACAAGGAATGACAAACTCAACCATTGAAGAATGGCATAAATGTTCATTCTATTCGCTATTACAATGCTGTTTAAACATGCTTGTGGAAAATTGTTAGAAGTTCCTTTTGAAAGATTTAAATGACATCTTTTGAGCCTTGTCACTCTCTCTCTTCATTATCGATCCTCTCTCCCTTCAGGCGACTTCCACTTCCTTCTTTAAATTCATAAGTCACGCCCCTTTTCTTTGCATTCAGTTTTAAACGTTCAGCCCCTTTTCAAATGATGTCTTTCCTCAATTTGAAATCTGAATACAAGGAAACCCTTTATTTTTATCAATTTCCTTTCAACAATAAACTTACCTTTGCTTTAATTTATTCAAATTGAATTATTAAAGTTTACTAAGTAAGTAAATAGATAAAATATATTAAAATCCTCTAAAACTCATTTCCTAAAGCATAAATCATAACAAATAATAATTCTAGGTCAACATTTTTGTTTGGTAATATATATTTATTATATTTTCTAAACATAATTTTTTTTTTAGATAATTTAAAATATTTCTTTATTTCACTTACTACCCAATTAAATCCATCTTTTCTTTTTATATACACCATATATTTGATTTAGCAATCAATTAGAATGTTTTTAATTTTTTTTTAGATTTGAATAATGTTTACTAAAAATCTTATTTATATAATTTATAGATGGTATTTTCATCCTCAAAAAGAGCAGTTTGAAAGAAAATTACTGTAACAAGTAACGAAAGAGAATGTTATGCTTTACCCACTCATCCAATCACTCAGGCTCCAGAATTTCAGGTAAGAGGTGAAACCGGATTCGATATGTCTAAAGGCGAGAGCTGAATCTCCCTAAACGAACTTGAGAATGGCAAAATGTATGACTACTAATATAGAATCCACCTAGTTCTCGTCTGTTGTTGGAGTCGCTAAAAAGAGACATTTGAGGTTTGTTTGCCAATTAATGATATTGCAATTTGTCCACCTTACTACTAATTCGTTACTTTGTCAAACATGTTCAAGCTTCAGCTGGAATCAATATTATCTCGTCATGGTAATTACTGTAATTACCATGTATTTGGCTTAGTACTTCCACGTGACCAGAAACCTGAGCTCAGAACACAACTCTATGGAAAATATGGTCCACAATTGCTCACATTGCAAAGATTTCATTTGGGTGTTCAATATATTTATACAAAATCAATTGAAACAGATAATAGGGTTCAAGATGAAAGTTACGATGAAAGCAGCACGATGTATTCAGATATAACTTACTTCTATATTTCGACAGTCGTCATCATCAAGAGGGGAAGGTGGCATGGTGGTGACCCACAGATGTCACCCTGCCATTCTGCAGGACACTTCTGATGACGTCTGTCGTCAAAATTTAGAAGTGAGTTATTTCTGTATATATCTTATGTATATGTATTCTGTATGTATATCTTAGTGTTACTTTTGTTGTAATTTATATATATTTTTTTTTTGTATTTGTTTTTGTTTTAAAAATGTTATTATTATCTTATGTATCATCTTATAGTTCGTTTTTTGATTCAGTATTTTTAATACTATAAATTTTTTTGTATTTTCTGCTTTCTTTTCTTTTATTCTTCTTTAAATTTCTTTCAATCTCGACTCCTTGGTTTTTTACATTCTCCTTTGCGGCAGCACTGAATTAGCTCTCAAATCAGCTAGTTTTTTAGTTAACTGTCGTCCCTCTGTTAATTCACTACTTCTCCTGAGGGCGACCACCATAACGGTTGAAATATTATAAAGTAAGTCCTATTGTTACGTTTCTTTGCATATTATATATATTTAAACCGTTAGTTTATTTTTGTTTTTTTTATCATCTCACAATTTTGTATTTTTTATTTATTTTTTAAACATTTTTTTAAAAAAAAAAATGTATAATTTTCTTTTTTTCTTCACCTTTATTCCCCTTTTAACGTTTTTTGTCCTTTGATATCGACTCCTTAGTTCTTTTTTTATTTTTCTCCTTCGCGGGCAACACTACTTTAGCCCTCACTCAGTGAGTACTTTAGTTGTCTGTCGTCCCTCTGTCAATCCATTTCTTTAAGGATCAATCTGCCAAGTTGTCCACTTGTTTATATGCTCCAGAGGATTAAGCTGAATTGTATGCCTACTTTTGAATCACACAAAAATATAAACTCCTTTAACAATTTTTTTTCACAAAAGTGCATATATGTGCACCGTTGTGATACAAAATTACAGGAAAATTGTTAGGATGCTGACTATAATAAATATAAATATGCCCTCTTACTCCAATTTTATGAAGTCAACCATTTATGATTGATACAGCAATCAAAGTTTTAAAAAACTATCAACTACTCAAATAAGAATATACACAATATAACCTTTCAAACTATCATATGGTTTAACTTGCTTAATTAATAAAGAAGGTTATATCACTGTTAACAGATTAAATCATCATAGAACTCTAACTTTTTTAGTGGTGTAGAGTTCATAAGTTATGAACAATTTAATAAAATTGAATAATTAATAGAATTTAAATTAATTCTATTAAGTAATATGAATTCATTCTATTAAATTAATAGAATTAATTTAATACAATTATGGCTTTCATGCTCTTAGCTTGTATTATCTAAAAACTTTTTATAGTTTTAAATGTATTTAACTTCCTGCTAACCTTTTTTTCTTCGCTGCCACCGTATCGTCTCCATTTCATGATATTTCTAAATATAATTCATTATTGGTATATATGTTTTTCTTTCTGTCTATATATTTCAAACGTAGATTTGTATGAAATGTCGTTATTTATTGTTTCTTGTTTGTATAATAAGTGGTTTAAATAACTAATTTTTGGCTTTTCATTTTATTTTATATTTAATACCATGTGTTCAATTCGAATTTCTCGTCCATCTCATTATCTTTCTCACCCACAAAAAAAAGGATTTACTTTGAAATAGTTGAAGTGTTAATGCCCAAAATAAAGTCAACCTTGAGAGATATGTTAATAACATATGTTATAACAAAATGTAATATGTTAAATTATGTAAATGTAATATACATAAATAAAATGTTCATATGTTAAAAACAAAGAAAGAAAGACTACAAATATTTCAACTTTTCTTCAGATATTATTTGAAATATATTAAGAATTGACAGTTATTTCATGTTAATTAACTTTTTATCTGATAATACTAGGGTAGATCTCAAATCGTTAACTTTAAAAAAATTTAGGCATGTTTGAATTTAGTTAAGTAAATAAATTGTTTACTTTTGTGTTTGATAATAAGTTTGTTTGGTATTGTTTGATGGATATTTCAGAATTTCTTCTATTCATAAGCCAATGGTTGTGTTTCTGTTTCAGGTAGCATGGCTGAGAGTGGACACTCAAACAATTCTAACTATTCACAGTCATGTGATTACAAAGAACCATAGAATAGGAGTGACACACTCAGACCATCGGACATGGTATCTTCACATAAAGGACATTCGAGAAGCAGACAGAGGATGGTACATGTGTCAGATCAATACCGATCCAATGAAGAGTCAGGTTGGCTTTCTCGATGTTGTGGGTGAGTTTTACTTTCTTTATTCCATTATTCTAAGACTCATTTAATATTCGCTCATAATTTTACTTATCTCTTCCTACTTGCATAATTTATTTATAATTTGCAAACAACATTGTAACAATTTTCCTTTTGTTACTTTACTATAAGTAAAGTATAGTGATCGTGAAAAAATTCGATCTCGAGATTTTGACGGAATTACATGTTTTGAGGTCCCAGAAGTCGTTTTATGAAGTTTTTACGATGATGTCTGTGTGTGTGGGTGGGTGGGTGGGTGAGTGTGTTAGCATTGCTTGTTACCACGCTACGGTCCAGAATCTTTGATGGATCAAGTTGATATTTTACACAAAAATGGGCCCCATAAAGACGAAGATCCCTATTGTTTGCGAAGAATTATGCATGATGGGAAAGTCACTTTTTTTGCCAAAAACCGTTTTTTTTAAAACATTTATTTCTCCCAAACTGATAACCCTACAGTTTTGAAATTTTGACATTATCTTTGAGGTTACAAATTGAACAAACGAAAAATATATTCAGAATTTTAAAACAACGGGAAATATTTTTTTTCAATAAAATGTAAAAATTTTGACTTATAATTCAATCTCAAACCTTGTGAGAGCGATACAAGCCATACTGTTTGACGGACAAGAATGAAACTATGCCTATAAATAGAACATTATGTGTAGAATGAGTTGAGATATTTTTTTCAAAATTACATTCGCTAATGGGGCGTTACAGTACGATTTCTGTTTTCAGAAAATGTTTTTTTGACGCTAAACGGCTCATTAGAAAATAATCAAAATTTGACCAAAAATGGAACAAAAAATTAGCAATTCATAAAAAAAAAATCATGAGGTTTCAATTACGGGAAAGAGCAATAACGCTATAAAAACTGTTTGTTTATCTTAGACTAAGAGATCACCTGCTATACTTGTCGAATTTTTTATATTTTTTTTCATTGTTTACATTGACTTAGAAATTTTTTGAGCGATTCCACTGAGATAAAATTGATATTTATAAAGGAACAATTTAAATTGTTTATTGACTTATATGAGATGTAAGAGGAATAATATTGTTACAAGTAAAAAAATCACCGCCAATAAACATAAATAAATTACCTTTGTCTTCCATGGCATGTGGATTTGTCTCATAAAATGCTTTACTATATTGTACTCTTGAGCAAAACTCAATATCAGTTACAATTACATTATAATTGTGAATGTAGTACGTTTCCATGATATTGAAATGTAATGAATGGACTCTTTCCTCAAGAAAGATGACTTATGTTTGTTGAGAAATATCCAGTTTTTTTGACAATTCTAGTCTAATAGTTCATATTTATTATTTTCAAAAATTAGAAGCTCCCAACTATAAAAGATTTAAATTATATTGAATAACGGGCTTTGACTTCGATTTGAGTATGTAAACTGGCTAATTACTAATATATTTTTTCTCAATATACATTCATAGCAAACATACCCTTATTAATTCATAGCAAATAAGGGTATTTTCCTGTTTAAAATTTGAAAATTTTACTTTAATATTCAATGTAGAAGGATGTCAAATAAACGATGTAAGAAGTCCACTGGCTATTTGAACAGAGGCCATGTTCTCTTGTAGGAGAATATTTCGTATCAAGAAATATTCACTTTGTTTTTCAAAAATATTATTACTGCTGTAGTTATACTAATGAAATTATTTGCATCAGCTGTGTGATGTACCAAAATAAGCTTATATATTGATATGTCCTTCAATCACTATCTGTACTCTTTCAGGAATGAAAGACTAATAATCATATTCCATTTAGATGTTTACATTATGCTTAATTGAGACGTTATATATTATATACTCAAGAAATTTGATATTAAGTTACTTATAGTAAAGTTGAGTGAAGGCCACTCCAGATTTTTTTTGATTAGAGATGGTTTCTCTATAACCAATTAGTATTTTCATTTTAATTAAATAATATCAGTTTGTGCTTATTACATGTAACTAATAACAAAACAAAACCCAAATATAAAGTTAATCAGTCATAGATTGAATATGCATACCTTTTGAAGTCTGGCTAACATCTGTCAACAAATTCTTGCCCTTATTTGGTCCTTTTCAAATGGCACCAAATTCCTGGAATGATCAAATAAATTGTACGAATTTGATCTCCTGGGCCAAATAAAATTGGTTGGTTTTTGTGGTTTATTAAAAACCAGTCCATTTACTTTTCATTAAATTCATTGTGAATCTGAATTCCTGGTTTGATATAATTATGTAGAGAGTTTAATTTACATTTATATTGTTCCTAAGGTTCAAATTTTTTAAAAAAATCTTCAATAATAATAATAATTATAAAAAACAAACTTTTGGTTTTATTTTTAATTTTATTCCAGCAAGTTCCACATTGTATTTCATGAATTAACTACAAATTCCTCTATGTATAAAGTTCGTGAGTTTCTTTGTTTGTTTGTTCACCGATTTCCAGTGGAGATAGAGACCTGAAATTAAATATATATTATTTATTACCTGGATAATGTTAATTAATAGAAAATTATCACTATATTCCCAAAAGTGGAACCAGGATAGCCCACTGGCTTGCGTGTTCGCCGGTGACAGTAGCACAAAGATATTACAAATAAATATAACGGCAAAATTTTGAATTTAAAATAATTCAATGGTAATAAATAAAGGCATGGAGCAAAAGTAGCCCAAAGGCTTGCGTGCTCCCTGATGACAGTACAGCAAATGTATTATAAATAAATGTAACAAATATATAATAAACTACTACATTAGAGGTTAAAAATGAATAATTTTAGAAACAAACTTTAACACAACTGTCAGATAAAATGCGAATGTTCTAAGGTAATATTATAAAGGCACATTCCTTTCATTAATGTTACTTTATGTTAGGTAAATAACTTGAATATTTCAATTTCAAGTTTTGTTTGTTTTAAATGTAGTTCATTCTGTGTATTACTTGAATTGATGTTTTATTTATTTATATGATAAAATAAATGATTTTATTTTTTACTTTTAAATGATTGTTATATTGCTAAATATAGCATATATACTATATATAACTATATTATATATATATATATATATATATATATATATATATAAATGATCAAACCACAATATGAAAATTTCACGAAAACCACGATCATTTCATTTTTCGATGAATACCATGTGTGATATAAATATAAAATATAATAATATATAGCTATATATAAATAGTAGTTATATATACTTACTGTGTATATATCTTGAATCAG
Source organism: Hermatobates lingyangjiaoensis (assembly GCA_026182355.1). Taxonomy (NCBI): domain Eukaryota; kingdom Metazoa; phylum Arthropoda; class Insecta; order Hemiptera; family Hermatobatidae; genus Hermatobates; species Hermatobates lingyangjiaoensis. Next base: position 405,273 of record JAPFBL010000181.1, on the reverse strand, counting down.
GTTAAGAATACTATATCAAAAGCTTGGACCAAATGAGAATCTGTTTCCGTGCCTTAATAACAAGAAAAAACAATTAAAATTATCCCTGTCATGTTCAGTGAATTAATTTTAATACCTATTGTTATAATTTCTGAGTGACACAAAGAGTCACGGATAGTCTAGTTGTAAAATAATTCTTAATTTTATATGATGATAACGAAATATTTTTTGCGATACACGTTTGGACGAGTTGATTTAATGTACTTGAATAATAATAATAATATAAACCTTTCTCGGGTAATACATACAGGAAATGTCTTTCGATGTTAAGTTAAAGACAACAAGTGAGAAGATGGGAGTGGAAGGATAACCAGGCAGTAACCTCCACTTAACTAGGAGCATTTGTAATAACAAACAAGACTGTGATGATGACCACTTTTCTATTTAATAGTAAAAAAAACTACTCATTTTATACACTTCCATAAGGTTTGTACAGAATACCTCGATCGAAAATTCTAATTGGAAGAGTTAGACATGGTCATCACAGTCTTAATCAAATACAGATGATGGCAGAAGACACGTGCTCTGGCTACCAAGAAAATTCGATTTTTTTTCCACAACAGTTGCAAGTTTAAACCACTTTGTTACTAAAACGGTACTTTCAAATTTTATACTCAATCATACGCTATATAGTAATGATGAATATTACTAAATTATTCCATAACTACTTAAATTCAGTTAAACTCTCAGAGAGGAGGTAGATGGACCTTCAAAACGTTAAGACAATACGAAAGAATACGATACATACGAAAAGATAAATACGAAATCAATTAATTAATGAACTGATCCAAGTAATCAAATAACTAATTTATTATCCAATTATCTAATGAAATATTCATTTGCTCCTCTATGCTTGTTCTTAACAGAGGTTTATCTCTTTCTTTGTCAGTTTAAAGTAATATTGAACCCTACAATGTTTCATTAGCCGAGCGTTCAAACATAATCATTTATAGATAACAGCAACCAAAACTAATTTAAAGAATCTTAAAACTGATACAGGATTTGTAATTCAGGTACTTCCAGTTAGTAACTTTTACTTTTATTTGCTTTCTATTCGAAATATAGAAGTATGAAAGTTATATATTTGGTCTAAATTTGTCAAATCATGTTTTCAACAGAAATAAACATTTCGAAATCTCCTGGACCAAATAAAATTGTTTGGTTTTTTGTAGTTTATTAAAAACCAGTCCATTTGATTTTGATTAAGTTCATTGTGAATCCGAATTCCTGGTTTAATTTAATTATGTATAGAGCTTTATTTGCATTTATATTGTTCCTAAGGTTCAAATTTTTGAAAAAAACTGTTCAATAATAATTATAAACAAACTTTTGTTTTTATTTTTAAATTTTATTGCTGCTTACATTCTATTACATGCATTAACTATACATTTTGTACAATAATTCTTAATTTTACATTATAATAATACAATTTTTTTTTTGGAATACACATCTTGTCGAGTTAATTCAATGTACTAGAATAATAATATAATATAATAATAATATAACCTTTCTCTGATAATATATACATGAAATGTCTTTCGATGAAATATTTTTAAAGTTCAAAACTGTACAAAAATTTGGCAAATTCTTGATTAAATTGTTTTGTGATTAATGAGGAAGGCTTAATAGACCACTTCTCTCCCTAAAAGAATACTGTCCGAATGAGAGCCAGTCTTTGTGTTTCTCTCTGACAACACTCATATACCAAGTGGTCCTGAAGATTGTGGTGTCTCTGCGTTTTATGTACATGATGGACTAGGAGCTATTTTTAACATGTTCAGCTATTCTTCAAATGCCTTATGTCCAGCCATATATAAGGGTATTTTATACTTTATTTCAAAATGCTTCATTGATAGTCCTTTTTGTATACTAGGAAAATATTCCTTTGTTAGAAGGCCTTTAGTATATTCTACCCAATTTTTTTCCCCATTGTGTCACTGTTTGCCTGACTATTCTTTGCTTTATTAAGATGTGAGGCATTTCTCATATATAAAATCCAAGCTGTTGTTTTAAGCACCCTTTTTAGCTCTAGCATCCGCTATCTCATTCCCTTAACCTTTCGAAATATAATTATTTTCCCCAATTTTTTAAACTACATAACATTGAAATAATTCTTTTCAGATTATTCAATGTTTTTGTTGTTGAAAACAAACTTTTAAGGAACTTTTGTTTCTGATGATGCTGATATTAAAAAAAGCAATGAAATATAGATAAAAATATAAAAAGCAATCCAAATTGATTAAACTGAGAAAGATAATAATATTTGATGGGTAAATAACACCTCAGGGACCAGATCGTATATCCTTTTCCAATTGATCCTATAATGATAACATATAATGCATAACTTAAAATGTAAAGCTTTATTCAAATGTATCTAAAGTTTTATTTTAAGCAGAGAGTTGGCTGCTCTGAATAATTACTATTTCAACTCATATTAGTGGAATTTATACTTTGTAAATTGATAATTTTATTAATGATAGTTATTATTCCAATTAATAGCTTCTAATTTACTTATCAATCAAAGTTGTATTATTAAATACAACTTTAGAAATATTATATAGATGTTCTGATCATGTGTACGTGATCTCTACAAATTAGATAGTTTTGTTGATTAGATAGAGATTTTGTAGATCTCTACAAAAATTTATACAAATTAGAGGCAATAAACTATATAGAAAGCAGTCAACAAAATATTCTGATAATGTAAAAAAAAAAAATGATTTCAAGGAAATTTGAATCGACATAACAGATTACAAATTTCATTCCAACAACTTTGAATTGTTATCTGGGACGTCACATATGCCATCAGAAGTTAATAAAGCGGAAAAGTGCAATATTTCCTGTGCCATTCGTTTTACACTCTTGCATTAACCTGTTTCCTAATGCATGCATTATTTACGAACAATTTTATATTACTTTTATGTCACTTTAACATCTGATAATGTTATATTCAATCCGACTTTTTTTTTGTCAGTTCAATAGTAATATCAATACAATAACTCAGTTATAACTAATGATGGCTCTTCCTACAAATATGTGTAGTCATAGATTCGTACTATTATTTATTTGTTGCATATATTATAATTGTTTTTATTTCATAGTTTACTTCAAAATAAAATGAGTCACTTGTAACTTAACGTGGACATTTGAAAATACAGTATTGCTCTTGAACACTTCAGCTTTCGAGAAAAATTTGCCTTTACTTTCGATCGAATTTCAACTTTCAAATATTCCAAATCAATCCATTATAAATTTATAAATTAATATTATATACATCTACATGTTTATTTCTTATGGGAAAAATTAATTCAAACTCAACCAAATCATGCCTCGACCACCAATCTGAACGGATTAAGTTCGAAAGCTGAGGCACCACTGTACAGAAATGACAAGCAGGTAGTAAACGCTTATATTGTAACAAAAAATTTGTATTTTTGTTTACGTGTGCAAAATTAGGGATGAGAGGGAGTAACGTACCTCTATATAACGAAGTAAAACGTGAAGTGGCTTCTCATTTTATTTAAAATTTTTTTACAATAAGAGCTTCATTTTGAAATGGTGGACATTACCCTGTTTTTTGCTATGAATAACTAAAAATAAAGAACAAGTAATGTAAATAATAATAAAACAAATAATATATATTTACTAGTTGTGTATAGTCCAAATGAATTCAAATGATAAAAAAAAAGTCAATAAATTCAAATAGACGGTTTCAACTGTTAGGAAATGAATGATAGATACAGTATAAAAAACAACGGAAATGAAACGTTTTTGAGAAAACATGATTTAACTTGTTTAAAAGAAATGTTTGGTTTATTTTTAAATAGTAATAAAAGCGCTATAATTAAAAGATTATATAAATCTTGAACAGGTGAAAGAACCTAATTGGTGCATGTAGGATACTTGGTTTAAGTGAAGTAAAGTTAAGCATTAAACACTTACATGGTTGCAAGGTAGGAAGTTAACACGGAGGGTAGTTTGAAATGGCTTAAAGGAAGCCTGAAGGAGCTGCATTAGGGATTCCTTTATTCATGATTCAAGGAGATATCCCTTCTGGTAACCTATGAATACCAGCCTCGTCCATTTGATCCGATCTCAACCTCTTACACTCCCATCTATATTTCATATGCTGCTGCGGATTAAGAACATCTTTACTTCTTATCATTCCTGTATCTTGTATTTACATATTTCAAAAACTCACAAAAAAAAATCTGATGAACGTTTTACCTATATGTAATCACTATATGTAACTGTCTTATCCAATTTAATGACAATACAGTTCATTCTGCTTATTTTGATATAGGTTAGGTAAGGTTAGGTTGCAGTTGGCAGTCCCACAAGGGAGCACACTTAGGCCGAGCATTGGCCCTTTGTGATATCACACAATGAAGATTGATTCTACAGTGGGAATCCTAAATTTTGCCTAACTCAAATGTATTTAGAGTAGGGATCTTTAACGAGTACCTGACATCGTACAGGCTCGGGACGGACAGTTTAACGTCCTTCTCCGAGGGACGACGTGCTTAGATTTATTCACCTCCCGCGTGAATAAATCGAGGGCCAGGTGGGGATCGAACCCCGGTCCTATCAGTTCAGAGGCGAGCACGTTATTTTGATATAAGTGAAATGGATAAATTACAAAGAAGTGGTGTCATCTTCTTTCATCATACATTTCTTAAAAGGTGTACATTTTGTTGGTAATACGTAGCGAAAATTACATTTCATATTTTTAAAACTGTACATACTTTCAACGCTTTCTAAAATCTGAAAATCTGTTCTAACAACCACAATGAAAACATGTCGAAAGAATAACATATTATGAGTTAACTGTAAACATTTTGTTTGTAATTTTTCATTTCTTTTATAAAGCGATAAAATCTAAATTCAAAAATTAATGAACTATTTAATAAATAAATAAAAGTATAAATCAAATTAATTTTTCACCATTTTACGTAGATGTGCTACTAATATGCGTTATTACTCACAACAAGTAATATATAGTAAGAGAAAAAATTGATTTGGAGATTTTGACGGATTTACCGGTTTTATTGTCTTGAGCTTTAATTCTTGACATGTTTTTCATGATTTCTGTATATGAGGAAGAATTATACTGAGTAGTTTGTCACCCATATAGTGTAGATCACATGTGTCAAACTCAGGTCCGTAGACCAAATTTGGCCCGCGAGATCATATCAAATGTGCATTAGAGCTGGCCCATGGTATATACTGTGCCTCTAATACTACAAATCCCATAATGCTTTGCTAGTATGTTGGCACGTAGTCAAAACCAGTGTTGCCAATTTAGCTCTTTGGAGCTATATCTAACTCCTTTTTCACTAGCTTAGCTCCAACATTTCCCATTTCAGCTCCATCTAGCTTCTGATCTAGCTCCTTGTTTAATAATTTAGCTCTTTTCTAAAGTTCTTCTTTTTTTTTGCTACCAAAATCTACTTTGAATTATTTTCCGGTTGACCCGAAGAGGTAACACAGTTGGCTGGCCGATCATGATCGAATTGCACGAGCATACTAAAAACTTGGGATAAGGTTTTTTTTTCCTTAAGGAAGCCAGTATTGTTGTTGCATAATAATAATATTGTTGTTTTTATAATTATAGTAGTTTTATATTTAATATAATTGACTATTTCAATTCAGTTATTAGTAAAAGTAAAATTAGTAAATTAGTAATTAGTAAAATTAATTTGATTTTAGAATATAATATTTTCTTAATATATTTTACTTGTTTTAACGTGGACATTTGAAAATACAGTGTTGCTCTTGAACACTTCAACTTTCGAACAAAATTGTCGAGAAAAATTTGCCTTCACTTTCGATCGAATTGCAACTTTCAAATAGTCCAAATCAATCCATATAAATTTATAAATTAATATTATATACATCTACATGTTTATTTCTTATGGGAAAAACCCATAATTGACGTAGTTAAATGATGTTGGTTGAGTGACGTCATAATATAAATCATACGTACTATGACGTCATAAAATGTAAATCATTGCCTTCATTGGTCAGTAGAGAATACGCGTCAGTAGTGTTCTAATATGTCCAGCATAATATCAAATATTATTCTCTGAAAAGAACAATATTCCTGGATATCTCATCAAATAGTAAGTACAACTGTTTCTACAAATATAAATACGGATATGATTAATAAATAAATAGTTTAATAATAATATTTAAACAAATAATTAGATGACAATTTCTTAGTGATTATCTAACCAATATGGCCACTTCAAATTTAAGTTAGCGTCCTTTCATTGAAATAAATTTATCGTACCATTAATAATACTTACCTATATTTCAGTGTAATATGACAAAAGTAATTTAAAATACGTAGAAATGTGCTCCTTATTTATCAAAATGTCAAAGAAATATCCTATAGGAATAAATTATTGAAATAATTAGAATTTCATTTTACTTTATAGAAGTTTAATGGAATGTATTACTTTCAAATAGTATGTATACTCTTGGAATTTGAATTCAATTGTAGTTATCATTGTTTTTAAAATTATAGTTGTTTCATATTTGATATAATTGACTCTTTCATTTCGGTTATAGCATTAATTTCTTTTTACAATGTAATAATGTTTCATTTAACATTAAATAATTTACGAACGACTGACGTATTGTTTTAATTAATGAATGAAATACATTCTTTATAATATGATACTGTAAAATTACGTTAATTTAAAATGATTTAAGAAAGCTATGAGGACATAATACAGGACTATAATATGGCTATAATTACCTTGTCCAGTTTCTAACTTCCAATATTAATTTAATATATATTTCCTTTACCTCATTATAATTGTTTATTAATTGAATTCTAATTGAAATCATTATGTTTGGTAATGGTAAACTTACTGTTGGTTCATTCTGTATTATGAAGTAGTTGTTAAATTCATTGAAAATGTTTCATATTTTGAAACTGTAGTTTCTAAATATGGTCATATTTATAATTCTGACATTACGAAATGTTAATAATTAAAAATGATATCTATACAATTATATACAAACTATTTTTTTTAACTATACTCAGTGCAATTGGTTTTAAAATTATTGACATAAAATGTAATCCTGCATCATGTTTATTTAAGATATAAATAGGAAATAATTTGCCAAATTTTGCTAATTCCTAGATTTTTAACACTTTATTTTGATTATTTGAGCATTTCTTTTAATAAAATTAATTAATTTCTTAAGAGTAATTCAGTAAAAAGAAACAGTATTTATGTTAATCATTTTCTTTTAAATTGATTGAGTAAAAATGTAAAATAGTGTTTTATCCAATAACCGTACGAAATTTATTTTCTGCGTATACTAACAGATAATAAGATATCTTGAATTTTTAAGACACTCATTGTTATTATTAAAATAAAATCATTTATTTTATTTTAATGATTACTGAATGAACTTCAAGATGTTAAAAACATTTTTGTTGACTTACTTCAAATTTTAGTATATATTGTGATATATATTTTACATGAAAGAACTATATACAACGATTATGATATATGGTTGAGTTTTTTGTTTTAGGATATTCGTTGGTGATATATATATATACGAATATTTTCTAATCTCGACCACATATATTTAACACTATTTTTCTTTCTTATCGAGGTTTGGTCTAGCTTCAATAATGCAACACCTTTAAGCCGACGTTTCGTCTATTTGTAGACATCTTCAGGGCTACATCAATACAGAGTTTAGTTACTATAACATTAAACATAATTACATTACATTATTTAATTATGCTCATAATAGAAAAATACCAAGTTAATTATGTATATTAATTAAATAATGTAATGTAATTATGTGTAATGTTATAGTAACTAAACTTTGTATTGATGTAGCCTTGAAGATGTCTATAAGTATAGACGAAACGTCGGCTTAAAGGTGTTGCATTATTGAAGCTAGACCAAACCTCGATAAGAAAGAAAAATAGTGATATACATATATCACATTTATTAAATGACATTATTTTTTCTTCTTTTATGTTGGCTTTGAAGAAAGTTTACTTTAAAAAAGAACTTGAAAGGATATGGGGAGAGACATACTTTATTTATTTAAATAAGGAATGAATATCAGATTCTGTGTTTAAGCAAAACTAAAGTTTGTTTCCATATGAAGAGGTTAAACATTACATATCTATCTTACTTATATGTTTGTTATTTTTTGCAAATGACTGTAACAGATCATATCAAGCAAATATTTATTTTTCTGAACATTATTAATAAACTTTTAAGTTAGCTGTTTTATACATCAAAATAAATTTGTATAATCAATTTCTGAATGTATGGGAATTATTATCACGATGTATATTTACGATATGCCATCGTATAATAATACTATACTATACTATAATTGTATTATATATATAATAACTGTATAGTATAGTATTATATATAGTATAACTATTATATATATATATATATATATATATATACACTTTAACACATAGAAAAGAACATAGAAAGTCACTACAGAACTCACTTCGATATTTCGACATCCGTCGTCATCGGGAAGAAGTGCGAAGTACTCGCGTTGAGAAGCAAACTACTACTCAGTAGTAGTTTGCTTCTCAACGCGAGTACTTCGCACTTCTTCCCGATGACGACGGATGTCGAAATATCGAAGTGAGTTCTGTAGTGTCTTTCTGTGTTCTTTTCTATGTGTTAAAGTGTTTATTGTCCACACGGACCTTTCATTTTATATATATATATATATATATATATATATATATATATATATATATATAGTATATTATATAATAAACACTTTTTCTTCTTCTTGGAGTTTGGTCAGGGTTAATATACGGAATCACCTTTTCGCCAACGTTTCGTCTTTATTTTAAGACATCCTCAGGGCTATAAACTAACGAAAAACAATGGACATTTGTCATATCTACTTATTTTTCTTAATAAATAAGTAATAAATTTTTATTTTTCTTAATAAATTTTCTTAATATATTTCTTAATAATAAACAACGATGTCTTAAAATAAAGACGAAACGTTGGAGAAAAGATATTCCGTATATTAATCCTGACCAAACTCCAAGAAGAAGAAAAAGTGTTTATTAGTAAATTGTGGTCAAGAAAACAATACCTTAGTATAATATATATATAGTATAATATATATATATGATTCTATTCTACATATATACTATAAATTCACACCAGAGACACATGTACACGCATACCTAGATGTCACAATAAACACGTGAAACTAAAATCAACGTCCAAACCACAGTAATAAATGAGAAAAGACTAAGGTCCCTCAACAATAACAAGCGGTCTTCGTTAGAGTCAAATCTAAACTAAACTAACTAGTTCTTAGTCTTTTTTCTGATTTCTTGCTGTGGTTTGGACGTTAATACACATATAAACATACACATTTCGTACTCATAATATAGACACATAGGATATCAATATCAATAAAATTCATTACCTTGATTCAAAATGTTTGAAAACAACGAATTATGGCCTGCTTGTTTCTGTTTTTCATTTTAAGTAACTAGTGAATATTGTGGAAATATTTAGCTGTTTCATTACTTGTTTTCTTGTTATCATATCCTTTTGTTTCTACAGCTCTTAGTTATACCAGACATGCATTTACAAAAACTCAAACTGTTGCTTTGTTTTTTTTTAACTTTTGTATGTAAAGGAAATAAGAAAAAAAGGGCTGGATGTAAAAAAAATACATGAGACGCTATTATATAGATTGCTTAGCCCTTGCCCGTATCTACAATTATATGAGGCCTACGACCAAATAATGTTCTTTCTAACACTCCGTATTTTATGGTTTTTCACTGATTACTTTTTTTCTATAAAAAAAAATATACTAAATAGGAAGTAAAGCTTTCTCTATAAAGCCTGTTATTGTCTTTTATGAGGTCTTAATCACCGATCTTCTAAAGGAAAAGTTTCAACCCCTATTCCAGTGTTTTTGCAGAAGAGATTATGAATACCTAACTCCTGCTATCAGTAAAATGTTCCTATTTATTCCTGCGCTTATCTTTTGATTAATCTTTTTATTATTTTTTTTCACTTTTTTTTTATTTGAATACAAAATGAAAGAATCCAGTATTTATCATCATTAATCCTTTCTTAAATTTTAAAATGCATCTCTTGCAAATGAGGTAACATATAAACTAACAAAATTGTGAGTAATCTTCGTTTTCAATCAGTTCTTTGACAATTGTTGAAAGAAATCTCATTTTAAAGGTTTATAGAAATGCAGCATTAACGAGAATGACAGATTGAGTTATGCTCAATACGATTTGATAAAAAGTTGAAGTTTCAGATGGAATAGCACAGTGATCCATTAAAATTTGTTATATTTAAATGACAAAAGATTTGGATATTTTATATATCTTCTTATTTACTATAATTCAAAATTACTTCCAAGTTTTTTTATATTTTTGATATATTACTCAATGCAATCCAATTACCACAATTAAACAAATACTGTTTCAAGAATTTAAAATGTGGAAACCACAATAGTAGAGTAAAATACATAAATACATATCTCAATAGATTCATATACTAACCCGGTATGTTTAAGTATAAATCAAAACTTCTGTCAATGTAACGAAACATACAAATTATAAAAAATACTTAGCATTTATGTGTGAATAAATAATTTAAAATTTAAATAATTTGTGAAGGTTTACTCATTTTAAAATCTTCTTCCGATGCAGTAGTATAACATTTTAAGCGGAGAAACTTTAAGAATAACATTAGAAATATAAAGTAAGTAGTTAAAATTTTCGTTCCTAAACATTCTTACTTTATGCCTCTGTTATAATATTTAAATGCATTCGATATTTCATACTTCTGTATTTGAAGAAAAATTTAAATTCAGTAATAAAAAAAATAAAGTAATAAATGATTGAATATATCCATAAAATAAGGTAAGCGAAAATAAAGGGTGAAAACAAGAAATAAAATACGTCATATAAAGCAAATAGTAGAAACCTGAATATTACCAAGTAGAAAAGCATGCTTTTTCTTTATTATAGATAAAGTACCGTGGTCATAAAAAAAGTGAGCCTGTTTTTACTGTTTTTGATGATTAACATGTTCTGGGGTCCTTTTTAGATCTCATTTCTATGATATCTGTGTAAGTGTGGGAGGTGGATGTGCATCTAAAAGTTTGTGGGCACGCTATAGTGCCAAACTCTTTGATGGATTACATTCATAGCTTTACCAAAAATGGGATCCATAATGTAAATGTTCCCTATGTTTTTAAGCAATATTGTGTTATGAGAAACTTACTGTTTTGACCACAATATCATATTGCATAAAAATTTTTTCACAGAAGCTACTATTTCTAGAGAATTTTAAATGTATTAGAACTGACTAATTTAATGACAGTAAAAACGTCAAATTTTTGTAAGAACGTAAAACTTATTACATATTGCTATAAAATGGAAAAATTATTATTGATTCTAAAAGCTTGTGGAAATGATACTGTTCACACCGTTGAGCTAATAATGATGAAATTATATTAAAATTAATTAACCTATAATAATCATTAATAATCAATACTATTTCTTTGAAATTACCTGGATAAAAAATGGGTGCTAGTGTAAATTTTTTACCCTAAATGGCTAAATAGCATTAGAAAAATTAAATTCTGTGGTTGAAATGTAAAATTAGTTCATTGTACTATCATGTGACAAAATTTAGTTACAGTAAAAGACACTATAGCTCTGAACACCCAAATTCCACTTCTAATAGCCCATAACCCTAAAAAATGACATATTTTTTACAGGTTATTCCTGTAGTAAATGAGAAGTTTTTTTTGGAAAATAAGTATCATTGTAAGAGACTATGTACATATCTGAAGGAAAAGTTAACACAGATGGATTCAAAAAGTTTGTTAACCGAATAGAAAACGCATTCAGCTTTAATGGTATTGAACTCTTCGTATTTGATTTTGAAAAAGATATCACTCATAAGAATCCAGTGAATAAGGAGTAATTAATATCGCTTTTACTCCAAGATCTCAGAATGTATTACAACATTGTATGATAAGAATGATACAGGATATACTAACTCTGAAAATGTGACTACTTGAGGTTGCACTCAGAGTGTTATCACCCAAAAATAATGGGTGTGGGAAGTATAAATAATCAAGATTTCAATACGAAAGGAAATGCAAATGACTTTAATACAAGAAGATGAATGCTGTCTTTCAACATATGCTCTCCAAATTGCCAAAGGATGTGTAAAGGAGAAAAGTCTCGATATAAAACTAGCTAAAACTGTCCTTATTCTTTTCTCAGGAAGAAAAAAAGTAGGCCTCAAAGACCTCTTTATTGTAAATAGGCTAAATTTGAAACTCTCTGATGTACTGAGATACCTGGTAATTTCTCTCAATGAAAGACTAAATTGAAAAAGTCATGTAACAAATTGCTCAGTTTAATAATAATGATATATCAGATATTTCTAGGTCAATGATTTGAAGTGTGTTGAAACCAATAAATAGGATCACAGTAAGAGCAATAAAATTATTAAATATATTATATATAAAATTTATAATCTTTCACCAGTGTCCGTTATTACGTCTACATAATATGCTATTATTACAGACTGATAATAATCTTGTGTTCCAGATTATTTTTGTTACCCTGTATCCGACAACGTTTAAGTCATTTTTCTTGCAGCTCAGTCTTATTGAATTATATATCTTACGCCTTCTTTTAACTTTGCACCATATTTATGCTTTGACCTCTATCCATCTATTAATTGAATGACTTCATCATGATTCTACTTCATAAAAATATCTCCATTTCCTGTGTACTTTTTAAAATCTTTATAAATAAAATAATGATTTTGTCTGTACATTGCTTAGAACTGACTCATTTCAAGTTTTCTTTACGTTTCATACATTGGAGAAACCGAATCCACCCTTAGAAAAATTTCTGTCGGTTTGTCGGTTTGTCGGTTTGTCCGCAAAACTTTGTCACAGGTAAACTCAGCTACCATAAGACATATAAAGCTGAAACTTTTACAGTAGATTTGTGTAGGTCTAACTTAAAATATAGGCTATGAATTGATTGGAAATTCAACGTAGAAGTGAAGTTATGGACGTTTAACGCAAAAATGTTTGTCACAAGTAAACTCAGCCACCATAAGACATAGCGAGCTGAAACATTGACACTGGATTTGTGTGTGCCTAACTTAAAATATGGGCTCTAAATAGATTATTAATTCAGTACAGAAGCGAAGTTATGGGGCTTTTAGCTGTATTTTCCTAACTTCACAGACAAGTTTGTTTTGAAAATACACAGGTGTGGCAAGTAGGTATTGTTAGTTGATTTTAATTTCAATTGAGCATATGAATATATTGCATATTTGACATCATTGAAATGGTGTTTCATAGAGTTAAGGATGTACTATCTATTGAGAATAAATGTTTTGTAAACGAGCAATTCTCAACTCTTAATATGAACAGGGAGGAAAAATCAACAAACAAGTTCTTACGCTATATGAAGCCGAGGAAAGAACTTACAAGTCGGTAAAGAGATTGGATTAGTGACGAAGAAGCAGTTCATTATCTAATTGAATTTCTTGACTCTGAATTTATTTCTCCTGGACTGCCTGCTCATGAGTAAAAACTTAAAGTAGAGCACCAATCATGCTGCAATTTAGTAGCAGTAACAAATTTCATGTTACGAAACATGAGTGCCCCAAAAACTGTGCAACGGGACACGACTCTGAGTTCGTGCTCTACACAGATAATGCCATAGAGGCGGGACATAATGACTGGATGTGGTATTGGGGAGTCTTCCGAACCACTGTCGGTTTCCATTCAAATGATTGCAAGGTCCCCTCAGAGTCTATTTCGCAATGACGTTAACTAAGTCGCAAAGGGAGACTTTATCTAACGCAGGAATTCAAGTTAGCGAAACCAAGTTTTTCTCACATGGTCAACTGTAGTTTACTTGCTCAATAGTCAGAGGTTTCAACTGATTGTTCTTCCATGAACCTGAAGGACAGACAGCTAATGTAGTGTATACAGAGGCATTTGTTTAACACTGTACTAATAATGGTGTTTTCTACTATTCTATAATTTCTAATTATAGTATTAGTATAATACTATAATTGATATGTTGGAATACCAAGTATAATAGAATTTTTGATTCCGTCAAAGACGGGTACATTTGCTAGTTACTTATAAAACTCTGATGGTCTTGTTTAAATGTTTGCACAGGTGAATATTGGAATACCTGTTAATTCTAGTTTATGACGAATTATTCGAATAAATATTTAAGAAAACAATGAGTAATATAATGGCATTAAAAATTATCAAGAATTAAAAATTAATACCTCCACATGTATAATCTATTTATGTTATAGAATAAACCCAATGATTTTTTTCTACGAAAGATCTCAGTTCCATTTTTGGAAAACTTATTGTTGTTTAAACGATGTTGTTTTTTAGTTCACATTCTACTGTTAATTTTTGTTTAGTATATATATATTTAATAAATAAATATATAAATATATATATTATAATTTCACTCAAAATTCGAAAAAAACTGTCCAAACTGGACGCAAATCAGCTCAAAAACGAAGGAAAGCAACACACAGAGAAAGAGACAAACTTACAAACTACAATTTTTGGATGCTCCGTCTTCAGGAGAAAAGAGAATGGGAGACCAAGCACGTTGTAGACGCAACCACGTGGTTGGTTACTTGCCGTTGCGTCTACAACGTGCTTGGTCTCCCATTCTCTTTTCTCCTGAAGACGGATTACCCAAAAATTTGAGTCTGTAAGTGTGTTTCCCTACTTTATGTGTTACTCTTTGTTAATCTCGAACTCGTATTGTGTCCAGTTTGGATCGTATTTCGTTTTATCAGTGTATATATATATATATATATATATATATATATATAAACATTTATTTATTAGGAATAAGTTAGTTTTCCAGCTTCAAATCAATCTTTCAAAGTCAAAGTTTTGATTTAAAATTAATATGTAGAACTTTCGTATTAATCAGATGTATGAAATTCCTAAAGTATATATAATAAACTATTACATTAGAAGTTTAAAATGAATAATTTTAAAAAATTAAACCTGAACACAAATGTCAGCTTGAATACGATTTTTCTAAGGTAATATTATAAAGATACATTCATTTCATTAATGTTCAAAATTATTATGTTGATTACAATAAATGGAATATTTCAATTTGCAGGTTTTGTTTGTTTTAAATATGCTGGAGTTTTGTATATAATTTTAATTGATGTTTTACTTATTTATGTAATAAAATAAATGATTTTTCTCATTTTTAAATGTTTTTTTTTTTTTTGCTAAGTATACTTGTGTATATATCTTGAATCATGTTAAGAATTCTATATCAAAAGCTTGGGGTCCTATAAGAATCTTTGTTTTTATGACTTATTAACAAGAAATAGCTATGACAGTTATTTCTATCAACCACATTCAGTGGTCAATGTATTTTTTTAATTGTCGCTATACTTTGTTAACACTGAGTGACACAATAGTCGTCTAGTATTCACTTAAAATATCATCAGCTTTATAACTAAATTGATTTGTTTTAGTTCCACCCGATATACTCGATTCACACACCAGCACTGACATGGTTGTAAGAGAGGGTAACAACGTGACGATGAAGTGTGCTGCAAGCGGCTCTCCTAAACCATCTATAACATGGCGTCGAGAAGGCGGCGAAACCATTCCCCTGCCATCTGGAAAAGAAGGTAACTTATTTTATTAAAACTATTTTTTTTCTTAAATGCATATAATAAAATTTATTATTATTTCTTATGTAATAAAGCATAAATCCACTTTGTTTATGTGTGTATACGAATTTTGGTATAGCAAGAACATTATTAATAACCGTTTTGAGTTCCTGGATCTCTCAGGCGGTAACATTGTTCACTTCGACCACCGAAACAGCCGTTCACTTCACCTAACACACAGATTCCTGCGTTTCCTAGATTTCTTTATAACTGGCCGAAAGTCGTAGATCTTAATGTTATTAATAAATATAAAATAGCAATAATGATATTAAAAGGAACAGCAATTATACAATAGTATAGACGTATAAATCACCAATGTCTGAAAAGAGGTGTTTATCGTCGGAGAAGATAATATCTTTACCACTCCTTGTAGGCATAATTTTTCTAGAGATTTGGTTTCATACTTTTTAATTTTCTTCTGTTGTTTATATATTTCTTATAATTTTTTGCGACTTTCTTTAAAGTTTTCTAGGCTTTCAGAAAATGAAGTTCATTATATTCCCAAACGTCTGATGGTTTAAATAGTATCTAATTTTTTTAGATCGGTTCGAAATAAATAATTTTATCAAATAATATAAATACATACATTGATCAAACCACAATAAGAAATGGGAAAACAAGACTAAGATCTTTCAACCGTAACAAGCGGTCTTCGTCTGACTCTGTCTTGTTTTCCCATATCTTATTGTGGTTTGATCATTGATTGTTATTTCACGTGTTTATGTGAAATCTTTTTATAAATACATACATATATTTATTACATGTAATATGAATAGAAACTTTATTTCCAGTTTTGTTATATATTACCATATATTAAAATATGTATAGTTTTGAGTGTTTGAAAGGAGTCTTGATTGGTGATATTTACGTTGACACACCTCTGAGAATATTCTATAAATCTGCAAAGGTCTTACGCACATATATATGTTTACAGTGGGCATAAATCTGGATAGAAAACGTTATATTGATAGGAAAGTAAATTGTTTCCCCCATATGAGATATGATAATTTTATGTATTTGTTGTGAGAAAGGTTTCGGAGGCCCATTTTGAGAAGGAAGCTTTACTCGGAGATAAAGCAGCATTTTACGGCCTCTGTCACACGCGAGTATTTTTATCACCTCCAACTCAATACCTTTCTTCATTCCAACAATTCTACTGTGATAACAAAAAATATTAAATCAAAGAATCAGACCAGTGTTCATTTTTTTTTTTATTATTTCATTTATCCTATTGTATTTCATGTTCAATTCCTTTTAAGACATCACTTTTGACATTGTTGAGCTCTCCAAATTGGTTTTCTTGGTTTATTAAAAATAAAATAATATTTTCACTACCTTATGGAACAATTTCCAATTTTATTGAAATAAACCAGTTTATATCTTCACCTCAAAGGAGGGGTACTACCAAGTTGTTAACAATCGGTTCTCTTAGTTCCTGACATTTAAATTCCATATATACGAAAAAACATAAACATAAAAAAATGTTTTGTTATCAATATATTAACAATTTTTAAAACCTTCCTCACAACTTTTCTGTACTTTAAATAATTTGAAATAAAATCTGTTCTGAATTGATTAATTAATCGGATCTAGTCGAACGGAAAACTCTCGCATAATTTTTAATATTAAACAGTACAAAGGAAACAAGCTTATTTTAAAATTAATTAACTCATCAAGATTAAATGGATTCTCAATCCCAATATAAAAAAAATATTCAAATAATAAGCCATTAATACTAAGAATGTTTGCACGATTCATACGTATATAAATATCCTGGGAAATCTGCGAAGACTTTGAGGAGGATGTGACCAAGGGTCTTATTACTGTCAACTACTTTCAGTGATTTTTTTGCCATGCTTATTTATTAAAATTTATTGAATGTAGTATTATGACTTATTTATCACGCTAGAAAGTGTAATCAATGGATTAATTCTTCCTCCTTTCTGTTGCAATCAATAATTTACCTCTGCGTTGTATCTTTTTACATTGTTGCAAAGGGGCCAGGTTAGCTCAGTGGTTAATGTACTCGCTTCTGAACTGGTAGATCCGAGATTTGATACCAACAGGCCCTTCATTTATTTTCTTTGGAGGTGAATAAATCTGAGCACGTCGTCCCTCAGAGAGGACGTTAAGCCGTCGGTCCCGAGCCTGTACGATATCAGGTACTCGTTAAAGATCCCTACTCTAAATATAATACACTTGAGTTGGGCAAAATTTATGATTCTACACCCATTGTAGAATCAACAGGTAATATGGCTCACCGATTACTAAAATGGGTTCCAAATAATAAATGAGCCACAATTTCCTCCTCTTAGAACAACACTAAAAGGTGAAAGCCGCATAATTGAAGGTGTTGGAAAACAAAGCAAACATATTGTTGTTATTTGAGTAAAAAAAAATATTAATCATTGAAACTTTGACTATCTTTAAATAGTTATGAATTTGATTCTTTTAATTTACAATCATTTCTAACAATAATATATACTTTGAGTACAGCTCTTCTCCTGGCATTGGTCAAAGGAATTACCTTGTTATCAAATTTCATAAAATTTGAGAAAAAGAGAAAACCAGTTTTACAGTTCTTCTTCTTTTAAATTTACGAATTTAAAAATTAATGAAAATTAAAGCACCATGAAGTTTTTTTTAACATCTTAAAACTTATTTATGGTAAATCAGAATCATATTACATCCAAAATAATAAATGAATATTAGGAATATCATGCAACAGGAATTGTTTAACAAAGAGACTTTATTAGTAACAGAGTGAAATGGAGTTAGAGGAACGTTCATTAGAGCATACAAATGAAACAATGAAAATGTATGGTGAGATATTTCGCGAAAGGTCAGATGAATACATGCTATCTTGCTCATGTATATTTATTCATAATTATTTATTCCTTATAAATAGAAAAACCTGGTACATATTTTAATGTCATTTCTGTGCAATAGAACTTTAGAAATAGAATTTTTTGGCTTTCGGGCCACATTGACTTCAATAATTTATTAAGCGTGTCGATCTGAAAAACGGATCTTAACCCATAGGCACAATCTATTTTTTTAACTTTTACCATCGTTTCGAATAAATGTAAGAATAAAAAAAAAAACAGTAATTAATTTTAAAATTTTTACTAGACCAATTTATTTCAATTTTATTTGACCTAAGACAAAAAATATCGTCTTCCTTTCTTCACTTCATAGGTGTTTTGACTTTATCCCACTCCAATTTCCTTTGATGGTGTTAGTAAAGACCAGTTATGGTATCTGTGAATTCACTGTTAGATGCTCGAAAAAAAGTTCATGCACCCAATGCCCTTTCCTTTAATCTGATAGAATTATTGATCTTAGTTTTGCATTTTTGAAAAGTATTTTCAGCTCAGCATTATTATTCAATTAGGCGTTTTTTTTACTATTCTGAAAACTCACATCTCATTATCACAATATCTAATGTGATATTTAACTTCCAAAATTAACTTTTAGCGATTTTATCTATAATAAGATCTATAATGTAAGACAATGTACTCTCTTCTCAGAGATTTGAGAAAATCATTCTATTGAACTTTCACAAGGGACTTTTGAAAAGTATTTAAAAGGGACTAGGGTTTATACAAAAACCGACATTTTAGAAAACCGGTTTTCGAATAGTAATTTTTCCAGAAAACCGTTTTTTCCCGGTTTCGAATTTTTATAAAAAAAATTTTTTTTGCTCGAATATGCTGTAATTCGAACAAAAAATTTTAACTAAAAATTTAGAGTGATTAAAGGCAGTTTTGGCTGAAATTATTTACTGTTCAATTTTATTGATAGTAAAATTTTTTTATGCAATTTAGTAGAATTTAAAGGATTAAATAACTTTAAAAACAATTATTTGTTGTTTATGCACAGTTTTCACATATAAGGAAGTAAATATTTTTATAATAGTGAAACGGTTATTCAGCAAAGGGTTCGAATAAATAAAAACAATATATTTTCATATTTTTATAATAACCATATTATTTTATAACCATATTATATTTATAATAACCATATTATTAAATCGGGCCGGTATGATTCCAAGAACAAAACCGCTTACAACAGTGTTTTCATCAATCTGGTACATTTATCATTTTCAATTTTTTTTTTAGTGTTATTCATACATTGAAAACCGATATTTTCTACTAAAAAATCGGTTTTCGATTTTAATAATTTTTTCCAAAAAAACGGTTTTTAAAAACCGAAAAACCCACAAGAGACTTTCACAAAAAGTATTCATGAACTTCTGAATAGTTTTCACATTTTGTCTCATGCCTTCAGAAGTATTAAATCAATGTAGTAATTTTTTAGTATTTTTAGAATCAATGTTTTCACCACTTTTACCAATTATAGATACCTTTTTATTTATTTATTTTATTTTTATTATTTGAGGGTGACTAAAGCACTGCGTCTTTAAAAAAAAACTATAGTACTTCCCCTCTTCTGTACTAAAGTACCCCGGCAATTAGCTTGAATGCCTCCAAGAAGCTCAGCACTTTTGCTGGTTCCAGCGGTAAAAGTTTTTCTATGGTTTGTTGAGTGTCCCGAAGCACCTGCCTCTCTGCAACAAAGATGCCTTACAAGTTATCAGCAGGTGCAACGGTGTTTCTTCCTCTTTGCAGAATCTGTACAAACCATCATTGATAATGTTCATTTAGGCTCTCGGTATTTCGGGAGAAAGTAACTTCCTTTATCCTTCTTCGGGATGGTCCTCTTCGGGTCCTCAGGTGCACTTGATGGAGGTTCCCACTAGTTAGCGCTTTTGGACCCTCTGCGCTTCCGGAAGATGGTCCCCAGACTTCCTTCTCCTTACAGGGGAAATCCCTGAAGTTCTATCGTTGGTATTTTGTTCACTCCGGCAGAGCACCGCATACCGGAGTAAGGCTATTTACTCAAGGGGGTCGCCTGGTACCCTTGAGCTCCGTTCATAATACAGAAACCCCTGTATCATCCATCCTTCGGCAAGGATCGCATAACATCTTATTGGGGCTGGGATAAAAGGAGGGGATTTGGGATTAGGAAGGATGGGAAACGAAGGTGGTCAGCCCAACCCCTGATCACCTTCTCCTCCTCTTTCGTTTGTTCCTGTATATAGCAGGTTAACAGGGTAGCCTAGTGAAGGCGGAAAGTCGGAGTTGAGTGGTAGAGGCTATTAGAGGCGCTTAATCACTCCATTACTACCCTATAGATACATACCTAAGGAAATTTTTCAGAAGTAAAGTGGTTATTTTAATTACGCAAAGACACGATTAAGTCGGCTTAACGTATACTTAGTTCTCCATTTATTCAAAAAAGGTAGGACATAAAAAATTTAAGAAAAAATTTATCTTGCATCTTGGGGCTATGAGTCTTGAAAAACTATATCTTAAAATAAATTATTAATATTATTTTTAAAATTAAAAATAATAAAATTTTTAAAAATAAATATCAAAAGACGTCAAAGTAAGCTTGGGGTAAAATTTTTCGCATAAATTTGAGAATTTTTTTTTTTTTTCCTCACCAAATTTTAAGGAAAAAAACCAAATAAAAAACAATTTTGGGTTTAAATTTTTAAATTTTTCAACTGGGAAAATATTGGAATTTCAAAATGGAAAAACCAAAAAATTCTTTCAATTTTTTTTTAAGTTTGGGGTTAGGGAAATAAGTTAAAGTTAAAGAAAAGCAAATTTAATTTTTTTTTCCTTTGAAATTTTTATTTAAAATTTTTAATTCCAGTGTTTTGTTCTTTTTTAATTTTTGGGACGTTTTTTAAGGGGGAATTTTAAAAAATTGGAATTAAGGGATTCCAAAATTTTTATTTTTAATTTTTGAAAATTCATTCATAAGCCAAAGCTAGCTGCGTTTTTTTAGTTTTGTCGTTAGTTAGTCTTTAAATTGAAATTAAAATCTTAAAATTACTTCTGGGTTCGCCCTAAAAATCCTTGTAAACCAAACACGATTAAAATTCAAATTGCCTTTACAGGGTTTCCAAGAATTATATAAAGAATAAAAAAGCAAGTTAAAAAAAAAAAAAAGGTGAAACCCTCTTTTATTTTGGAACTTCAAGTTTGAACCAAAAATTAAAGAAAATTTTAAATACAAAGCAATATTTTTGGAATTGTAAAAAAAGCTTTTTACACAATGGCAAAGTTGTTGTTGGAATTTGCTAAATTTAAAAATGAATAAGAAGGAATACTCGGATTTGCTGAGGCACTTGAAAGAATAACCTCCTCGGGGACGCCCAAGAAGAAAATGTAGGAAGTAAAAAAAACTTTTAAACTCCCAAAGAAATTGGTCCTTTCCCTGTTCGGCTGGTTATGAAATAGTAACAGGTGGCCCTCCTCAAGAGTTTAAGGACGTTCATCGTATCCATAAGGATTCAGTGCTCCCCTCCAAAAGGAAGTGCCCATTATCTCGTGAAGTAGACAAGACCTCATGTTACAAGTCCACTTGCCAACTGATGGACCTTACCGAATAGTAAGGGTTGAAGGTTTAGCTCCCTCTTGTTGCTATGCAGTTAACCTCCCAAGAAGATACTGCTTCGCACACAGTGACTTCCTAAAGAATCCACCTTTCCTAAGTGAGGAATACAGACAGTATGAGTCCAACACAATTGGTGAGGCATGTACAAAACCAAAGAAATATCCTGCATGGGCTTCCTTTCAGCCGTCGTACCGAAAGTATTTTAAGAGTTCTCGGGTGGAACTCTGGACCAAGATATCACCTACTTTGGCAGCAGGTGATGTCAGTAGCCAGTCAACGCTATAAAAGTAACCTGTTACCCGTTCTCTCGGCAAACACTCCGATGGATAAGAACATGTGAATCAAGGTTTTTACCACCCACACAGGAAAACTCTTTTAGGGGACGTGCCCCTGAGCCCTTGGGAAAGGATTTACTTGGTTATGTTGAATCATAAACACTCTACTAATTATAGTAGTTGAAGGTAATTATTATTATTCTTCTCAAGATGAAGCAACCAAATATTGTACGCCCACAATTGGCAATTCAGTGCCGACAATCATTTTGAATAGTAAAGTTAGATTTCTGAACATCTAACGTAGAAAAATTAAAATATAACATATGAATTGCATTGTATAAAGCAGTACTATTTAGTAATCATTATTCTAAATCAAAAGAGCAACTTTAATTATCCAGAATATTTTCATTGTTTAATTACTCTTAATTATTAAGTACTCTTAATTTATTTAAGTTTCTTGATTTAAGTTTCACTAAGTGACTTCAGAGAAATCAACCTGCGGTTAATAAAATATCAGTGATTTTCTTTCTGAACACCAGAACTTCATTCCATTTACAAATAAGTAATTACATGTAACTCTACTTTACCAATGTATTCTTATCAGAAATAAGAACCGAAGTAAATTACAATGGAATAATATTTTGTTTGTGCAGCAAAAACTAAACTACACTTTTTGGAATAAAATTTATATTATTTAACATACATTAACATTCATGAGATTAGATTACTAAAATAAGTTATTACTTATCAGTTGTTACATCCTCTTCTAACAAGTTATTACTTTTCAGTTATTACATCTTCTGATAAGTTATTACTTCTCAGAAGAGGACGTACGTCGTCTGCCCCAAGCCATTATGATGTCAGTTAGTAACTATCCCTAACTAAATCAATATAAGTGCTGCAAAATTAGAGATTACCATAAAATATTAATGTGGTTCACCTACAACCAATTTATAAAATAGCAAATAAGTTAGTCTATTCAGCCTTAGAACAAAAAAACATAAAATGATAGTGTTCAAAACAGAATAAATTTAAGTACGTTAGTTTCTTAAAATAAATGTTTTACTAGCTTATTTACTTGCGTTTGTTTCATTAAAAAAATATTCAGGATTTGATTTAATCAGAATTTTATATTTCTGAATATTATTTCTGAAAATCATTGTTATCAACTGGAATTGAACAATATGATCATTGTGAAAAAGGGTTTGTTTGTTCAACTTCAAAATAAAATACATGTAATATGCGAAATATATGAATAAACAAATTATTTTATATATAGCAATATTATGAATAAACATTACGGAATTGTAAAAATAAAACAAATTAAAATTCACTTATTGAATAAATCTCTGTTTTGTTGGATTTAAATACTTCGTCTCCCTCCAGGTGCACTTAAGAAAAACCAATCTCCACTTAATAAAATATCACTGATTTCCTTTCTGAAAACCATTAAGTTTCATTTTATTGAACGTGACTTGGAAGGGGAAATTTTTTTTTTAGTATTCTTTTCACGTATTTCCCACAATATTCTTTGACTGGTATTGTATCTATTAATTTTTTTTTTACTCTGATTTTCTCCTTAACAATTTGAAGAAAAAAAAAACATTGATAAAATTTATTAATATTCTTTAGTGGTTTAATAGTTTAGGTTTTTGGAAGACTTTTTGTTAAAATCTCAGAATTAATTTTATTAATCTAATTTTTTTTTTAAATAATTCTGTTTTGTGATAAACTTGAATAAGTTTATATTAAAATTTTGACATTCTAAGCATTTAAATTACTCGAATTATTCTTTACTAGATAGTTAGACAGGGGTATTGTTAGAGTAATGGCAGACTTGTTACCACTCTATTGTTGATAAACCACAACTATTTATTCAAGATAAGAAAGTGAGAACATCAAAACATTATGAAAAGTTAAATAAAGTTTTAACCACCACTACGTTTTTTTTTGTTTTTTTTTTTAAAGTGTGCTGGAGAATAGAGAGTTGGCGTATTTAATAGTGGAGAATTGGAGAAAAGAAAACACATACTGGACTAGAGGTTTATCACACTAGCATTGTTGCTGATGAATATATTAAAATATGTGAAGTATTTAAGTCTGTTCCTTTAGTGTATTGATTTTCCTTCTACAAGTTAAGCCAGTTTTAACAAGTCTTTCCTGACAGTTCTGTACTTAATAGTAATTTCCTTTGTGCAGAATGCTTTCTCAAGCATAACAAAATGATCAAAAGAAAGTCAGACGATAAAAATCACAAACGGATATTATGATATGCATGGGAAGACCAACAACGATTTCTTCTTTCATTTTATAAATATTTGCACATTCAGTAAGCAAATACACTACTTCAACTAGATTTTTGTTATCATAACAGGAATTATCTGGTAAAAAATGAAAAGAAAATAAAACATTGATATAACAATACGATAATTTAACTATCAAATGAAGCTCATTCTAACCAATAAAGTGGTTATTTAATTCCATCCAGTTAACTAATTCCATATTATCTGGTTTTTGTATATATATATATATATATAATCTTTATTTAAACACATTTCTAAAAAATTATGATTGTTCTGGAGCACAAAGCTAATGGTGTGCTCCACCATTTGTTGGAAGGGGAATTTTTTTTGTATTCTTTTCACGTATTTCCACAATATTCTTTGACTGGTTTTGTATCTATTCAATTTTTTTTTACTCTCATTTTCTCCTTTACAATTTGACGAAAAAAAATCTGAAGTGGCCTACACTCAACTTTACTATAAGTAAACTTAATATCAAACTTCTTGGGTATATAATATATAATGTCTCATTTAAGCAAAATATAATCATCTAAATGGGAGATGTTTATTAGTACGAGTATTTCATTTCTGAGGAAGTACAGATAGTGATTTATTTTGATAGTGATACAGCCTGTTTTGTATGTCACACAATTAATAGATATACAATCATTAGTGTAACTACAGCAGTAATAACTTTATGAAAAGCTAAAGTTTAAATTTGCTTATACGAAATAATTTCCTACCAAGAGAGCATGGCTTTTGCTCCAATAGCCCGTGGATCTCTTATGTAGTTTATCTGACCTCCTTCTACATTTAATACTTAAGACAAATTTTCCCATTTAGAACTTGAAAATATTTTAATTATTTTAAAAACATTACAAAGTTTTTGTCTGAAATGTCAAAAACATGTAAGAAAAAATGTCGTTTTCAGATATTTTTAATTTATGATGTAGGATAATTTCATTTATTATTTTTAAAAGAATATTTTTCTAATTCTGAAGAATGTTTTACATTTTTGGTCTTTTATCAAATTATTATACTGAGAATTTTATGGCATGCTAGAGTTTTTTAAAAACTCACTTTTCTTTCCCTTGGCCAAAAATCATAAAAAAACAATTTACTCAGAGAGAATGTTATTTTTTCTCACGTGCTGTACTCTGTTATAAGTTTACTATAAATGTATATTGAGAAAAAATATGTTGGTATTAGCCCATTCTTAAATCAAGTTTAAAGCCAACTTCTCAAACATGGGATGTTTCTGGTTTCTGGGACCTCAAAACATGTAATTCCGTCAAAATCTCGAGATTGAATTTTTCACGATCACTATACATTACTTATAGTAAAGTAAAAAGATTGATTAATTTATTAATTCTTTAGTGGTTTAGTAGTTTAAAACTTTTGTTGAAATCTCAGAATTACTTTTATTCATCTGATTTTTTTAAAATATTTCTGGTTTGTTAAAAACAATCAAAAAAAAAATACTAAGAAAATTGTATTGAATATAAATACAATTTTTAATCGTGGTTGAAATTGAAGTTTGTATAAAGCTTCTTTTGGCAAAGTATTATGATTAATTATTTATTATAAATTTATAATAAATTTAATATAAATTACAAATTAATTTACATTACATTACATTAGTAATATAATTATCAAAGTGATACTTATTGATATTTGTAGTAAATCACTAAATTTTAAAATAGTAGTAATATTTAATTTACTGTGCAGTGCATTCCTGCACTAATATTAAGTGCAGGAGTGCATTGTAAACTTAGCACCAATATTAAGGTATACTTATTTGAAAAAAATTGATTAAATTGTCTCAATATTTTTTTTTGGATCTATAATATTGTTTTTTATATTATAGTCAATTAACATGTTTATAGTACGAGATGCTTAGAAACTGGTTTTCAGTGTCAGAAATTTTAAAAGTGTTCTTGAATAATGAATCTTAAAAATCTCTGATTAAATTGTTGGAAATGTCAAAAGACACCTGAATATATTTATATTTTTTAAAAATTGAATAATTATTTAGAAGTATAATTTGATAATAGAATTGTATAATTTGATGACAGAAAATAGTAAATTACTTTTTGTAATTAAGAAGCTAAGTATATAACAGGACGTTTATCTTTCCAACAGAGCTTCTGGAAGGAAAAGAGGACAGTTTTGTTTACCTACTTTTAGTCATTTATGGATATCAGATTATTGAATTTAGGATCAAAGTGATGCTTATTGATATTTGTAGTAAATATTTCAGTTTAGGAATTCAAGGTCTAGATAATAGGTAAGAATTTATTCAATTTTATGAAAAGTAATTTAATTTCTGAAAGTGTTTTCATTTATGATAAAGAAAATGAAATCGTGTGGTGGTTCATGGCAGATTCTTTATAAATAAGTGAAAACAAGCAGTCATATTGGATATTTGTTTCTAACCAGTTATAGATTTATTCAGAAATTTTCACCCCCAGAGGACATTGAACGCTTTCAATCAATATTGTTAACAGTCATCTCCCCTTTGAGTTGAATAGCACCGTTAAAAAACACTTGATGATTCCGTCAAATCTAACCCGTTTCGTCTTTCTTCAGTACAAGCCTATCTGCGTCTTACTCGACATTGACTGACAACTTGGTAATGACTTGAATCCGGCGAGGGAGAACGTGATTGAACTTGACTGGCCTCCGACCAATCACTTTTCATCCAAATCCTTTAAACTGCTGTTTTCGAGGCTCAAGGAAATAATAAAATGTTTAAAACGTTTGAACTAAAATTAAACATTAATAAATAACTTACAAATCAATATATAAACCATTGATTATGAAAATAAAATCACTCCATTTTGTTTGTTGTTTGTTATTTTTGTTATTAATATACTATTTGCTGTATTTGCCGAGATTTGTTTACATTGGCTTACAATTCTTTTCTTGGAATTGAGTCAAATAAAAGAATTATCTTGAAGTTGAATACAAGAAATTTCAAGAAAACATGTTTTCATGATAATATTATAAGTAATACTTAAATAAATGATATTTAAAATACTTAAAACTACATAAGTAAACAAAAATAACTATATATTGTTATGATGTTTACCAGTGTAAAAAAGAGGGCCGTCTACACAAATTTATTTTATGTTCCCTCCCTCTCACCACTCTCTTTCTCTTTCTTTCTTGTTCACTCTCTCTCTCTCTCTCCTCTCTCTCTCTCTCTCTCTTTTTTTTTCTTTCTTTCCCTCCCTGATTGATATAATAATACAAAAAAACCACAAGGAAAAAATAAGAAAAAAAAATGCTCTGAGGCCTTTCGCTTTATGTCATTAAAGTACGACTGAATATATTATGTTATTATTATTATTGCATTATTAAACGTTTTTAATGTTTCGTTTTCAAGAAAATATGTTTTTTCCTATATATATTTCATCTTCTACATTAAAGTCAAAATGAAATAACTACTATATTATGGTCTTTTGCTCTTGTAATATAATTTCCTGCTTCGAAATATAAATTAGTGTTTTAATGACTTTATTATTAAATTGTTATGCATGAAAGAAGATAAACAGAAATGAATCTTGAAGAAAGTTTCATTATGGTTTGGAAGAGAGTACATGCAAATTAAGGTGGTGAATTGCAGTGAAATAGGGGTTTGTATATTAGATACAGACAATTGCTTTACCTTATTCTAAGCTCAGTGGACAATGACCATGTTTAGCTGACTGCCTTGAAACATTTCTAATTTTACCTTTATTTAATTAAACACTTGTTGCGTGGACCGGTACAGTAATCATCGCTACTTAAATGTTATTACATAAACTATAGTATTCTGTTTATTAAATTATTCTCAATTATTTTATGAATTTCATTTATACTTTATTATAAGTGTAGTAATCATCAAAAAAAAATTCGATATCCAAATTTTGACGGATTTATAGTTTGGAGATCGCTGAGACGATTATTGAAAATTTTTAATGTTGTGCTTGTGTTAGTGAATGTGGATGGGTGAGTGTGTACCAAAATATTGTTAACTGAATACTGTTAATATGACTTAACAAATCATTTTAAAAATCCAAATAATGTATCAACTGTTTGATAGAATAGGTGTATTGTGTACTTAGGATTCGGTCAATTTTCTAGGTTCAAAAATCAAACTCTCGTTGCCGACGTTTTGGTTTTATTATAAAACCTTTTTCATAGACCTATATAGAGACATATATTAGGCCTATGCAAAAGGTTTTAAAATAAAATCGAAACGTTGGTAACATTTGTTTAGTTTTTGAACCTTAGACAATTGACCGAATCCTGATTATATAATATACCTATCATATAATTTTAGTAATTTACTGAAAAATATCCTGCTACGGATGAATCGTGTAGTTTTTGGAAAATATTTTCTGATGGACAAGCCACTTTGACCTGTCAATAAAGTCAGTATTTTGATTTTATTGAAATCAGAAAGTATTCAATCCAATCATTTCTGCTCACTTTGAGTCCCCTATACTATAATCTAGGTTAACAGCTTATAATAAACTAAAAAAGAGCGGATCAAGTTTTTGAGCAGAAATAATAAAAAGAATAACGAAAAGAGGAAAATTTGAAAAAAGCTGATGTTTGATTCAAAGAGAAGGTTAAAAAGGGAATTTCTGAGCGTTTTAAATTTTAGGAAGGTTGAAATAAAACCTGATCGCTTGATATTAGAAAAGAATAATTTTCCAAAAAGAGAAATCTCTTCCAAGATGGATCAAAAATGTTTTTTGTTCAGCAAGAAAATAGCAGTTTTCTCTGCAAACTGTAGAATTCATGTAGAGTTACCAAAAATAAGGATAAATTGTCGCCGTATACAAATGATGGCTTTTTGCAGGGAGCAGTGATTAGTTCTATTAAGTTTAATGACATTATCAAGGACATGCTTCATGAAGTTCAATGCGTACTTAGATTTCAGGTAATTCTGTATGCAGATGATATAGCGATATGAACGACTCGCTGTGAATTCATAAGTGTGGCTTGATGTGTTAATGACTCTCTTGAAAAACTGCAAACAGATAGAAATAAATTTGAAGTAAAATTCGAATAATCTGATTATCATCATAACGAAGATACAACATAAGTGAAAAAGGTCAAGTGGCACTATTGTAGATTCTCATCCAGCAATTTTGTCTTTCATGACTCGTGAAACAATGAATTGTTTTACGACATAGATTACTACAACCTAATAAAAATTGATAACAGTTTGCTGGATTATCAAATCCAGTGGATTTGTACTCATTGTGTACAATATGCAATAAAAAAGGTTACTCAGCTAAGATGACAGAAAGTAAAAAGTCATTAGTTACCAAGATCCTTGGAAAACAGTGAAATGAAACACTGCTAAGAACTAAAAGAAAAGAAGCGGCAGGTCATGTAGCTAAATAAGGAACAAAAAGGAAGACAGTGACACATCTAATAAGAAAGCATATCTAACAACCTAGGGAGAAGTGTACCTTCCTTCAGACCGGCTAGAGATCAATTTTTCTTTAATAAATTCTTAATTGAATAAGAGTTATTTTTAGTCCATCTTGAGTCTTATAAAAAATATTATAGTAAATGGAGCACGTCCTCAAGACTCTGAAGCCCTCCCAAATGTTAGACGAGCCAATTTAGATGAATTACAAATCATTGGGAGATGATTTTAATTCATCTCCCAATGATGAACTAAATTTGAATGAGTGATGAATTAAATCCCAATGATTTAATTGGGATTCTAATTAAACACTATACATATAACAAATATATATAGTTATATAACTATAATAACAATATATATTTACTAAAACCACATTTCGTGTCCTTGTAATAATCCTGATGCCAGTAAATTCAATTAGTAGCTGATTATTTTATAAGATAACTTAATTAATTATCTGATTAGCTTCTCAACCTGTGGTCAATTGCCAATAAGACTCTTATATGAAAAAAAAATATTAATTTTTAATTTTTTTTAGACACTAGCTAATCAACCTAACATATTTTTTCTAAAAATCCTTAAAGTGCCTTAAGCGATTTATTTTGAAATGTAAAAAAGAAATAAAATATTAAAGAAAATATTATATATACGTTAACATTTTAGCCTGCAGTGCATTTCCATTATTGGACACAAAACATTACATCTTTCTTTACTTTATAATTATAAAATAATTATAAATATTTATTATATATATATATATACATATATATTTGTAAAAGTTGGAAGCAGTCCTTCATTTAAACATATATTGTTAAATAACGCCCCATATTTGACTTGTATCTGTTTCTTACACAATTTCTCTAGTTTCCGGAATTCCTTCCTCGTCTCTTCATTAAAACTATAAAGCTTATCACCAATATTGCTGGTCGACATGTTTCGAATATACCACATTCATCATCAAGACAATAATTAATCATTGACCTGATGATGAATGTGGTACATTCGAAACATGTCGACTAGCAATATTGGTGATAATCTTTATAGTTTTAATGGAGAGACGAGGAAGGAATTCCAGAAACTGGAGAAATTGTGTAAGAAACAGATACAAACCAAATATGGGGCGTTATTTAACAACATATATATTTGTGTAGTAATAAGTTTGTAACATAAGTATGTTACGATATATAATCATATCGTAATCGTATCTATATGTTATATTTTTGAACTAATTCAAGTAAATATAGTTGTGCTTCTTAATATACTCATGGTAATATTTATCTGTATACATTACATTTTCCCCAAAAAAAGAACACAATTCTGAACTATAGAGATTTACCCCATAGAGACAAGCAGACAAAACACAGTAACATTAACAGGTAGTTTTTGGTGGATAAAACATTCTTTATATATATATATATATATATATATATATGTTATTTTACAAAATTTGGATAGAATTTTATCGTTTTCCTTGTCAAAATAGATCCCAATTTATCTCAAATTTCTCATCATTCTAGAAACACAAAATGTTATATACATTTATATAATATGAATTTACATGATAATTTACATTTCGATTATTTAGAACGTTGTAAGAGGGAATATTACACTTAAAAGAACGACTATTATATTCTATCTGCAGGAAGTTGTCAAATTGAGCACTAGCTATCATTATGTTTTCATTGTAATTAGCATATAAATGTAGCATTAAAATAAACAACTCATTTAATTGATTCTGCAATAGTTTGATTATACTTTACATCTGCATCGATGACACACATCTGCAGGACAATAACAATAAAATATAGATTAATTACATTTATTAAAAATTAATAAATTTAAATTTATGAATTATATTTCTAATTCATTGTCCGCGAAATTGATACTATGTTTCGCTGTATTACCACATTTACATCTACTGCAATTTTAAATATCCAGAAAATTAAAAATATTTATTAAAAGTTTGTCCCCTTTGTTCTGGACCTTCATTTTTTTCCTTATAATTGTAGTAAACAAGAAGAATCTGGGTTTAAGATATTGGTGATTTTACATATTTCTGTTAATGCATTTATTAATATTTTTAATCACTGACTATATGATAGGTTTGTGGTGGTTTTTAAAAGTTTTGGAAAAAAGTTATTGACCACACCATAAAAATTCAGTATATTGATAGCCCTGTCATGAGGACGCAAATAGCTCCATGAACGTGATGCGTTTTAGACCAAGGAGGTAGGTTCGTGGTGGATGCAAACACTTCTTTGTTATAACTTCTTTGTTAGTAATTGGTAGAAAAATGTGTTCTGTTATAAAAGAAAATGTTTGTGCTTATGTGACGTCTAAAAATTGTTTAGTTATACTCTATCTTAAGAGTTGTAATAGTATGGTGAGTGGCGTAACCTCCACAATGTGAACTTTATATACTATCTTATGAGCATAGCTTTTGGTCAACCAGGGTTCATCGTAGTTAATTCGTTACAAGTATTGGTTAAGATGGAGCCTCAAGCTAATGTCTTATCATTTTTTACCAAAATAATAATTTGAAAAGTTAATAAATAAATAAAAGTTAATTGCCTTACAAATAGCTGCAGCCAATAAATTTTTTTCAGAACTGTTGGAAACAACCACAAACATGCCAACCTACACACAGAAACATTGGTTAATACAACAAAATGGATTAACATAGTCACCAATATCTTTACATTTTTTTTCTTTCTTAATTTTATTTACATAAAGAAAAAATGAAATGAATGGATGAAAATCTATGAACATAAAGAGTCAACTTGATTCGAAACTTTTGGAATATGTTGACTTAATTTTACATTAAGTAAACATATTATGGTATTCCATATTCCATTTAGATTTAATTTTTTAATATTTCGTGAATTTTATCAATTACAATAAGATCTTATTAGTTAATATTATCATACTTAGTAGTATGAAGCTACGAGCGCAGGATCATCTTACGCTCTAATTTCTTGTCAGATTTCAAATCAATCCTCTCTACTCTGAAAAATTAGCTACTGCTAATAGCAGCTAAGTAGCTTAGCTATTTAAAATAAAGTATTTTGCTTTATAGCTAATTAAATAGCTATAGTAGTAAGTTTGTTGAATTAGCTTCTAATTATTAATATTCAAAAAGTTATAAATAATTAAGTTCATCAATTAACAGTATGAGTTTAATAAAATGTCTGCCTCTTATAAACAGTTGCGGACCATTTATCTTTCTTTTGATTATATTACATTTTTATGCTTATTATTATAGTATATATAATTAAAAATATGAATTGGAGGTGAATATTATAGACAAATCAACCTACTTGTGTTTAATTATAATAATAATCACTATGATGTAAAACATATGAATTATAATTTGAAATGTAAAATTGCTGAAGTACGAATACTAAATAAAATTAATAATTTCTTGACTTATTGCTTAAAACATGAAGTTATCTCTTTCGAAGTAATATTCTTCTTCTTTTTTTCTCATCGTCTTCCTCCGTGGCTTGTAGCACATACTCCCTTTAGAACTTTAACTGCAGTCGATTAACTCCAACAATACCTGTAAAGAATATGTATATTTCAGTCGGGTAAACACCTCATTTTTTTAAGGTAAGCTTAATAAACAAATACCACCTTCATCAACGCCGCAAATTAGAAAATGTGAGAAATACCCCGAATAGAACTTTCTTGATCGTCCCTCCACAACCCTTACAAGGCTCGTAAACACCAAACAGCAGCCAAGCCAATCGAACGCGATGCACGATAATAAATAATAAAACTTGTTCTATTTCCAAATTCATTTATGATTTTATAATTACTGTTTTAACTTACATCATATACCATTTCTTCTTCTTTTTTTTCTACATATTTATTCCATTAAACTCATATTTAAAATTATTTAATCTTTGCAATAAAACAAATATGTTAGCCTTTGGGATGTTGAAAATATTAATTTCAATCAAGGTTTGAATGGTGATTGTTTCAAACAAATTTAACAGAGATGGATATTGATTTGTAAATTTAATTAATTAACTTATACAGAATGTGATAGTGACTTAAAACGAGTATAGAGTAATATGAACATTTCATTTAAATTGGAGTAGAAATGTCTTTTTCTTTGTTTCAGACATTAACAATATCGTGAATAACTATAAAATTAAATGACGACTCCTAACTTAATTATGAATTTGTCAGATTTGTTTACGTAAACGTTACTGGAATAATGTTTGTAATTGTATGACTAGACTATACTTTATTAATTGATTTAAGCCTAATGAAGTAATTAGCTTAAAAAAATATACGACCAAGTGAGATTGTTACGTAATTTACATTTAAGGATAAAATATTAAACATTAAAAACCTTTTTCTGACTACAGGGAAACTCATTACTAGTCGACATTTGAAAAATTTATGAAATCCTTAACGATATTCTTAAATATAAAAATTCGATGTTGTTATTCTTTTGGGGCAGCCTCTTGAAACTCATGTAAGGGTTAAACCACAAAAAGGATAATTCTTTTATGTTACTACTCCTTCATAATTGATAAAATTTGAATTACAATTATAGATGTACTTCATTACAACTGTAATTAATTACAACTCTAACTGTACAACAGTTACAGTTATATTTCATCTGTTATAAGAACAACAGTTGAACTACTGCTGTTCTTACAACAATTTTAAAATTAAATTTATGCAATTCTTTTTTATTTTGTGAATCTTAGGTGAGTGCATTAGCCGTATAGATTTTTCATGAACCAAAATATCATAATATTTATCATATTTTGTATGTTGGAATGAACATATTTTCATTGTAATTGGCTTATGAAATATAACGGATTATAAATCAGTTTATGAATTAATTTAATTTTACATGAATTTCAGTTGTGTGTCCCAAAGGAATAACAACAAGAAATTTTTATTTTTAAGAATATTGTTAAGGATTTCATAAATTTTACAAATGTCAACTAGTAATTGGTTTCTCTGTTGTCAGAGAAAGGTTTTTGATATTTGATATTTTATCCTTAAACGTAAATTACGTACGTTTAAATTACGTAAATTACCCTTCTATTCCCTGAGAAAGAGAGAAAGAAATAAAAAGTGTGTGGGTGAATGAAAGAGAGAAGGAGTGAGAGAAAGAGAGAAGTTTTTTTGAACTTTTTAAACAATCTATGTATTGGAGTACCGAGAAACGATATCGATGTTTTCGGAATTTGGGTTTGCTTTCTGGTGTGTGTAATTGTCTGCGTTTGTGTTTATTGCTATTTACAAATAAATTTATCTTAAATTAATTAAATAATTTGGTGTACAATTAAATGGAAATTCTATGTATATCAATATTTCTTTTCAATTTAAATTCAACTACCAGCATGTCAAAAATTGAGTTATTTTACTGGCAACTTGTATCATGTAATGCAATTATTTTAAAGATTTTTTAATTAAAAGAAAAGATTATACAAATCACAAAATATTGTTTCCTAGCTATAAGTGATTCTTAGAGCAAGTCCAGAGCACTCTATGACGATGTTTACTTTTTAACGTGATCAAAGGTTTTTTTTTGTGAAATTAAACATGACATAGTACGCACAATATGTTTTGGCAATACACATTAATGCAACAATCAAGGGCTCTATATTACTAATTAAATACTCTAAAATAGCATTATAATAATTTTGAATATTTATTCAGAACAATACCTCTCAACATTGAAGTCCTGTGTTCTATTTTTTCTTCTCCGTTAATTTCTGTGAACAAGAATTTCGAAACTTGTTCATAAACTAAGAAGAGTGTATATGGTATAAAATGAAATAGAATATGCTAGTTCAAAAAGGAAAAAAAACATTGAAAGTAAATGAAGCTCATGCATCAACCTAATGTTTCTTTGTAACTAACCCTTGTTACGAATGTAAATTCTTCATAAATCCTGGTTTCATAAAAATAAAAACATCTTAAAAATCCTCATTCTTTCTGCATATCTCATTAACAGAGTTATGTATTCATTCAAAACAATATCTATTGAATTTAATAAAATTGTTTTATTAAACATTTTAAATATGTTTATGATTTGATCAAATAGGTTTGAAATGAATTCTACCAAATCAACTTAGAGTGCCTTCACCATGACTGTTGTAAAGTATCTATTTGAAATTGTTGGATTTTTTTTTAAGTTATACACAAATTTCAAATTATTTGTTTGTAGCAAATATATAAAGTTCTTATGATTAATTAAAAAAATACTTTCAGAATATTTAAAGAATAGTATACTTACTCCAAAGCATAGTCATTCTATAAATATTTTTAAAATAACAATATAGAAACATGATTTCAGTTCTAAATAACAGAAATGTAATTTTGTTCATTTACTATGTCAGTTTCAGTTAAATTGAAATGAAGGGAGCAGTGGTAGTTCAAATTCAGTTGGGAGATATTTGATAATTAATTTAAAGGTTTCAAAGTGGTTTTAGTGATATCAGTATGTATAACAGATGGGTGAGGAAGAAATATATGCATAGCTAGAATGAGGGTTAGATTTATATTTTAGGAAAGTAATAATTCATTTCTCAATTAATTTTGTTTACAGAATACATTAACATTCGCAGCTATAATAAAACACAAGAATATATCAGGTAAAGCCTTTCGACCTTTTTGCAGTCATCCAAATTGCATCCATGAATCTAATTTCTGCTTTACTTCCAAAGTCAATCGAAACATAGCGTTTTCAGTTATATTACATAGTTTTATTACAAATATTCAAAATTAGGAAGGGAACATTAAAAACAAGTTATTTGGTAAATTAGTATATGCATTCCCTAAAAAATGGAATGTATTTTTATAAAGAGAAATAAAGAAGCAACCATAACAACAGATTACAACAAAAAGTAATGTAGTATTTTACAAAACAAGTCTAAATGAAAATCTGTTTTCCAAATTCACTTCCGTCTATAATAGACTTCCGTCTATATGTGTGAAAGGATTATATTATATTATTGTGTTATATTATATTATATATAATATATAAAGATTATATTATATGTGTTGAAGACACTATCAGAATTATTTGCGAACCACCTACAACGAGCCTAGTCTACCCCATCCCCCATTCAAGAGAGATATCTTGGAAAATCTGCTGAGAGCCTGCACAACGAAAAATCCTTTCACACATATAGACGGAAGTCTGTATTATCAAGTCGATGGTGTGGCAATGGGCTCCCCGCTTGACGTAACCTTCGCAAACTTATACATGTGCCACATTGAGGACACAGTCCTTTCATCAGTTTCAACATGTAAGCCTCATGTGTATTGTCGTTATGTTGATGACTGTTTCAAAGTGGCCAACACTCCACGACAAATTGAAGAAGTAAGAACAGTAATGGAAGCAGCCTCTGTCCTTAAATTTACCCAAGAATCAAGCACCAACAAAACCATTAACTTCCTCGACGTGACGTTTAAGAAAACTGTTTGCATTATCTAACATCAGTTTACGTTAAACCATCAAACATGGGATTCTATTTGAACATTCAGAGTGAATGCCCTAACCGCTACAAAGATGGAACGGTGAAAGCACTTATACATAGGGCTTTTAAAACCTCCTCAAATTGGTCCTTGTTCCACACCGCAGTAGAAAGAATTAAGCAGGTTTTAATTAATAATGGGTATAGCAATAAACACTTTGATAACCTTTTGCAGCATTACATCAACAATAGCAACCGACAGCAGGACCAGCAAACCAGCCAAGGTAGAACAGAAACTGTGTTCTACAGGAACCAATTTTCTCAGCAGTATAAAACTGACGAAAGAGTAATCAAGAACATAGTCAAAATTAATACTAAATGCACCAATCCCGAAGACCGGCTCAAGCTAAGTATCTATTACAAAAGTGCCTCCACAACTAACTTGATTGTCAGAAATAACTTACAGCAGAAGCCTCTCCTCCAGAAAACTAATGTAGTTCATCGTTATAATTGTAATACAGGAAACTGTGAGTTCCTAAAGTCATCATAGTACATTGGCTTTACGGTAACTACTTTATCACGGAGGTTAACTATGCACCTTGCTGCTGGCGCTCCAAAAGATCATTCCCATAGTATACATAGCATCAAACTGAGCAGAGAAGAATTAAACAATAACATAGAAATTCTATACCAAGAAAAAGACCATAATAGACTGCAAATTCTAGAAGCCCTGTGTATTAGAAAGCATAAACCCAACCTCAACAACCAGGCAGCGAGTTTGAGCAGAATTTTAAAGTTCCACGGAGTAAACCAACAAAACAGCAACCCCGAGTCAGTGACAGCCTCATAGTGCTATAGTAAATTTAATTAACCAAAAGAATCTAACTGGAAACCCGAAATTTTGGAACCTCCATGATGGTGTGATCTCCTTGTCGTTTTGATGGTGTCAATTCATTAGGTTAGCAATGTAATAATTCGTAACTAGAATGTTTATAATAATTATTGTTAGTGTTTTTTCTTAAGCTAAGTTTTTTAATCGTCATTATTGTAAATCGCTGAAGATGGTCAAAGTGACCGAAACGTTGGAATCATTTATTGTATAGTTTTTTGTTGTAGTTAGGTTTATAGTGTATTATTGGATTATATTTTCATATAATCCATTCATATTCATTATTATTTAGATTTATAGTTTCTGTACATAAAGCTGTTACTTATTAATTATATATATATATATTATATATATATAATATAATTGAAGTTTATCATGACTAGGTCAGTTCTTTAGGTTCAAATTATAAACTCTCATAGCTAACGTTTTGGTTTTTATTTAAAACCTTTTTCATAGCCTTATATCACATGCCTATGGATGTGACCAATGATCAAACCACAAAATAAAATGGGGAAAAAAGACTAAAATTTTCCAACCGTAACAAGTGGTCTTTGTCAGAGTCAAAACCCAACTCAAACTCTGACGAAGACAGCTTATTATGGTGAAAGATCTTATCCTTTTTTTCACATTTCATATTGTGGTTTGATCACTGATTGTTATTTCACGTGTTTATTGTGAAATCTTGTTATGGATGTGATAGGAGCCTATTAAAAAGGTTTTAAATAAAAACCGAAACGTTGGAAATAAGAGTTTATTTTGAACCTGAAGAAATGACCGAGTCCTGATAACCTTTAATTTTATCAGGTCGGTACTTTTATCAATATTTATATATATATATGTACATATTTCATTAAACTCTTTTTGTATCCTTGTTTTTGTCAGTTCCTCTTTAACTCTTCTATTTTTCTAATAAGTTTTTTAAACACTTATTAGTAAGCTAGAAAAGTTTACCAGAAAGTGACAAAAAAAAAAGGATTCAAAAAGAGTTTAATGAAATATGTAATAACAAAAATCTGTTCCCTAATTACACAAATATATAGTATATATATATATATATATATATATATATATTCGCGCTCCGTCCTTCGACGTGGGGAGATCTGTCCCACTTCGTGCTCTTAGTTTACTCCTGATGATGAAAAATATTTTTAAATATTGAGAATTTAGTAAGTGTGCTTTTTATTATTTTTTCTGTGTCGTGTTTTGTGAAATTTAAAGTTTATATATATATATATATAATATATATATATATATATATATATATAAAATAATAAAATAAACGAAGGAAACACACAGAAAGACACAGACATAACTCACATCGAAATATCGATGTGAGTTATGTCTGTGTCTTTCTGTGTGTTTCCTTCGTTTTTTATTTTATTGTAAAAAAGTCCGCTGGACCGTTTCTTTTAATTGTATATATATATATATATATATATATATATGCATATATGTATATATACATGAAAGCCTCAGAGGCGTTTTCTCCCATCATTCTCCCTTTAACCTTACGCTTGGGAGGAGAATGGTGGAGTGTGGACAGAGCGATGCCAAATCTGTCATATCAACCCTAATCCTTTTTTTACTTCCCCCAATAGCAAGATTAACTACCCTTGTCCTCCCTACACTTTATGCACCTCAGTTAATTGCGTTTACCGTTTGGACTGCACCCAGTGTGGTGCATTCTACGCTGGTATGGCCTCTACACAGCTCAACTTACGTATGAGTGGCCACAGGGCTTCCGTTGGTCAACGCAAAAACCTTCCTATTACTATCGACTCTAATTTTCATGTACTGGACTTTAATCACTGCTTCCGTGTCCAAGTCCTTAATCAGATCCCTGTACCGTCTTCTCGTGTTACTTTATGAGCTTCAGAAGAGGCAATTATCTGTCTTCTCAAAGCCCTCTCTCCTCCTGGCCTCAAAGTGTACCGTTAATTTTTTTTATATCTATTTTTGTAATTTTTTTTAAATTGTCATTTTTTTAACTGTTCATTGGTTCATTTAATATTCTTCTCCTTCTGTTATTTTTATTTGCTATTATTTGTTCGTTTTTAGTTATTTTTCTCTCTGTAGTTAGTAGCTTACACGTACCTAGGGCAGTCAGAAGAGTGCG
This sequence comes from Hermatobates lingyangjiaoensis, assembly GCA_026182355.1. Lineage (NCBI taxonomy): Eukaryota > Metazoa > Arthropoda > Insecta > Hemiptera > Hermatobatidae > Hermatobates > Hermatobates lingyangjiaoensis. The sequence continues at coordinate 364,528 of JAPFBL010000181.1, read as the reverse complement.
TGCGTGTTCGTTCCATTTCGACCGTCCGCTCAGTTAGTTTCAGCTACACAAAGGGACTACTTCTGCCCAATGACGACAAATTTTTTGATAACCCGATGATGTAGTGAGTCTTTTTTGTGTGTGTTTTTATCTGTTTTCCTCTTTCCTGTGTGAACTATATACATGTATATATTCACAAAAAGAACACTCATACAAAAATCCCAGAAAGTCACTACTATATTTCAATTGCCTCGTCATTAGGAAGGATAGATGTGAGTCACTTCAAAGATAGGTAAGCCAGTCTTCAGAGTTGCCAATCTTAGGAGTGATTCACATCTATCTTCCTGATATATGATGTTATTATTGTGAATATAATTTATATACACAGTATTGTTGGTGTTGTTTAATTTAAGAAATGATTTAAACTTTTGTTACACTTCAGAAATCATGATATTGTTTAGCATGTGGTTGACCACAACTTGATTTGAATTTGATTCCAAGGCAGTAATACCGATATCGTCCAAGTCGGTTCACTTCCATTACAAATAAATGGATATTTGATAGCCGTGATTTTCCTTTAATACTTGAGGTTGAATCGATTACACAGATAAAAGTGCTTTAACATGATAACTTTGCACGTTCGTTTATTATTGGTTAATTTACACATTTCCAATCATTTATTCAATCCATTGAAATTAATACAAAACTTAATATTAACTTAATATTTTTTATATAAAAAAAATAATCTCAATAAATATTCAATTTAAACTTTTATTTCTAATATTTCATAGTTTGTTATACTTATTTTTTAATACTATGATAAATTCAAATTATTTATTCATTCTACTACTTGGATAGTTCTATCCTTCATAAGTGAAGCATATGTTGTTACTTTATAAAAGGGACAGTAGCAAATTCTTCAAGTTTCAGATAAACGATATTACTCTTTTTTGGAAACCGATACGATGTTTCGCATCCATTCAGTTACTAGTTAATTTCTCTCTATATTTGCCTGTATGTTTGTTCCTTTTTTACTTAGCTTGAGACTAAGAAAGATATTTGGCGTTGTATATTTGAAAATCGGATTATTCCTGTATACTTGAGAATATATTCTAGATTTGAATCTTAATTGATTCAAATTATTTAAGAAAACATAATAAAACCTTTTATGTTTTCAAAACAAAATTAATTCATTTAATTTTTTAATATATTCACTTTTAAAAAATTATAGTGAATAAGTGTACTATTATTCTTTTTCCTGTGTTGTGTTTTGTGTATTTATTTATTCTGTATCAGAGCGCTTGATTTCCCTGTCTTATCTCTCCTGAAGACGGTTCAACTGACAATTAGAGACTGTAAGTGTGCGCTTGTGATTTCTCTGTGTTTCGTTGTGTTCATTGAACTATGTTTGTCCGTTTTGGATCGTATTTTCATCAAAAAAGTATATATATAATATATACATGTATAAACATTTATATATTATGTATATTTTCGCCATTTCGCTATTGAAAACCATTTAAGCGGGAACATTCCTTATAGAAAAAAAAACTATTTTTTTTTTTTAAATGTTACAGTTGATATACCCCTATTAATATACGTTGATATTCTATTAAAGTATGGCCAATTTACAAGTTTTGCAAGTATAAGGTAAATACTGTTAAAAGCTTCCTCACATGATAATGCTTTGCCTAAACAAAATCTTTTCAAACAAGCAGAGTTTTTCACCTGTATGTATCTAAAAGTAACGAAACCAAAGTGAATATAGAGTTAAGAAAAATGACAAATATACATAAGTTATATTAATTGAAAGATTTACATTTCAATGGTTGTAAGCGGTTCAGATTGGCTAAGCTGGAAAATGTTTGTATGGGAGAAGGGAACAGGAATTGAAGAAAACATGTGGATTTTCTTTGAAATCACGTAAAGTTTACAAGAAACTTAATATTTTCTAACAAAATCTGTGAGTATGTAAAACGAATATAATAAAATATCTAAACATAAGGAAATAGAAAAATAGAAAATTTATAAAAATAGTTTGATTAATTTAATTGTATTTCAAATAAAACCTAAATAAGAACTGCGATACTCTATTATTTTCTAAAAACAGGTTGTTTTTAAAAAATATTTGCATTTGGAAACTTTTATTAACTTATTTCATAATCAAATTTTTTTTATTCTTTTTAATTTGTAGCTGTTTGGTATTTATACATAATGGAAAGATTAAAGATTTACTCTCCGCATAAAAAAAGTTACATGTAAAAAAAACACATTCCGAATATATAATGTTTTTAAATCTACAATAATGATTTACACAAGGTTTATTAGAAAACCAACTTTATCAGTATGCTATGATGATTGCGTGCTTGTTATCGGGATGGGGGGTGACAGGGGACGTAGGACGTCAGGCGTGACAGGTGAGAGGACGTAAAGGACAAATAAATATGCATTTGGAGTGACATATATGCATAATTAATACTACGCTATAAATCTTTTTAAATGAAGTTTAAACCTAATTAAACTGAAAGAAATACACCATATTTCTTTATATTAAGAATATAAAGAATATTCCTTATATTGAGAATAAATTAATTTGTGGCACTTACTAGTTTTTTATAAAGATGAAAAAAGAAAAGAATTTTGGAGTACAGATGTATTTATAATATATGATACTAAGCCTTATTATTTAAAAAAAACTAATTAGAAGAGTAGGAGTGAACAAATTCATTTGGCTGTAAATCATAGATATTTTATTTATTTTATATTAGAAATAGGGAAAACCGTTATACCTCGTAAGATGTTCTGGGTGTCGTTGGGGCGCTATTGAAAATGGACAACGTCAGAAAGCGCTCCAACGAATCCATGAACATCTTACGAGGTATGACGGTTTTCCCTATTTCTAATATAAATCATACTAACTCCAGTGGTAATAACAATATGCATGTATTTCAATTACCTTAATGATCTACCCTCTCCTATCACTCTTAGGCGCCTGCAACGGTAACCTAAAAGTCTTCTGCTCACGTCCTTCCAACAAACCAGTATTTCAATTCTTTAGCCTTCTGGTTTGTTTATGGTCGTCTTTGTAAATAAATTGGCCCATTATTTCAATAAATGCAGGCCTACAATTTAAGTGGTTTGCTGGGAAAGTGTATAGGATGTCTCATGAGGCAGGCCTATTGCTATAGAAGAATATCAGTTTTGTTTAATAGCAAAAATAGATATTATTATCTATAACTGCATAAATATCTGAAACAAAATTAATAGATATTTAATATCAAGTTATATCACAAACATATTTCTGTGTTATTAGCTTTCTAATTATTAGTTGAATTCTAATAACTCCTATTTGAGTGGATAGAGGGAGCCTTGTTAGATAAGTGGCATCGTGATCGCCTCTGGAGTCTTAGGTCTAGTGTTCGATACCAATTCTGGTCCTCTATTTATTCAATTTATTCACTTGTGAAGTGAATAAACCTGACCACGTCGTCCCTCAGAGAGGACGTTTAGCCATTGGTCCCGGGACTGTACAATGTCAGGTACTTGATAAAGATTCCTACTCTAAATACACTTGAGTTTGGACAAATTTAAAACTCCCAATGTAGAATATATCTTCATTGTGTGATAGATATCACAAAGGGCCAATGTTCGGGTTATGTGTGATCCCTTGTGAGACTGCCACTGTATTCTAACCTAACCTAAAATGGTTAGAAGTTTAACCTTCCTGTTATATGTGGTGGCAACAACCATCCACACATACACATTAATGTAAAGACTAATTAATGTCTAAAGAGTAATGTAACACTAAAACTTCTTCCAACATTCAGCAAATTTTGCTATAGATAACTAACCAGATTAGATTACAAATAATTATTAAATAAAGAAACAATTGTATACAACCTGTCGAAACAACGAAAAGGAAATCCAAACTTCAATACATAGATTGAATAAGTGAATAATGGGGCCCAGGTGTAGTCTAGAGATAGCGTCCCAATACTGAATACTGACAGTCTTCAGTACTGAATCTTCAATACTGAAGATTGACAGTTTGGTTTTTCGTAATGATCCAGGATTTTTCATACGAGAATTAAGAAATATATACACTGTCCCTTGAAGGGGAAATAATGCTATCTGTTCTCATTCTTTACAATTTCAGGCACCCTTTATAAATACCATCTCTGATAGATTTGTGTAAACAAAAATTCATTATTCTCAATGAAAAATCAACCTAGTAATTTGGATCATCCATAACTAATACAAATATTAAAAGACAAATCAACCACATATCTACCTCTAGAACATCGATAAAGATGGAAAACTACGTGTGATCATTTCAACTAAGAATCCTTATTTATAATTGTACTCTAGATGGACGAAAGAGTGATAATAGAGAAGAATAAAGAGAAAAAATGAATAAGCGTGTTATGGGAAGCAAGTATTTTTTACAGTAACATTACTAGTCACAGTACCAGTTTCTGACCTTTAACTGTAACACTTTAACCTAACATAATGTTCCTGTAAACGAAACACACATTTCAAATTGTATGAACTTGTACACTCTATAACTGTTAGAAACACTCTTTTTTTTTACGAAATAACTTTCATATGGAAACTCGAATAAAAATTCCCATTCTGACTAATTCCATTAGATACCCTATCAAGTGGTTCATTATATTGTCAAACTTGACTCCCTATCGTAAAATATTTCGTTAAAGTGTTTTTTTTTCTATTTTCACCATCACAAAGAAAAATAATCTAAATAGAAACTTCAAAATTATTTTGGTTAAAAAAAAATTGAATATTCTATAAATGACTTTTAATCCAACTAACTACATTGACTATTAAATATTTGTCTTACTTTATATACAAAATAAATTCTAGAAGTTCGGAAGTGTTTGCCAAATTTGGTTAGTAATTTAATATCAAATTTGTAGTTTTACATTCTTCGGAAAGGGTTTCAGAGTTTCTCACTATTTGATTTAGGTCCTCTTGTAGTGGATGAATAATTTCAACAAACTTTCTTCCAGTTTGATTCATAATTAATTTTATTTTGACGGTATATACAACTTACAATTAAATTATTGATTAAATCATGAAATTAATATTTTTTCATCTTTTCGTAGGGCATTGATACTTTAGATACACGTATTTAAGACACTGATACTTTATATACCAGTAACTTCAATATTAATTGAAAAAAAATATTAAAGCAAATTGTTCCTGTTTTACAAATTTGTTATTAATCATAAAAATAGCAAGGAATAGATGCAGGGACCGATGCAACAATTATATCTTGGTGTTTCTAAAACCAGCTAAACTTCTCACGAGATAGTGTCGAAGCCTTCAATAATGAAGATTGACAGTTCGATTATTCGTAATGAACCAGGATTTTTCATGTGAAAATTGAGAAATGTATACACTGTCCAAGGGGACGTAATGATATCGGTCCAATCCTGTACAATTTCAGACACTCATTAAAAATCGGTCTTTTCCTGTAGTTCATATTCGATTTTAGTAAATTAAAGTTTTCTGTTTAATGTTTCACTTATGATAATGTTAAAAAAAAATATAATTCATTTCAAATTATATGTGTTCAGTTTTAGGTTGGGTTAGGTTAAGTTGGGATAGTTGCCTCAAGAGAAAGCAAACACATTAGGCAAAACACAGGCCCTTTCGGATTTCATAAAATGAACATTTTACATTGGGAGTACTGTATTTTGCCAGTATCAAGTGTATTTAAACTAGATATCTTTTTTACGAGTACCTGATATTGTACAGGCTCGGAATCGATGATTCAAAGTCCTCCCCAAGGGGTCACTTACATTTTTTCACCTATCACACGAATGAATCGAGGGCCCGAGTAGTTATTATTACGCCCCAGTTCTATCAATTCAGAGGCGAATACGCCGTCCACTGGGCTACTCTGCCCCCTTAGTTTTAAATTTCAATAAAATATATATTCTAATACTAAAATGTGTCTTCTAAAATACCGTTTTTCACTTATAAAATTTGTTTACCTCCTATAATTAATATATATAGGAAAATAAATAACAATCATAATTAAGTTTCTCTTCATAATCAGATAGTAATCAATAATCTATTACCATTAAGTTTAATTTATATAAAAATTGTATGTATCTTCGATTAAAAATTTACTAATCTAAAAATAAACTAAAAAAATGTTTTTATTATTTACGTTAGTAATTACTTGAGTCAGTTTGTTAAAATACCCTAATGATAGTCAGTGTTGAGAGAAAGGTTGGTGAAATTATAAAAATCTTAATTCAGTAATTAGTTTTAGAATAATGATAACTGTTGTTAATAAAACTTTTGAAGAATTCCGATATACTTTACCTGACAGTTTGAAACACCCAATAAGAAAGTTAGAAAAGTTATCTATAAGTGTGAGTAGAACAAGGATTCAAACAGAATTTAGTGAAGTGTTATCAAGAAAAGTTTCCATCCTAATTAACACACATACACACACACAACATATATATATATATATATATCAATGATCAAACCACAATAAGAAAATGGGGGAAAAAAGACTAAGATCTTTCAACCGTAACAAGCGGTCTTCGTCAGAGTCAAAAACCCAACTCCTCAGTTGGGTTTTTGACTCTGGCGAAGACCGCTTGTTACGGTTGAAAGATCTTAGTCTTTGTTTTCCCATTTTATTGTTTTCTATAAGTTGTCCGAGGAAAGGAATATGATTCGTTACGATGGTGACCAATAGGAGACTAGAGTTTGTAGGTCCAGGAGTGCGGTCCCAGTTACCCGCTGCTCAGCGAAGCCCCTGTTATTCCGCCAATGGGTATAGAGGTTGCATAGAGGCTGTGTGAAATCGGATTAGTAACTTACTATATTCTGTGGATACAGTAACAAGATCGTTACTCTAGAAACTCGGGAAACTTATGAAAAAGCAAGTTTCAGCTAAATATTGTCTAATTTTCAACAATGTATATATATAGAATTAAATTACACAAAACATGACACAGAAAAAAGAATAAAGAGAACACTTACAGAATTAAATATTTCGAACTGTTGTTCGTCCTCTCTTCTAGTCTACTCCTGATGACGAACAACAGTTCGAAATATTGAATTCTGTAAGTGTTCTCTTTATTCTTTTTTCTATGTCGTGCTTTGTGTAATTTAATGTTTTATAGTCCTTGTGGACCGTTTCTTATATTTAGTATATACATATATTGGCTGTTTCCCAGCTTAGCAGAACTTCTATCTTCTTCTTTATATTGTTCTTCTCCTGAGATCCACGAGGTCAAGTATCGAAATGAGTTGTCTATTGTTTCTATGTGTTCTTCTCTTGTAATCGCTTGACGTATGTATTGCAAATTATTATTGTTTTCAATTTTTTATCAAGTTTGTGTCCAGTTTTCATATTATTTTTTATTTTAATTTTACATTCCTTTTTATACAACTGTCAGAAATTAACGGTTCGAATAAAATCCGAACAACACTAATCCCCTCAAAAAAATAAAAGCTTTTAAAACTGACTTTAAAACAAGCTTGACCAAAATTGAAATTATTATAAAAATAAAATGAATTTGTAACTGTAATGAACTACGGAACAAATATTCCTCAAAATATTCAGGTGATAGAAGAAAAATTCAGTAAAATGGAATTATGAGGAATGATGAGTTTTTATTTTAATAGTATGTAGTTCTCATTTATGATTAGTTATTTTTAATTATATTGAAATTCTAATAAATGATAAGCAATTTTGTAAATTATAACCTTAGACTTTGGAATGAATAAGTTTAAGACAACTGTGAGCCAGCCCGCATCCACCTTAAGTAATTATTATTTTTCCATTAGAAAAGTCAATATAACTTTAAATTGTTTATTTTTAATTACCATAATGACTGCCTTTTGATATTTTTTTTTGAGATATCTTTTGATAGATAAATAAGTATTAATTTACTTTAATGAAAACACTGAATTCACTTTTTACTAAGTGTTTTTCAATTAACATAAAACTAAATCAAATACTTCTCAACATAATACAAACATAACTACGCCATTTTGAGAAGAAATATAACTGGTTTCCACTTCACAAAAAATGTCTAAAATTCTTGAAAACTAAAATTTGAATGAGATTTTAATTTTTAGAAATAAAATTCATTATGTAAATAACCATTATGTAAATAAATAATTAGTGTCCTAAATATATAAATATTGATAAAAGTATCGACCGCGGAATAGAAACAAAACTAAAGTTTATCAGGACTCGGCCAGTTCTTTAGTTCTTCAAACTTGAAGAACTGACCGAGTCCTGATAAACATTAGTTTTGTTTCTATTCCGCGGTCGATACTTTTTTCAATATATATATATAAAATCAATGATCAAACCACAATAAGGCAATGGGAACTTAAAAGACTAAGATTTTTCAACCGTAACAACCGGTCTTCGTCGGAGTCAAAAACCCAACTGATGGTTTCTTAGTCTTGTTTTCCCATTTTCCTATCGTGGTTTGATCATTGATTGTTATTTCACGTGTTTATGTGAAATCTTTATATATATGTATCACGACGTCTGTTCACGTTAAGCCCACCAACGCCCAAAACTACCTTCATTATAAAAGTTGTCATCCTCCTCATATCAAAAAATCTATCCCGCGGTCTCTTTCTATCCGTCTTCATCGCCTCTGTAATAATATCCAAGATCGGGACACCAATCTTCAAAAACTAAAAAATGCAAATTCACTCTGCATAGTTATCCCCCCATATTGGGATAACCAATATATAACCAATATGGTTATCCATTTAATCAATAGCCAAATCATCCGTCAACTTTTCCACCAATAACACTACTACTGTATCGCTCCTAACCAACTATTTCCCTGGTGTCAAATAAATTATTCACCTTCGGATGAATAATTACTGGCTTTCGGTTAGTAAACGCAGCAGTCTCCCTGTCGCCACTCACGCTAATTCCCAACAACTCAGCTTCAATGATTGTTTCAGAATCCAAGTTCTCAAGCAAGTCCCCAGTAATAACAGACAAGTTTCTTTAAAAGCTTCTGAAGAAGCCCACATTTGACTCCTAGGGGCACGCTCGAAACCTGGCTTGAATTTAAACCGTTAGTTTTTTTATTTCTTTATTTTATTTTTATTTATTTTTTTGTATATATAATTTTGTATATATTTCCTTTATTTTCTGTTTTATTCACCTTTATTCTGCTTTTTAAAAGCAATTTTTTTTCTTGATCTCGACTACCTAGTTCATTTATTATTTCTCTCCTATGCGGCAGCACTGCTTTAGCCCTCACTGTCGTTGACTGTCGTCCCTCCATCAGTTCACTTCTCCTGAGGACGACCGCCATTACGGTCGAAATATTGAAAAGTGAGTCCTTGTTATGTGTCTGTCTATGTGTCTCAGTTTATTTTAAGTATATATATATATATATATATATATTACTCGTACCACATGATTACTAATTCGAATTTCATCTTATAAGATTAAAGTGTTAATGTATTTGCATACATATAACTTGATTCACAGCGTTGTAAGGTTCTCAAATTTCTAAAAAAATATTTGAAACTATTTTTCTTTTTCACAGTTTGGTTAACCAAAGAACAGCACAAATTAAACTACATTAAATTGTTTTTAAAAAATGGTTAGTACTATCCATTTATATACGAGTATATTATTCATCAGTACCTTTATCGTTATGACTTAATAGTAAAGTTAATGAGCTTATCTCCGACTTTATAAGCTAATCTTGAATTATAATTCATGATGACTGAAAGTGGTTGATTGTTATTGAAAACATTTTCAAAAGGCTAGATGCATCCTGATATAGCAAGGTGTTGTCAAGAATAAATAAAGTAACTAAATTATAAAAGAAAAAAAATTTCCTGGAATGCCGCTATATATCTTAAGTTTCATTATTGAAGATTTGTGTTTTCAAATATATCAACTAGGGGAGGAAAAAATTATACGGACAGCGAAGGTTTCACACCCCTGCTCTAAGGGATTTAACTCCAATTGCCAAATGGTATTCATGCATTTTATCCCCAGTCCATCTAGTCCTTTTTATGAATTTGTTCCCCCACTTTTTTCCACTTTTTGAGCATTTTTTACTCCACTCCTTACCCATCATATAGACTTCTTCGAAATTCGTGTTCCCTTTCTGACTTAGCCTTTGACTAGAAATTTTACTTGTTGAACCTCTTAGTCGTGCTTTAGTATATATTTCTGTCATTTATTAATTAACTATAACGAATATATGTAAAATAAATTAATATGTATCCCACATTACTTTTTTTGCATTATTACACATGATATATATATATTATGTGAAATTTATTTTAGTCTCTTAGGGTATCTTTTGTTTACTTATTCATTTTTATTTTTATTTTTTATTTCTATTTTTATTTTTTTTTATTTTTGTTTGGGTGTTTTCACCTGTGCTAGTAATTTTTGTTTCCATTCGTTATATTTTATTTTGCTTTTATTTCTTTATCAATCCTTGCCTCCTCTCCCTCCGTAAGTTGGCTGCACTGTTCTGTGCTCCTTCAAGAACACCGGCCAGTTCTTGTCCGCCTGCGGAGCGACTTGTTTGTATCTTCCTGATGACGAGGACATCGAAATATAGTAGTAAGTTTCTGTTTTATTTCTGAGTGTTCTTTGTGTCAATGTGGTTTATTTTATATATATATATATATATATATATATATATATATATACCACAATTAAAAGAAACGGTCCAGTGGACTTTTTTAAAATAAAATAAATTCAAAACGAAGGAAACACACAGAAAGACACAGACATAACTCACATCGATATTTCGACCATCGTACCGCCCTGTCTTCCTGCGGGACTCTTCGCTCTTCGCTCTTCACACCTCCTGATGACGACGATGGTCGAAATATCGATGTGAGTTATGTCTGTGTCTTTCTGTGTGTTTCCTTCGTTTTGAATTTAATATATATATATATAAACACAATAAGAAATGGGAAAACAAGACTAAGATATTTCAACCGTAACAAGCGGTCTACGTCAGAGTCAAAAACCCAACTGTTGGGTTTTTGACTCTGACGAAGACCACTTGTTACGGTTGAAAGATATATATATATATATATATATATATATATATATATATATATATATATATATATATATATATCAATGATCAAACTGTTGGAACCCAACAGTTGGGTTTTTGACTCTGACGAAGACCGCTTGTTACGATTGAAAGATCTTATTTCATAACCATTTCACATTAATCACAACCATTTCATATTGTGGTTTGATCATTGATTTTTATTTCACGTGTTTTATGTGAAATCTGTATGTATATATATTATATATATATATATATATATATATATTTATTTACTCTTCTTTATAGAAGACTCAGTCACCGCCCAGTATTCAGACCAGCAACACCTAAGATATGTATATGAGACAAATTGTCGTAGGAAGAATAAGAATGAAGAAAAATAAGCTCTGACACCTCCTAGATTATATATATATATATATATATATATATATATATATATATATAATGTGTACAATGGCAGTATTTCTTCCCTTAATCATATGTTATTAAAATAGGCAGCAGCTTCTGCATTGACCAATACTAATTGATACGAAAACTAGAGAGTGTCAACAAGAAATTGGTCAATGCAGAAGCTGCTGCTTATTTTTTAAATATATATATATGTAAAAATTGGAAGCAGTCCTTCATTTAAACATATATTGTTAAATAACGCCCCATATTTGGCTTGTATATGTTTCTTATACAATTTCTGTGTAAGAAACAGATACAAGCCAAATAAGGAGTGTTATTTATCAATATGTATTTATATATTATGTATCCCTGTTTTTAGACATCTTTCTTAGGGCGCTAAGATTTACTCCTTTGAATTACATCAAGCTGTAACTGGCAATATTGTTACGGCTACTTGCTTATTAAAATACTCCTCCCACTAAAGGTGCTGAAAAACGTTCTCCAGTAGATAAACAGAAATTCTTTTAATGTCAAACGTGATGAATCAATGAACCCACTTCTTAGGACTGATTGTAATCTTAACTTTAATGTATTTTTTTTTTAATGATGATAACGTCAATGATATGTTAATTAAAAACTCTTCTATAGAACTGAATTGTGGTAGTGCTTAATGATTTCATATAAATATTGTAAAGGCTTTCCATATTTCAGAGAGGTAAGACATTGAAATTGTGTGTCAAACATCATTAATATGAATTGTTAGAGCTGAACAAAATAGTACGTATTTTTTTGGTATGAAAATAAGAATATAATATATGAATTCATTATATTAAATTATAATTTTATTACCGTTATATTTTATTAATTTATAAAGATGGAGAAATATCATCTAATCATTATTAATAAAATATTGCAGATGAAGTAAATAGTAGTGGTTTATAAAAATTTGACTTAGCAATAACAAGAGCAGTATGTTTCACCAATGAGTTTCAAGCAAACTAGGAGACAATGTTTTTTTGTTTCTTCATGAACTTCATTGTTTACCCTGAGTTGGCCACATCTTTGTTCCACCCTTTCCTTTTACGCCACTAAAATAGCTCTCATACTGGCCGTCCTTTCTCAATTGTAAGCCACATGGTCTCCCTCTTCTGCTCAATCTATCGAGTGCTTTTCAGAAGAACTAATCATTTTGCTTGAAAGAGAGTTTCTTTTTATGATTTTTTTTTATGATATTGCACTATGCTTCCCATTATAACAGAAACATTAATTACACATCATGTACAATAATTCCTATTCGTACAATATAATAACACTGTTATTTTTTACCATCAAATAAACATGTCTGTCCTGTTAAGTCATTGTAATAGAATATAAATAATACAAAGTTGGCTCAGACACATCGAATGTCTTGCAATTAAAATATTTTTAAGATTTAAAGCTGTACAACATTTTTACACATTCTTTATAATTTTTTTTTAATTAAAAAGAAATACTTAATAGGCACTCATGTTCATCAAGTAAAATCTTTCGAATAAGAACCTGTTTTTGTGGATCCTTCGGACATCACTCTTATACCAAATGCCCACAAGATCGGAGTCTCCCACATTTCACGTGTTCATTTTAAAATCCTATAAAATATTTATATATAAACATATCTGTTTAAAGGATTTTGAGAGTTTTTGATCTAGATATTAAAAAAACTTCTTTGCTAACGTCTCATCATATATTTATGTATCCTCAGGACTAAAATGTTGATACATTCAGCACTATTATTACAACTAAATTAGGTCTATTGTTTACTATCATGTAAAATAATGATAAACAGTAGGCTTCCATATTTAAATATGGTAATTGATTACAATGTTTAGAAACTCCAGAGATCTAAATTTGCTTACCTGGGAAGTCTGTTTTGTATCTTTGTTTTTTCCTTTGGAGTTTCTAAACATTGTAATACATAACCATACTTGGTTATGTAATGAAAATTTATAGTTTATCATTATTGTACATAATAGCAAACAATAGACCTAATTTAGTTATGATAGTGTTTGAATCTATGTTTTAGCCCTGATGAGGACGTAGATACATGTCGAAACGTTGGCAAAGAAGTTTTTTTAATATCTAGACCAAGAAAGCTCAAAACTTTTGAATATACAGTGGTCAAGAAGCGAACAGCATAATACATACCTGTTTATACGTATTGTCAAAACTATATATCGTTTTGTAATTCATGTTTTTCCACCAAGTTAACTCATTCTTTGCTTTTACATTCTTTATTCTTTGAAAAAATATTTACAAACATTTTTCTAATATTTCATATTTGTTTTGTAAAATATACCCTACTTTAGAACCAATTGAACGGAAACTAAACGGAATTCATGTAGACTCCAATTATGGTCAACGCTACAATCATTATCATCATTCAATGGTCTGAAACACATAAATAAGCTCTCTCGAGAAATATTAGGGCTGAGAGAAAACTGATGTAAGCTTTTTATGATGACTGCAAGTTTAAATCTATTTTGTTCATATTTAAACAAATTTAGATACAGTTTATCTTTCATTTTATTGTTAAATCATTAATGACTATGACGATAACGTTTACTTGACTCTCCAGAGAATTGAACAGGTGAATATTACCATATAAATGTTGTAATTTTCACAAACCATCAGGCTGCTGTCTAAACTTCTGTGTGCCGAAAAGTATCTGTGAAAATATAAAAATATTAAAGAGAAAAGGAATCATCAGTGCGTTCATTGACAACGGTGGTACGATTCAGTGGAGTTTAAAAGATTTTTGGTTGTACCTACATCCAAAGAAATGAGAAAGTAGGTCCCTTAGTGATGGCGTTAACAAGAATCCAACAACCTAGCAAGGCATTTTTAATGAATGATTTATTTCAAGAGACACATCAAAAAGCCCCTGGATAGGAATTAAAATTCATCTCAGAAAGCCAATTTAGCTGCAAGGCTTAAGAGGAAGGGTGCCTCACAACATTACAACAGAACAAGCTGGAGAGAATTTCTGTCTTATAATGATCATGATTATTTAAAAACGATAGGTTTTCTCCGACATCCAACAGGAAACGTACAAACACCTTTTAAAAACATACCCTGTACTTTCCTACTTCAGAGGCTCTCCTGATTTTTACTTATCCAGGACTGAACAAAAAATATGATGCAAACTTAAAATATTGGGTGTAATTAACAAATAAATCATGGCTCATTCAAATCTATAATAAAGAACATCTCTTCTTTAGAACCAAAAACAACCACAAAACAAATTCGTTCATATTCTCCTTTGTGAAGGATTACTTTTGTAAAATAGCAAATTTTGAATAATTCAAATGATTAATTATACTTTGAGGATTTGGGTTGTTATTTATGAGTCTGTATGTATGTTTACTTTGGTTGACGCCTTCAGCAGGAGAATCGAGAAGTCACCTTCTATCTTAGGACAAGGCAGAGAAGGTGGAACGATCTTGGGAACCTTCAATTAATTAAGTCCCAATTAATGTTTAGCAATCCGTAGTTTTGTACAAATGTTATATTAGACGAACTTAACAAGTGAAGTCATTACTACTACTATTAAAACAAATACAAGGTATAATTTACTTTATACTAAGCTTTGAGGATCTAACCTTTGCTTATAATTCATTCAATTAATTGATATGTTAATAGTTTTATTATTAATAAATTCATAAGTTTCATAAGTTTAAAAATATGAAATATGAAATAAAATATGAAATAAATTCATAAGTTCATGAACTTATAAAGCATTTATCTAATAGCATTTTCGGGGCTATTCCAGTTAAATTGAATATGGTATGAATTAGAATTAAGTAATAAACATTTACTATTTACATTTATTTAAAAAAAATAAATTTTAAAAAAAAAATAATTTTATCCATGTCGTGTTAGAGATGAAGTAGCTAATGTACTAATTAGCTACGAATTGGTTACTTTGAATGTACTAATTTTTGCTACTATTGTTTTAAATTAGCTACAATATTACTACATTGGTACGAGTAATTCTACATGTAAATGTATTACTTTCTATCAACGATTCAGAACAAAGTTTGAAAGAAATAAATCATACCTTAAATAAAAATTAATGGATTATTGATTCCACCCTTCCAAAAAAAAAAAAAAAAAAAAAAAAAAGGAAAAAAGAAAATGCATTAAACGCACTAGAGTGTACCTGTTGATTTAAAAGAGAAATTAAGAAGTCACATCGAAGCAAGAATTGAAGCCAGTTAAAATAAACGGTCTCTATTTCCGTGGTGTGGAAACGAAAATTTATTCGTATTAAATATAGCTTCATTTATTCGTTCGTGATTCACAAAAATAATATCCTTTGTGTTTTCTTTTTTCTAGGAATAAATTTCGAAAGGAAATAACTTTCTCTTTTGTGAAATGGTTATTTACTATTTCACTAATGCATATAGAATTACTTTTATTTTTAAATATTCTCAGTAATTCTATATGTATTTAACTTATAGTAATTTGTATTACTAGTTTATAATGACACAATACCAGAGGAATTTACTGCTGTATTATAATACCAGAACAGTTTTATTTACTGTAGTTAAAGGGTTACTAGCACCAGAGATCATTTAGACTTCAAAAGAAGTAGAGAACTTTATAAAAACCTTATAATTCCTTCAATTCTTCATTATAACTTTAAGGTTTTAGATTTTTTTTATTTTTAGACTTAATATATTGGGTAACATATTATTATATATTATTAATTATTATTATATTGGGTTATATATTATTATATATTGGGTTCTTGCTGTTGCGTCTACGAAGTGTTTGGTATCCCTTCCTCTTTTCTCCTGAAGACGTATTACCTAAAAATTTGAGTCTGTAAGTGTGTTTCCTTACTCTGTGTGTTACCTTTCTTGAATTTTCTTCAGGCTCGGCATTCACAATCTTCTGACTGATGGAGGGAGTAGATGTTCCGAACCAATTTTCTTCTATCAGGGGTTAATGGAAATAAAAGTGTGCCAAGTTACGTTATCTTGTTGATTTTACAAGAAAAAGAAATCAAAAAAAGCAATAAATTTTAATTTTTAAAAAAAATTGGAGAAAGGTAAATAATGCAATGGAATAATAGAGAAGCTTGACTAATTACATATAAAAGGTAATGGCAGATATTAAATAAAATTAGAAGATATGTTTATTTTAAATGTATTTAGGCTTGTTTAGCCTTGTGAAACATGATTTGGTTTACTCCTATATCGATTAACTGTGGAAATTGACGTAGAACATCGCATCTTTCAGTCAGAAGATCGTGAATGCCGAGACTGCAGTTCACTTAAATGAAACATGCGTAAGGAAGCCCTACTACCTATCTACTTTAACAGATCTTTAGACTAAGATCTTTCTACTGTAACAAGCGGCCTTCATCAGAGCCAAATCTCAACTTCATTCATCGATAACAAGATTTCACATAAACACGTGAAATAACAATCAATGATCAAACCACAATATGAAATCAATAAACCCAATATAACGTAAGTAGACACGAAAAAAGTAGCACCTTATTCTTGCATATAAATAATGAAAATCATCATATTGATTGGACAGGAGCTAAATTTAGTACCTATAAAAAATTGATGTTGTTAAGAAATATTATCGAATCATCTATGATTAAATTTAATAGATCAAATATTATAAACATTAGTAACTAACTTTTTAAATTTGATTCTTTCTTGACGAGGGTAATAGCCTCATCGAAGAGGCTTGACAGCTAGCGATAGTTTTTTTTAACTTTTTTCTTACTCTACTCCTTTATTTGCCCTAACATCCCTCTCTGGACTATTGTCCTTCCCTGCACTTCACACCCTTTTAAAATATCACTCTTCCCTCCCACTACTTTGAACCCCTCACCATGATGTTTCCGCATCAGTTGGGTTTTTGACTCTGACGAAGACCGCTTGTTGTGATTTGATAATTGTATTGTGGTATTGATAATACCACATTGTGGTTTGTGTATTTGAGTATTGTGGTTTGATAATTCATACATACATACATGATTTTATATAAACACGTGAATAGCAGGTTTTTGACTCTGACGAAGACCACTTTTTACAGTTTTAATAATGATCCTAGTCTTTTTTTCCCCATTTCATATTGTGTTTTGAGAAATCATACATACATAAACTATCAAACATATTTATCAGCGTAACCTATAGTATTAGACACAGCTGTGCTCAAACAAGTATTTTCCTTTGTAAAAATCATTATAATATAGTCACTCAAAGACTATATTATATTATATATATAATATATATATATATTATATATATATTATATATTGTATATTTTATAAAGTATAAATTGTCTGTCATGTCTACTGGTAATCAACTAAAGAACAAAAAAAAAACATTAAATTACATCAACTTTAAAAGTAAAAAAAATTACTTTAAGTTATATTTAAGGTAATTTTGTTTTCATTTTCAATAATGAAATATTCTATTTTTAATTTAACTTTTAAAAATATTTATGCAAAAAAATTTATATTAAAAAATTATCATTACATTTCTAATTGAACACTTTTTGTAGAGTGTATAATTAAATACTTGTCATTTCCTTCATATTTTAGGAACTTTGTAATTAAAAGTAAGGAAAGGAGGAATGCAAGAAGAGTTAAAAAATATATAATAAGATGGAAAAATAATCTCGAATTTTAATAAAGAGGAAATAATGTTCTGGTCCTAAAACTTGAAGAAAAAAAAACTTTTAATGGTAAGAATAATGTTAATATGGGTTGAAGTATATTGATGAAGGAGACGAGAGAGTAAATTGGAGTGTCGTTAATAATGAAGTTGAGTTATGGGGCGAGTAAAGTCCCTGGATTAACCACTTACGCTACACTCATTTAGCGCAGAAATAAATTATTTTTCTCCACTTTTCTCTTCTTTAATGGCTCATAACTCAAATACATGTTACTGTCACATTAAAAATAATATGTTACAGTTTGGAGAAATTGCTATATATTCTTTTTTTTCTTTGTGAAATTCAGTTTAAAAGCATTTCCAAGGGCAGTTTTGTAGAAAAACAGGAAAATAAATTAGTTTGTTTGTATAAAAATGAGTTCATTTTTAAAAAAACACAAAGATAACGATGCGAAGTTTACTGATCAATGCAGACTGACGTTCAGTTGGTCATAAATACAGCTGGAATGTAGGGTAAAAAGCTAATGATGATAATGATAATGATAATAATGATAATGAAATGGTCTCCACGTACAAAAATTTAATGGTATAAACAACGTGTTTCGAACATGTAGTATTCTTCCTCAGGCATTAACTAAAAAATACAATGTCATCAGAGAGTTATCTATAGTACAAAGTAAATATAGTACAAAATAAAAATAAAATAAGGAAGAGAGTACGAACCTAAGGGTGAGTGTCTGTGGTACAACTGACTAGGAATAGGATGGTGAACTGGGATGATAACATACAGTAGTTTTTAGAATTTACTGTGGAAATGATGACATGTACAGTCGGATACAAATGAACATTGAGAATAACCTATAGTTGACTTTAAAAACCCTATAAAAATATTTGTTTTGTTTTTTCATAATTGACACTAAAAATGAAGAAAAAAACTATGTTCTTACATGAAAAAAAAATTAAAATTGAATTAGTCCAAATGAGATGCAAGATTTTACAGTTAAAATATAAAGGAAAAAAATTACCTACATTTTTAAAACCTTGCATAATTTGGCAATATTTTCTAAATTTTTCTCATAAGAACGTAGAATGTTCAGAATCGACTTCCCTTGGTCACAAACTTGACCACCCCTGAATACAATTTTCGTGAACGTTAGAAGACAAATTATAAGAAATATGGGTTGATATAGACTGAGCTTTACTATAACTAAACATATTAGAATCATTAACCATCAATTTAATTAAATAATGTAGTTAATTCAGCTACAGCTGAGTTTCGAACCCTTTAATCCATTAAAATTTAATTTTTGGATTAAACACACAACGGATATATGTTTCTAACTTTCTGACGCCTCTACAATACTAAATATTATAGTCATACAAAAAATGAATAAATACCTATAAAATCTAAATGTATACTGGTTAAATCCTAATTCACTCTTTATAATTTAATCCGAAATTTCAGTTGTTAATTATGGAATTTTTATGTAAATATTTTCTCAGTATAAAAGGGGCTAGTTGGGATGTTTTTTTGTGTACGTTCATCTAAAGTTTGTTTTTAATGTTCGGATAAAATGAGGAACTGTTAAACGAGGGAAGTGGGAAGAGGTTTCGTTGTGTGGTTGTGGGAGATTTATCAAGGCAGGGACAGGTGGAACTGCTTGCCTTTCATTCTTGACAGCATCACAGACTCCACCTGATGTTATCACTTCTGTCCTGCTGCCTTACATCTTTTTTTTTTCAAAATTTTTAATGTTTCTCTTTTTATCATATTTTTTTTTATATATTCCTAAAAATAGTTCATTAACTTGATTTGTTTAATTGAAATATTTAATTTTTAAATTAGTTATCATTTCTAATAGTAATTCATCAATGCTTACTCCATTTTTTGTAATGTCCTCATCTATATTGGATATAATATACATTAATATATATCAACAAAATCACCAATGACTAAAAAAGTCAATGTTGTAGGACCTTTGACCTTTGAGAAAGAGTCCTTTAACAATAAGTAAAATCCATTGTTAAATAAACTTAATTCCTAATTATTCCTCACTAAGAGGCAGTATATTTTACCTTAGAGAAGTAAGTCCTTCTTCATTGTTCAATATGAATTCATTTTCTTTTTGAGGAAATAAATAAGTCAAACTTCCTCACTTTCGTGACTATATCTTCAATCCTTCAGTTTGTCTAATAATAGCCCCTTCATTCCCAAGTTGTATATTTATTTACTATATGACATTAGCCATGTTGAAAATATGAAAAAAAAATTATACAACAAGTTTTACCAACATAACAACAGTTTTCGAACACATAATGTTTGATAATCTTTAAATTTATTTGATTAATTAGGAAATGGAATTATTGTTTCTATTTTCTTGATATAGAAAATATTCTGTTTTCTTAATAACAAGAAACAAGAGTTAAAATTATCCCTGTTCTTGTTCAGTGATAATTATGTTCAGTGAATTTATTTTAATAACTATTGCTATAATTTATGAGTGACACAAAGGGTCACGGATAGTCTAATATATACACAAAGTGATCTACAGAAACAACAACTAAATTACTGTGAAATAAACTTCATCGTTGTTAGTATAAGTTACTTGCTAAATGCGAGTTGCTGTCTAGACAAAAAGGCACTACTTCTGCTACCAGTAACAAGTGTGTCCAAATATAGTAGGAACTTTACCTGTTATTTTGTTACGTGTTCCTTTTCTCTCGAGGGTGATTTGATTCGGACATAATATGCTCTAAATGTATCGATGTGTGCGTGTATTATCAATGTAACAATATCCTTTAACATTAACGAGTGGATTTTTTCATCTAAAAAAAAAAAAAAATGTTACACAAGATATTTTCTGTGTCACTTATTTTCGTTGTTTTACATAATATACATGAACCCATTTCAAGCCTTTTAGCCTAAACAAATCTGATTCAAGCGAAGGAGTTTGTTCACTTGAAGACTTCAATCTTCTAGCTGTGTAGGGTGAAAACAATAGATCAAAATCACTGTCAGAATATCAGAGGTATCCTGACTGCTACTCCAAATCAATCAGATTTTCGGCCTGAAAACTCCAGTCTCTCTCACTCCAATCTCGATTATTCGTGAAACATTTTGTTTTCAATCCCACTCCAGATTCATTAAATCCCACTGTCACAACTCCCTTTAATCTATAACTGTAATTTCATTTCAACAAATCTTTTCTTTTCTCAACATTAATTTTCAAATTTTGATTTTTTTTTACAATCATTTAAAGAAAGGTTGAATATCACATTTCAACAATAAAAAAAAATTGAAATAAAAATATATTGTTTGTGAAATTCATAACGCCTATTAAAGATACAATATTCAATTTTATAAATTACTGTATTAAAATATATTTAGTTTTTCATGATATAAAAAGTATTAAAATACCCATGGTTTGTCGTTACAAATATTTATTGTCATTATAAATTAATATTTGTCGTACAAATATAAATGCGATATTATTTGAATATTACTTAGAAAAAAAAAGTTTTAATTTTGAAAAAGCAAGTAATTTAGTAAAAGCATCATTTTATAACGAGTTATATAAAAGTTATAGTCATAAATAAATGATGTAAAATAAATAAATATTAAAAGACAAAAAATATGTTTTGAGCTAAAATACTTTGTAAAACAACATTGAGTTATTTGTGTGTTTATTGTCTTATTTTTTGACAAACAAAAATTTAAAGTTTAATTAAAAAAGTTAAAGTTGATGAAGTACAGTAATAAAAAATAATTGTTTTTGAGATTTGAAATATAAGTCAAATATAACTTTGTTATATTTTTTTTTTTTGAAGTAACGTACTTTTTAAGCTTATTCCAATGTTTTAAAAAAATTATTTTATTACATATTCAGTAATTTTAAAACAGCCTATGACGTAAAATTTTAGATTTAAACTTAAGTGTAATGTATTAGTAATTTTTTTGAAGATTATATGAGGAAACAGAAAAGTTATTATAGTAAGTAGTAGATAGTGTATTGTTTACTTTGTGATTTGGATAACCAATAATAATTTCAATCAGAGAGATATAAGTGAACCTTAGAGCTTCTCATTAAGTCTGGTCATTTACACATCACGGGAATACCATCTATGAATATAACTAACAACCTGATGGAAAATTGCAAGGAAATTACTGGCAATAAATAAGAAAGTCGTCTATAAACGATTTGCTTATCTTTATTGATAAATGTATATTTTAGAGCAAGTAGTACAGTAGTAAGTAAGAAGTAAGTGTAGGAAGTAAAATATCAGAAAAATCAGTTAGATATTTTGAATTTTACAGATCATGTGGCGCTTTAAATTAGATTTAAATAAGTTTCAATTTTGAAAATTCAAGTAATTTAGTAAAAGCATAATTTTATAACGAGCTATGCAAAAGTTATTGATTTCAAAATATGTAAATTATTTTAAATATCTAAATAATATTTTGAAATTTTTGTTTAACAGAATATATTTTGTAAACGTCACTAACGATTTAAAACCATATTTAAATTCCATTTACATCATAAGTTGCTGTACAAAGGAGTTAGATTAAATAAAAAAGTTCATGAAATTAACTGATCAATAATTTTGATGATGAATTTGGTTCTAGAAAAAACTATAATAAGCCATATACTTTTAAGATTTGCAAAATATATTCTAAAATATGTATTTGAAAAGAAATTCAATAACATTCAATAAATTGATTGTCCACGAAATTTGAACAGGTAAATAAATACCTTCCTCAATATTTATAACAGAGGGTTTATGACTTTTTTTAATTCATATTTATTAAATAAATGACTGTGAACGAAGTGAAAAAAAATGAGAGTTATACATTTCGCCATTAAATTTATAGCATAAATGTGTTTTCCAAAGATTATTACTGTTTTTTTATTAACAGAATACTTCCTATGAAATTATACTGATGAAAGAACCTTCGGTATCAGTGGTAAAAATATTATATTGATGATAAAAATTTTTCTTCAAAGAATATTTACGCATTTAAATATATCATAAAGAAAAGTAATTTTAATTCAATACATTATTCAATATATTCAAATCATAAATTTTAAAAAGGTTTTCTTTAAAGGAAAAATTGTTTTTTGTATTAATAATATATTCAAAACATTCCCATCATAGAATATGTAATTTGTGATGGACATATGAAGATAAAATGTTATTTTTTGCAAAAAAAAAGAACTCTTTTTAACTCCTTTTAAAAAGATATTTCTAAATATGAAATTAAAGTTCATGCTTCCTTCGAAGTTCGTCTTTTCTGTCATTAACATTTGGTTAATTGGGTTAAACAATGTTTCCTTTAATAATGGGTTGACAATGTTTATTTATTTCTTATTTGTACTTTACTATAACAAAATTGTAGTAATCATTGAGAAATTTTATTTTCATATTATGACAGATTTGCTCGATCTGAGGACCTCTGAGTCAATTTTTGAAGCTTTTTTTCAATGCTATCTGTATATGTGTAAATGTGTTGGAAGTTGGGTAGGTTGTATACAAAAGCTTGTAAACACGGTTGCACTATTTTGAAAATTGATATTACCCATATAAAACAGATATTTTAAGTTTTTGATAAAATCACAGTACATACAATGTACATGCAATCACAGTATATGTAATATTTTTGGGCAAATACAAGTATAGGATGTTCACGTATCATTCACGTAATCATTTTTTATTAAATTTATAGATATTCTACTGATACTAAATTTTTATTTTACGCATATACTCGTTCAAAAGTGTACTGAATCCATTTTTCTGATAATTTTGGCTGCAGTTTCTCTGTGACGCCATCTAACAATTTAAACTCTTCACAAGGCGTGGCTTTCAAAAAATCATGAAGACTTTTAACAAACGTATAATTTTTTGTGAGTCGAATTTCAACAAAAGCAAATAGTCTTCATCACAGTCTCAACCATACTGTGTAAGTTAGACTTTGACAATTTATTAGGTAGAAATTAGTACGATGAATATAATATAAAGCAGCATTTGGTAAATATAAAAGTTTAATACTGAATAAATCTGAGTATGTCGTCCCTCGGAGAGGACGTTAAGTCGTCGGTCCCGAGCCTGTACAATGTCAGGTACTCGTTAAAGATCCTACTCAAAATGCACTTGAGTTAGGCAAAATTTAAAGAACCTACTCGAAATGCACTTGAGTTAGGCAAAATTTAGGAATCCCAATGTAGAATCACTGATCAAAGAAAAAACCAGTAAACGACCGACGTTATCACCCGCTAGGGGTGATAAATAAAAAAACAAGTATAAATAAGTACATAGTAAGTAATCTATCTATCCATTTGACCATTGCTTCTCAAATTTGATACTTTAGGGGGCACGTATGAAATAACCAAACCCTTGGAGCTCATCATTGATTTTAATATAGAAAATTTATCCCTTAAATTTGAAAATAGGAAATTGATAGGAAACTAAAGGAATAGTTTTTGTTTAAAGAGAGAGAGAGAGAGAGAGAGATTAGTAACAAATGATTTAAATCCTTAATGAAAGAAAAAGTAAAAATGCTGCTTGAAATTAAAGAAACATCCCTTCCAGTTCATAATATCAAGTGGCGGAGATTTGACTTGAAAACAACATACTTAGTATTTATAAAATAAATGAAAATGAAATGTTTAAAATATGAATCTGTTATATAATTTTAATTTTTCATTATCGTGTGGCGCACCGTTTGAGAATCACTGTATTTGATTATGAATGAAGCAACTTCTCATTCATGTTACTAATCATAATACAACTTTGATTTCATGTTGATGAGAAGTACATCTGTCAAGAAAAATGTAAGAATTGTTAAATGTCACAAAGAACACAGTTACTGAAAAAAAAACTCTATATTCTTTCAATCCATATATTATAATATAGGAATTTATTAATAATTATATTTTCAAGAGAGATAACCATTTAGACTTCCTTAGATGTTGAATTGATTCCTCTAATTATGGCAAGTAGGCTTGGTTTTCTTGTCAGCAATCGTAGATATCAAAAGCAAAGTCATTCACTACATTTACATCGTAATTGGCAAAATCATTTAACCAAAATCTCTTCAGTTAATTAACTGAAGTAATTATTAATTAAGATATTATTATCAGCCGTCATACCTCGTCTATCGACGTTGAAGTCGCCCGACCGGTTTCTCAATGGCTGCATCATCAATGGGACTAATGTAACCTTTCAAAATCACGGATATAAATACCTATTCCAACTCAATGGTGAAGTCAATGACTCAATGACTTTACTTCGTCTCTGTCCTGTCCGTCCTGTCGTCTTTTCATGTTTTTTATTGGTTTAAATATAATGTCTACCTAGTGCTTAATTTGTTCGTTTATTAGGTTATCAGTATTTTTGTGTTTATATATTTCCATTTCCTCTATTATGTTTAATCTTTTACCTTTTTGTCCTATTTTAATTAATTTCAGTGATTTTTCCATACTGTCGGGTTCATATCCGTGTTTTTTTAAATGGTTAGCAAAATTTGATTTATTCATATTATTTACTTTTAATAATAATAATAATACGAATAAATAATTCGTATTATTTATTTGATATTATTCGTCTAATTAAAGAACATTAATATGTTCTTTAAATCTTTGTTTTAATGTTCTTCATATAGTTCTGCATATAGTTATAAACTATTAACAGGTGTACAGTAGATGCTTATTGTATATATATGTAATATTCTTTTATTATATGGTAAAAAGCTAATGAAATTGTCGCCACATATAAAAATTTAATGGTATAAACAACGCGTTTCGAACACCAGTTGTACACAGACACTCACCCTTAGTTAATGCCTGAGGAAGAACACTATGTTTCGAAACGCGTTGTCATACCATTAAATTTTTATATGTGGAGACCATTTCATTAGCTTTTTACCCTACAATGAGTAAATACCACATACTAACTGATTGTACTACGTTGGAAGTAATATTTTTTCAAGTAATAATTTTTAAATAATTTTGTATCCAATTAAAATCTTAATAGATTCTCTCTCATTTTATTAGTTGGATACTATATAGTGAAGTGATAATTAAAAATAATATATTTTAAGATATTGATGGATTTACATGTTTGAAGCACTCTGAATTTTTTGATAATATCGAATCAAATGGAAAGTACTTTATGTTAAAATAAATATTAATTGCAAATCGTTTTTCTTAGGATTCTATCAGGCATACATTTTATATGTATAATGTTGTTTTTATATTAATTTTATAATCTTTTTCATATTAGAAGAAGAAATTGTGTATTGAAAAATTCCAGGAATTAAATTTCATCTGTAGCCAATTGCCAGATTCCGTTGTAATAATGTGTGTATTTATATCATAACTGGCAAATTGGAGATAGTAATATTATCATCGCAAATATTGAAATGGCTAATTGGAAATGGAATAATACCATAAATTAATTTAATTTGCTATAAATTGGTTTGATTATTAGTTAAATGTAAACCACTTCAGATGTATCCTGAACATTCTATTCATAGATGCCAACTACTGTGAGAATGTATAAAATTAGGGATGTTTTTAATCTTTAAATATAAATTTAATGTTATATTTCCCCAAACGAAATTATTAAAGGAAATTGATCTTTAAAGAAATGTTTGAATACCTTGGTAGATTTTTCCAAGATGCGCATAAAATAAATTCTTCCATTGTATAGGTGATATGGAAAAGAAGGAAATTGGGATGGGGGTGTTTGCATTGTAAATTCAAAGTAGGTAGGCATCGCTTCCGTTAGCTTTGTTATCCTCTGTCCAACTTCGGCCTTTTTCAACCGTTTTCCGCCCAATTGTATCGAGAAAACAAATACAGTTTCTCTAATTTGAACTCTGTTTTCCAGACAAAAATAAAAGGGGTAATGAATCTTTAGACTAAATTCATTTAAAGTTCTTTTCAGTTGTTCTTAATTTTCAAATTTATTGTTCTAATTGCTATATTTTTTATTTATTTATCTTTCACAGGAAAAATTCTTAAAATTATTATACTAGTTATAATCATCTTTTAGATAGATATAATATAAATCTATCTTCATAAAAACAGCCGTTATAACAGCCTTTAAGGAATATGGGCTAAACTGATAAGTAATTAACTAATGATCAAAGATAACAATTAGAATTAAAAATGAACTTTATCTTTTTCAAGTTCTATAAGATAAAATATTGTTTCTACATATAATATTACCGAATTTAAAGTTTATTAGGAATTTAAAGGTTCATCATTCTGATGTACTTTAAATTTCTTTCTATTTCACGGTGGGTACTTTTATCAATCAATGATCAAACCACAATAAGAAATGGGAAAACAAGACTAAAATTTTTCAACCGTAACAAGCGGTCTTCGTCAGAGTCAAAAACCCAACTGAAACACTAGATCCAGAAAACATCTGGTGAGGAGTTGAGAAGAGTGGGAGGGAAGAGTGGTACTTTAAAAGAGTGAAAGCGCAGGAAAGGACTAATTTCCAGAAAGGGATGTTTGGGGAAACAAAGGAGTACAGTAAGAAAGTGTAAAAAACTATGCGCTAGCTGTCAACCTCTTAGAAGAGGCTATTGCCCTCGTAACGAAAGTATCAAGTTTAAAGAGACCGTTACTAATGTTTATAATATTTAATCTATTAAATTTAATTAGAGACGATTCAATAATATTTCTCATCAACATTGATTTTTCATAGGTAATAAATTTAGCTCCTGTCCAATCAATAGGATGATTTTCATTTTTTATATGCAAGAATAAGGCACTACTTTTTTCCGGTCTACTTACGTTGTATTGGTGTTGTTTTACACGTGTCTTTAATGATTTACCAGTTTGACCAATATAAATTTTATGGAAATTTTTGCACGGAATTTTATAAATACCACCGGACTCAAATTCGCTGGGAGAGTTTTTTTATTAACATATTACCCACGTTATTACGATTAGAAAACACTATATTAAAACAAGTTGTTTGGCTAATCTTGGAAGGGGGTCCAGTGACTCATGATATGGCAAAACTATAGAATTTGACAATGAACAGGGCTCTGTTGAAGTATGAGAGAAAATTTTTTTTAGCACCCTTCAAAGCTAAGTCGATATAAGAAGAGGGGTGTTTTAAAGAAATATTATCAATATTTATATAATATTAACCCCAACGTGATTAGTGGAAACTGAAATAGTTGTAATGTTTACGACTATGTGAATGAGGAATCTGGTCTGCTTAGGCAAGTGTTATATGGAGTGAGAGAGAATTGATTGAGTGTAACTATATAGATGGTATAGGAGGAGAGCTAGTGACATGAGAGCACTCGACAACAGCGAGCATTGATTGATTGTGCTTAGTGGTGACAAGACCGCAGGCTCACGTGAACCACCAGACTTGCTTGAATCACGTTCAGTTGAACTTGAACCAACGTAATTTAGAAAGCCGAACAAAGTCAACACTATAAATATTACTGAAAACGATAAACTAAGTTGCTATAGTATTGATAAAGCTAAGAAACATGCATTGCACCTATAGCCTTTCAGTAAGATTAATTTTCTTTACAACTCAAATCAATAACAATTAATGCAACCTTCTAATTTTCATTACTTTTATTATTAGGACATTAAAATATCCAGGTTAAAATTAAAAAAAAAAATGGAAAAACATTTTACTTACTTCTTAGTTCGAGCTTCCAAAGCTCTCCGCTTCGATGGCTCGGTGTCTCTCCGGTAGGTCGGCAGCTATTTGCCACAATTTGGTGTTGGTCAGGATTCTTTTCAGAGTGGCTCAGAAAAACATTTTTAATGCAGAGAAAAATAAAATGAATACATTATATAAATAAAAAATTTTTTTTTAGTCACAGAAAATAAAATGATTGTACAAAAATATTATGATTAATAATAAAAAAAAAATGAAAATCAAACACTTCTAAAATCAACAAAGGTGATAAAATGATATCGTGATATTGATCGCAATGCCTTCTAAGAGTACCTATAAGGCTTTACGTGTGACTTCCATTACTACAAAAAAATAAAAAAGAGCAAAGCAGGATAGAAAATTTGAATTTCCATTGATACGAATTGTTAGGTCAGTTTGGCTTAATTATACTTAATAGTTGGAATGGTAAAGATGAACTTTTGTTTAGAGATTGTTGACAAGATTTTTCAATAAACACATGAAATAATCAATGTTCAAACCACAAAAAGAAATGGGGAAAAAAAGACTAAGATCATTCAACCGTAAGAAGTGGTCTTCGTCAGAGTCAAAACCGAACTAAAGCACAAGATGTAGAAACACCATGGTAAGGGGTTGAGAGAGGAGGGGGAGGAAAGAGAGGTATTTTAAAGGGTATAAAGTACGACAATATATTTCATGCAGGAAACTATGATCTTTCTACATTTTGTGTTATTTGGATTTTGACTCTGTCAAAGACCGCTTTCTACGGTTGAAAGATCTTAGTTTTTTTTCATTTCTTTTTGTAGTTTGAACATTAAAGATTGGAGTTTAAATTTTTAACCTGAAGTCCCAGAAATCTATTAATTTTTGAGAGTGAAACCTTATAATTTTATGTGTTTTCTGTTGTTATGTGTTGTTGAATACAAAAATTGATTGGTTACTTTCTATCGAAGCTCTTTCATAGAAATAAAGGCATGTATGCCAAGATGTAATCTTTGAAGCTTCCAGTTAAACATATGTAACACAATGACAGTCTTTTACCATTAGGATAATATTGTTCATGTGTCAAGTAAGCCTCAATCAAACAATTAGTTATACTTGATGGTAACCCGAAAATCACCAGCTGTTATTAGAAATGAAAAAGATTATCATGAAAGAAGACTATTTCCGATAGATTGACCCTGGGACATCGCTGTAGTGTTATTTGCATTGTGCATTCGAATTGGTCACAACCACCTTGAGGGACACTTTCACCGCATTGGTTAGGTTAGCTTGCATCTAACTTTTGTAGAAAGAGGGTAGATTAAAATTTCTTATTCCTATAATTCTCCTAATATACTGGATATGAGTTTAATAATAGTGATTGTTAATACCTTTAATAATAACGTGCATTAATTCATAATTATTAAGTCTTCTTTTTTTTAAAAAAAAATAAGAGTATTCATATATAAAAAAA
The DNA here is from genome assembly GCA_026182355.1 of Hermatobates lingyangjiaoensis. Taxonomy (NCBI): domain Eukaryota; kingdom Metazoa; phylum Arthropoda; class Insecta; order Hemiptera; family Hermatobatidae; genus Hermatobates; species Hermatobates lingyangjiaoensis. The sequence continues at coordinate 334,262 of JAPFBL010000181.1, read as the reverse complement.
AATATTTTGAGCAACAAAGGTTGAAATGTTATATAGAGATAAAATGTTATGATGTATTGAATTATTGAAGTAATGTTCAGTTTGAACCAGTTATTCAAGGAAAAAAAGAGGCGAGAAGCGGAGTCAATGTTGAGATGTTTATTTTATGAATCATCCCAGAGGACTCGGTGACACAAATGGGGAATACATTCACCTACTAAAAAAGGAGTCTTGTACAACTTTTAGTAACAGCATGAACTCCAGTTGTTTCTCCCACAGAAGGCAATTCCCATGGCTTCTCATCGATAAAATCTTTAAATAAACTTAAAATATATTTTTGCATTTATGACTTTAATGATATTTTATTCATTTTTTAATTTTTAGTTAGATTTTTGTAGGCGATAATTTTTTTGATTCTGGTACTAGTCGTGTATAAATTCTGTTAACAACAAAAAAGAATTATTTTTGGTTTATCTTAGTAACGTTTGACGAATATTTGCAAAGTTACTAGATTAATGAATTATCTGGATAAATATATCTCAAGATGAGCTCATAACCAGTTACATGGCTTTAGTAAGATTTTATCACCTTGTATTCAACATGAACAGTCTTCATACAATCACTTGACTTCAGTCTTTCTATTTGAAGTTTATAAACCTAGAGAGAGTTTATAAACCTTTGAAACATGCATCACATTTCCAATTGTGATCTTTGTCTAGTGAGGTCTTCAGCTTATCCTCGCCTTTGATCAAGGACCCAATTCTCATTAATAACAAGGTAAACCATCTGATTCTGAGTATATTGACACAAAATATACCTAGTTTTTCTGGAGAGGTTGCTTTAAGAACATTTAAATTTCTATTCGTCTTGTATTAAACTTTTTGAAAAGAAAGAAGTTGAATTGAAAGATGCTTGTTCTTGATCAGTTCTGGGCTTTTGAAGGGCAGGTATGCTCCTGATCTATTTCATATTTCTTCTAACGATTCCAAACTTTTGCTTCTGAACTAATTTGTGTTTCGACTTTTTCAATTGCATTCTCTATAAAAAAATATTCAAGCTACTGTCTTCAATTCTTACCACTCTCTCGATTACTGCAACAGTGGTTGTTATACCTGCAGTCAAGGATAAGTTGTGATATTAATCGATTCAGCAATTCTATTCACTACTCCTGGAGTACTATTTTACATCGTGTTGAGTCCCTTCTATAGAATAAATTGGTACGAAAACAATGCTGGTATAATTGGTACGTATACTTATAATTGGTACATATTATAAGTGCTGGTGAAAATATGAGAGGTTGAACTCTAATTTATGTTTGTAAGTCTCTTGAAAAGGTTTATTTGTTTGCTCTTTGTATCAACTACTAATTTACATTACGAAAAAATCTAAACAAGAGGAAATCTAAAGCATCTTTAGGAGACAATCTCTCCAGTTTCTGGACGGAATGATCAGTTGCGAAATCGTTTTCACCTTATTGGCAAAACATGTCATTATCAGTGCGTCTTTCCAAAACGACGCATTACTAATCGGCTGGTCTTTTGGTTTAGAAGACCATCTACTCTTACTTACAATGTCAGCGAAACAAAGGAGTCCCAGACTCGAGTATAACTTCGAAATTTTACAGCTTACTGTATTGCAGACTCCCCAGAAGTCTACACTTAAAAAAACTGGGCTATGAACTGTTAAGTTAAAGTTTTATAACATTTTTTTTTGAGAAATACATATATTAAGCATAACGATCCAGCTTGTGCAAACGTGTCACAATGTATATTTATTTCAAAGACTAAAATGGCAGTGCCACTGAATTTATAGACCTAAAATTATACAAAAGAACAAAACACTGCCATTTATTATTATTGAAGGTCGATCATAATAATAAAGACCAATGCTAGTGATGAGTTAAATCAGAATAGTTTTATATATGAGTATGCAAGGTTATAATACTCAAGTTTCGAACAGAGTTCCATGTTAAATTAATCTTGATGCCAAGTTTCGATTATTTAAAACCTTTTTCATTAACGTACAAAAAATTATTAAACAGACAGATAATTACATTTTTCTCAGTAATATAGGCATAATACATAGATAATAAGTAAACAAACTTACAAATCTATGAATATTTAAAATCAAAAATGTTTGATTCTATCTTACAATAATATTTATTATAACTATCCTGTAATTTTCTTACTGTGAAGTGATCATAAAAAAATACCATACAGGTCATACATAAGTGGATAAGAAACAAACTTACTAAACCCAAATAATTTTACTTTACATTGTAATATGTATAATTTTTTTCTTTTGTTCATTATGTGTAATAATTGCATTCCCAATACGAAAAGTGTGCAATTTATTTACTGTATATATGTAATTACAGTTTCATTACTATTTATTAGCTATTATAGCATAAGAATATTAATAATTGTTTACAAAAGATTTTCTCTCCCCATTGTACTATTTTTCAAAGTCTCTATATTTAATGACATTAATGAAATTACTTTTTAATTCTCTTAATTTTTTTTTATTTAGATTAAAAAATATTGATTTTAATTTTCTTTTGTTCTAAAAAGCAATTTACTTCAATCATATTTCATTCAAGTATTTTTTTAATATATTATCATAATTCTTCAGCACATGAAAATATTAAAAGTTCCCTATTATATGCTTACTGAATAATGTATTGTTAAAGTGTTTTGCTCGTTCTCTTAGAAATTCTAAAAAAAGTACAATTTAAGTATTTAGGGAAGAATTTCCCTAAGTATTTGAATTTTTCTTGTTATCACTTGAAAATATCAAGTGTTCGCTTTAATTATTTTTTTGAAAAATTCTTTACACAATACACTTTTTGGTCCATGCATGAGCTGAATAATAATTTAGAATCTTCCGGCATTGCTATTTTTTCTATATCAATCTGTTAATACTAAAAATACAGTTCATGCAATACTTCTACCAGAACGTACCATATATACAGACTTTCATCCATCAATCGATTATAAGTTACTTAATGTATTGTAATCATTTGTTATAATGTTTGAATATTGAACCGTAACTGTAATAACAATTTTAAACATTGGTAGAGTAAATATCTTTTCTTTATTCACAATTATATTAAATCTAAGAATATCTCCACATAAAAGTTCCATCTCTAACACTTCCTTTCGTTCAATACTCTCTCACGCTTTTTGGATTAAATTAATCCAAAATGTATTACTTTTCTCATAATATATAGAGAAGGTTAATTTGAATTCAGCTACCAGTTACTCCACTATAGGTAATTTTAAATCGATTTGAAAAACCGAAGGAAGGCTTCACCGGAACCATCTTATCTCGTATGCGTTTTTCTTACCAAAATCGATGGAACCTAGAAGAAGATATCAGTGTTAGAGAGGTTCACTTTCCTTAATATTACTAACAAATATTATTTAAACATTTTACGAAAATAACAGTGTTTTGACTTTGTATTGACTCTAGCATAATCGTCGTGCCATTTTCCTAATAATGAATACTTTCACATCTCTTTACTCTCTCTCTATCATTGTGTATCTTCATCATAAAGTGTACTATCAGAGTCAAACAATTTACGCTTTCTTACTACTCACTTCTTTTTTATCAATTCTTTTTTTGTCTCTATCACTACATCCCTTTATAACTGTCTCTAACCCTCTCTGAATCGCTTTCTCTCATTTAAAAATCCCATTCAAGCAACTCCAAGCCATTGTTAAATAACGGCCTTAAACCTAGCAAGATGTCCGTAATTTATAGGTTTCATCTTTTTGTTCATTTCTTCTTTGAAAAAAAAAAAAAATTAAAATTTATGTAATTTACGGCAACAAAAATTTGGTGTTAAAACTAATTTATGTTCATTTTTGCTTATTCTTGTTTCTAGTTCATAATGTAATTAACATATTCATTAATCATCAACTGTGTCAGCTATGTGCCAACCGTTTTTAATGCTAAAAAAAAAATAACTCCAAACCTATGATTCTGATATAAACATTTTAGGAACTCTGCGAATTTCTTCTTGGAAACCATTTTACCTAATGTAAATTGTATAAAAAGTAAATTAAATCTTTTTTGCTTTTATATAACACTTTATGTACACTTTAAAACTAATGCAAAAATAGTTGAAGATATCAGAAAATTATTATTTTCATTTTTTACCATATGATATACAAAAATCGTAACTACACCTTCAGATAAAAATTTTTTCTTAGGTTTACAAATTCTTATATCACTCATTATAGCATTTTGTAATTATTTTACAACAAGAATATTTTGTATTTTCTTTTTACATTAAAACATATCTGAATGAATTATCGAAAAAATGGGGAACTTTATATTAATATCAGTTGAGCCATTCGGAAATGTATTGCAACAGACAGACCAGTATACAGAGCTTTAGATCGGTGCAGAGTTGTTTAGCATCCTTTTAAGATGATTCCGTTTCACAGACAAGACAATTTTATTTTCCCGTAATCATGCAAGTTTTCGTTACTCTATAAGTTTAACCTTAGTAGGTCTTTCTATTCAAACTATTTTGCAACTAATCTATTCCATTTAAATTTCTTTTAAGCACATCTATGGATTAAGAACGATGAAATAAATTTTTTATGCTTAAGTCGTATATAAAACTTCGCTGTAACTAAATTTTTAGTACTATACGAAGCCTAGAAAACAGAAATTAGTCAAACTCAGCTATGTAATTTTAATGTTATCAATATTGACTGTATATAGTGGCTAGGTAACATTGAAAGAATGTCAAAAGATAGTATGCTGAGTTGATACTTTATAGTACAACGCAGAAATCTACCTCAATCATGACTATTACTGCTTCATAGGAATGCAGAAACTTGATTGGCTGACCTGACAAACACTGGCTCGATGATAATGAAGATTGCTGAGATACCTGGAAGTACCAGAGCTGAAAGCAAAAACAGTCAACTGAAAACTTTCAAATTTAATTATTCAGAAAGTTTTCCTTTTAATGAAACTTCAAGGACTAAAATTTTCATTCATGTAACTTTTAGCTCTATAAGGTCCATATTTCGCTACTATCTGATCGACCTGCTTCCCATCTTAGTTGATTAGATACTACATTTTTTCCGTTTTTTTTTTATTGTAATATATTTTGAATACATTATATATTAATAATAATGTATTTTTAATGTTTACATCGGTTGTCCCGATGAGGAAAACAGTCATAGGACTATTACGGTACATAAGCCAATAAGATACCATAACCCGTTATGATAACTCATAAAAGGTTGATTCTTCATAGTGAGTTCTAAATTTTACTTTACTCAATTAAACTACCCCTAATAGAAAAAATAATAAACATAAAAACTCAAAACCACCGGCTTTCATCCCCTTCACATGGACAAGGTTATTATACACTGTTAAGTGAAAAATATAGGGAGGTTACTACTTTTTACTTTTGTAGCATGTAAAAATAAAGTACCTATTTGGTTTTACAACATTTTTTTAAAATTATTAATATAATGAGGCTATTTAGTTTTATGGTTTGGTTTTATTTTAGATTAGTCATGGTTCATTTCGTTAGCCATTATATTATTTCATTTTGAAAACATACCAACCCTATTCCTCCTTTCATAATTGTTTCAAATTATCGAAAACATTTGAATAATTTGAATAAAACATTTTCAAATAATTATTGAAAACCTGATTGTTTTCAAATAGTGTTTGTTAACTCCTCAATCACTGAACACCTCTTCTGAGGTAGGCATGTAAATCATTTTGTTTTATTTTAGTTAAACTTTTAGTTCCTTTATATAACTTAAAGATATTTGGTATACATTTTGTCTTTATATCACAGGTATGCCTGATGATGAACACTAAGTGTTCGAAACGCGTAGTCAAATAAATTCCTTATTGTGAAGGCGTAATATATTTTTATCAGTATCGTATTTATTTTTCTAACTCACGCACTTCTATTCATTTTTCTCTTCGTTTCTTACTCTTATATTCTCTCATTTAACCTATAAGACAACGATATTCTTGACTGATATGATTATTATAGAGTGTCTGTAACGATCTTTGAGATTGGCAGGTTTAATTCTGTGCTTTATTCTGCAATTCACATAAAGTCATTGTTATCACAGAAGTCATAGAATATTATAGAAATTTGTTGTTTGAACTTCATAATTTTTAACTTTAATTTATATATATACAGAAACCAAGGAAAATTAAGCAAAGCGTATATAGCTAATTTCTAAAAGAAAAAGCTGTCACATCAACATGTATATGAGCATTGACACTTGATGGACGGGGTGTGGTTTCCATCGCAACTGGCTGGGTTAGATTTTCATGAATTCAGACCCATCACTTATTACGTCAAAGTATTAAAACAACCAATATTTTCATTTTCCTATTCCCTCGGATTGGATAAAAAATAAATTTAATTGCCTGCTAATATTGACTATTAGCCAACAAGTTATATGCTTAATATCTCTGAGTAAGGTATCTCGACTTCAAATTTCTGGAGTAGGCAAACGCTGGATTTCGAGGGAATCCATTGTTATACATTTCATTATTATTGCTCTTGTTACCGCTTATTATTATTAATAATGTTTTACTGCCGTATTGTATAATTCATCATCATCATCATCGACGGCGCTACTGCTCCCGTAGAGCCTGGGCCTGCATCACAGTTTCCCTCCAGAGTTGTCGGTCCTGGGCCAAGTCCTCCACCTTCTCACACCCATCCTTCTCATATTTTGGTGGTCTCCCATCGGGCGCCTCCCCAGGTGGCCGGCCGATTAGGGAACACTCACCAGATATGGCGGGTACTAGAGAAATAAAATATCCAGGGTGGACCAAAACTAGCACCCCTGCATTGTGGTTACGTATTGGTTTACTAAAGGCTAAGGGAATGAGACCCTGACAGAAAACCCCTGGTCCTCCAAGTTAGCCGTGGGGTCAACGAACCCACCCTAGAAACAAAACAAGTTACGACAGCACTACAGTGCCTCGGAATACGGACGGCTTCACTATATCAAGAAACAGGCATGTTAACGGAAATAATCATTATAATTAAATTCACTAAACTAGTTACTAGTAACTAATCCCAGTTACTAAATAACTATATGCATAATTATCAGTTGAATCTATTTAGGGCTATCAAATATTGTGGAAACGGACAACGATCTTGCTGAGGGTGACCTGATCTCTATTGTACTGCTTCCACACAATGTGTACTATGGACCAAGTCCTCAATAAAGTACATATTAATTGATTCATTCCTGATTAAATAACTCTATGGTTATATCATTTTCTGAATTATTTTTAGTAAATTTAATAACAATACAGTTTCTGCGTTTTAATATAGGAGATACAGTAGAGGTGCATAATATAACAATTTTAGATTAGGTTGCATTATTTACTGTGTGCAATTAGTTAAAAAAGTATCTAGTATTATCATCAAAAACATATTATCAAACCACAATATAAATTGAAAAAAAAAATGCTAACATCTTTCAACCCTAACAAGTGATCTTCGTCAGAGTTGGGTTTTTAACTCTGCCATACTGTAAATTCGTAGAGACAAAAACCCAACTCTGACGAAGACAGCTTGTTACATGTGAAAGATCGTGATCTTTTTCTTTCCCATTTCATATTGTGGTTGGATCATTGCTTGTTATTTCACTTGTTTATGCAAAATCTTGTTATATATATATATATATATATATGATCAAACCACAATAAGAAAATGGGAAAACAAGACTAAGATCTTTCAACTGTAACAAGCGGTCTTCGTCAGAGTCAAAAACCCAACTGTTGGTTTTTGACTCGGACGAAGACCGCTTCTTACGTTGAAGATCTTAGTCTTGTTTTCCCATTTCTTATTGTGGTTTGATCATTGATTGTTATTTCACGTGTTTATGTGAAATCATATATATATATGTAAAATAAATGAACATTAATTTGCTAACTCTCATAAAAATATTTTTATTTCTTTCTTTGAACTCTACAAATTGAGATTTTATGAATAGAAAATACATTTTGCTGTTAGAAATTTGCAAATAATTGGCTTCAATATAACTTTAGACTTGGCTTTCTTCAGATTTGAATAGAACTAAAAACTTCTTTTGTAAATTACTTAATGATGTTTACTTTTTCAAATTACTTAGGAAATTCAAAAAAAAAAATAAAAACAGTTTCTTTATTAAAACTACTTGAAATACGAGGTTTACACAAGAAATTCGTTATTCACATTACTTTTGATAAATATTTAAGTTTTACTTCAAATAATAAGAGATAAATTGAGTGCTTTGCCTAAGATATTCTTTTATAACATTTAAAAGCTTGAAATAATTTTTTTTTACTGTATTTTTTAAATCTCTTTTCAGATGTAGTATAAATATGTTTCAACTTTATTCATTCCAGCAAATTTTCTTTTAAAGGAAATTTAATAACATAGACAGATTGTGTTGTTAAAACATTCTTTTTGGTTGATTATTAAAATTTTGAAATGTTGTGGATTCTTTCATCAGATTAATAAGACATTACTATTAAGTGACTAAGTTCATTGGTTAACTTCCAGGATTGTAATCATATTCCAAGATTTCATGGTTTAAAGTTGATGGTTTTGACTTTGGTTAATAGAGCGAAGTTCATGCAAGTGTTTTGTGCTGATGACGACCATGAAGAGTTGAGATGAAGAAGGTTAATGGTCTGCAGAAGACTAGGAGTTGGGATGTAAATCATAGTTGGTTACTTGGTTTATAGAGAGAAGGAAAGGGGTACAGCTGAGACCAGGGCTGCCAGAATGTTTTTGTCAATAGTACCAACTGTTATGTTGAAAAGGTATCAAATCAAGGAGAATAGTAGCAAATGTTACAAAACTTGTCTTAAGTCCAATGCTATTCATGTACAATAGCCTAAAAAACCTTCCTTACAATCACCAATAGCAGTAGCTAAGTCATGAAATATTGTTATTAATACTTTAACTGCATTGTGCACCATATATGGTACACACAACTAATTCTTCCACATTAGTGAATACTATATATTATAGCAGTGGTAATATAATATGTATTACTATACCATTTAAAAGGCAAAAACAGGTAAATTTTTTTGAATGCCGCAATACTGTTAAAAATTATTTTGCTTTATTTAATTTAAATTAATTCTAAACTTACTATTTTTTTTAAAAAGTAACTTCGTTGACTGTATTATGTATCAAAATACATATAATAATACAGTCACACTTTTAGAAATACTTTTAAACTAATACAAATAGAATTGTAAAATAAAATTGGTATAGTAAAAGAAATAATCTTATATACCTAATAAAAATATTTACTGATCTCCAAATGAGAAATGTAGCAAAGAGTGGATTAATGGAGAGCTGAGTTAGTTTACAGCATTCGTACTTACAGAAACTGACATAAGAATAAAGAGTACTGTTCTACTTATCTGGTAAAAAGAGATTTGCATTATGTGAATTGTATCATGAGTGATTAGTTTTGTCTTATGCCGTTGGCTCAAATCTTTTAATAAGATTAATCTAAAACCTTATTTTGATTCCTAAGAAGTAAATGTTAAAATATTTATAACAGCAAATTTCGTTCTAATAAGGCAATTATTTTGATTTATTTTTAAATCTTATGTTTGAGATTGAGTAATTCTGATAACAAAAGCCGATTGATAAAAGTATTATTATTTGAGATCATAATACTGTATTAGAAAGTATGCTAATATTATTTTATTCTATTTTCTTTTTTGAGGGAATTATGTTTCGACGAGTGGGGGTTTTTGTCCAGTTTGGATAGATTTTATTTCCATTGGGGTTTTTCACGAGTGGGTTGTTTTTCCGCGGGGTTTTGAACGCGTCCCTAATTCTTAGTCCCTTTCTCTCAAGCTCCTCTGATTTTTTCTTCTCCCATTTTATTTTTTGGCCTATTTCGATAAATATTTGATACAGTTCACATGAGAGAGTTAAATTATATAAATTTATTATTTACTATAAATGATAAGCCCCCATGTTACGAAGCTTGTCTGATACGAGTCGGTTTGTAATCGCAGCATATGCTTAATGCTACCCTTTCACAATCTACGAGTGTATTTCGATATCCTGTTAGCCTGAAAAGAAAAACCTGATGAACTTTCTACATTAGAATAATAAATATATATTAGTACTTTAAAATAAAAGTAACACTAAAGATGAGCAACAAATATTCTTCCAAATATGCTGCAAGAAAAAAACATAATCAATTAATTAAAAATATTATTATTGTAAACTATGGAAAAAGTTGTTATCCAAGCAAGTTTAATAATAGTTAAACACATCTCGTTTGATCGTCTTGTTTCATTAATAAAACTTGTTTATGTCCGAACTTTTTTCATGATATTCAATAATGATTGAAAACTAAAAAACTAACTGAACAATTGAAAAAATACAATTAAATAATATAGCACCAAACTATATATATTGCCATAAGTAAGTATATATATTCATGTTTTTTTTGAGTAACGGTAAAAATTGATAATTATGGTTTCGTCAGTTCAGATAATGTAGATTTATTAATGCTGAAGGAAATCGTTAATATTCATTTCTTCTTGCATAAGTGCATCTGAGTTTTAATTTTCTAAATGTTGACTTACAAGTAAGTCAACTTTGCTTTGAGAACTAGAAATATGCAATTTGATTTATGTTTCTAATAGTTTTGAAGGAGTCAGGGTCTTTCTTCAGGAATCATTCCTCGTAAACTCATAGGATTTTCTTCTTCTTTTTTTTCTTTTTTTTTTCTTCATTAAGGTAAGGGGTGAAATGCATTTACGCACGTAGTGCGGGTCTCCCAGTTTCCCAGTTAAGCCAAAATACCAACTAAAACACACCCCCTTTTCTTCAAGGTCACTAACCTAGAACCGTTTATCACATTACTTCAGGTTATGTCTATTTTGCACCAATATGGTGGTCATCTGTCCTGATATTTCTCTTCTTTATACAAAAGTTTCCCTTTTTGTCACTTGACTTTCCTTGATGTCTTCGTGCGTTTATGTAGGCCATGAAAAGTCTCCTTGTTGGGTCGCTGATCATAATATTGGCAAACTGTAAACAACTATTTATCATTTATGGCATCATTTGACTAAAAAATTGCATAAAATAATTGACTTTTTTTTGCATTCTTTGAGAGTTTTACAGTCTGTACACAAAAGATTTTGTACTACAACGTATTTCGAACAAAGTGTTTATCTTCAGATTACTTCTTCAATATATTATATGAAGAGAAAATGTGAAACTGAATACTAAAACCTAAACCAAAATACTAACTAAAACCTAAATAAAATAAATAAATATTATATATTATATATTAAATATTTATATAAATATAAATAAAAGATTTCACATAAACTAAACAACAATAAAAACCACATAAGAAATGGAAAACAAGACTAAGATCTTCACCGTAACAAGCGGTCTCGTCAGAGTCAAAAACCAATGGTTTTGACTCTGACGAAGACCGCTTGTTACGGTTGAAAGATCTTAGTCTTGTTTTCCCATTTCTTATTGTGGTTTGATCATAAATATAAATAAATAAATATTCTTGACCACTCCACATCTCCTTACAAAGGTAGGGTGATAAGCCTTTTTAGTTCAGTTTACTGTATTAACTTTTCACATTTTCTGTTCATATTTTTTATTTAAGATGTAACCTGGTGATGATCGGTAAGTATTGAAACACCTCATTATATAAAATCTTTTGTGTGAAAACTTGATTTTTCTTTCCCTCATTCTAACCATTAGTAAATAAATAAAGCACAATAAAAGATTGCATAGTTTGTAAGTTGTGAAAATAATTGTTTAGTCCCTGCTAACTACCACTGTATTTGTTTATAATAGTAGTAATAAGATAGTGCTGGTTGTTAGTGCTATCATCATCATCAGCCTGAAGGTGCTGTCCAAGTTAATATATTAAATAGTAAATACATGCATATTGTTAACACCACTGAGGTTAGTATGATTTATATTAGAAATTACCGTCATACTTCGTAAGATGATCCTGGAGTTGGAGCGCTTTGGGACGTTGTCCATCTTCAATCGCAACAAACCTTGCTGCGATCGAAGATGGACAACCTCCGAAAGCGCTCCTACTCTAGGATCATCTTACGAGGTATGACGGTTTTACGTATTTCTAATATAAATCATATTAAATAGTAGTTTGAATGCATTTTGCTAAAACAAGAAACGTTTGTTTGTTTCAGTTGTCAACGTAGAAGGAGCAGTTTTGAACATTAGCCGCGTAAGCAGGCTGCACATGGGTCCTTTTCTCTGCATTGCAAGTAATGGTGTACCCCCTACGGTTAGCAAGAGGATCATGCTGATTGTGCACTGTGAGTTCACGTCTACCATATATTATACTTCATAATGAACCTGAAAAGAAATTACAATCAGTGGCGTTTTAATTAATACATTTCAAAGTTTTACAGGTTATACTTAACTATTATTCAAATTATATGTATTTCTTGAAATATATGCATGTTTTATATATATATAAATGAAAAAAGACAACAAATAGAAGAAGCGAGAAAACTTACTGGATCGATATTTGAACTGAAGTTCGTGTCAGGGAGAAGTAGAAGGGAAGAAAAGAGGTACGTGCGGTCACTTGTACCGGTAGAGAGCGACTTCTTCTTCCCTTCTCTCTCTCCTGACACGAACTTCAGTTCGAAATATCGATCCAGTAAGTTTTCTCGCTTCTTCTGTATGTTGTCTTTTTTCATTTATATATCTGTCCGGTTTGGACCGTTTTAATATTTTGAAAATATAATATAATATATATATATAGTTTTTTTTATTTTTTATATTTAGTTTGTTATAGCTTTTAATTTTTATTTTAGTTAAATTGTTTTCATTTTTTAATTTTTATTTGGCTTTTATCCTTTATCTTCCCTGTCTACCTTTCCTCCGAAAGTTGGCTACACTGTTTGAGTGCTTCAGTTCGAACGCAAGTCAGTCGTATCAGCCTTTGGAGCGATTCACTCTTTTCCTAAGACGAGGACATCGAAATATAGTAGTGAGTTCAGTGATTTCTTTTCTATGTGTTCTTTTTAAATTCTAGTTATATATATATTTATATTATATACTGTATTTCGGCAGCAAGTCCTCTTCCAAGCATGTATTATTGAATTTGATAGCAGATTCTGCATTCACGATTTTCCTACTTATAGCTTCTATTTTTCTTACAATTTTCTTTTGAGAAATAATTGCTAAGCAAGCTAGCATAAGACATTCAGAAGGCTGAAACACTAAATAAACACTTCACTGGGGATAACTATATTTAATTAATCACTACACTAGATTAAACTAACATAACAAGCTTTCGGCCCCATGGATCATCGTCAGGTTCTTAAAACTACTTATATTAACTAAATATACATATTACTAACTACTTTAGCGTTTACTACTATTACCAAAGAAAATTGTAAGAAAAATAGAAGCGATAAGTAGGAAAATCGTGAATGCAGAATCTGCTATCAAATTCAATAATATATATATATATTATCATCGAGAAAACGAACCAGAAAGTACAGCAAACGTTTCATAGTAAAACTTAGGTACATGGTAAATAAAAAAAACACACTTAAGTATTTAATTTTTGGTTTAGCCGTTATGAGGAGAGAAGAGAGCGGGACACCAAACGCACTTGCCGAGTGACAGTTGGAGATGGTTAAACCTGATGACAGTTAAACCGAAAATTCGAGACTGTAAGTGTGGTTTTCTATTTACTGTGTACCTACAGTTTACTCTGAAACGTTTGTTGCTCTTTGTTGATCGTTTTTTTTTTAATGATTATACATATATATATAGCTAGTGGTTATAACAGAAAACTCTGAGGATACTTGTTTGCATGTATACCATTGTATAGACTGCTTTGTGTTCAAATTCATCAATAACTTAAAAAAAAAAAAAAAAGATACAGTCGTCAAGAATATACAATGAACACAAAATTGACAGTTAAAGTATAAGGTCATTTAAGGCATCTAATTTTAAAAGAAAATAAAAACTAAAATGCAGAAATGAGGCAAAATGAAGAAAATGATAAAAAGGGGATAGACTGGAATGAAGTCGAAAACTATACTTAGAAAACAAAGTTTTATTAACCAAAAAAATGCAGTTCTAACATATAGCGTTTTATTCAGATTTATCTACTGGCAGTGAGAAGCAACTTGAATGAATAGGACTCCTATTTCAACATACTCGCTACTACATAAGCAAATTCATATATGAAACAAGTTATTTTGTTAATAAAACTTTGCTTATCTGAAAACTTTGCACATAATTTCTATGTATGAGGAATCTATTCTACAACTTTTGAGGGAAATATCTAATTTGCAAAAGTGATTCTGAAACTATAAAAAGTTAAAATAAATCCAGTAATTAAATTATTTTTTTTTCCTTTGTAAGTCTTTTATTAATAACAACTTAGATGATAACATTGTCTCATATTTTAGGAAGTATTATTTTAGGTATGGAAATGTTTCCATTGTATAATGTTTTTTTAGTTTTAATTCAAGAGGTCAGAGTTAATGTTATAAGTTTGCCCGTTATGCTGATAGTCATCTCATAGAACTTAGTTTCCATGGTGTTTTAGGTTGGTTTTTGTTGTGCGAAAGGATCATTGAGATAATAAGTAAATCTAGCTAATTATCCAGATAATAAGTGTTATTATAGGGAAACATATTCTTTTAATACCTACTTGATTTTTTCAAATTTTTAGGGTGAACTATATTTATATATAATAAAACACAGTAAAAAAAGACTTTCATTTTGGTCATTTTTCTGATTTTCATACTGTGGTTTATATATATATACATAAATAAAAAAAATATCGACCGTGGAATAAAAACAAAACTAAAGTTTTTCGGGACTCTGCCAGTTCTTCAGGTCCAAATTAAACTCTCATTGCCAACGTTTCGGCTTGTATTTAAAACCTTTTTCATTGGCTCATTTCACATCCATATGTTCTTCTTATATCCTCATAGAAACCCATATTTATTATCTCAAGTTATATAAATATTGGGTTTCCATGAGAAATAAAAATCAGATAATGAGATGGTTTGTGCAGATTCTGCAAAGAGGAAGAAACACCGTTGCACTTGCTGATAACTTGTAAGGCAACTTTGCTGCAGAGAGGCAGGTGCTTCGGGACACTCAACAAACCATAGAAAAACTTTTACCGAGCTTCTTGGAGGCGTTGATGCTAACTGCTGGGGTACTTTAGTACAGAAGAGGGGAAGTACAATATTTTTTTTTCAGATGCAGTGCTATAGTCACCCTCAAATAAAAAAAAAAAAAAAAAACTAGACCATTGAAGTGGGGTGAGTAGTCAATCGAAGTTCAGTCACCTAAGGTAACAGAAATGGTACTACCACTCTTTGGTGCACTACTCTAATGCTGCGAGTAATAAATAATCTAATTGACAGTACAATCAGAGTTTTAAAATTTACCATGAGGTTTATCCATATTAGTGAAGCAGTAGAGGAGGCGCAACACCCTGCCCCAACCTCTCAAACTATGATTAAGTGGCACATTGAAAAAACAAATTAAACCTTAAGTCACCACACCGCCCTACTGAATACAAACATCAAGAATCCTAATAAACACAATGAGTGAAGTATCACTTAAAACATCTCGACCAGTAACATACCTAGTGCTCTAGGCTGTGTTAAAGAAGAGACAACGAAGGACTTAAAACAAATGGAAAAAATGCACAAATGTAAAGCTAAACTAAATTGACGTACTGTGTTACAATATATGTTTAAAAGAAGAACTGTTACGAATTTTTGGATTGCTAATTAGTTATATATATATATATAGTTCACACAGGAAAGAGAAAAAACAAATAAAGACACACACAAAAGACTCACAACGATATTTCGACAGTCGTGGTCATCGGGCAGAAGTAGTCCCTTTGAGTAGCTGAAGCTGACTAAATATATATATATATATATATATATGAATATAGGCATATGAAAAAGGTTTTAAATAAAAACTAAACGTTGCCAACGAGAGTTTAATTTTTTATCCTGGAAAATTGACCGAACCCCGATTAGAGAACAACACACCTATTCTATCAAACGGTCGATATATTACTGAATCTGTTATATATGAATATGTATAACTAATTAATGGAGACATATATAATTAAGGTGACAACTAGAAAACACAAAAAAAAGTGCCACGACTCATTACTATCCATCATTTCGGCTTCCTTTTTCTCTTCAGCAGAAGAGGAAAAGAAAAAGAAGATGAAACACAGGACTGGAGACGTGAATGCATCTACGTGATACAAAGCGACACACAGTGTACCCATCATTGCATCATGGACCAGTTTAAACAATGAATAAACGAAAAAAAAATGAGAGAAGTATTTGAATAAAGTAGGAGAGAATGGAAAGAGAAGGAAATGGAAAAGATAAAATCATAAATTAATAATGAAGGCTGAAGTGAGAAATAATGAAAACAGCAGCAAAAAAATCAAATAAAAACTAAACTTTAGAGTGATGAAGTATGAATAATAAAAAAACGATTTTTTTTAAAAAATGTACTAATAAAGAAAACACAATTGAAACAAACAAAATAGTTAAATAATAAATAAAATAAACAGAGAAATATAAATAGAGAGAAAGATGTATTATATATATAATATAATAGAGAGAAAGATTTATATATTATATATGTAAACTATATTGACACAAGGAACACTCAGAAATAAAACAAAAATATAAACTCACTGCTATATTTCGATGTCCTCGTCATCAGGGAGATAGAAACGAGTCGCTCCGCAGGCAGACAACGACTTATTTATGATATATTATGTTTTTCTATCAAGTATTATTTATTTAGATTGTGGAATCGTGTTATATATATATATATATATATATGTTCAAACACAAATTGAAATAAAAAAAAAGACTAAAATCTTTCAACCACATCTAGCGGTCTTCCTCTCTGAGTCAAAACGCAGCGGTTTTCTCACGAATACAGCTTGTTGTGGTTGAAAGATCTTAGTTTTTTTTTTTTTTTTTTACATTTAACATTGTGGTTTTGATAATTGGTTGTTATTTCACGTGTTTATGTGAAATCATATATATATATATATAGATATATTTTTTTTTCCAGTCCAGTTATATCCAGTTAGTCCTATTAGTCCAGTTATACCTTTGACCTTTCAACACTTTTATTTTAACCGCTTGTTTCTTGTTCATTTTTGACCTTTGACCTTCTCTTTATATTAACCTGTACTAATTCTTTTAATCTATTAATAGCAATGACTAAGCATGAGTCATCGATTTTAGTTTAACATGTCACTTAGCCAACTCCTTTTCCAGTTGAACCCTGTTAGCAGGAGGTTAGTTCGTAGGATCGAATCTCTCAGTCTTAAGATCGTGAATGCGAGACTGCGGTTAATTTTAATGATACCTGTTTAAAAGAGGATCTGCTGCCTATTTATACCAATATATGTATTAGTGTACTTCGGTAGCAGACCTTCTTTTCTACGTGATTGTTATACACGACCGACAATATTCAGTCGTGTATAACCAATCATATATATATATATAACTTGTACCGTTATTTTTTTTTAAATTTATGTACATTTTTTTTAACTTGTTCATTGCTTCATTTAATATTCTTCTCCTTTATTCTTCTGTTATTTTTATTTGTTTTTTTTTTTTTAAGTTATTTTTCTCTCTGTAAATTAAATTGGTTTCTATCAGTTAATTGATTGTTTTTTTTCTCTTTTGTGAATATACAAGTTTGCGTATTTTAAAGTGTGCAATAGACATAAAGTAGTTAATTTCATCATGCCAGAAATGAGAGAATGAATACTCCTGATGCATTGTTTAGTGTTTTAATTAATTGTTCAAATGAACCAAAATCTTTTGATACAAAGAACAGATGTACTAACAAAATATCATACCCAATTTTGATTTTTGGTAGTCGTTACTAAATATGATTCAGTATTTTTGAAAAGCAGGAAATATATAAGATTTATATATGATTAATATAATTACTACTTAAATATAACTTCTTTAAATACTTTAATAATAGTATGACATAAAAATGTTTAGATGATAAATGGTTTTAATATAAATTTAGATTGAATTATAAAAAATATAAAGTGGTTGATATTAGAAAAGGGAGACAAATAGAGATTTCAAATAATATCCCTTGAGAGGCTGAGTCCAAATATTGAGCTGCACTTCCTTCTTCCTGCATTCATTCTTTTTCATTGACAGCCTTTATTCAGGAAATAATCAAACTGTTAAATTCCATTAAGAAATCATGTTGGATATTAAAACCCAAATTGTGGCATTAAATACAAATATATTTTATTTTATGGTGTTTCCTTTTAAAGATTGTGTATTAGATTGTCAGAAATTGATTCATTTATTCAGTAGAGTTAGTTATTGTTTAGATATTAAAGTACGTTTTTAAATACTCAATTCTCAGTTGATGTTAAATAATGAGACACATATTTTTATGTGGAAGGTAACACCTTACGTACGCTAATTTCCTAGAGCATGTAAATTTTCAGCAATGATACAATTATATACCCGATCTCTTTTCCAAACCACAAAAGTACAATACAACTAGGGTTATTCTATATTGTTAGAGTTTTCAGTCCTCAATGTTACTATTTCAGTAATTGTTTAACAATTATATGACGTATTATTGGTGACTTACTCGTTTCATTAATCTCCTTGCAAGATTCCTACTTACCATGCCAATAACTAAATAGAATATAACCTAGACGGTCTCCAACCGTCTCTGAACCAGTGACCTTGGTTTCCCTCTCTTATCTCTCCTGAAGACGGTTCAAACCGAAAATTAGAAACTGTAAGTGTGTTCTTTTGATTTCTCTATGTTTCTTTGTCTATATTGAACTATATTTGTCCGTTTTGGATCGTATTTCCAACGAAAAAGTATATATATATATATATATATTTATGATCAAACCAGAAAATGAAAAGGGAAAAAAGACTAAGATCTTTCAACTGTAACAAGCTGTCTTCGTCAGAGTCAAAAACCCAACTGAAGTACCTGATGCAGAAAATCTGGTGTTTCAGTTGGGCTTTTGACTCTGACGAAGACCGCTTGTTATGGTTGAAAGATCTTAGTCTTTTTTCCTTTTTCATTTTCTGGTTTGATGATTGATTGTTATTTCACGTGTTTATGTGAAATATTGTTATATATATATATATATAAATTTACTCAATTTGGTCAATCAAACGACATAATACTGCAGCAGATGTAACTAAATCACTAAGATAATAATTGATTGGCAATTACTAGGTTTTGGTCCAAATATTTTTCATTTTTGTACAATCTATATGCTAATATGTCAGCTGAAGTTGTAAATGAAGATTGGCAAGTTCTGTATGATAATTAACGGAAAAATATTATTATGAAATAATAATTTTAAATAAGAAATTGAGTTACTAAGAGATATATACACATCAACTTTCTTTTAATTAAAAAATATTGAAGTAAAAATGAGTTAAACTATATTGAAAGGATATTCCTAGTAAAATCCATTTATATGGTAAAACCATTTCTACTCACTACTCCAAACAAACAAATGTGTCCATGACCCTTAAGTCAACTCAAAATCACGCTTCTCCTTTCTCTCTCGCTGTCCCTCTCGTTTCTTCCCTCCCTCTCACTCTCTCTTTCTCTTTATATAAATAATACAATTAAATTGTTTACCTATTTTTCTAGGAAGTTAGAAAAGCTCTCTATAAAGCTAGTAAGAAGTGAAATAAGTAAAAAATTGAATTACATATGCATTAACAAAGGTCTGCTCCTTAAATATATATATATGTATTTAAGGAGCAGACCTTTGTTAATGCATATGTATTTAAATGTTTTTCTATATATATATATATATATATATATATATATATATATATATATTGTAAACAGGAAAACGATCCAAAAGGATAACAAACGTTTCACGATGAATCACAAACACAGAACTAAGAAACAAACAAACTTGCGCTTCACAAGTTCGCTTGGTGTCTCTGTCTCAACTCCCCTGATGACGGTTCAACCGAAAATTAGAGACATAACAAACAGACATTAGAGACCGAGAAAGAGTATATATATATATATATATCACAGTAACAAGTAAAACAAAAATCAATTTTGAAATAAGTCCGAAATTGTTCAGCCAAATGAACCAGTCATAGCAAAACCACATTTGAACAGTACATATAGAATGTGGTATAAATATATCGATTACATATTATATATGTATGTATATATATTGATAAAAGTATCGACCGTGAAATAGAAACAAAATTAAAGTTTATCAGGACTCGGTCAGTTCTTCTGGCTCAAATTAAACTCTCGTTGCCAACGTTTTGATTTTATTTAAACCCTTTTCATAAGCCTACAAAAGAGAGAAAATATAAGAAATAATTCAATAATTCAAAAATCAAACATACGTAAAAAGCACAATTAGTTACAAATAAAAAATTTCAACAGAAATTTTGACAATAGTTTAATGAGAAAACTTACAGAAGTAAGTATATAAAATTTTGTAACAGAAAAACTATGTATTACATTAGAGATTATTTTACAAAGACAAATAGTCTGTAGATTTCAACAACTGTCTATTAGAATTAGTAATAATACAATCCGTCATACCTCGTAAAGTAGTCGGATTTATTTATTATAACAATTGTGTTACCTTTATCAGCTTTGGTTGCTATTGCGTTGGCTTTTTGTATTTTGTTTTTTATTTTTTTAATGCATACATTATCGCGGTTGTTGTCTTTAACAGATTCACTTTTGTTGATTATTTTATTAATTATTTCCGAGGCTAAGTGTCTAGCGTGGGTTTGCGAGGTATGACGGATTGTATTATTACTAATTCTAATATTACTAACCTCAGTGGAACTAACCCATTAACTATATTCAACAACTGTCTAATTTGAATGAACACTTGACACTACACTGAACTAAAAACCAAAAAAGTAATTAATTTCACCAGATAACCAAAATGTCACTAAAACAACTTGCATCGATCAATAATGTTTATCTTAACACACCCGAATAAATACTATTTAAATTTGAAATAAAATAAAGTGTTATTTAAGTTTGTTAAGTTAAAAGATTTTTGCTTGCCTACATTTCTTAGTTTAATTTTATAAAGATCAGAGTCTTCGATGTTTTTCCTTCCCAAGTACCGGTTAAGTATAGTTCTTCCCTTTCCTCATTTTACTTTGAATGTCCTTGTTTTTTTTTTATAATCTAATGCAATGCTCTATTGTAGTCATTTCTATCATAAATGTAATCTGGGAAAGGGATGAATATTTCGTATCAGAATTGCCTTTATATGGAGAACTTTGTTTTATTACCCAAAATGATAAACTAATCCCATAATAAGTGACCATACAGATTGTATTAAACATAAAGTTTACATGTGGTTTATCTATTTTTAATATATATATATATATAAAATAAATTCAAAACGAATTAAACACACAGAAAGACACAGCCATAACTCACATCGATATTTCGACCATCGTCGTCATCAGGAGGTGTGAAGAGCGAAGAGTCCCGCAGGAAGACAGGGCGGTACTGCGGGACTCTTCGCTCTTCACACCTCCTGATGACGACGATGGTCGAAATATCGATGTGAGTTATGTCTGTATCTTTCTGTGTGTTTCCTTCGTTTTGAATTTATTTTATTTTAAAAAAGTCCGCTGGACCGTTTCTTTTAATTTTATATATATATATATATATATATATATATATATATATATAGGACATTTATGCTAGATAAAAGTTGTAGCAATCAGTTTCACTAACATATATCTATGGCACAAACTTTAGAAGAAAAACAACATTGACTAAGTTAAAAACTTAAATTATCAAAGTAAAGATTTATGTTTTCTGACTACAACTAAAATAGGAAAGAAGACTTTATTTCCCTAGTTCTTGCTACTTTGTTCTAGGACCCTAAATAGTAAAAGTTATTTAAACTTCTTGTGGACTATTAAAAGTTCTTGATAAGTAGTTTCAAGACTACAATGGAGCAATATTTATCGCACATGAATGTACTTGAATGGTTTTTATATTTCAGTTTTAAAAAATCTCTTAAAGCAAAAATTAAAATTAACAATGTGTAATGAGTTCGGTATTATTTCAAATTAGATGATAGTAATCATTAAGTTTTGATATATATCTTGTGTCTTGTTCATGTTCAAGTGGAACTGATAATTGCAGAAGGATTCTGGTGATAAATGAACCTGATCTGATTTAACAATGATAATGTAAGTAATGATAATGTAATTAACTTTTATTGAGAATCTCTACGCTTTTTATTAGAAAGTGCTATAATTAATAAACATAAATAGTAGTCACATTTGACCAAAATGTGCATATTTTATTTTATTAAATTTCTATTAATATAGGTCTGGTGTCTAATTTTACGAATTGAATAAATAACAAATAGAGCTGCTTATGAACACAAAGTGTATTTTAAATTAGTTAATACTATTTTTTTAATTAAACTTTTGTTTTCTCAGTTTGATACATTACGAGTATGTATTCTATGATTCCAATATATAGTAAATTTACACAGTTTATTTACTGTGTTATAAATAAAGTACTATATAGATAATACTATGTTGTACCATAGTAACATATTGTCCCATAGTACAACATGGTACATAATTGTACCATGCCCTTTAGGGGTACAACTATATTTATTATTAAGAATATAAATCTTAATATTAAAAAGTTTTAAGTCTCATAATGAACCTCTCAATATGAAGAAACATAATGAAACAAGCTATAAATTTGTGTTATTTTACATTTTTGGTTATACAATTTATCAATGAGTTTGTGGGATTTTGACTAATAATGATTGAGAAATACGAGAAACTCCAGAAAAATGTTTAGCACAGTTTAGTATTTATTTGATATACTTATTGTTAATTTTCCACTTACTATTGTTTCAGTTCCTCCAATGATTTGGATACAGAACCAATTGGTTGGAGCGATGCAAGCAGACGATATGACTCTGGAATGTCACTCTGAGGCTTTTCCAAAATCAATTAACTATTGGACCAAGCAAACCGGAGAGATCATTTCATTAGGTAAATATTTATTTTTATCTAAATTGACTTATACATTTCAAACTGATTGCTTTGCTACAATTATGGTGCATTTTTATTTTACCGTAAGAAAATTGTAGTAATCATGAGAATATTCTATTTCGAGATTTTGAAGAATTTTACGTTTTGAGATTCTCTGACTCTATTTTTTGATGATGTTTCATAGGTGAACGAGTACTATAACTATATTACTAGTATTATTTATTCTATTAAATATATTTCTGATATCTGTTATCCAGACTAGTCGTAAGTTAACACTAAAACTATTGTAAATAAGTTCACTCTCATGTGGCCACCTTATGATAAGGAAATATCTGGGAGAGAAAGTGGGCCGTTTGGATATGTTTGGTGTCAAATAAAGCTCCTACAGTCTCCAGCCACTTTGCACTAGAGACAGCAGCTTTCACAAGAGTACAACTAGTTAGTATTGATGGATTTACATGTTTTGAGTTTCCAAAAATGCTATTTTTACATTTTATCTGTGATATATATGCCTGTGGGTGTGTTTTAAAAGTTTGTAGCGAGGCTATAGCTCACATCATTTGATTGATCAAATTTATATTTTACACAATAATGGACCTTATAATTTAGATATACCCTAGTGTTTTTTAGCAAAATATTTTTGAATGAGCACTTTTGCTTCATACAAAGGTCTTTCTTATTTTTTAACAAAACATTTTACCTTCTAAACTGCTAACTATAGAGTGCTTCAATTTTGGGATTATTTTTTAAGTGAAAACAGATAAACTAAAAAAAAAGAAAAAAAACATTTGAAAAGTAATTAAAAAAAGTATTTTCTTGAAATAAATTGTAAAAATTTCGATTTGATATTTACATTATATTATACCAGATGTATATTCGATATTACATTATATTGCATTTCAGAATTATGTCAGAAATTTCAGGAGCGTAATTTGATTTATCCTATCAAAAAGAAACGCCGCCAACAAGTATTGCACAACAAAATAGGTTAAAAATTAATAAATTAAGCTCCAAAACTAAGAATAATTAAATGGTAACGTTTTCAATACCATGACCTTTATGGGTACAACTATATTTATTATTAAAAATATAAATATTAATATTAAAAAGTGTTAGTCTCATCTACTTTTGTACTAGGCTTAAGGTTTCCTCTCCTGGTCCCAATTAACGTTGGGTGGTTTCGAATTTTTTGATAGAACGAATACGGTTACATTAAAAGAAATTAAATTATTATTAACTTTCTCTTATTCTGATATTACGTCTGCTTGAGTTTGATATTATGATTACTTTCGTATAGTTGGGTGTATGCCACTCCAAATTTTTGCAATCCATTCTTTCTAAAGAGCACTTGCTTCAACATTACAGCTTTATTTAAGGCTAATTTTTTTAGTATTAACCTTATATTAAATACACTGGATTAAATTTTTAACTGTATATTATTATTTCATTTTTCTAACATGAACTCTTTCTAAATACGTAATTCAAAAATAGCGTTATATTAATACCCATTTTATTGAATGGTAACCCTTTCTAAAAAACACTCCATTCAATGAGACATTTTTGTATTGAGAAATTTGTGCCTGCTATGCAACTCACAACTTTTAATGAATAGATTTCATATTTTGCCCAAAAATGGCTGTTACAGGGCACATCTACATTGTTCTGTATAATATATTGTTCTATATTGTTCTTCGATAATATTTCACTATAGAAAAGTAACTTTCTTGCCCAATATGTGATTTTAGGTAATTTTTTTTCTCCTAATCATCTTAGTCCAGAATGTTGTAACTTGAGAGTATTATGAAACCAATAGTAGCTTGAACCTTAAAATTATTAGATTTTTTTTTCAATAATCCTGTTTTAATTCAATTTCATTTTTGAGGATAAATGTAAAAATTTTGATATATGATTGATTTTGAAAGCTTGTGGATCGATGATGGCATCAACATAGCTTAATTGATGAAAATGAATGTCTGAGAAATATTTGAATAATCTGGAGTAACTTAAAGTCATTTATACTTTATGTAAACATTTTATCAGAATTGATTGTAATCAATTCAGTTTTGTTCTTATTTTAATTTGATTATCGTATTAACTTACTAAGAAATTTCAAGGGAAATCAATTTCAAACGCATAGATAATTTAATGCTTTCATTTGTTTTAATGTGTTTAACAATTATAACAATTACATATTAACTATTTAAATGAAATTACTATTTATTGGTTACAACGGAATTAAAATCGTTGTTATAGAACAATCTGTTAAGATGGAACTTAATAGTATTTTATTATTATAATGGTCCCTTTTAACATCGTAATTTCATGAAATATTCATTTTAAGACAATATCTAACATGAATATTTGAGCTTTTTTTTTTTTCTTTGAGAGGGTTTAAAGAACCTACGAAGTCTGCCCTCCGATGCTGATTCCTCCAGGGAATATTGCACCTTCCATTGTTTCGACTAATCCCTGCCAGATGAATCCCGAGCTCTTAAGAAACTCAAGAATAACCCGATAGTATATAGATTTGCGTATTTTGTCAATTTCAAGACTTAATACTAAACTTGAGATATTGTTGTAAGCCAAGTCTTCACATTCAAATAACAAATAATGTGCTGTTTCCTCTATC
Source organism: Hermatobates lingyangjiaoensis (assembly GCA_026182355.1). Classification (NCBI taxonomy): domain Eukaryota; kingdom Metazoa; phylum Arthropoda; class Insecta; order Hemiptera; family Hermatobatidae; genus Hermatobates; species Hermatobates lingyangjiaoensis. The sequence continues at coordinate 308,518 of JAPFBL010000181.1, read as the reverse complement.
GTGTTGTATTTTCTACAGAGAGGTTATTTTGTAATGATTCCCTGTTAGAAAACCTAACATTACTTTGATTCTACTTTTATTTATCCTGAGAAGGTCATTTGTCGTTTTCATGGAAGGTTCTTTAATCATTAACCCTGCATGTTTTTGGTCAGTAGTGGATTTTTACAGCTTTTTCAATTTTTTAGGATCCACTCTTTTATGGCACTCTTTGCAGCAGTACTTGATATCCCACTGATAAATTCAATATCCGTTTCGTTATAAAATACAAAAAATTATCTTTTCTATGTTCAGTATTTTTTCAAAAACTATATATTTCCTGAAAATGACAGTTATTATTAGTCTGACATTAAGATATGTTAAAGGGTGTCACATATATATTGATTACAGCATTATAGTCAGACAGCCGTCCACGATACTCTGGAAAACAACATAAAACAATCCGGTATGAGCAGCACCCGACTTTCACTTACCCAATTATAACCGCTAGAAAATTCATTAGATTGGCTCTAGCTGTATCACAGTAGATGCTTTTGGTCTTGTTGTTTTCCAAACAAATGTTCCTTCACTAATTTCTCCCTCTCTGAGTTTAATTAATTAAAATTTAATTTATTAATAATACCTTCTCACTATGATTTTTTCTTAATATCCGAAAGCAAAAATCATTTAAACATTTGTTTGTTACAATATAACAACAACATAATAATTTCTTTAGATTTATAAATAAAATTATTTATAAAGAAGTATTTTTTCATGATGTAATTTCATTTTTGAAAATGTTTATAACAAATATAATAAAATTGCATTCGTGTTAGTGTGTTTGTTATGAAACTGCAGCCAGGGTTTTTGCCATAAGCTCCCAAAACGGTATATATTCTAAAATTATATGTACCGGGGTACATGAAATATATGTCAGATTTATGTACTTACACAAATGCATTTCATAATGACCTCAACCAATCAAAGTCCATTTTTAGACACAAGTAATAAGTATGACTGTATATTTATTTTAAGGGGCTCAGAATTCCTGCCATCCATCCTGCTATTGCTCTGAACAAATTTGATACTTGCCAATATTCTTAGATTTTTTTTTATTTGATAATGTAAGGCGAAATTTTTTAGAAATTAGAAATATTTCAACTTTAAATAACAACTTTAAATTCGTGTTATTTATTATTGAACTGTATAACTTTAAAAAATAATTAGATAATTAGTTTGTTAAATTAAAACTTAGTTCCATATTTATAAATATCATAATAAAAAAAAATGTTCAATACTTCACATAAAATAATAAAGTTAAATCAACTTTACCTTTTTACAAAATGAAAGATTAATTTTATAACTTTTTTTTTCAATTTAATATTTTATGAATATTTTTACTCAGAACTAAAACAAGTTTAAGCTTAGAAAGTTAATTTGTAACGGAAAAATTTGTTAATTTATTTTAATTGATAGAGTTTTAATTATTGAGTTCACTGCATTTTGGCACAGAATAAATTATTTCTTGATGTCTTAAATAATTAAATTATGATATTTTTTTCTTGTGACAAGAAAAAAATAGTATTTAATTAATTTTTTTAATAGTTTAATTAGGTTAATTTAATTTATAACATGTTTAATTTTTATATTTATTTGCTGATTGTGATATATTTTGTTGATGAGGATTGATGTATCTTGGAACGTTTGTCTGAATACATCAACAGTAAGTGAAACATAAAAGCATCGCAATATTGCCAATCTAAATTCACCGTATTTGTGCTAACAGAATACACATTTTTCGAATAAAGCGCAAAATGAAGTCTGGACACTAAAGAGTTTATTAGAAAAGAACATGTTTCGAACACTGTGGATTAGACCAGTGATGGCAAACCTTTAGGAGTTCTGTGTGTCAAAATTTTGAAAAATCGAGGCATAATTTTCGTGGTGTGTCACACCTTACAAAAGTAAAGATTACAAAGAAAACATAAATATTTATAATTTTTGTAAGTCAATCATTTGTTTAGTTTAATGCCATTTAAAATACAAAATTAAAAATTATGATAACAAAATTGGCCTTTTAGCATGCTAATTTTAGCGAAAATTAGTATTCGCAATTCAGCATGTTTTCAGAACTTACAATTTCATATTAAAACAATATTTAGTTGTTAAATTTTTTTTAATGTCATTTAAAATACGAAAACCAAAATTTAGCATTTGAATTTAGCAGTTTTATTTATATTATTATCATTATTAAAAAAATATGTTTCAATGTTTTTAATATGTATATTTGTTATGCAATATATTGTACTGGTTCATATATGTCTGGTTTCAGAATAAAAGCATTAATTATTATTTATAGAATTAAGATTATTATTACTAATAACCAATTTTGGATGTTATGACAAACAAATATTTAAGTTATGAAATTTTTCATCGTTGAAGGTGCGTCTCACCATACATGAGGTTGCGTGTCATAGGTTTGCCATCACTGTATCAAACCACTATGAGCTCTCTTAGACATAGCTTGTAAAATGGAGTGACTGTCAGTCTTTGACTGGCTATTCTTAAGGAAAGATCAACACGAAGTTTTTTTACTAGAAAGAAAACAAACCATCATATCTCGTGTAATGCTGTTGGTACGAAGTAGGACGGTTTTTTTCTTTTTCGAATATAAATCTTGCTAACCTCAGTGGTACTAACAATATGCGTGAATTGAACACAAAGTCAGCATTCAAATACACATTATTTCATGGAGGCATAATTTTCCGTTAATTTACACTACTCATGAGATGAAAATAAATTTGCAGTCCTCAGCTCAGCATAAATTTGCAATAATAGTTTCTACTTGTTTTCACAGTTGTAATGACAACATGAATTCTCAGTAATTATACCAACGCATCATCAAATATTACACCTTGCTGCAATCTGATATCCGAGAAAATTTCTCCAATGAAACAGGAGATAATGACAACTCAAAATGAGCAAATACATGCATATGGTTGGCGCCACAGAGGTTAGTAAATAAGATATTATTATCAACCGTCATACCGCGTCTTATCACTTTCGCAATGACTGCATCATCAATGGAACTAAACCTATCCTTCCAGAATTCTGGTCGGGCTGGCAACTGTTTACGAATCCTATTTAGGATAAAAAAAAAAAACAGAACAGAAAATCATGGAGGAACCAAACAAGTATGTTTCGGTTCAAACCATACTTTGAAACATGTATGTTTCAAACAAGTAGGTTCGAACCAAAAATGGGTTTCGTGTAGAACCTACTACTACTGATTTATTCGTTCTATTCAGAGATGAAAGTCAGTAAGTAAATTTCAGTTGTGTTTTTCTTGGTTTGTTGGTCTAAATTTTTACAAGATCCTTTGTTCTTACAGTTTTAAGTCACTGAATCTAGTGAAAAGTACACTGTTTAAGATGGATCTAAAAAAAAGAATGCATTTTAATTATACGAAAGTAGATATTTTCTTAAAATTGTTGAAAGCTATATAGTGACATTAGTACAGAGTGTTATCTCTAAGTTGAAGAAAAATTTTATTTTATTCCCGTCCTGGTAACTGCATAAAGTTCAAAACGTTAAAAAGTCAGTTTCTTTTTTGTTTTGTTTCTGCTACTTTCTTAACTCATAAAAGTAAAGATACTATTTACTTTCTGATTTCTAGAAGTAATTTCTTAGCACTAGTTGCTGGAAGATCTGATAACAGTACCTCATTATAATCCCTTTTTGTATAACTTGAGTACTGTTTTTATTCAAGAGTCTCATCCTTAACTAAAAACTTGGGATCATTCAGGCCACTTAAACAGTGACGAGGCTGTATCGAACCTAAAACTTCCCTATACTTTTAATTAAGTTTTTTCCTATTAATCAATTTCCGGAAGGAGATAACAAAAAATTTTCAAGCTTTACTTTACTTCCATAGTAGTTTTTTTTATCAATGCTTGTTATTTTTTTACTTTTTTTTAGAAGCTTTACTTTAAACCTATAGATATAATAAAATTACAGCAATTTAGCTCTTACAATTGATTACAAAAACTCACTGTGTTTTGACTGTTTCATGATCAGGTAAACAGATGTGAACTGCTTTAAAGACAAGCCATGAGTATATATATATATATAAAAGAATTTTAATTAATATGTAATTGTTTATTGTGGTGTTTAATTCATATATATATATATATATATATATATATATATATATATATATATATATTAATTAAAATTCTCTAAGGCCTTTCGTTACAACGAAAGTTCTCTATATGGTTGATTAACTATCAACGATAGGTGTGTTCTCTAATCTGGATTCGGTCAGTTTCCTAGGTTAAAAAATCAAACTCTCGTTACCGACGTTTCGGTTTTTTTAAAAACCTTTTTCATAGGTATCTTCTCCATACACTCTTTTTGTATCGTCATAAAAACCCAAATTTTTTCTTATATAAACCCAAATATATATATATATATATATATATATAAAAGATTTCACATAAACACGTGAAACAACAATCAATGATCAAACCACAATAAGAAATCAGTTGGGTTTTTGAAACAGTTGAATTCAATTCAATTGAACAGTTCAATTGAACAATTCAATTGAACAGAAATCAGTTGAATTCAGTTGGGTTTTTGACTCTGACGAAGACCGCTTGTTACGGTTGAAAGATCTTAGTCTTGTTTTCCCATTTCTTATTGTGGTTTGATCATTAATTATATATATATATATATATATATAACAGATTCAATAATATATCTACCGTTTGATAGAATAGGTGTGTTCTCTAATCTGGATTCGGTTAATTATCTAGGAAAAAAAATTAAACTCTCGTTACCGACGTTTCGGTTTCATTTAAAACCTTTTTCAGAGTCATCTTCTCCAAACACTCTTCTATCACCTATTCTATGAAACGGTCGATATATTATTGAACCTTATATATATATATATATAACAAGATGAGGAAGTATAACAAGACGCCACATAAAAATTAATATATATAGTTTATTACAACTATTAAACTCAATGACCAATAACTTCTATAATTCATTAAGTCATAGAATTAATTCGTCTTTGTGTTGGTATTGCTTTTTTTTCTTTTTTCTTGTTTTTGAGATAAGTTTTATAGTCAAAAGTTTGGTTAAGCTATGGGAAATTGTCTTTTCCCTGTTCTTAGTTATATATTTATGGAATGTTTTGAAACGAATGTTTTCTCCCTCTGATTTTACCAAGCAATGCTAGATGGCTTCGATATGTGGATCATGTTTTGTGTGTTTGGCCGTACAATGAATGTTTTGTTGATTTTTTGAATACCGTTAATAAATCCGTTCCGTCTATTGATTTCACGTTAGAAGTTGAAAGCAAAAATAATCTGCCTTTTCTAGATTTACATTTAGATCGTTGTGAGGACAATCTTAAATACAGTATCTAGAGCCTACTCATGTTCCTTCTTTTGTTCATTTTTTTTCTTATCATCCTTCTAATGTTAAAAATGCGATGTTCAGAAATATGTTCTTAATAGTATTCAAAATTTGTAGTGATGCAGATAACTTTGAAATGAGTCACTTCAAAGTAATGTATAGACAAAACCTTTCTCTTATTTATATGGAGTTGTAAGACTGTAGTGTAGCAATAGCTCCATTTTCATTAAGGAGATAGCTATAATAATGTATGCCAGTAAATGAGTTAGAAAGTGAATAAAAAATTATATTAAATTGATTGTAAATAAGTTTAATAAGCTTACTTATAGAAAGTCAAGTATAGACTATTTAAAGGTTTTTTTTTGTACGTTAGAACTTTGGGAATATAGTTAAAAACATTAGTTTGTTTGTCAATTAATAATGCAATTTGATGTTGCATTAAGCACGTCGGACTAAGACTAGGAAGTTAAAGCTGGCTTTATTTAAAGCAAATTATTCAGAAGATTTATATGTATTTAGCAGCTATTCTTCAATATACTAAAACAAGGGAGGACTAATGTATAACTCCATAACGACCATTAATATCGAAGATAACGAAATGGCAGCTGATAAGCCGGCAGTTGTGTAGCAGTAGCTCTCATCCTCATACATCGCCTGATATATACGACTTTCATTGTCCCGTTAGGACAACTTTCCCTTTCACATAACAGCAATAGATTTTAGAATAAATTCAATTATTTTAATTTTAGATATTTTTTCTTGACTATTTTAATAATATTCTTATTGTTATTATTATTTTATTTCTAATGTAAATAATGCTAAAAATACTGTGATATTAATCATTCATATCAGAAATATAGAAATTCTAAGAAGATATTGCAAGTCTATATAATCTCGATGGTTAATTAGTAAATGAAAAAAACTGGTTCTCCAGTTATTGGGTCTCCAACCGTCTCTGAACCAGTGTGCTTGGTTTCCCTCTCTTATCTCTCCTGAAGACGGTTCAAACCGAAAATTAGAGACTGTAAGTGTGTTCTTTTGATTTCTCTATGTTTCTTTGTCTATATTGAACTATATTTGTCCGTTTTGGATCGTATTTTCAACGAAAAAGTGTATATATATATATATATATATATATATATATATATAAACTAGAATTTAAAAAAGAACACATAGAAAGGAAACCACTGAACTAACTACTATATTTCGATGTCCTCGTCTTCAGGAAAAGAAGTGAATCGCTCCAAAGGCTGATAACGACTGACTTGGCGTTCGAACTGAAGCACTCAAACAGTGTAGCCAACTTTCGGAGGAAAGGTAGACAGGGAAGATAAAGAGATAAAAGCCAAATGAAAATTAAAAAATGAAAACATTTAACTAAAATAAAATTAAAAGCTGATAACAACTTAAAAAAAAAAAAAAAAAAAAAAATCAACGATTGAGGTTAAGCCCAGGAGTCGATCTACCCCCCAGAAGACTAATAAGTGCTTCTTCTGAAGCTCTCAGAGTAACTTTCGAATTAGTCTGATCAATCTGCCTCAGGACCTGTACACGGAAACAGTCATTAAAACTGAGTCCGTGAGAACTGGCATGAGTAGCAACGGGAAGGTCACTGCGTTTGCCAACGGATGACCTGTGATTATTCATACGCAGGCTTAGCTTGGTGGAAGCCAAACCCACATAAAAAGAATCACACTGGGTGCAATCCAAACGGTAAACGCAGTTACCAGAGGTACAGGAGGTCCTGTGAGAGATAGGGTAGGTGCGTTTACTATGGACAGAGGTAAAGGAAGGAACAGGATTGATGATAGGACAAGTAAGACATCCACGACGTCCACATTGAACCATACCACCAGCAGTTTTTGGAGGCTTAGGAGAAGAGATATGAGAGAAGATAGATTGAAGATTAGCAGGTTTGCGATAGGAAATGGAAGGTGGCTCACCAAAGACTGAAGAAGTACAGGAGGAAGAAGAAAGTATAGGGAAAAACTCCCTGACAATTGCACCCAGCCTATGAGCACCAGGAAAATAAGTGGTGATGAGGAAATTAGAGTCACTGCGATCCCTCCTAGGACCTGAATTATGATGAACGTCTGCAGGGACTATACGGTTGTTAATGAAATTAGAAGGATATCCTCGGTCAGAAAATTTCTGTTTCAATAAATCTATTTGGAAGGAACGATCTTTTATTCTGCTACAAATTTTATGGAGGCGTATGGACAATGATCTGGGGATAGCTTTTTTTACGTGGGAGGGATATATATATATATATATAATCAACGTCCAAATCACAATAAGAAATGAAAAAAAAATACTAAGATCTTTCAACCGTAACAGGTGGTCTTCGTCAGAGTCAAGTCCCAACTGGCGAAGAACGCTTGTTGTGGTTCAAAGATCTTAGTATTTTTTTTTCATTTAATATTGTGATTTGGGCGTTGATTGTTATTTCACGTGTTTGTTGTGAAAACTTGTTATATATATATTTTCGTTTCACGATGAATCACAAACACAGAACTAAGGAAGAAACACACTTACTGTCTCTAATTTTCGGTTGAACCGTCATCAGGAGAGTTGAGAAAGGGACACCAAGCGCACTTGTGAAGCGACGGTTGGAGATCCAACTTCACAAGTGCGCTTGGTGTCCCTTTCTCAGCTCTCCTAATGATGGTTCAACCGAAAATTAGAGACAGTAAGTGTGTTTGTTCCTTAGTTCTGTGTTTGTGATTCGTCGTGAAACGTTTGTTGTCCTTTTGGATCGTTTTCCTGTTTACAATACAACAACACACACACACACACACACACACACACACACACACACACACACACACACACAACACACACACACACATATATATATATATATATATATATATATATTATATATATTTATTTAACTGTTTTTAAAAAAGATAAAATGAACAATTGTATATTTTATGTTATTTGAATGGTATGCATAATGTACTTCCATATTTACGGAATTAAGGAAACATATTTCTTTTGATCCGCGGCTTCTCAATATGAACGAGAGCAATTAAAGTTACTAGAAAACTAGGTGGTTACTAGTAAACAAGTAAAGTTTCTAGAAAACAACAGATAATCTTGTTGTTAAGTCTGTTAACATAGTGAATTATAGCGTCGAAAAGTTGAAATGTACTGTGAGTTGTTTCAATTCATTTGTCCACTGTACTACTACATGAACATTTGTGTGTTTCAATTAGTTTTACTGTAGAGCTCTGAGTACTCTGCTACAAAATACTGGTTTGAGACTCTCCTAGTTCAAGCAACCTGATTCCCAGTGTTCTACAAATATGCTGTTGGTAGATTTTTATCTACTAGGATAGATAAAAATGCTCTAACTTACTTTTTCTAGACAACTGAGAAGATAACTGTTTCTCATGAAGCAACATTGTACCTTCACGAGCACCCGACCACACAAATAAGAAACGTGAGAGCACGCACAATTTCTGGACTCAGTTTTACCGAAAATTTACACTTTTGTTTAACGGATTCAAAGACAGTGCTTGTTATTTACTGTACATTCCAGGAATACCACGGATTCAAAGACCATAATTGTTGCTATTTACTCTACATTACAGTGATACATCAGATTTAAAGGCCATAGTAGTGATTATTTACTGTACATTCCTGTGGCAGAATACAATGCATTCTATCTAAAGAATGCACTAGAGCCAAAAGAATATAATGATCAATATTTACTGCACTCCGGTGTTACACAGGATTCAAAGACCCTAGTGGTTGATAGTTACTAACCCAATTATTGATTGAAACTAGAGTTAATGTACATCAGAATATATTGTAACTGCCGTGTACCTAATATGAAAGAAAATATTGTAGAATAAAATTTAAATGTAATGTTTTCTTGTGTACTCTTATTGATAAATTTAAATAAATCTTTACTAGTCACTATTATTTAGAAAAAATATTTTTTTTTTTAATTTTAATCTTCTGAACGTTTTCATGAATTTTATTTTATTTTCTAGGTAATAATAAATTAGATTCAAAATTGTTGTTGATAAGGTTCCATAAAAATATATTCCCCCATTCATTTTTTTCTTCTTTCATAACTATCTAAATTGTAAATAATAACAAACGTACTTTTCCTAATTTTTCAAACATAAGGATATCTAAATTTTATATCTAAACTGGAATGTCTTATCTAAGGCTTGCGTGCTACATCCGGCCAGTAAAAAAAAAATAAATGATGACCAGTGTTGGCAGAACTGAATACTAAGCTGTAATGCAAATATGCTCAAGAAAATGGTGGTTTGAATTTTCGTAGCCCAAAATTATGAATGTATTATTTGGCCAAGAAAAGCATTTACATACTACCCGTTAACTTTTATAAACACGTACGTTATATACCTTTAGAGTTTCCAATCACTTACATTATCAAAATTATAGTTTACTATAATACCGTATACCGATTTATAGTAATTGTATTGGTAAACTAAAGTGGAGTGGTGTAAGTTTCTGTGTTTTATTCTATGTTTCTCTAAGTCATTTTGTGAATAATAAATTGCTAAAGGTATCAATCTTGAAATCAAATTGAATACAATTATTTATCAGGAACTGGTCAGTTTTTATGATAAATGATTTCTTTCTTATTAAATATGGAACTAAAATAAATCAGGGTTCAGTTATTATTCCAGGTTTCCATCAAAATCTTTATGCCCAAACAGGTATTATACTGTTGTGAACATGATAAGAACTTCACTGTTACATAGATCATAATAAAATTAAACTTACACGAAATGAGTCCTTATAAGGGAGTTTAGAGGGCAAAATTGCACATATGAGAGGTGAATTATATTTCTTGTGCAATTTTGGAACAATAATATTAAAGCTTTTTTTTAGGAACCCGTCTGGGTCTTCCAGGCAGAAGTGTTTGCCATTTTGACAGCAGCCAAACTGCAGAAAGTATGGCGGGGGGGGACTGAGTGGAGCATATCAATATGCTCAGATAGTCAGGCGGCTATTACAGCGTTAATGTCTTCGGAATCTCCGTCTGTACTAGTACAGGAATGTCAGGAGACACTAAATGAACTAGCCAGTATCAAATCAGTTAGATTGATATGGGTTCCGGGGCACAATGGCGTTTCGGCCAACGAAAGGGCAGACTCACTCGACAAAGTCGGTGCTGAAACGACCTTTGTAGAGCCGGAACCAGTGATTCCACTCTCTACTGCTAGACTTAGATATTTAATAAATGTCTGGCTGCAGCAGAGATTAAAGAGGAGTTGGCTGATCTGTCCGGGCAACAGATAAGCCAAACAGTTTATTTTTGGCCTTATTTCCAAAAATAGAAATTTTCTTCTAGGACTCGGTATAACTGGGCTGAGAAACCTAATAGAAGTTCTCATTGGACACTGTTGACTTAGAAGACATTTAAGTATTATTGGCTTAGAACCCATATTACTTAATACTTATATACCCATAATGCTTAGAGCTCTTTCTGACAGTCTGTCAGAAGTGTGCAGAAGAGGAGGAAACTTCTGCCCACTAATGTGGCTGATTGTCCTACATTCAGTTTAATCAGGTTGAATGTGTTTGGAACAAGCACTATTAGGAAAGAAAAATTGAAGGAATTAGAGTGGAAAGATCTCCTGATCTTTATGGAAAAATCTGCAAATTTTCTTTAGGGTAGGTCAAGGTCATCTGGGATGGGCAAAAAGGGCCCATCAGTGGCCTACTTGCCAGGCCTTTGGACTCCTCACCCTTAACATTATTATTATTATATAGAGGAATCCATATATCCAAAAACTTTCAAAAATGCTAGTTCAGTATTGTAGCATCACGCTTCATCTACTTCTCCGTTGTTCTCAATACATGCTGTGTTATTCTTCTTCAGCACCAGCACCATCTTTTTCTATTCTTCTCTTCTTCAGCGTTCTACTATTACAGGATGAAATAGTAGATAGAACTATCTTCTGATACAGCTAGGTCAAAAACCTTTGTGAATTTCAAAACGTATAAAGAAGGCTTTCCGAGTTTCCTTCACTCTTGTTAGCATTTAAACTTATGATTCCTTGGAGTGAGGTTTTATTTATATATTTTTAGATTTTTCATTTACATTTAGTTTTCAATCATTCCTAGGTATGATTATTTTTAGAATTAGGCAAATTACGTTTAAAATATAATTCGGAATTTACTATATCTATCTTTTAGGAATAAATTGGAAGAAAAAGTAATTTATTGATAGCCTTACTCATTGTATACATTGTATTTATAATGTTTAAACTGAAAACAATGTAAAGTGAAAACCAAGTTCCCTCAAACAGCTCATTCACTTTTTGTACAATATTTGTTATAACTGTGTACAATATATTGTACCCAATAAGTTTGTGTATAATAACAAAATGATAAAAGTATCGACCGTCGAATAGAAACAAAACTAAAGTTTATCGCGACTCGGTCAGTTCTTCAGGTTCAAAATATATGGATTTTAACAATAACTGTGGTCTGAATGAACACGTGACACGGAGTCTCAGTGTCACGTGTTCATTCAGACTACAGTTGTTGTTAAAATCCATATATTATTTTTCTTTGTAAAATAATTTGTAATGTAATACTTAGTTTTTCTGTTTCAAAATTTATACTTCTGCCTATGAAAAAGGTTTTAAATAAAGACCGAAATGTTGGCAATGAGAGTTTAATTTGAACCTGAAGAACTGACAGAGTCCCGATAAACTTTAGTTTTGTATATATTGATCACAATAAACTGTTTAAAGTTTTTTAGGCACATTAGTGTTGGGTATGCTAAAAACAACTATTGTTTAGTATCACCCTCTATTTTCCTGCATCTGCAGCTTTCAACTTAACATATAGGTTAGCTTGCAGGGTTATATATAGTTTATCTAATCTGACAGATATTGGGGTTGCTCCATAACTTTTTTCTGCCGTTCGAAGATAAAAATTTTTACTACTTTTGCTCATTAAGTAACCAAGCAGACTGCACTTGTGTTGTGTTAAGTGAGCTTCACTGCGCTAGATTATGTTGATGTAATATTATTCGAGGGACTAGGAGAGTTAGTTCCTCTTTGCATGAATTTAATTAGCGTTCCAAATAAATAATTTCAGTTTTCTATTGTCCCTGTTCATTATAATGGGCAACATAAGCATTGTCTCTTTCATAAGGCTTTGTCATTGTCTACAAATTAGAAGTGAAAGAAGCGTGCATCTTGCTGGCTTCATACAATGAGTATTTCATAAGACTGTATGCTTACGGCAACATCATTTAAGATGACTGAGGAAATCATCTTCCATATAGATGATATATATATAATAAAAAGATTTCACATAAACACGTGAAACAACAATCAATGATCAAACCACAATAAGAAATGGGAAAACAAAACTAAGATCTTTCAACCGTAACAAGCGGTCTTCGTCAGAGTCAAAAACCCAACTGACTCTGTTGGGTTTTTGACTCTGACGAAGACCGCTTGTTTCGGTTGAAAGATCTTAGTCTTGTTTTCCCATTTCTTATTGTGGTTTGATCAATGATGTATATATATATATATATGATTGACTATTTTTGACCAAATAGTTTTCCATTTTTGGACTCTATTGTTTCTGGCTCTAAGAAAAAGCCATTATTTACTATTTTTTTTATAAAATTTTGTACTATTTCACTATTTGGTCAAAAATAGCCAATCATATTCGAGATCCGGACCACTCATGTAGAATTCAATACATATATATACAATATTTGTACAATAACAAAATAAGTAAAAAATAAGTACTGCTGCTACTGTTATTCAAAATTAATTACAATATATCACTATATATATATATATGCTTAAATGAATTAAGTACAGCAGCAAATTAATTTTTTGAAAATTTCTTTTTGTTAAACCCTACAAGTGATTTATACATCAGAGTTTATATTGGCTCACGCGTAACTTCTCAGTGGTCTAACCAATAATCTGTCTTCAGATTGTTGCAACCATTAAGTCCTGAATGAAAAATTATATTCTTCTTAAAGAGAGAAATTTTATCAAACGTTGAATATGGATAGCGGTAACAAATCTTACATGAATGCAGACCTTCGGTGGACATCGTTATTTCTGTTTTCCATGACCAAAAATAACCGTTTTTAATAACAGCAATTCTAGGTTTTCTTTAAAACATAATTTTAATATATAACTTAAAATGAAAAATAATACGTTAGCTTAAAACTGAGTGTTGACGAAGCGAGATTTTTTTTTAAGATTTTAGTAGAAAGCAAGTTAGTTATTAGTAAAACAACTTGTAAATAGAACATTGTTGATGACAATTTGATATACATACTGTGTTAGACTGCACTGAGGCTGTAGGCATGCCAGTATACCCAGGTCGCAAATATATTTCACCAAAAACAGAAACGTTTCACCAAAATCATTCCTCGCCTATTTGGCATTCCAAAACCAGTTGAGTGAGGTACATGCGTTCATTTTCATCAGTCATCACAAATTGGTATGTGTTGTGGATTAATGAAAATTGATTAATTGATTTCATTAGTGTCAAATTAAACTACATTTTACCCTGGGCTAATTAGGTTTGATGCATACACAGAGCATAGTTTGGTAAACATAGTTATTAACTTTAATAGTTGTCAGCATGTTACCTTTTAGCTTATTAATACATGTTTTTATTAGATTCGATAAAATTTTGAATTGTGTATCAGTCACTACGTAGTTACCGATGTAATAGTAAAAAATTCTTTCATACACAAATGTTTTAAAAAAACAGACGTAACAGATAAAAACTATGTTTTATGTGTTTGAAAACACATAAATCTAGTTTTAATCACATTTGGTTATTTGTAGGATAATTGTCTGTTTTACTTTTGTATTTTATGTAAAACGTGAAAAAATAGATTACGCGTTTGAAGAGCGTTGTTCATATTGAACATTTATATGCTGAGGCCTAGAAATGTTTAATATTTATATCACAATTAAGATGTAAACTGCATATATTATGTTATAATATTCTAAATGGCATGATTTTAGTAGTTAAAATTGATGAAAAAAGGTAACAAAGATAGTAAACATCATGTTATTAGATCGTAACATAATATTCCATGTTAACTTCAAAGACTGAAATATGATTAAAAATTAAACTTTATTAAAAAGTAAGGCATTACATGGTACAATTATAAATGTTGCAGGATTGGGCAAAACAGTCAAGTAATTTTTGTATTTTTATTAAACACTGATTAGGTGTGTTTAGTACACATTTAGCCGTGAAGTTTAAGTCTATTGGTAACTGCTGACTGCTTACATCATCTTATGTTGTGTTAAGAGGTTATTGAAATATAAAATTCAAAGTAATAGTTGCACGTATTTCTAAATTTAAAAATTTATTTTTGCTCTAAAGACATTTTTTTTACCAAGAGGTTATTTTTTAATTAAAAAAATATGAATGGCCTGTATTATGTAAGCCTGCAGTTTTTATCTTTACAAAATAATTTGTACTATCTTACTATAAAAATATTGGTATAATTGTTGCTTACGTTCGTATAAAAAAAAAACTTTTTCTGTAAAATATTATTTAAAGGAAATAAATTAGTTCAAAAGGACAAGAGTTTTTGAACAGTTTTCGTAAAAATGTAATCTCATAAAAATTGATTCGTAAATTTTTGGAGTGTTAGATGTATGTTTCTTTGCAATAATCATTAAAGTGTTATTTCTGATCGTATGTTTGTCTCTTTTAATCATTCAAATTGACTTGTTAAAAAAAATTAGCTGTTATAATTTTTCTGAAATTCACTGAAACGTTCGGTATCATAGTCTTGAGATTAGTTACCAAACGACGCAAAACAACAAGAAAAAAACATATGTTTTTATTAATGTTTTACACGGTCCCTTTGTTAGAACTAGTTTTGTTGTTCCAGTGGAATAACAATAGTTATTTTTTTTTTACATTTAGATATGAATTTATCCTTTAAGAACCAGCTTTTGGTATTTACAACTAAACCAGTATTCGTAACCTAATAGAAGCTTATTCACTTTTTTATACATATATCTGAACTTGAAAAAAATTTTTTTTTACAGTTATACAGCAAAACAACTGTACTTTTCTTTCTGAAAATAAAACGCAAATATATTACAATTATACGAGCGGTTTTTTTAAAAATCAATGATATATTTCATGTCTGACAGACAATTAAAAATAATTATTCACTTTTAATTTATTATGTTAATCTGGACAGAAAATTTCGAATAATATTTGAACTGTTTGCGCTTTTTCAATTTATCTTGAATAGTTAGGCAATATAGCGGATCAAATTATATTTACATTAGGCTAAAGGAATACTTTAATTGAACAAAGTTAAATATATTTTCCTTAATTTCACCCAACCTCTGAAACACCTTTAATAGCAATCCAGTGAGACCAGTGGTGGCCTCTTTTAATTGGAATTTATTCCTCCAACTGATGTTTTAATTGGATTTGAAAACTGTGTCTTTAAGTTTGTATTTCAGTTGAACAATTTTGTAAGCACTTAAGTGTTTTTAATTTGTAAAAGAAAACAATTATATAATTTTCATTTACTTTGATGAATTCAATTATTTAATACTAAATTAGACCTGGTTTTGTATACTTAATACAGTTCAGTAATAAATTTATGAAGTTAAATAAAAATTAGAAGAATATTTACCTTTTTTCAATAAAATCACAATATTTATTATATTGCAAAATATAAGGTACAGCTAAATTGGTTGCATATATAGCTAGTACTCCATGGAATGCCAGAAATGTCGATATTTAATATGATTTGAGTTGGGAATCAATTGATTGCTACATTAGTCGACTTGCTAACAATGGAGACAAAAAACTGCCCACCCATCCAAATCCTGAATCCAACAAACAACCCTTCCCAATCCCATGACTCCTAATAGCTTCCTTCCTGAACTAAATATGACGACCTGATGATATAAATTATATAGTACCTCAGACAATGCCATACGACCACGAATACGACTCCTTTCCCTGACAGACTGGCTTTAGCAAACCAAAGGAACCACAGAAGGGCAAAAGAGGACGAAAAAGAAACAAACGTTACTGAAGTATGAATAAAATTTCTTACTCAAACTAGCACCTCTTTGTTATTTGCTATTTTTAAAAACATCTATATGAGTTCTGAGAACAAATGCTTTCTTTAAATAACAATCTTCACTGCCATACTTAGGTATTTGTGCAATATAAAAAGGAGCAAGTAGGAAAATTTTAGAGTAATAATAACATCTCAAAATTTATTAAATATCCGTTTGGAACGCCTCTATTGTAATTCTATTTTTTATAATTAGTTATTATACGAATGATGACGAATTATGAAACTATGGTTTTTACTAATTATTACTAAAAATTTTCTTCTTTATTAGATTTATTTCGGAATTTATCCGTTATACGTTAGTCTTGTCTCTTTTTAAACAGACTTAATTGTTTAAGGGTTTCGAGAGTTCATTCATTATGCAGTAATTCTGCTAGTCAATGGTTGTTATGTGTACGCTTGTTTGTCTAAAAACCATTATGTTACATTTATTGTCATTTTCTGTCTCTTTTGTCCTCTTTGAGTAAGTGAATGCATTATTTAATCTCTTTTGTAGGAAATAATGATAGCAGTGCTTGTAATGGCATTGTTTGTTTCTTGTAGTTTCTGTTTTGTTTGAAATGTGAGAGTTCGTTGTACTATATATATACGATCAAACAACAATATGAAATGGGGGGAAAAAAAAAAGACTAAGATCTTTCAACACAACAAGCGATCTTGTCAGAGTCAAAAACCCAACTGGATTTTAAAATTTCAGTTGTGTTATTGACTCTGACGAAGACAGTTTGTTTCGGAATTAATTTTTGTTCCTTCAGAAAGAACGAGAAATATTATTGAAAGTGCACTCATAAAGAACTTCTATGGAAAATTAATGAACAATAGTCCGGACTTTACAAACTGGATGAAATATTGATAAAAGAAATAAGTAAGTAGATCAAGACTCCTTCAATTTTAGGAACATTAAATTCAGTTAGGGATGCCAGCAATCCTGAAGACTTCAATCAACCAGGTTAACTTGTTATTATATTTCTTGTTTAGTTCATTTAGCTCTCTGATTATGTTGTAACGAAAGG
The DNA here is from genome assembly GCA_026182355.1 of Hermatobates lingyangjiaoensis. NCBI lineage: Eukaryota > Metazoa > Arthropoda > Insecta > Hemiptera > Hermatobatidae > Hermatobates > Hermatobates lingyangjiaoensis. Next base: position 290,995 of record JAPFBL010000181.1, on the reverse strand, counting down.
CCTTAGATCATTGCATCTAATATATATATACAGGGAGTACCGCCCTGTCTTCCTGCGGGACTCTTCGCTCTTCGCACCTCCTGATGACGACGATGGTCGAAATATCGATGTGAGTTATGCCTGTGTCTTTCTGTGTGTTTCCTTCGTTTTGAATTTATTTATATATATATATATATATATATATAATATGACGATATCTGTATTTTAATTTCCTTTCCGTTTTATCAGTGTATTCTTTTAACCGACAAAAATAACGAAATGGGATTTTTAAATGCATCCAATATAAACTCAATAAGGCACTCTTTTTGAAACCAATTGATGAGAGAAGAAAAATGTTTACGTGCAATAAGGAGTTATGAGTAGTAACCTGTGGTTATTAACAACTTTATGATAATAAAGTTGTTTATAACTCGGATTGCAGTTAAAATCATTTTATGGCACATCAAAATCACCAACGGAAAGCGGCGAATTAATGACACTAAGCAGCCACAACTTATACCATTAGACATTATATAGATTTAGCAATTAAAGATATTTTTTTTTTAAAAAAAAATGAATGTTATTTCATTTATGTAGAATCTTAAAGAATTTTCTTAAGTAATTCATGAGGCACATTTGATTGTCATTGCAGACACCCAAGTTGTGATATATTCTTCTATTGGTGCTTAATTCAAGTTGGCAACTCAGATTGATTCACCAACAATCAACCTTGATCAATTTTCACTTAAATTGATTACCGGCTCCTCTATCGGGACGGAAAGTAATAAATCTTACTTTCCATCTGACTTTACAACCATCCTCTTCAATTAGGCTATAATCATCATTCTTCTTCATAGCGTCATTCTTCAACTTAGATTTGCTTTTTTTCCCCAAGAAATATATTTTCTCCTAGATTTGATAACATTTTGTAATTAGTTGGTTACTGGAAAACTACTATATTCTATTAGCTTAAATAAAATAAAAAGTATTTTTATTTTTGAAAAAATACTAATATAAGTTTTCTTTGAACTACAAGCAACTATTGCTTAATAAGGTGCTGAAAAACAAGTTTTAGAGCAATGCGATTCATAAGCCTGTTAAGAAATGTTTTAAAACTTCTTTTCTTGTAAATTGTTTCTCGTACTGGTCCGGTTTTGAAGACTTTTATAAGATAAACATACAACTGAAATTATTCCTATAAGTGATGTAACTTGTTAAAATTTTCTTAACTTATTTTCAACTATGTCAATAATCACGAAAAGTAATTCCAAGAGAACGAAGTAGATAATATTGACGGAATGCTGCCTTTAAAGGCAGTACTGACTACATTGGTGTTCACTTATTGAATAAATGCGACGATCGTGATATATCTGTATCACATAAAAGAAATGGGAGCGTGCTTATTTGGACAGCTAGGCTTTGACTGAGTCAGAAGCAAAAATTACTTTTTTTTCTTTGTAGCAGTAGTATGCGTGCATTGATAATTCAGATTTGTACAGCAGCCCAGGCTCAAGTGAATCTGAATTCATTAAAATTAAAATGTCAAATGAAAATGAATATAATTTTTATTAATAGACAAAAGGTGATGACAGAATTTAACTAGAAATCATACAAGGAGTTTGCAAAAATAATTATTCTTAATAATTACTTAATCCGGTAATGTGGCTTACCCATTACCAAACTGGTTGTTAAATAACAAATGAACCAAACTTTCCACCACTGGAACAGTACTAAAGAGGAGTGTCTTTGAGTCTGGTGCAAGGAAACATTTACTATTAATCAATTTGCAGTTTTTTTTTGCCAATGGATTAAGTGTAAACAAATGAACCATAATCAAATCTTAAACTGTATAAAAATTAGCCTAAACCTTTGCAATATGAACACATTATTTTGAAAGGCAAATGTCGAAGTTTTGAACTTATAACAGACACTAATTTTACAATTTTATTGTTTTATATATATTGTTTTATTTTAAAATATTTTTCATAGGCAGAAGTAAGAATTTTTTAACTAAGAAAATGAAATTTACATTATTTTAAGGAAAACAATCTTAAACGGACAAAAACCTTCGACTAAATAATAAGATAACATGACAAGTGTAATTACAAGTGTAAATATAACTTGTAATGTTATCTCATTAGTCTAGTCGAAGGTTTTGTCCGGTTAAGATTGTTGTTCCTTTAAATAATGTAAATTTCATTTTCTTAGATAAAAAATTCTTACTTCTGTCTATGAAAAAGGTTTTAAAATAAAACCGAAACGTCGGCAATGAGAGTTTGTTTTTTGAACCTAGAAAATTTGACCTACTCCCGATTAGATAACACACATATATATATATATATATATGAAGTTTAAACTGCAATGGAAAAAGTGAAACAATAGAAATAAATGCTCTGAATTTTTCACTTTATGTCATCAGAGAGAAACCAAAGTAATAACTTTCTTTCACTTTATGTCATCAGAGAGAAACCAAAGTAATAACTGAGAAGCTAACAGTTACTTTGGTTTCTGTCTGATGACATAAATTGAAAGGCCTCAGATCATTTATTTCTATTGTGGTTGCAACTTCATTGATTGCATCACATGTTTATTTACTGTGATTTTTCTGCATATATGGTAATATGTGATATGAATTAGGGAGTTCGATTATGGTTGAAATCAGACAAATCAGAACTACACAGTTTTGCTCTTGCAGATGAGCGGCACTTGTGGAAAGCATGATATTACTAAGGTTGGGGGGTGACATCTGTAGAAAACGTGTGCTGGTGTCTTGTAAGCTGTTCAATATATTTGACGTGGAGGGGAAGATGTTAAACCACCAGAAAATGAAATTTATATTTGTTTTGATAATATCCGGTTTATCTGAACTTTAATTTTCCTACCTGCATAATTCATCTACTGTTCAATGCAAAACCAACAGTTACACAAGACGAAAACACAAGACTCTTACCACATCAATATTTGGGAGCCAGAGTAGCCCACTTAGCTTCCATGATAGAATAAGGACTGGTAGATTCTAGGTTCTTTTCTCTCTTTGACCTCAATTTTTCTTCACTCGGAAGATAGAAAAATTTGAGCACTTAGTTCCTCGTAGAGGAAGTCATCGGTTCCGAGCCTGTGCGATATCAGCTACTCGTTAAATATCACTACTCTAAATATACTTGACCTAGGAAAAATTTAAGACTCCCAATGAAGAATCAACCCGATAATGTAGCTCACCCGTTAAAAAAATGGGTGCTAAATAATAAACAACCCTCACACTCCACCCTAAAGTAGCACTAAAAGGTGGAAATTTATAATTACAGAAATTGGAAAAGAAACAAAAATTAATATTGTCAACAGTAGCAATAGGATCTTGTTCCATTTTCACTTCTATCACAGACAGAACAAAAAGTAAAAACACGTATAAGTAGACCACTTTTAATTCAGCAAAAATTTATATTGATATTAATTTACTAATAAATTACTCTAGCTAATAATTTACCGTCTCTCTTATATTAACAAAGTATTTATCAATGACTTCTTGAAAGTAAAGTGACGTGACATCTAAAAGACTAATTGAACATCTCAAAGTGAAGAATTGTAGATCAAAAGATTTTAACTTATGCTGTCAGATATAATCTACATTTTACAGTGAAATTTTAATCAAGACTGCAGAGTATTTGTTTTTGATGAGATATGAACTGATTTTAGTTTAACATCTACTTTTAAAGAATAGTATTTCACATTCTTTAAAGAAATGTACAATATTTGCAATAGTATTTTACAACAAGTCTTCATTATAGTCGCAGTCATAATGAATTTGATCTATAAAAACATTTCTTATTTATATTAAGACTGATTGTTTGCTAAACATAAGATATATAACAAAGCAATTACAACTAAGGTCTGTTATTTGAAAACAAACAAACTTCTAAAGCTGTATTTTTTGCTAACAAATAAAAACGTCACTATTTATTACTTTGTTGTTAGAAAAAAAAGTAAAAAAATTGTAGAAAAAAAAAGAAAGTTAGTTTCTATTGAGTTCTCTCTTTTTGAGGTTTTTTGGTTCATCTTAAAACATTTTTCCGATGTTTGTGAGTGTGTCCATGTATGGGTCTTTGTATTGATGAATGAAAGATTGAGTGTGTATCTAAAAATTGTGGACATTCTAAACAGTTCACCTATTTGACTGATATAATGGCAAAACTACTAATTGAAAGACAAAATATCTTCTCTTATGGCTGTATAGTTTCAGAGGGAAATTATTTTAACTTAAAGGCAAATTATATTATTTTTTGAATACTAAGTAAATTTAACGTGTAATATTTGTAAAATGTTTATTAAGAAGAATAATGTGCAGAAATATAAATTTGAGACCAGCATTCATCGTGTATGTTCTGACGAAAACCACTTCTTCTGGTGGAAAGAACTTAATCATAATATATACTGCTAGGCTGGCAAACAGTAGCCAACCTCGAAATGCATACGTCCATGTCATGTAATATTACGAAGTTATAAAAAAAAGTAACTAAAAAATAATAAGATGAAAATTGAATTAATAATGAAAAATAAATAACTAAAAGAACAAAATAAATAAAAATAAAAAATTCACTATAAAATCGGGAAAACGATACAAGATCCAAATTGTATATCTATCAGTTCAACATCGAAGAAGAGTAACACACAGTAATGAAATACACTCACTAACTCACATTTTCGGAAAATCATTCTTCAGATTTTGATAGAAAAAAGAGAGGGAGACAAGCACGCCGGAGATGCAGTGGCAAGTAACCCTACCTACCTTTTAATTAAAAAATAAAAAAAATTGGAATTTTATGGATCAAATTGGAATTATTCCTAATAACATCCCTTACAAGATAGATAGTCACTATAGTTCAATATTAATTAATAAATAATATTGACGAGGTCAAAATATTGAAGTGGGTTTTGTTGTTGTTTTTTCATGTACTTGTTTTTTAATCGGTTTGCTAAGTTACCCTAATGAAGTGTTTCGTGTTTCGAATTGTTTATATACATATAGACAATCAATCAAAATTAAATAAACTAAATAATTAGATTCCACGAACTAAATAACCTAAAGTCATAGATTGTACACACATAGAGGAGATGACAAAATTAGGACCCAAAATAAAGATGTCGTCACAAGTGACGACAGAGCGACTTATTATATCAAAATATAGTAAAAATGTTTTTGTGATCTCATTTTATATGTGTTTCTTCTATGAATTTTGTTTACACATGTATAGGCCATGTTGACCTATAGAAATTGTCATTAATTTTAGTATATTGAACTGGTAACCTTATTTAATTAATGTATATAAATTAGTATCGCTTTATTGAAGTAATTGAAGCAATAGAACTACACAAAGTTGTTGATCAACTAATGAATGAGATTGCAGTAAAGGTGGAAATTGGTTGATAGAAGGACGTGTGTCTTAATGCTGACGCTGATTCAATTATACTCCACATGTCTTCGCTATGTTTGTTTGCTCGTGATAACTCACATCTCAGGTATCCAACTTTTTAAGTACAACTCGATTAGTCTAAGTTAAAAGTAATTTCATACTAAGATCTATATAAGTGCCACTAGTAAAAATATTAACGAATGGAATGAAACTATTCAAGCGAAATAAGAAATAGTTTATTTTTGTTAATAAAAATATTATTTGAGAGATTAAATTGTTAAAGCTTTTTTCTCATTATCATAAGGAAAATACAGCAATCATTAAATAATTCGAGTTTTTGATTTTGAATTTTTTTAGTTCAATTATTGAAATTTTGTTGTGTGTGTGTGTGTGTGTGTGTGTGCGCGTGTGTATGAGAGAGAGAGAAAGTAGTATGTGTGTGTGAAAAAGGGTAGGGTGTGTGTAGAAGAGAGTCTGTGAGTATGTGAGTATATATGTTTGTCTATTTGATTTTCGTCATTCATGAGGTAGTAGTTTTTACGAAAATAGTAAAAATTCATCAATATAAAAAATGGATTTTTTTCTATTTATGAAAATTATTGTTTGAATTACTAAACATATCTCTTCTCTACAAAACTAAATATTGAAATCAGAGTAATTATGGCCAGAGGCATTCTCACTTTTAACAACGTACCAGTTGTCAGTAACATTTGGCATTGCGGAATTCGTAAAAACTTTACAACGATTATGTGCTGCTTGCTCCTTCATGTCTGTGTGTTCTATTTTTCTCCTAGAGAAGAAGTGTTGCCTAATAGAATAAAGAGTATCAGCGTTATTCTACTTGTTTCAGTTTTATTTAAATTATTTGTCCATTTGGCAGTAATTTTTTCATTCACATAGTCTAAATCATAAGCAATAAAAACAAAATGAATTAATAAAAAATAATAAAGAAAAGAAAAAATAAATAAATAAAATACAAAAAATATATCTGTAATAGTAAATAAAAGGTATAGATTAGATAAAAATATATAAATAAAAACTCGTTAAGAATGTCTTGAAAAATAAACTATAAAACAAATTTATATAATATAAGTTGTATAATACATAAATAGTAGAAAATAAAAAGTAATTAAAGGAATAAATAACAAATTAAAATAAAAAAAGTGTAATAAAATATCCTTTAAGGCTTAACCCAGGTGCACTGCGCTCTCTGAGCAACCAGATGTGTGCCTCCTCAGAGGCTCTAAGGGTCTCGGCATTGTCATGAGTGGGGATCTCTCGAAGAATTTGCACACTGTAACATGAACTAACAGGTAGACCGTGGGAGTTTGAGTGGATGGTAACATGGTTGCTTACGGATGCTCTATGACCGGTCATAGATTCCACGAGCATATATTGACAGTTATTAAATACGATCTTTTCCACTGAAACGATTTAAAACTGTCATAGATTCCACGAGCATATATTGACAGTTATTAAATACTATCTTTTTCACTGAAACGGTTTAAAACTAACTTATGAAGACGCAAAATATCATTTTTAACTGCAATTAGTCTTTCCATTTCCTGTCAAAGCAACGCAACCCCATTTCAATATTAGTATGGTAGAAATTAATTGGTCTTCCTTAAGCTGGAGAGTTGCAGAGGTGTAACAAATTGCATAATATTGCAATCAATTGGAACCTTTATATTAAAATGAACATAGAGTAACATGTATCACAGTTATACTAACAATACAGGTACTTCAGGTTCAGGAGTAATTGAAGGTTCAAAGTGCTTTTAGTAAATTAATTTCCTTCCTCAATTTCAAGTAAACGTTAATGTCATATAGAAACGGTAAGCAAAAATGTATTTTCATTCTAGCAACCATTTACAAATTGATATTGTCTAATGGATATTATTTCTATCCTTAGAAATATAACTAGATAGTGAGCTATCATAATTATGTTAGTAATGTTAGAATTATAGTAAAATAAGAAACTTAGCTGCAAAATCTTTCAGTATCCATCTGTCTGAACTTGTTTCGTTAGTTGGGTTACTTAGTTAGTTGATCACTTGATCAATGGATTTTGAAACTTGAATGATTGGTGGTCATTGCTCCAGAGCATAGAAAATAAAATAACCCCTTGTTGAAAATAAAAATGAAGTAATAGTGAGGATGATTTAGTATCAATTTAGATTATGTTAATTTTTTTTCATTAAATATCTGTTATAAAAAAAAACTCTAAAAAATGCTTTTTGATGAACGTGAATGTTAAAGTGACGAGACAAGAGCTCATGTAAAAAAAACTGGTTTTATAAAAAATAAGACACCTTTCTATTTTTAATTCTTTATTACACCCCACTTTAAAACACCACCCTCAGCTCACCTCCTCTCTCTGTGTTTTTTTGTTTAATATCGTTGTTTCTTGATTTCTTTTTTGGAGAAAAACGTACATGTATTCTAAATTAGTTTCGTAGTGGACATGGACATTACTTCTTGAATTACAATTCATAAATAAGTTACCATTTAACTTGTATATATTTAATAAAAAGCTTTCACATAAACACGTGAAATAACAATCAATGATCAAACCACAATAAGAAATGGGAAAACAAGACTAAGGTCTTTCAACCGTAACAAGCGGTCTTCGTCAGAGTCCGCTCGTCAAAGTTGGGTTTTTGACTCTGACGAAGACCGCTTGTTACGTTTGAAAGATCTTAGTCTTGTTTTCCCATTTCTTATTGTGGTTTGATCATTGATTGTATATATTTGTATGTGATATTAACTAATAATGGGAAGAATTAAAAATAATATTTGTGTGGAAACGGCTTTCTTCAATTTTTTTCACATTATTACATGTGAACTTCGTTTATTTGTTAATAACGTTAATTTGGTAAAATATTAATTAATTAATTAATTTGGTAAAATAAATAATAATCATTTATTATTATGCTAGTTATTTATGATATTGGTTCCATCAAGTAATGCACGTTTATCAACGTTTTCAGAAAATAAATGAAGCTCACATGTAATAATGAAAAAAATGAAGGAATACGGTCTCAACACAAATAAATGTGGAGAATATTATGTTTAATTCGTTCCATTATTTGTAAATATTACACAGAAGCTGAACTACAAGCAATGAACCTATAAGTGAGGCATGTATAACATATGAATAGACTTCCTCTTAAAAACACTATTACTTGATACACTGTCACAGCAAAGAAAATTTTCCATTATTTATATGAAAACTATGTAAATTATAGAACTTCCCTACTTGGCGTATTATATTAACTACATTAAACATTTAGCTGTTCTGATATCTAGTGGCCAGAAAACGTGAATTCCAAACACAAAATTCGTTTCTCCATTATACTTTGTTTACTTTACTTACATGATAGATATTAGATTCTGTGTATGATGAGTAGTGGTAGATTAATTTTACACTAGTTTGCTCAGTGAGGTTTTGGCAATTGAACAGTAGCATTTTTCTTCAGTCTTATCTGTTACCTTATTGGAGAGAAGCAACAAGTAAAGAGGTCATCTTGACTCCTATCAAAGGTGTGAAACTGTCGATGGGAGCATTTCTAAAACACAAAACTGAACTCTTTTATTTGTTATTTGTTTAAACCGATCCCCTAGATAATTAAAAACGTCAGCCCTTACAGTCTTTTTGTTTGATCGATGATTCTACATTAGAAGTTCTAAATTTTGCCTAACTCAAATGTATTTAGGGTAAATACCTGACATCGTACAGACTGGGGACCGACGGTTTAACGTCCTCTCCGAGGCACGAAACGCTCAGATTTATTCACCTCCCAAGTGAATAAATCGAGAGTCAGATTGAGTATCGAACCAAGGACCCACCAGTGCAGAGATGAGTGCCTTAACCACTGATCTAACCTGGTCCATTGAACCTCTTGTTAGAAGTAGCATTTGGTGGTGTTCTAGAGATTTTATATTGATTAGGTTAACCCGGCAGATTGTAGATTATGTACGTCAGTCATCGTACAAATTTCAGGTTCACTATTTAAGTAGCCTGTCTGAACAGTTGGACACTTTTGTGTTTATATGAATGTAATTATGTGAGAAGTTAAGAGGCAAAGTTAATAATTCCTTGAAATTAACATTGGAGCAAATGCTTTATTTTACTGTATTTCTGTTACGCATTTCACTTCAAAAGATATAAATTCACTAAATATAAGACAGTAGCTTGCAGAACAGTCATTAATTCCGTTATATTAACATTTTCTCCTCATTACCAGTTTGTTTAAATACATATAATGTCGGTGATTAATAATTTTCTACTCGAAATGAGAGATTATACAATTTAATGAAATAACAGAAAATGGAGGGAGTTTCAAAGAAACGTCTAAATAATTTAGTAAAGAGGAAAATTAAAAGAGACAAGAGAATGAATGTAAACATAGTATAGAAAGGAAGCAGCGAGTGAGTAAATAATCATGAAATGTGTGTAAATAAGATGGTGCGAGATAATGCTAGCAGAAGGATTTGTGATGTTGAGAGAGTTCGTGGAGTAGCTAGGGGACGATATGAGATACTGGAACGTCTCCTGGGAAAGTTTGAATTTAATTCAACAGATCTATTGTTTATGTACCTGGCAATCCAATTATTTCTCTCTGTTGCAATAGATTTAACCAAGCCTATTCATCTTGGCAGGTTATATTACTCCAGGTTGTCTTCCAACTCCTTACCATACTGTCCTTAATTTACAGTTAATTTACTGATTATCACAGATTAGTTGCCAAACTTCTCACCCAGGTTTGGACCAATTGAAATTTACCTCACCTTCTGAGCCTGTGATGACATCGCTTCCAAACACACTTAGTCTAACTTCCTTGATAATCCAACTAAAGCTCTTACTTGCACAATCGCAAACCATCTTCCTCAACATAATCTTCATTAAACAATCTCCTTAAGTAAATCTATGAGTTGCAAGTACATTTATCAATGTCAAATCAAAATATTTTTAAAGCAGTTTTACATTATGAATTTGACGTTTATAACCTTTGTTTTTTAACGAAGTTACGTTCTTAAGATCCTATAGAATACAACCTCTGAATCTATAGAAGACATATATAGTAAACGGATACTATTAGATGGCACTAACCATTAAATATTTAATTTATTTAATTCTACAAGCCTAATTAGGTAGAATGAATAGTAATACTTAAGTGAAATGTATTCCTTTTTTGAAGAAAACAAAAGTAACAAAATCTCATCAAAGAGAAATTAGTTTTATATGAGAAATGTTGGTAAAATAAGTTAAATTATGTTTAAACTTATGTCTAATGGAAAGCAGTTTCTTCTAAAGCTTTATTGCATTTACTAAAAATATGCATAATATGGTTACTCTATATCAGTGAAACAATTTAACATTATTTAGCGTGGAATTCACCATGAACCGTCATCTCCAAGTTCATTCTGCAAGTATTCGACTGACAGTTTGTGTAAATGGTGAACTATTCAGTGATTCCATAGGAATTCCGCGGGTTCCACCAGCATTATTATATATATCTCATGTTAGGTCTTAAAGATAATTTTATATGGCTAGTTAATTAACTAAATTAATTGGAATTTAACTAATTAATAAGTAATTTTTCTTTGATGTAACATGAACTTCTATTTGGGTTTTAAATATACATATCATGACTCGAAATTTTATTTCCTGACACAATTCCATTTCTCGACCAAATTTGATGATTGATGGTTTAATATAGGATAAAATCAACGGCAATTCCTTTCAAGTGTTGGAATAAACGAATATTTTTAGCAAGTTAGATGTTGTTTTATTTATTTATTTTTTAAAAAATGTAGCACTATTAGGTATATATGCTTATCCTACTGAATGTATCTAACACTACGAAATAATGTTATGTAGTGATCAAACCAATAATGTTATCAGTATTGAAAGTTCGTTTTAATATTTTCCAAATATGATGTTTAAGCTCTTAAATTGTTCGACAATGGATATCTTCTTGAATACCTAAAACTTACAGCTTATTTAATACAAAGTAAACGAATAAAGGTTACAGCATGTATCTATAAGTCTTTTTATATATTGTCTGAAATTAAATAATTATATTAAAATAATTTTATTTTATAAATTTTAACATAAATATTAGATAATATTTAAATCCGGCAAATTAATTTTCGTTATTTGTTTAATAAAAACAAAATATTCCCTAAGCAAAGGTTTCTCATCAATATAAATGGATATCTGCGAGAGGCACGTCGAGATTCAGGAAGTGGAAACAGAAGAGTTTCTGAACGGTGACTTATTGAAGGGATTTTGGAAGCCCCCTTGCTTCTCGTAATCTCCCCCTTCTTTACTCATACTGACGCTTGAGATAAGCACTTTGCTTCGTCTTCCCTTAGCTTGAAACACACCCCCCAACCAACGAAATTTAACCCTGAGAAATTTTCTTTAATTATTTCAAACTGAAATTATATCGAGAAGAATTCAGACAACCCTGATTTTGAATCAAAAATGTTATTTAGTTATATATTTGAAATGAATAACTCAATTATGATAGTTTTATGGTCAGACAGTTGTTGACTAAAACTTTCTTTTTTTTTAAAGTTCTGGTTTAGTGTGGTTTAACCGTGTCTGAAGAGATGTTTTTGTGGGTCTAAATTTTTGCTGGTCAATCTCCAGTTACAAGATTTCTTATGATCTGGTTTTGACTCTCAGATATTTTTAGTTGAAAAAATGTCATTATGTTAAGATCATTGTAATTTCTTATAATACCTAATCATACCTTATGAAACATTATTGATCAGTTTAATCCTGACAGATTACAGCTTTTCAAAAATCCTGAAAACTATAAAACCAGACTATATCAAAAACACGAAAAAAAAACAGTTCTGGATCATTGAAGTTTCTTCTATTTCAGTTGTCAAACCATGCGTTTTTCATATAATAATATTTGGGCCTAATAGACTAAGGAGGCAACAATTGGAAGAGTTGTTGTTTGTCATAAGAATATACAAAGCAAATTCAAGTCAAAAATATACATACTCGTATATATTTATATATATTGATAAAAGTATCGACCGTGGAATAGAAACAAAACTTTAGTTTTGTATATATATATATGAAGAAAAACAACACACAGAGAAAGAGACACACTTACAAACTCAAATTTTCGGATGATCCGTCTTCAGGAGAAAAAGACGGATTTTTCTCCTGAAGACGGATTATCCGAAAATTTGAGTTTGTAACTGTGTCTCTTTCTCTGTGTGTTACTTTTCTTCATTTGTGAACTGATTTGCGTCCTGTTTGGATCGTTTTATCGAATTTTAAGTGGATATATATATACATAATAAAAAAACAAACAAAACAAGAAAACAAAAAAAACTCACTACGATATTTGGACATATAACATCATGAAATGGGTTAAATTAGCTACTCTGTAGGTAAATCAAGACTAAAATTTCCTTCACAGAAGCTCTATGTCAGTGTTGCTAATTTAAAATGCATAATGCGAATATCTTTTCTATCAAAATGTTCATTTCAAGCAATCATAGCTCTAATTTTTTTCAAATCATTTTAGTTTTTAATTGCGTTTCTAAGCGACATATATTTTATTTGTAAGAATTTGAAATTAATTCAGATGTGGTCTTCTTGAAAAATTTAGTTTAATATATGTTTTAAATATGAGTGTACGTTGACTAAATGACAATGCAATAATACAGTAGGTATTTAACATCATAATTACGGTCAGTGGAAAATATAAATTTTCTTTTCAATGTTACAAGTGTATTAATTCTTCCTTAGACTATCCACGCTTAGCTAGTAATATTATATTTTTAACACCGTTTGTATTATTTTAATACCATTCTTATTTTCCTTATCTTATATATGTTTATACAATTTATATTTATTTTCACTTCACCAGGAAAAAGAATACTTGATTACCACCATATATATCATGCAAAAATTTACCTTTGAGTTTTGTGGGCTCAACGAATTTGTCAAACTCAATTAGTTTTATTATTTCTATATCAACATTAAAAAAATCTTTTAAGAGTTATTTCGTATATTAGTAATACCTATATTTCAAAATTTGCCTTAGTAATTACTGGCCTTAAAGAATGCTATCTCTTATTTTCTCTCTTATTTTGTATTGTTATACATAAATGATTCACTTTATTACTATGAATGGCAGCTGTATTTGACATCATACAAAGAATTCAAACTCTGTGACTATAATAGGTAGAAACCCTTGATCACCTTATAGCTGTATTCGAAGCAATCCCAGAATGGAGAAAACTTCCTGTCAAATCATACCTAAAACTATAAATATGAGGAGTACTTCTCTATTTAAATTTATGAAGTACATTAATGAACTAAAATCTGAAGTTAAATTAAGTTACAACAATGGCATGACATTTTCATAGATTTCATTCAAAATACTTTAAAGAACAACTTTAAAAATATCCATATATTGCTATTAAAACTTTTTATTTGAATGAAGAACACAGGAGTATACTTAAAAATTGTTCAAAGAAACTATAGTCTGTTGTGATTTTTATCATTCAGTGTAAATGTCATTCAATATACATAGAGTGGACTAGTAATTCATTAAAATTACTTATTAAACGTCATCAATATTCATATTAGCGAATCAATCGAAAGCCATATATTTGCATATAAATAACATAATCAGGATATAAATTGTGACCAAAGTTAAACAAGGCATCAAAGATCAATATATCACCAGAAATCGGTATGAAGTAGATATTACCTAAACTAAATTGATTAATCACATTATTATACTTTAAACTAAGACAGATTGTACAAAACCAATAATAGTTTTCGGGACTTTGCTTCCATCAACAAATAATAACTATTAAATGAGAATTAGCAATATCTCACGGCTATAACAAAGTTATAACATTGCATTTCATTTTTGTTTTGTATCGGTCTCATCATTTTGCAATTTTATATTTTTAATAATTTTCCTTCTCATTTTTTTCACCTTTATTATCCGCGACTATACACTTAACATGATTTTTAATTATCTCTTACATTTTTTGGACATTTATTAAAAGAATGCAGCTCAAATAGTTTAGTGTTAAATAAGTGGATTATTTTATTTTCTTGTTATGGCTGGTATAAGGTTACATGCCGTTGATGTTTGCTAAAAAAAATTTCCTAAAAATATAAGAAATCATACTCTTAAATATCACATTAGTATTGTAATATCAGCCAGCAATAAGTGGTGTATTTAACGTAAAAAAATTGTTCCCAGAGATTCTTACCGTCGATTTATTACTCATCTTTTCTGTAACAAGTTTACGTTTCAGTTACCCAATCTATTAAACAAGGAAAACAATAAGTAATTTTATTCCTTAACTTTCTAGAACTCTAGGAAAACGAGTTCTATATATTTGTATAGCAAGTGTGCTATTAATTTTTTTTTATTTTTTTCAGATTTAAAATAAAAAATGATTTTAGTAGACGCCATTAAAGACAGCATCTGAATGATATAAAAAAGTAATTGAACTTCAGCGTGATCAGTGAAAAGAATATGTAACTAAAAGAAAGAAATTAGAAAAGGCTATATATATATATATTAGTGAAGGTTGGTAGCAATCCTTCTTGCAAACATGTTTCTAAAGATTTTATGCCAATTTCATGCTTAGTTACCTTTTTAGAGAGTTTCTCTAATGTCCTACAGGCTCTTCTCAGTTGCTCGGGGAATAAAAAAATCAACTGGCCCAAACTTTTCCTTTCATAAATACATATTCCGACACTATTTATATATAACACCATTTAATAACTAACTAAATATTTCGGTCTCGTAGACCATCCTCAGGCTAACCTTACGAATAAAGTATAGGGTGTATTACAATGTAATGTCACATCGTGTGAGAGCCTGAGAAGAGCCTATAGGACATTAGAGAAACTCTCTGAAAAGGTAACCAAACATGAAATTGGTGTATAATTTTTGAAATAAATCTATTAGATTAGAGGAAAGCATTGATCCGATGCAAATTCATAGAATTTGTGAATTGCTTGACTCGGAATAAGACAAACTTGTCTGCCATTGTCAGGTAAGCTGCTTGCAAAAGGACAGTCCCTCGGTAGATTTTAGAACCTAATATACCTTGAACATAAACTGCGACATTATTTGGAACCAAAAATTAGCTACCAATGGAAAGAGTCTTATTAACTAATAATGACTGGTTATTTGATTTTGAATTAAACGTAAAATTATATTCAATCATGGCTGGCATTCAATATCTTAACATGATAGTCAATATATTGAAAAGTAAGTTTAAGCGGTGATGTTCCTTTTACTTCGATATTATGTTATATTAGATTTTTATAACTGACTGTGATATTATCAGTTATTTATAGTCAACGAAGGTAGATTTTGCTTTATCTGCTTGAAAATATCTTTCACATATGAAAGGCAGACGCAGGAATCCGTAAAGCGAAGAATACCAGTCTCTATTGTACTCAATCTTATTTAATGTACTTCTCTTGATATACCGAGTCCATAAAGACACCAGTAAGTCTACCTGTCAGCACAGTGGCTTATTCCTTCATTTTCCAGCCCTTTGCTTTTAGCCTGAAGGTCACAAATGTCCTACTGTAAAAACAAAAATCAATAATTATCATCTGTCTTCAACAATAATAACTTT
Source organism: Hermatobates lingyangjiaoensis (assembly GCA_026182355.1). Lineage (NCBI taxonomy): Eukaryota > Metazoa > Arthropoda > Insecta > Hemiptera > Hermatobatidae > Hermatobates > Hermatobates lingyangjiaoensis. The sequence goes on along the minus strand of JAPFBL010000181.1, from coordinate 274,949 downwards.
TAGAAATTAATTAAATAATAGTTAATATTTAAACAGTTAGCAAAAACGTTTATGTGCGTCAAAGCATTCTTTATTCTTCATCAGGGTTTTAGTATAATGATACTTTGCTTTTTACTTATGTAATTCTTTCATTATGCTATGTTTTATAGACGAGATGATTAGAAATAAAAACTAGCTCAAAACATCTTACTTTTCTATAAGGGTTTCTTCCTTGGTTCTCGACCATAATTCGTTACTTATCAGAATCGCTTATGTCCATTTGCGTACACATGGTGGTAACACTTATCGTAAAACAAGGAGCCTTGGTAGTTTCGTTATGTTTCAAGAAAGTCAAAGTCGTGGATATATGCCATACTCTTGAGCGTTGGTCGAGACACATTACCTTGTTCATATTTCACTATTATCTCCTATTTCAATTCTATCGTCGTCCTCATGCTCTTCCTCTTGTCTTTAGATTCACTGTAGTCTTTCTTGGGTTCCATGATTGTACACTTGAGTTAGTAAACAAGTGAAAACAGAATAATTCCATTGTACATAAAGCGTAAGGCGGGTTAACCCGAAATACTGTCCAGATTCCAAAAGTATGTTCAAATTCTGGGGGCATAATTTTTTCGACATCTCTGTTCAAACTCCAATCTGTTCGTATTAAAGGTACCACCGTATTTGATTATGCGGTGATTATTTTAATTATTATCCTTCTTGCAATGATTACTACTGGGGATTTTGAATATTTTACTCTCCGAGTATTATTTTACACTCAAGTGTACAGAGTTAGTATACAAGTGAAAAACAAATAATTGCATTGTACAAAAAGCGTAAGGCAGGTTAATATGGAAGATTATCCGGGTTCCAAAAGATGTTCAAATTCTGGGGGCATAATTTTTTCGACATCTCTAGACAAGATAATTATAAGTAAAAAATGGCTCAAAACATCTTCCTTTTCTACAAGAGTATCTTGGTTATCGACCATAATTCGTTATGTATCAGAATCGCTTAAGTCCCTCCTAGACTTTGCCTACATATCGTAGTAACAACTATAGTAACATAAGCAGCCGTTTGTTTGCTCTCTTTACCATCACGTTTGTCAATACTACTTTTTACTTTTTCTTTTATGTCTATCCTATCAAACATGACAAGTAACTAAATCCTGTTAAATATTTCAATTTCAACCGTTGTCTCTGCTCATTCAATGAAGTCACTGTATCCTTTAAAGGCAATAAACAATAACTTCTTCCGTACTTAAATGTGAATACTTTGATTTCATTTTTTTGGTTTTGGTATTACTCAAGTTTATAAGAAAAAATATAGCAGGATACAACCAATACAATTGAAAACAGGAGCAGAAATAAACAGTGTGTGTATAAATGAATTAATGACATGATGAAGAAAAGGAATTCAAAGAAGCCTAGGCGTTAAAGACTGGTATAATATTTGTTTCAATGCCAATAGAAAGCCGAGTTGTGTCAAGCACTATGGTAGTTTGATTGACAACTTGAGATAAACAGGACATTGAACATGAATGCATTTGTAGAATAGACTACTATAGCTCATGTATCTGCTTGTTACTAACCTGCTTTCTCAATACATATCATTGAGAGTTAACTGATTTAATCCATTTGCTGTTGTCAAACATTTTTCGGTTTAATAGTTTGATCTTTATATTTTCGTTATAATTATTATATAAAAAAAAATTAAAACCTTTTTATAACAAAAATTTATATTAAAAAGCTTTTAATAGCATCGCTTCTTATTTCATCTTTAAAGTTGTCTTCTAAGTTAATTCTGAATGACTGTCTATGTATTAATTTACGTCAGTAAGAGTACTGATAGAGGCTTTTTTGTTGTAACAACTTTATAAATATCACATAAAAATCGCATTACCTAAGGACATCTCAAAATTTAATTGTTTTTCTTTTTTAGTAATTGAATTATTTAAGAGGTGTGACAACTGTAAATAACTTTACTATTGTAAAACAGCAGGTTTGTTGCTGCTTTAATTTGTTATTTCTGCTCTTACTCGTTTTTAAGAATATACATTTTGAAAAGAGCAGGAGAAAATGTTAGTTAGCCTCACTAAAGTCGTTCATTTATTGAAGATCAATGATTCGCTTCTCAAAGAACTGTATTTATTCACCATATTCCAATCTTATGTCAATATATCAATATCGCTCCACTAATAGTTCTCCCCTACCTTTTTTTAGTAAAAACCATTTTACTTAACACTGATTTGGAATATGGTCAACGTCAGATATAAATTATAGATATATATCCTTATAAAACGTATCTTTTAAAGTTCTAGGAATGTCGTTTTATAAAATTTAATAATACTCGGAGAGTAAAATATTCAAAATCCGCAGTAATAATCATTGCAAGAAGGATAATAATTAAAATAATCACCGCTTAATCAAATACGGTGGTACCTTTAATACGAACAGATTGGAGTTTGAACAGAGATGTCGAAAAAATTATGCCCCCAGAATTTGAACATACTTTTGGAACCCGGACAGTATTTCGGGTTAACCCGCCTTACGCTTTTTGTACAATGGAATTATTCTGTTTTCACTTGTTTACTAACTCAAGTGTACAATCATGGAACCCAAGAAGACTATAGTGAATCTAAAGACAAGAGGAAGAGTATGAGGACGACGATAGAATTGAAATAGGAGATAATAGTGAAATATGAACAAGGTAATGTGTCTCGACCAACGCTCAAGAGTATGGCATATATCCACGACTTTGACTTTCTTGAAGCTTAACGAAACGACCAAGGCTCCTTGTGTTCTACAGATTCTACATTGGAAGCCCTAAATTTTGCCTAACTCAAGTGGATTTTGAATAGGGATCTTTAACGAGTTCCTGACATCGTACAGGTTTAGGACTGACGGCTTAACGTCCTCTCCGAGGGACGACGTACTCAAATTTATTCACCTCCTGTCTGAATAAATCGATGGTCAGGTGGGGATCGAACCACAGACTCTGATTTTATACATGTTTTACATTTTATATTTTACATGTTACATGTGTATATTTTGATATTTCTATTTAGTTTTAAGTAATCAATATTAAATTGCATTAATTGAATAAAGAGTTTTAGCTCGTCAAGTGATCAGTTCTATAGTTTAAATATTCAAAAATACAGAAAGCAAGATAAGTAAGCAGTAATTTAAACAAAAAAACTAATAAGTCGATTGTTATTATTCGTTCGCTCTTGGAAAACCTTACTCAAACAATTACATTTAAATAAAAGGACATAAGAAAAAATATTACTTTCTCAAATACATTATCTTATGAACAATATAATTTGATTATCATTGTAGTCATCTTAAGCATACTGGTTTTATTATGTGTATAAAGTTTTCTCCAGTATCTAATAAGTGATATTTTACTAATACAACTCTTTTATTTGACAACATTAGGTTTTGAAACCAACAAATGTTTTATGGAATTCATATCAATATTTTGAGTTCATACGTAATGAAGCAACTTAATATTAAAAATTTCTGAATTAAATCCAAGTCAATTAGAAGCTGTATTGTATAAAGCTACAGGAAATAATCGCTAAATTGTTAATTGCAAATCTATTTGCGTTATTTATATGTACAAGAAATGATAAGAAAACGGAGAAGTAAAAAGTAGGTTTTGAGGTTGTTTGGTTGTGAAATGCAAAGGGAGGAAGGGTGGATGGAGGTAAGGGACTTGACGGCTGATTATGCCGACAGGCACTATTACCTGTGTCAATACGTCTCTACAGGCTATCATGCAAACGCGCACAGCCTCATTGAGGCCCTAATGCAATCCACCAACACCTCCCACAATCATCCCTCTCCTTTATTTATGCCTTCTTTGTTGTATTCAACAAAGGAAAACCATTATGCCGTGCAGCAATTATAGCTCAATTTTATACTTAAATACCTCATATTTGTATTGCTTTCATTTTTTCTTTTAAATTTTTAAAAGTTAATGATATGAAGTTTAACCGATGACATCCAAAAGAGAAAGAGAATTGATGATTTCTGTATCTAAATTTCTAAAATCATTCAGCAAAATATTCCGAATAAAATATTTTCAAAAAACAAACCACATTATAGAAAACCTGAAAATGCATGATCTCTTAAAAGTTTCATTTTGTGTAAGTTTTATTGTTGCATTATTCTATGAGACTCACCAATACTTCATGAACTTAAAAAACTATAGAAGTGTAAAATTATATTGAGCAACCATGTACACATTATTATTCATCTTTCATCAGGTATTGATACCCAGCATTTTATATTAGTTGTTATTCTTACAGCAGATGATATTTCATTCGTTTCTACTTCATTCCATTAGTAAAATTAAAAACTTTACTAATTAATATCATATTAATAAAAAATATTATATTAATATATAATATTAATTAATATTATATCAATATTATGATTAATTAATATTCATTTTCTCAGATAAAAGTTCTAAATTTAGTTGTTTAACCATAAATACATTAATAACTTTTTATCAAGATTATTCGAGTTAACAAATGCACAGTTTTATTAATTAATTTATTAATTTTAAATATTTAAAAATATAATATATTATAAATATATAATATATAAATAATATAATATAATTTAATATAAATTATATTAATTATTTATTAAATTAATTTGTTTTGTATTATATTACATTTAGTTATAATTACAATATATTTTATTTATAATCAAGTTATATTTTATTATAATAAGTTGTAACAATTATAATTTATATTACTTTTTTATTTATTAATCTATAAAACTAATTATTAATTAGTTTTATTCAAAACTATATTTCTTGATGGATTAATTTTAACAAATTCAGATTATAATTGGGAATTTACTTCCGGAGGCTTATTTTTATTCTATCATAAATAGAATGCTTTTCGGTTGCAGAAATTCTATTAGTATTTTTTTTTTCTAAAAAAAAAGAGAAAATTCATTATTACTGTTGTTTTGTACTTGTGAAAAGCCGGGGTGCTTGTGAGAATTTAAACATTTAAACATTGGAAGGGTGTTTGACATTCTTACTCATTTTTATCCTTTATGCAGTAAGTTTCATCTACCAAAACATGTTTAGATAGATTGGACAGATTGTAAAAAGCTGGAGCCAAAAACCATCTGTGGCTTGAAGCATTTGTTCGGAACACATCCCATCTTTATCAAGAGTACAATTGATGAATGAATTAAGAAGGAAGAGATAAAAGGTGATTAGAACAAACGGGTTTAAGTTTATCTGATGATGTACTTGGTCATCATCAGCTAAATGAAATTTAGGTGCCAGGTTAGCTCAGTTGTTAATGTAATCGACTCTAGGCTGGTAGTCCGGGGTTCGGTCTCCACCTGGCCCTCGGTTTTATTCACACGGGAGGTGAGTAAATCTGAGTACGTCGTCCCTCGGAGAGGACGTTAAGCCATCGGTCACGAACCTGTACCATGTTAAAGATCTCTACTCGAAATGCACTTGAGTTAGGCAAAATTTAGGACTCCCAAGGTAGAATCTGTAGAATCACCGATGAAACTAAAAGCCGGTAAACGGCTGACGTTACCACGAGCTAGGGGGTTGGTTTAAAAAAAAAAAAAATGAAATTTATATAACGTAAATAATAGAACGTAATATATATCAAAAAGAGGGATTTAAGAATGAATGTCGAGTATCTAACCGGACATTGTTTTCATAACTACATACATGCAAGCAGCAATTAACATCACAGGAACAATGGAAAATCTCCCCAGAAGAGGGGAAAACCTTTTGAAGCATTCTGTCTGAAGCAAGCAATCCAGCTTGCATTTTATGAGATTAACAACTTTTTTTCAAATCATATTTAAAATCAATAGAAATTAAAGGTATTAATTTAAGAACAATTTTTAGGTTCAGTAAATAAATTAAAATCTAAAATTGATTCTAGAAATGACAGGTATGGCTACAGAGCGCATGACTCTGGTGATACTCCAGAGTTTAATAATAACAATATTAGTCAGATTGTTCTTCATCAATGGTTTCAAGTTTCATTTAACCGATACAGATGAAATAGATATAGTCGCATTAAAGGAAATTATTATATTTGTATCTAATTGTTTGATAAAATTTAGCTGAAATTTTGAGATTCATCAACAGAATGGCCACATTAAGGTAAAAACTTCCTTATTTTATGTTATTTTTATTTTATACTATATTTACATAGATTACTCTCTGATGACATTTTATTTTTTATTTAATGCCTATGGAAGAACACTACGTGTTCGAAACACGTTGTTTATACGATTAAAAATGTTTATATGTGGAGACCATTTCATTAGCTTTTTACCCTACACATTAGATTGTTTTAAATAAATTATTTTAAGTTTGTTATTACTGATAAAATAAATATAGGTACAATACAATAAAACTAATAACAGAATTGCATTTATTAGAAATAATGTTGATTCTACTTTATTAGAGAGTTGCATATTACGCCTAAAGGACTTCCACTTTAAAATGAAACCAACTAAACTCAATTGATTTTTGGCTGATTGAGTTTGTTTGGTATTATATTTATTTACGGTAAAGTTAAGTGTAGGCCACTCTATCTTTTAATAGTGTTGATAATACTATTATTCACTGAATGCTTCTAACATTAATTATTATTCATTATTCCATGTATTGGTTGGACTTGTATGATTTTTTCAATTTTAACCTTCCCCAAACAGATCCATTAAACGTAAAATAAAGAAATGATGTAAGTTTATTGTTAATGACATTCACAGAATGTGTAGCTATATTTAAGTTTGAGTATATACCAGTACAGGAGTTTTCAGAGTTTATATTTTTAAAATAGTAAAATGTTGTAAACCTTGGAATAAAAATGTTTGTGAAAAGTATTTTTATACCGGTACTCATAATTTATTTCAGGTTTTATTTCGCTAAGTGCGGTGTGGGACTGAATGGTGCGATACAGGTGCACTATATTCACATGATGGCACTGCGGGCGTATGATCGCGAGGGAAATGCTTTATTGTTGCCCTGTTTGCGGCCGACACAAGTGATGTGCCAGAACGACACTTTACCTTCTACTGTGCTAAATCCATTATTTTCGGGGCAATAAATCTAATTTCTCATGGAGGTTGACTGACTTTCCAAGCGTATTTTATGAGAATCAAAGAAGATCGTAGATCTAGATGTCCAACGTAAATGTTTTAACTGTTCCTTTGTAGTTTTTATTATCCGTAAATGGTATATGTTTAAAAGAGTGACAAGTAATCAATCAATACGTGATTCCTATTTATAGTGTGACTCTGAACAGAACAGTTACTAAATTGACTGATCTTAGTCTTACTTTTAAATACTTTAATATGTTTTAGTGGGAAAGTTTTATTTCACTTATATATATATATATGTATATATACAATTAAAAGAAACGGTCCAGCGGACTTTTTTAAATAAAATATATTCAAAACGAAGGAAACACACAGACTTCTTCGTTCTTCCTGCGGGACTCTTCGCTCTTCACACCTCCTGATGACGACGATGGTCGAAATATCGATGTGAGTTATGTCTGTGTCTTTCTGTGTGTTTCCTTCGTTTTGAATTTATTATATATATATATATATATATATATATATATATATACAGTTGGGTTTTTGACTCTGACGAAGACCGCTTGTTACGGTTGAAAGATCTTAGTCTTGTTTCCCATTTCTTATTGTGGTTTGATCATTGAATATATATATATATATATATATATATATTATATATATGAAATATAATTCGTTAAAATTCTGACCATTTTCATTCCTTGGACAACTCATAGAAAACATATATATATATATATATATATATATATATATATATTGATAAAAGTATCGACCGTGGAATAGAAACGAAACTAATGTTTATCGGGACTCGGCCAGTTCTTCATTCAGTTCATCTGTCTATGAAAAAGGTTTTAAATAAAAGCCGAAACTTTGGCAATGAGAGTTTAATTTGACCTGAAGAACTGAACTAATCTCGATAAACTTTAGTTTTTTTATATATACTCGTATATATATGAGTCGTTGTCTGCCTGCGGAGTGACTCGTTTCTATCTTCCTGATGACGAGGACATCTAAATATAGCAGTGAGTTTCTGTTTCATTTCTGTGTGTTCTTTGTGTCAATGTAGTTTATATATATATATATAATAAAGATTTCACATAAACACGTGAAATAACAATCAATGATCAAACTCAGATTCAGTTGAATCAAACTCAGATTCAGTTGGGTTTTTGACTTTGACGAAGACCGCTTGTTACGGTTGAAAGATCTTAGTCTTGTTTTCCCATTTTCTTATTGTAGTTTGATTATATATGTATATATGAATGAATAATATATAGAGGAATACTTTTGATTAGCGGAATAATTAAACAGATGAAGACTTCTTCATCATTAAACACATCAGGGTTACTAACAATTCTAGAAACTTCAATCAACCAGATTAACAAGTATTTATTATTTTTTAGTTCACTTGCTCTCTGACGATGTGTTGACGAAAGGCCTTAGAGCATTGTTCCAAATTTGTTTTATTGTGGTAAATTAATCCATATATATATATATCAGTACATTTTGTTAGCTGTAGTTTTGTAGGTTATTGAAAATGACACAGAACTTAGGTGATACCTGATTCTTAACAAGCTTCTCAATTTTCCTAAATAACACTCTCGTTACTTCGTCTACATGTTCTTCGTTGGTCGACATGTTTTCAATTATCAACATTAATCTTCATTTTCTAGTTTACTATATACGCAAAGTGAAGACAGTTAGGGTTGTTTTTCCTTTAAGTTTAAAACAACTATTTTCTTCTTCAAAACATATTTAACATACAATGTTTCAAACTGTTTAGAACTCTAAAATGAATGTGTAATAACTTGCTTTACTATTTAACTTAAAAAACTCCATATTAAAAAATAATGATATCAAAAATAAAACTCAAATTGTTTAGATAGCCAATTTCATGAACAATATGTTTTGACCATGAAATCTGCAGTCTGAAGATGACCAAGTTGATCGTTAAAATATATTGCCCATGAAATTGGATACTTGAGAAACGTAAGGTTTTTTTTTTATTTTATCACTATTGTTTAATAAATACGTAACATGAAATAAAGTTTACCATTTTATTTGGCATTTTTACAAAATTCATTGTATAAATTTAAATATTTTAATTTAAAAATGTAGAATACAAATGAGTAGTTTGTAAAAGAAATTTATATAAATAAACAAGTTGAATGTTATTTTATTTTATTTAGTATTGATAGAATGTAACATTTTATTAAAGTTTTATTTTTTTTTAAAAAAAAAATTGATTAAATTTCATATTGGATTTTCAGATGGCAAATATGAACCTCAGCTGATTGAAAATGCCTACAAGATTCATATGAAGTTAACAATCCGTTCTGTAACCTTCGAAGACTATGGAGCATACAAGTGTGTTTCAAAGAACTCGCTGGGAGACACAGATGGAACCATCAAGCTTTACGGTCAGTACCTATAGTAGCCTCTTGATTTACCTTAAAAATTTGTTCCAAACCAATGCCTTTTATTATATTCATACTTTAATCAAGTAATTAATCAGTTTTGAAATTTTCATTTTTTTTTTGATTACTTAAAAAGATGGGAAGTTTTTTTTATTATTTTTAATCTGTTGTTCTTCATTATTCTGTAAACGTTGTTCTGTAAATGTAAATGTTTCTAAAAAAAAAAAAATTCTCAAGAATAGTGAAAAATCAGCATCATTTACCAAAATGTTTCTATGAGACTCTTATGTACTACTACGAATGATAACTTCTTACTTATATTACGTACATGACATCAACTTTATAGCAATTGAGCAATAGAAATATATAGCAAATCTAGCAGTATAGAGCAATCAAGGGAGTTACGTGACTACGACTGAGGGGAAGGGCTATTCCCTGGGATTTCATAGGGATGGCATTTTTTTCCTACTTTTGTTATTTAGAAAAGATTAGCAAATTTATATTTGATTTCATTATATGAACCTAGTTTATGCAAATTATTTTTTTTTATCTCCAATAAGCGTATTAATTACCACAACTGTTTTTTTCTCATTATTCTCTGGATTATAAAACGACGAGAAGAAATTTTATTTTACAGTTTACTAAATCTCATGTTATACTCATTTGTTGTTCAATCTGTAATTGTGTTGTATTTACTCATACTGGGGTAAATAGATAAATCAAAGTCTCTACACATTTTTTTTTAAGTTATTTACACACTAGTGTATTTATTTTTTTTTGAATAATACTTAAATTTACAATGAATCCACATGCCTGACACTTCCTAAATTTTATTAATAAGTGTATTCAGTTGTGTAAAGACACTATCCAAGCACTGAAAGGTACTAAGTTTTCTTAAACTGATCAGTATATGCCAACAAAATCGAAAACTAAAGAATTATGGCAAAATAAAGTCACCGATCACCGATTCAAATACTGTTCGATTTCCCAGGTGATTTCAAATTTTTAGCTAACATATTACCATTATGCTGTATGTGTATACTAAATTCATATTGTATTGTGAATATTTGAATTCATAATAAAAACAGTAAAATTTTAGAATTTTAAATCATTGAAAGAAACAATATGCTGCTTTAAAAGTAAAACTCGTGATAATGAAAGATTGAAGTAAATATGATACAATCAACGACATAAATATTATGTTTTATTATTGTATGAGTCAATATATAATGTATATAAGTAATAGTCAAGAGCAGATGTCATATTATTTGAGTTGAAGGAATGGTTAACAGGACTTTAGTCTTTAGAAATATAACTAAGAGATATGTGAGAATTATTATCCTTTTGTTCTATTTGTTAAGGCCTACAAAATGTCAGGGTTTCGTTATAAAGCTATTAATATAAACATTATTCGCTTAGTTGGTGGGTCATATGGTGGAACCCTTTAGGGATTTCAAGGGAATGGTAACACTGTTGGCAGGTGCTTGGTCATTAACTGAACCGGTGGCCCTCTAACATCACCTAGTTACAATTAGATGACCATCGTTAGACCTACAGTAGACAAATTGTCACTAATTCTTGAACTATACCCAGTCTACATCCCTTCACTTTGCTATTAGACACCAGCAATCTGTTACAGTTATCAACTTCACTTTCCCCCTTTGAATCTGCTACCTTAAATTTATTAACCCTCCACCCTCTAAAGCCCCACCCCTCTTATATTTCCCTTAGTCTACTAATTCGCATAAAACAAAATAAACCACTCTTAGCCACTTTCCTTTAAACCATCAGTCAAATGAATTTACAGCTTCGATCTTCATTAATTATTAACACCAGCCCTATTTCAGTCATATCCCCTTCGCTTAACCATCATTTTTTATAATCAACAAAACTTCATTATTTAAGATGTCAACCCTTTGACTGATAGAAGTTTTCAAACATAGTGATCTCCTCATTTTTCATAAAGACAATTATGATATTGTCCACTTCATTATTGAATTATATCTTGTCACTCATTTTGTATAAAACTTTTTAAGGATGGAAATTTTCGATTTTTTGTTTTCGATTTTTCTAGTGGTTTGTCTAATTAGACTGCACTTTCAAAACTTTCTCTACAATCTAGTTTCCCTTTAAAACTTCAAATTATGTCACAAGTCTGTTATAGATGACCTTGCACTGCTCCGCAGATTAATTAATCTAAATCAGTAATTTAACGTTGATATTTATTGCGACGTCTTGATGGGTATATACGAGTTGAAAATCGAAGAAGAGTAATATAATACATTCAGTGACATAAACACTATGTTTTATTGTTGTATGAGTCAATATACAGAGTATATAATTTTTTTCTATGAAACACAGAGTAAAGAAACGCACTTACATACTCAAATTTTCGGGCAATCCATCCTCAGTAGAAAAGAAAAAGAGTGACCAAGATCGTTGTAGACGCAACAGTTAGTAACCTAAGTTATCCTGTCGGTTACGTGGCGTTGCATCTACAATGTGCTTGGTCTCCCTTTCACTTTTCCCCTGAAGACAGAGTGCCCGAAAAAGTTAGTATGTAAGTGTTTTTCTTTACTCTGTCTGCTTTTCTTCTTCTATTTGAACTCGCTTTTTTTCCAGTTTGGATCGTCTTTCAGATTTTTAAGGGAATATAGTCCTTAAAAATAGCCTCTATTTTTAAGGGTATTTTTTAAATTAGAGGTCATTTTTAAAATACCCTTATTTATTTTAAAATAAGGGTAAATAAATATGATACAAAATATTTATTTTGTACATTAAATATTTAATATGTACAAAACCCAACTGACGTAACAAGCGGTCTTCGTCAGTTGGGTTTTGACTCTGACAAAGACCGCTAGTTACGGTTGAAAGATCTTAGTCTTTTTTCCCATTTCTTATTGTGGTTTGATCATTGATTGTTATTTCACGTGTTTATGTGATATCTTTATATATATTATATATATATTATATATTGAATTAATTATATTAATGTTGTTAGCCTGGTGATAGAAAATGTAATGGTAATATTATAGTTTTTCGATTGTTTACCTATTTTTTTACAGTATCTAGTTTTAAAGTTGTTTTTTAATTCTGTAACCCCTGAGGTTGGTCTTGTGATAGTCTCTTTGACAGTTTGAATGGGTCAAGGAAGCCAGCCCCTTACGGGCGTGGATACGTGTTGTAGTTGGTGAGAGGGTATTTGCCCCAAGCAAGGGGGTTTGATTGCTGGGCTTGATTGTGCTGAGCAAAGAGCCTTTAATAGAGTGAGCTTCGTTTGTCCAGACTGTGTTGGATTGTCTCTTCTACGTGCGACCCCCCTTAAGACCACTTCAACCAATCTTATACCACCTGCTGACTCACTAAACACATTCTCTCTAAAACTCATTCGATTTCAATTTCTTTGTCCTTACCATCTGTTGTTTGCCTTAATTCATGACTACAAGGTACACAGCAACACACAGACTGAATACACTGGTTTCTGCTACATCATCCTAATTAAACAATTTTGGACGCGTTGAACGCTTGGGTAAGTGGCTACCCGTGTCATGGGTTTCACCGGTTATTAACTCTCCCAGATTTCAAATAACGGCTGAATACTAAACTAACCACTAACTATGGAACAGATTCATAAACAATGAATTAAGTTTTGGTGGTTTTTTAATGTGATAATCTTAATGTCGTACCTATCAAACTTGTTTAAAGCATTATAAAACTCATTGATAAATTTAATTTTGTTTTAATACAGCCTGCAATATTTTGGTTTTCTTAGATATTTTCTTTGGTTATACGTCGCAATTTGAGCCTTTCAAAACTCTTAGGATATGTTTTTTTCTTTTTGATCCGTTAGTATAGCAGAAAAAAACACTTTCTCAAAATCACAAAGAATTTTCCAATCCATGCTATAATTCATGATCATCTTAAAACACCCTGAAAAATGTTCTTTTACTTTTTAGACTATTAATGTTCAAATCATTAGTTGTGTAATCCGTAATTTGTGTGGTATTTACTCATTCTGAGGTAAAATGGATAAACAAACAAAAGTCTCCACACAAATGAAATTTTATTCAACAGTTTCGAACACTTTGGGTTCATCATCAGGAAGACACCAACCCGTCAGCACCACATCCTTGGTGTCTTCCTGATGATGAACACAAAGTGTTTGAAACTCGTTGCTGTTGAATAAAACTTCATTTGTGTGGAGACTTTTGTTAACATTTCTATAAAATTTCTGAACATGTAATCTCCTATACAATATTCTGCAGATGGGTTTTTACTTGACAAAAATATCCATAAAAGATGTAAATTTTTTACTTGTGAAATCCTTTTCATCTTTTTTGGTTTATGTACTTTATTGTTTATGTATTTATTGCTTATTGTTCGTTTCCGTTTATGTACCGGATATAGAACTGGTCCTGAGCCTGTAAGATATCACGTACTCGTTAATGATTTGTCCTACTGAATACATTTCAATTAGGTGGTCATTACTCCTACCAATCCTAGACACGCTTGTTATTGCAGTTTATTAAGGTTAATTTCGCTTTTTTTTTTATTAATTTTGGTTACACACTACCAATACAATAGCATCGGTATTGTCACAGCAGTGTAGGGTCATAGAATATAGTTTGGGTTAAGAACCCAAGATCTATCAAAGAATCTCCTACAGCTAAAGATTTTCTTTGTGACCTTAATTAAATCAATTAATTCTAACTTTGTGCAATCAGTTATGTGGTATTTACTCACTGTAGGGTAAAAAGCTAAAGAAATTATCTCCACATATAAAAATTTAATGGTATAATTAAATACGCGTTTCGAACACGTAGTGTTCTTCCTCAAGCATTAACTAAGTGTGAGTGTCCCTTAAATTGTTATATGCAGAGACCATTTCGTTAGTTTTTTTACCCTATAATTAAATTAATTAGTTTAATTAATTCAACACGTTAATGTATCTGTTACATACCTTTTTCAGTTTACTAACCATTTTAAAGAGTAGTATTTTATTTAAATAAACTATATATTATTTGCATTTGCAGTTTAGTATGTACTTCTAATAAGAACTCTGACTCACTCTTCCCTCTCCGGAAGAAGAGTATAAAGACCATTTTAACTGGAATCATATCTTCACCTTTCATAATTACCCATATTTCAACAATTTTCAGATCTAGCTGCATAAGCTCAAAACATAATGTCATAGTAATAATAACCACAATAAATGCAAGAACAACTCTCTAAGGACGATCATAATTGTTGCGAGTTCATTTGTAGTACATCTTATACTTACACTAATTATTCCTTGCGTTAGCATTTTTTTAATTCATTTTATAGTCACTGGATAATACATCTGCACATTAGTGTATCTATTAATACATCTATATTTAGTGAAGTAGTCCACTTCTGTTATTACAAATTCATAAAATATTCATAATAAATCAATCTGTAATACACAATTTTATGTTTATTGAACCAGAAAAATAGAATAATTAGTTTTGCTATACAGGGAAGAAAAAGTACTCTTGTTATGCTTTGTGAACCATGCCTAGTGAGTTATGTGTTCGTATCTGGACTGGTGTCCGATACCCAATCCCCACTCAGGCCCTCGACTTATTGACGCGGAAAGTGAACAAAAAAATCTGCGCACATCGTCCCTCGAAGAGGACGTTAAGCTGCTGGTCCTGAGCCTGTAAGACCGTGGTTTCCAACCTATGGGGCGCGCCACCCTAAGGGGGCGCGAAGGGCTGCCAGGGGGGGCGCAAGCACTTCATAAATAGAAAAATTACTTAGTTACTAAGTAATTTTTCTAAATACAATTATAAATTATTTCAAATGCTACTTTATTACGTTTTTATATTATTACGTTTTGCGACATCATACTTGTGTGAATCAGGATTTAGTTCAGTTGCTGTTCTCAAAACAAAATACCGTTCTCGCTTAGTAACAGAAAAGGAATTACGGGTCTTAATTTCATCACATTCTCCAAGATTTGAGAAACTCTGCTCAGAGAAGCAAGCGCAACTATCACACTAGTAAAGGTCAGCCTATACATTCAATCATACATATGAGTACATAATTATGTATTGTATCATTTTTTATCTTTGACTTGTGCCGACTATGACAGTAAATAGCAATATTTAAACCAGAGTGGAGGGGGGGGGGCGCAGGGAACTTATTATTTAATGAAGGGGGCGAGAATTCGAAAAGGTTGGAAACCACTGCTGTAAGATATCACGTACTCGTTAAACATTTGTCCACTGAATACATTTCAATTAGACAAAATTTAGGACTACAATGTAGGATGGTCATTGTGTGGTATCACAAAACGCTTGTCTTTAGTCTATTAGTGTTCACTCATTGGTTAGCTACTGGGGCTTAACCTAACCAATGTGTTCTAGAGATTGATTGCAACACATTTTTTAAGCAGCCATAATAAAATGATAAAGTGTGTTTGTAAGCGAGTAAAATGTGTTTAAAATAAAATGTGTTTTACAATATTGAAGATAATTAAGAATTTTAGTAATATTAAAAAAAAATTGAGATTATATAAATCTGGGAGTGTTTGTAATTCTGTATGTTTCGAGAAGTTGATGTTAAATAAATTATTTTTTATTTATATTGAGGGTAAAATGTCTTTTGCAAAGACATGAAGTTGGTAAACCCTTTAGGGCAGTGATCATTTATCTCTCAAATCTCCTGCCTTGACAAGTTATTCAATACTACCTTCCTAAAGCCTTTCCCAAGTGTTTGTCTCAATTCTGCACAACACAAATATTAAGAGCTAACTTTAAAATAAAAGCACATTTAACGCCACTTTGACTTTAAATGAAGAATTATAATAACATTATGAGAATGTTAAATATAATGATATTTGAGAAGTTTTTTTTTAAACCACGCTCAACTATCAAGTGACAGTTACCTCTGTTAGCTATTTTTTATTCAGTTAAGTACTTATGTCAATATAAGCTTCTTATCCCCTATTACCAAATGTATATATTGCCCTACTGGTTCACCGTGTTACTATAGGTTTATCATCCATTCATAACAGCAGCTCCATACTTGAAAACTCCCACTTTTCATACGATCGTTTTGTTACATTTGGAAATCCTTTTTACTGTAATGACCTTCCCAGAGAATCTAATACTTCTTAATGTCAATGCATCTATTAGGTATAAAAAATTGGAGAAAACCCCATTCTTAATTCGATATATTTCCGTTATTGAAAACAAAAGGTTCCTGCAAGAGATATATTTCAATTTTTTTTTTCATTTTATTATTTGGAAAGACTGATTCAAAATACATTTACTTTTAAAATAAGATCGGAAAAAATGAAAAAAAATATTGAGTGATTCACTGGTTAATATCTTATCGTAATTGTTTTATATTTGAAATGTACAAGCTATTAAGACAAACTTAATACATTTCTATAATGCAGTCTACCCAATTTTATGTTCCTTCCTTCGACGTGTATTTTACTTTTTTTTTGTGTCATGTTTTTTGTAATTTGAAGTTGTATAGTCCGTTGTGATCGTTTCAGATATAATGTAAAGTACAAGCTTAATGTGACAGCTATAACTATTTTATCTTAAGACAAGCTGAACTGCATTTTTCTGTTGCTATGAATCTTCCATAAATCATGTATTTCACTCTAAGTTTCTGACATTCCTACAAGTATTTGAAAAATTACAAATTCTGAGATCAATATTCGAATATAAAAGGAACAGGTTTCGAACAAGTGCCCCTCTTGAGCTTTGTATATTGATTGTATCTTTAACCAGAAGAAGATAAACAACATTTGTAAAAGCATCATTTTTATTACAAAGTATTATTTTTGTTGAGACTATGTAATTTCGAAGTAAGTATAAAAACAACATATCAACGTGCCCACTACTAGAGACGTTTAATAGCTATTTTCTTTTTGTATAATGTCTAAATTTCCAACAAATTTATCCTTCATAATTTAGCTGCATTCTTTGTTTGTTTGTCAATCTGTTTTCATTTCCATAACATCGAACACTGTAACTATTATGAATTCAAGACAAATATAAGGTAACATTTATGTAATTGTACTACATTTAAATAAGCCTAAATAGTAGCAAAGCAGTAAATAAATGAAATAAATTAAACGAAGTTAACCTACCATTTGGAAAAGGTTCTGGAAAGTTTTCAACCTATGGACAGGCCCTGTCCGTATCTCTGAATGCTTTTAACACGAATGTTTGTATATAGGGAAGCGTCTGTAGTTTGAGTCATCATTTTGTATTTCACTAAAAGAATAAACACAATTATTTATTGAGAAAAGAGGCCTTCTCAAATGCAGAATATATTCAAAGTTCGAAATATAATGTTTTTTAACATAATTTTGACAAGAATTCTATTCTGTATGATATAATAAGTTTATTATAAGGTGTAAAAACAGGGGGTGGATTTGAAATATGGAAAGCTTTGGAGGCCTCTGCGGATTGAAACGGAATCAAAGCAAAGTAAATATTGTCAATTGATATTCACCTCATATCTAGTTCATCTTCCAGAAAGGTGTAACTCCCACTGTGTGAGAAATTCAAACTTGTGTTGATTTCCTTTTAAAACTAAACTGAAAGAAAGGTCTACACTGAAAGTTTGACAAAGAAAAGTTCAGCTTCCTTTCATTCACTTTCTCTCTTCCACTTAGGCAGTGTAGTTCAAAGTTTGCCAAACCGTGCATCTCTTTTCCACAATTAGATTTGGTGAGGAAGCACACCATCGCAACTTCCTTCTTTCAAGACCCTTGGTGACATTTATACAAATCTATCTCGATTTTTTGTTCAAGAAAAATAAATAAATCTTGTCACTGCTTTCAGATGGTGTTATTTGTCTACCAAATATATATGTTGTATATGTTTGCTTAAAACTACTACTGTTCTTCTAATAGATTTAAAAATTATCAGTTATTAATTACAAAAAGTTTGTTATATCTTTTATCCTGATTTTTTACTATGACTTTAGTGGTATCAGACTGATATTTAATATAATAAATACAGTTGAATGTAGATAAAAAAAACATAGGGAAATTAAAAACATACAGTCTCCAATTTCCTGTTTCAACCATCTTCGGGAGAGATGAGGGAGTGAAATTACTTATCACTTGCTATCACTGTCTTATCTCTTCTGAAGATGGTTCAAACAACAAATTAGAGACTTTAAGTGTGTCTTCCATTTACTGAATAACTCTAATTGACTCTGAAAAGTTTATTCCATTTTGTTATTCGTTTTCTCGGTGTTTATAATTATATGTATATCGCTCTCCTCCTGATCTTAATCTCTATCACTAATTAAATTTATATATATATTACTTAATTATAATCATTATTACTTTTTTTATTGTTATTTTATATCTTATCTTCATTATTATTTCATATTATATTTTTTATTTTGTCTTATATATAAATATTGGAGGGATTTCTATTTCTCCTCTCCACTGTTTGGGGGGGGGGGGGGGGGGCATAGCAGTGTTTCTACGAGTTTCTTGGAGGCCAGTTGTGGTTTTCTTCTCAACGCCAGTACTTCGTACTCTTATTCCTGATGACGACGGATATCGAAATATTGAAGTGAGTTTCTGTAGTGACTTTCTCTGTTTCTTTCCTATTTTTAAGTTATATATATATATATATATATATATATATATATATATATATAAAACTACATTGACATAAAGAACACACAGAAATGAAACAGAAACTCACTACTATATTTCAATGGCCTCGTCATCAGGAGAATAGAAACGAGTCACTCCGCAGGCAGACCACGGCTACAGCTACTACAGCAGACCACCCAGGTAGTCGCGGAGCGACTTGTTTCTATTCTCCTGATGACGAGGCTATCGAAATATAGTAGTGAGTTTCTGTTTCTTTTATGTGTGTTCTTTATGGTAATGTAGTCTATTTAGTTCGTGGAATCGTTTCATTTAATTGGTTATATATATATATATTTATTATATATGAGTTATATACGATATAGAGAGTTAACAAAGATGAAACTACACAGAATTCAGGGAAAACACTTACAGACTCAAATGTTCGGGTAACTGATCTTCATTTGCAGAAAGAGAAAGTAGCGTTGAACGCAACGGCAAGTTAAAACCTTGCCGTTACCTCGCGTATATAGTATATATATATATATAGTATATATATTCACTGTTTTGTTATGAGGCTAGGTCAAAACAGAAAACTCCTGTCTAGGCAACGACTTTCGATTATTTGTACATCATGTCAGGCTAAATTAGTAAGACTATAATACATTTATCAAAACAATCTAAACTCACATCGGTAGTAATCAGGCTGAAAACGTCGGTCATTTCCTAGAAAGGAGATTCTTCTTCTATTTGACCTAGCCTCAATAACAGATACATGAATAGAAAAGCTTTGAGGTCAATAACAATTTCAGACGTTTATATATATAGATAGCTTCACCTGTATAGAAGGTTTAACGATATAGTAAAGTAACAAAAATTGAAACTGAAAGAATTTCAGTGAAATTAGCAGTGCACTGATCTTATTTGCAAAAGAAAAAAAATCAATTAAAATCTTGAATTCCAGCGACACAAGTAATGTTAACTACTTTAAGTACATATAACAGTTCTAAACAGACTAACTTCTATTCAGAAAACTTCTATTAAATTAATTATCATTGTATAATCTGACGAGTGTTATGAATTTCTCCTCGGTAGTTTGGCAGGTAAAAGTGGTCATTTCCAGTGGAGATCTCCAATCGGACTACCTCACAGATACAATAGAAAAGCTTTGAGGCACTACATCAGACGTAAATTAGAAGCTTCACCTGATAAAGGAAGGTCATGAACAGAAAAAAGTAAACAAACTACCAGAACGAGAATAAATAATGAATTCAGCTATACAAAACATTACTAAAGCCAGCGACACAAGAATGTTAACTACTTTAGTACAATAACAGTTCTCTAAAACTAACTTCTATTCAGAAAACTTTTCTATTAAATTAATTATCATTTATAATCTAGATTTATGAATGTTTTCCCTATTTGGAAAAGTTTCTTTATATCAATCCTTTGTTTCCATATAACGGGAATTTTTAAAATTTTTTTTTTAAAGTTTCTTTTTTTTCAAATTGAGGTCAGCTGCCATCTACGATGGCGTTATAGCTGTTTTCAATGATGAATGGTGGTTTCACTGTTCTACCATTCCACTATTTCACTATTCCACGAATTTTGGAAGAATAGGATTTATTCAATCTGGTGCTATTGCGACAAGTTTTCCATTTTAGTGAGTTTTTAAGAATTTTCGTCTGCAATAAGAGGTGGTTTCATTGATTATTGCTACTTGATTGTTAATGAATCGAGTAAAATATTAGGGCGTGCACATTTCCAATTTTTTTTAACGTTTCCTAATATAAAACTAGTTGACCCGGCGAACTTTCGCCAACTATCAGTGATTGTCGTACGAGTATTACTTTTAGCTAAACTTAATTTAGTTTTTCATTACAAACATAAAGCTGAACCCAGAGACCCTGTCCTACCTTACTTATAAATATTTAATTCAAACAGGAATAAAAACCAAGACAAAAAATTTGTAGTGGCCTAAACTCAACTTTACTATGAGTTAACGTAATAAACTTGTTAACAACAAATTTGATTTGTTTATTTAGTCAAACACTTGTTTGACAACCATTCATCGCACCATGGAGGGCATCAGAAAATATATTAGGGCATCAGATTTGGGTTAATTTTTTACGGTAACAATTTTATTTTATTGTATTATCTTAACTCATTAGAACATTGAAATTTTTTTTAATAAACTTCTAAATAACAATCTTATTTCACTTCAAAAATGCTAAGTCAAGGTAAACAATGTAAATAAATGAAAACAACTCCGATCAATAGCGCACGTGATTCATTATTCCAAAACAATTTTAGTTTTTATAGTATATAAGACGTTATTTATATCAGGTCCTGGAAGTCTATTGTAAGCAGGTCCGTTTGATCCAGAACATAACACTCTGGAAATCGACCTCTTGGGTTCGATTCCCACAAAACCCTCATATATTTTATTTTTATTCAGCTCAACCAATGCGCGGTGGCAAGAAAACAAACAAGATCGGCCATCAGAATTTTATAAGTTATAGATAGATAGATCGCATTTTTAACACTTGTTCAGTTAAGTTAAACATGATTGTTAGAATTATTTTTATAGTTAGCACCACAGATATCATTAACAATGTTTATTAAAAAAATAAATCAAAGTTATGTCAATTTCCATTCCCTAGTGTAAAAAAAATACATATGTCCTTGTTCAAAACTGATTGTTTGACTTTTGGAACAGCACAGAGGTTACAGACTCGACCAAAGAAAATAGTACTGTAACTCATGCGTTACAATCAAGATGTTTTAGTGGAATATATTTTTCACACACTCTATCTATTGTGTTTAAAAACTGTGTATCAGAGTATAAAATGTATGCAAGGATGGAAAGCCGACAGTTCCAACCGCAATGAAGTCAAGTACTTATTAATGATCTTTTCATTAACAATATCAGTAAAGCAATACTTCAGAATAATCATGTTTTGCCCTTAACTAAATTAGTGGCTAATTAACAAGTGAGCCAGAGTTACGTCTCTTAAAACAGCACAAGGTAAAGCTTTAAGTGTGGGCCTTGAGAATTCAACTAATTATTTCAACAGCTTTAAACTTATCATTTTAATGATAATGTATGCTGGTTAGCTAAATGAACAAAATAATCACTGATTTATAATATATTAACAAAAAAATAAAGAAACAGTTATTTTAACAGCTTGAATGTTTTATACATGCATATTGTTGGTGCCACAGAGGTTAGTTAATAAGATATTATTATTAACCGGCATACCTCGTCTATCGCTGGTGGAGTCGTCCGAGCGGTTTAGCAATGCTGCATCATCAATGAGACTAACATTACCTTCCAAAATCTTGAATGTTTTAGTCTACGACTATTAACCCAAGTATTATGGATATGTCATCTCGAAGAGTTAACGCACTATTAGCTGATGTTATTTTATGACGACTTACTAAATTATGTCAGAGTTAAATTCACGCATTATGTCTCAAATATAACAGAATAATCTTTAATGAATCCTAAATATAGTTGTCTGTTCAAACTGTTATTATACCCCACTAATTAATGATGTGGTTACCTCAAAAGTAGATATCGGTCCATGTTTTGTGTTCATTCCCCTTTTAATAGGTGAATGTTCCTTTAATCCCCCAGAGTATGTGATTATTTGAGAAAATATTTTAGAGTCCTGACTAATGTTGATATCAGAAGTTCTAACACGTTCTCTATTATTCCGACAATAATTTCTGTTTTGTGATAGTATCTGACATAATTAAGTTTATTATAACATATCTGGCTTCAACTCAATCTCGTTTGCCATAACGAAGGTATAGTCGATATTAAACTAGATACCCTTCAGTAATTGCATAACGCATTCAGTCTATTATACTGTGATTGTCATTATTCACTGATTTGTTTTAATACCACTTGCCTCCTTTACCAAATAGTTTGTAAATGCCAGTTGATAAATATGATTGAATCAAAAAGGTTTATATTTATAACTTTTAATATCCATTATTTATGAATATTGTTTAATGTTTCTTTCAAACAACTACACTTATATGAATATTGCTTAAAGTTTCTTTCCAACGACTATGCTTATATGAATATTGCTTGATGTTTCTTTCTAACTACTACACTTACAGGTTTTTGCATTTAGTATTATTTCAGAAGTGTAAAGTGTTTTTCATTTGTTTATTTACGCACATTTTATATTGTTGAATATACAGTTTATGTCTGTTGAAAATTACAACTTACTTCATTTTTTTTAATTTGGTGTTACTTCATTTCTTGAATTTACCAAACAATTTGTATAGCAGTTGTTTGAAGAATAATTGTTGAGTGAAAATGCACTCAACAATAGTACCACAACTTTGCAAATGGTTTGCAACAACAGTTGTAAATCTCAACAACAATTAGTCTAATTAGTCTTTTGATAAGAAACAATTCACTTTTTATCTTCTATATATATAAAAAATGAATGTATGTCTGTCTGTTTGTACTCGATAGATTCAAAAATCATATACATCCAATCGCCGTGAAAATTTAGGAAATTATTAGGTATATCCCCGGGATGGTTTATGTAAAGTTTTTTAAAAATCAGAGTTGTGGTTCAGGTAATATCCCAAAAAAATTATAATAGATAAGAGTAAATCTTAAATCTGGCTGATACTGATAAGGTTTGCTGTATAACCTGTTTGTTTACATTTTGACTTTAATTGGTAATGGCAGCCGCAGGTAGGTTATTCTTTATGATAATATTTCCACATGCTTTGTTCAATTGGAAATAACCAAAAAAAGTCTTTTATCTCAAAAAAAGTTAAGTGTAACGGAACTATAGAAAATTAAATTGTTTTCGTTTCATGTAATTTATTATTGGAGTTGGAATTAAATTGTTTCCTGGGTAAAGCCGGGTAGATCAGCTAGTAATTTATAAGAATTCAAAATTCATAAGAATTTATATCTATGAAGAGTTTTAAATAAAACCAAAACATCAGATTTGAAACTTTGATTTAGGCAAAAAATCTAACGAATACTCTACACTGTTATGTGTAGAGCTGTTTACTGTTGTATATGCACAACAATATATGCACAGTACAGAAGCAAGCAAGATACTATTAAAAAGTAAAACGATATATTATCTGAAATAATTTTATTAATATTTTAATAAATAACAAGGTAAAATAAAATATAATGCTCAATATTTATTTGTTTCAATTCAGTTATATTATATGGATGCAAAACCCTTAAGTTATTTCCAGGTGAGTCTTGATTATATTTCTGTCGAGAAATGACAACAGGATGACTACTATCCTGTTCATCAAACGAATAGTTCCTTTGTTGTTTTGAGTATCATTTCTGTTCAGTTGTCTTCATCTTGTTCATTCACCAGTCTCGAGTCATTATTTTTTTTTCAAAAAATGATTTTGAATAGCAAAATATTTAATGTTTTCAATAGAAAATACAAAGTTAGCTTACGTCTTGCCAAATAAAACTAATAAAGTAGAGTTAATTTCAAAGATGATCGTTAAATACTCTTTTATTCAATTCTTCAGAAGTTAAATTGATTAATTTAGAATATTAGTTGTGCAATCCGTAATTGTGTGGTATTTACTCATTCTGAGGTAAAATGGATAAACCAACAAAAGTCTCCACACAAATGAAGTTTTATTCAACGCGTTTCGAACACTTTGTGTTCATCATCAGGAAGACACTATAATACTATAGTATTATAGTGTTATACAATACTATAATACTATATAACTAATACTATATTACTATATAGTATAATACTATAATACTTTACTATAATTGTATTATAGTGTTATACAATACTATATTACTATATAGTATAATACTATACTATAATACGATACTATAATTGTATTATAGTGTTATACAATACTATAATACGATACTATAATTGTATTATAGTGTCTTCCTGATGATGAACACAAAGTGTACGAAACGCGTTGAATAAAATTTCATTTGTGTGGAGACCTTTGTTGGTTTATCCATTTTACCTCAGAATGAGTAAATACCACACAATTACGGATTGCACAACTAATATTCTAAATTAATCAATTTAACTTCTGAAGAATTGAATAAAAGAGTATTTAACGATCATCTTTGAAATTAACTCTACTTTATTAGTTTTATTTGGCAAGACGTAAGCTAACTTTGTATTTTTTATTGAAAACATTAAATATTTTGCTATTCAAAATCATTTTTTAAAAAAAATAATGACTCGAGACTGGTGAATGAACAAGATGAGACAACTGAACAGAAATGATACTCAAAACAACAAAGGAACTATGATTTATTCCATTTATAATTAATCCAGCCAGAATGATTAATTTAGGTACTAATCAATCATATATCTCTAATTTCGTGCATTCTATTGTTTTTTTATAACTAATATTTCCTATAATGACCAATTTATGAATAAAATAACATTATCATTGATGTTTAAGAATATTACTAGAACATACATGTTCTTACCTAGTCTGTTATGATAGTTTATGGAGCTATGAAAGCAAGTAAACTGCAAATAACGCCAGCCAAAAGACTATTAACAGACATTATAATGGAAAAACGACATTTGGGTACTATATTTTTTAAAAAGGCTGAAACTAATAAACGAATTATGACTGAACATATTAGATTGATGAACTTACTTCAGGCTGTGACTTAATTAACCGCTGGCGAAATTATAAATGAAAAAAAAATTAAACAAATATGAGAGTCTAAATAAAAAAAAAATGATAAACTAAGAAATAAAAATATCGGAATACGAAACAAATTTTACCCTAGAGTAATAAATAAACCAAAATAAATTTTCACTGGCCAAAACAGACGTAATTATAAAAGGTATAAAAATTAACATTGGACGGTAACTGGCACATGACTGCAGAAACCCACGTTCGGTACCTAGATTCCGAAATAATAAATAAAACTATAATAAATTATAAATAAAAAATTAAAATAATGGTATTAAAGCGCTTAAAAGGATTAAAATAAAAATTAATCAATCGAACGTCGAAGCCACTAAGGGAGATAAATTTAATACAATAGTAATAATTTATAAAGGAAATTCTATTATAAAAAAGAAAGAGTTTGTAGGTAAAAATAATTTTGATGAATTAAAAACTGACCCAACGTAATTTAATAAGCCTGAATGAATCCTACTATAAAAATAATACAAAAAATGACTAAAGAAGATAATCAAATCGGTAATATAGATGAAGCAGTAAGAATAACAAATAGTATCCTTGAGCAAAATTAATTTTAATTTAATAAAAAATTATATTCAACAAAAGATGGATTAGTTACGGGAAATCCAACATCAGTAATTTTATAAGAAAGGTTTCTTTTAACAAGAGCTATAAAAGATTTATGTTAAATCATATAAAAAGAAAAATTAGTGTTGTGCATTACAGTAGATATGTTGATGACTCCTTTCTAATCATAAATAACGTAAATGACAATATAATACTAGATTTAAAAAACTACCTTAATATATTAGGATAATAATATCAAATTTTAATGTGAAATGGAAAAAAACAGTAAATTAATTTTCATCGATTTAACAATAGAAGAAGATAGAAATAATCTAAATTTGAAAATATATATAGGAAACCAACTACGACGGATATAACAATCGAAATATTATCTATTCACCCTCCAGAACAAAACATATTAGCCTTTCTATATAATAGGGAGACTAATTACAAAATGTATGTGTGAAAATAACTTTGTAAATAACTAAATACTATAAGAACAATAGTTGTTAACAACAGATTTAATTGAAACTTATTGAATAAAATGTTGAAAAATGGAAAAAATAAAAAAGTGGATAATGACAAAAAAACTAATGCTAATAACAATAAATTTGTGTTCGTAACTTATAATGGGGAAGTTAACCAAAACGTTACTAATTGCTAAACTAACACAATGTAAGGTAGTTCTTAAAACTAATAATAAGTAAATAAAATAGTAGAACCATGGATTACAAATAAATATGCAAAAAGCGGAATATATAAACTAACAACTATGAATTTAAACATTCATATAAGTCAAACTGGAGAGCATTAAAACAGCGGTTTAAAGAACACCTAAAGGATTACTTAAATAATTCGAACGAATCAAACATGGACTTTATAATTAAAATAACCATGGACCTGAAGTAGACAGCATCGATAAATCAATAAATTTAATAGAAAGAGGACAAAGATTAAATAAAATAGAGAGCAATAAATAATTAATAATTAAAATATGTAAGCATTCAAACACAGATGATTTAATAAATGAACAGATTAATTATTTATAGGATATACTAAAATATATATTATATCTATTTATTACATAACAACGTAAATGTAACATTACCCGTGAAAATTATGAAAG
The DNA here is from genome assembly GCA_026182355.1 of Hermatobates lingyangjiaoensis. Classification (NCBI taxonomy): domain Eukaryota; kingdom Metazoa; phylum Arthropoda; class Insecta; order Hemiptera; family Hermatobatidae; genus Hermatobates; species Hermatobates lingyangjiaoensis. The sequence goes on along the minus strand of JAPFBL010000181.1, from coordinate 247,457 downwards.
AAATATATATACTTGAACATGAAAGCAGGATGGAAGAAATAATCCAGCGATTAAACTTACTGGCGTGAAAAATCAGTTATAAATTTTAGTTTAAATTTATAAGTCACTAGAATAATTCACACCGATAAGTCTCTTGGTCACTTTCTCTTTAGACTCTTCCAGGGATATTTTTTGAGGAGATAATTAGGACTAAGGGATTATTAATGTTAAAAAGATTTTTGTGGAAGACTTTATAGCGAGGTATTGCCACTTAATGACCTGTTGAAATCCTGAGGTCTGAATTGATTGTTTGATTTGGTATGTAGAAAGGACAATGACGAATTTGTCTAAGAATTTTTAATTGAAGAGCTTCTGTCCACTGGGCATTACCAGATTTTGTTACTCTCCATATCTCAATACCGTAAGTCCAGATAGCCATAATCATATATCTGTATAGTAATAGTTTATTGACAGTTGTTAATTTTGAACTATTATCAAGTAAGTAAAGGAAAAGTCCATAGCGTCTGTTTAGTTCTGTTCTTTTCATTTTGGTATGGGGAGTAAAATAAAGTTGAAATTTATTATCAGTTCTTTTGAGCATTAACTTTTGGTATGTCATGAAAATATAATAACACTCTTCACTTATACAGATTTAACCAGTATTCCTTTATCTCTAAGCGAAATACATATATTTTCTCTAATTACTTTTAAGTCAGAACTTAAACAGTCCATGGAAAGATGCAGTTAATATACAAAGGGCTGCTACATCAAAGTAGGAACAACAGTGCTATTGGACATTTGGTCAACACTGGCTTTATTGAAAGGAGAATTGCCTCGGGTACACAGTGATATATACATAAAGCCTGGTCTGTGGCTACTCAGTGCACACAACTCTCTCTGTTTCATCCAATATTTGTGTATAGTTAAAATAAACTTGTTCCCTGGATTCACACTTTCCACTCATTATAAGTGTTTGTATCTCTCAACTTTGCTTATAAATAAACCCTTAATATGCGTAGTTAGAAATACAAACACAATTTCACCATCTTGTAATAATATTCTACCTAATAATAAATTAACTAATTGGCCTAACTTATTAATTATATACTTTAACACACAATCTTTTATTCCTTAATACAAACCAGCTAGCAACAGAAAGTATCCTCTAATTTTCTTTATTTTTCTTTCGCGTTACATTCAATTTATCCATTTCTCTATAAAAAGTTGCAATAAATACACAGTACTACCAGTGTCATTTAGATCTAAGATATATGAGAGAAAGATAGACAATATATCTTAGTAGCAAGTACTTTATGACATAAATGGGTATAATTTTTTATGAAATAAAAATCTAATCGCCCACTAATTTTATATTAGTAGAACTAAGATATTTTAAAACTTTATCTAATTATCTTGAATTCTTCTTTCTTTGAATAGCAAGCTCGTAGAATTTTGATATATGAAGATTTTTAAATACAACAAAACATCAATTTTATCTCATATATACATATGTTTACATCTACTATGGAAATGAGATATCGATGTGCGTGTATGTCAAAATTACGCCTGCGGCAAAATAGTAGAAGCCAACACTGCAACAATTGTAGCTTCTTCCTCTGTGATTTTCAACAGAATTACACGTTTCAATTTTCCTTAAAACGCGGTTTTTTTAATAGATATCAGTTTGGTGTGTGTGCATATAAGAGAGAGAAAGAGAGAGAGAGAGTGAGGGAGGGAGATAGAGAGGAAAGAGAGAATGAGAAAGAGAGTAGACGATAGTAAAAACAAAAAAATGTATAACACCAAATTTCATAGTTACTGAAACGGAACTCTTTTCCAAACCATCCATGATTCCAATTTAACCCATTTTACTAACTTGGTCTTTCCTACCACACTAAAACCTTTTAGTCCCCTCAACATATTCCTAAAGCTAGTGATTCCATGCCTGGCCATACACCCGAATTTGTAGACTGCATTCGGGTTTTTAGAAAAACAATCTAAAGTCCAAGATGTGATTCGTTCTTTTATTACATTGTAAAATTCTAGTTCATGACAGTTAGTGCACAATATCTGCAAAACCAAATAACTGGCATTCCGCCTCTTTAGATATCCATTTCAGTAGTAACACCATTGTTATCTGTTTTACTAAATTGGAATAATTTTCGTTTTTAGCACCCGATTTTTTTTTTTCAGTTTTTTATTATCCTTGTTTTACTTTTTTTCATTCTTAGGATTTGTCAAAAGTCGTGCCATGGTGTTGGTAACCGAACTGATGGAGATTAAAGCAAAGAGACAGGACATCCTCTGTCTTTTGGCCAGGGATAAATCCAACTCTCATCAAACTTCGCATCTCCCCTTCCACAAAACCGTCATAACCAGTCCTTCCAACTAATCTCAAAATTACGCCTATGCTAAAACAGTTGAAGCCAACTCTGCAACAATTGTCGCTTCTTCCTCTGCGATTTTCAACAGAATTACACGTTTCAATGTCCTTTAAAAAAGTTTTCTTTTTTAAAAAAAAATAGTATGTCATTTGGTGTGTATGTATATAAGAAAGAAAATGAGAGAGAGAGAGACACAGAGAAGTGAGAGAGCAATTTTTGCGATGTTCCCATCCTATTAATATTAATTACCTACTAAAACGGTATAACATGGATATTTTATTCAAAACTTGTGTAAAGATTTTTAGTAAAATTAAAAATAAATAGCAAGTTTTTTTCTAAAGAAGTATCAACTAAAGGATGCAAACTAATTTAAGAAAACCTTTTTTATTGTGCTAAAACATAGTTAGTACAATAATATTTCAAAACAAACGTGTACTTGTGTTGAAAACTGGATATGAAATGTTGACTGTTATGCAATACGTTAATTAACTGTATATTTCTTATAGAGAATAGATTAACGTAAAAATGCTACCTTATGCATTATTGCACAACAAATATTTTTTGGCACATTTTAACATGAAGTTATGTTTAGTAAAATCGTTTGTAAAAAAAAAAAACACTCTAAAATGATTGCTTTAAATACTTATGTGAGAAGTTTTCCCATTTTTTTAAGTCAAGTTAAAAGAAGGTCTTTTTTTTTGCTCTGCCAGACATTAGAACCTTAATGTTCGATAAATGTTTTCTACTTAAAATGAATGAAGTAGTAAAGGATGCATGGAATACTTTAAAAGACGTTAAAACAAAGTTTTCCAGTAACAATAAAGACCCTAACTATGTGAAAATTATAGAAAATGTTACACAAGTTTGAAACTTTTAAAGGATATTAAATAACTATAACTGTTCATTTCTTAAAACTAGACTGTTTTTAACAACAATCTTGGCACAAGAAGTAGAGATATTACCTCCAGGATATTAAAAAATGAAGAAATGGTATACTAAAGCAATTAGATTGTAGAGATCATTACAGATTTGTCCAGATGTTTTTCTGAGCAATTTGAAAATATGGACATAAATAAAATTAGCAATTGTGGATCTATGAAAACGCTTTAAAATAAAACGATTTTTGGGCCCCCAAAACATATAATTTCGTCAAAATCTCGAGATCAAATTTTTTCACGATCACTATACTATAATAATAGTAAAGTAAAAAAACTCGTGTAAGTATGAAAAACTCTCATAATATGAGAAATTGATTAGTTTTTAGTGGGAGTCTCACAAGATAAAAAACATAGGTTGACTATTGGACATTTGTGATACAACATAATGAACATTCTACGTGGAGAATCTTACGTATTTAGAGCAAGGATCTTTAACAAGTATCTGACAACACACAATCTAGGGACCGACGGCTTAACGTTCTCTCTGAGAGTCGACGTGCTCAGAATTTGTTTCACCTCCTACATGAATAAATTGAGAGTTAGAGGTATCGAACTAATCTGAACTGGTATCGAACCCCCGATCTACCAGTCCAGAGGACAGCACATGAGTCATAGGGCTACCATGACTTCTATTGGTTAAAAAGATTTCTTTTATAACATAAATAGGAAATAATTCAGTCCCTAAGAATGTATATTTGAGATAATCTCTTGATTCAAAAAAATTAATAACAAACCATTGAGACCAAAATATCTTGAAAACGAATGACTTAATAGAATAAACAAACAATTATTTTCCACCATTTTTGCCAGAAAAAATTGTATTCTCAAGTACTCCAAAAAAACTATAACGTCATACTTCCTTTTCCTTCACTTTATTCATTTGGTTACATTATGACATTCAACTAAATGTAATATAAGTATTCGAAGTACAATTATATAATAATTTTGTACATTTTAAAATCTGTTATTATTTTTCTCGGGTTCATTTCATTCCATTAGTGGGATTAATTACTGTATCATATCTTAAATAGTTATTGTTAAAAATTAACCTTTTCTAAAATCAACTGTCACCATATTTCTTTTGCAAGTAATAGTGGTATTTGTGCTATATGTTATTTATTTATGATCAGCATTTATTTTATTAGTGTTCATTACACAGTTTACTTCTAACAAATACAATTTTAACTGTATTTTTTATACTTATACAACACATGTCCCTATAATTATAATTATAGTTGTAATATGATTTCAATTGGATCATGTCCATATAATTATAATTAAATAAAATTTTTATATAATTATATAAAAACATGCTAACATAAAAATATTTTAAACAAAGAAAAATATATCAAATTCACTATTACTATTACCGCTTCTGATATGTAATGTATAAATTTTCCTCTGTTTTCCACTGACTTTTGAGACGTGTTCATTATTAAGTGGTTGTTCGTAATAGACACATTGCGAAGTCCGCCGAGCAAAGAATAAGATTTATAAAGAATCGTTAGATCATATTTCATTATATGGAAGCTTCCAAAAATATGTTCTTAGTTCTGTCCTTATTATTTTAAAAATAGTATAATTATGACAATATTGGTTTCTTAAATATATTGATCCGTTTCCATATATTGATTTTATTCAACATATCAGATTAATTTACTGGCACATGTTTCAACACAAAGTTTAATAAAAATATGTATTATGAAAAAAAAATGCTTTAATTGGATTGAGGATCCCAGAATATTATATAATACAGCCTTAAATTATTCAACGTTTTTGCTAATTCAAATTGCTTGTACATTTTTTTTTTAATTTTTATGAATGTTAGCTTGGGAATGCTTAAGCTTGATTGTTGATTGAAATTTTTTTTCTACGCTGTCAGTTTAATCCGGTCAAAAACAACAACTCAGTCTGCTTTTCCCCTTCTCTTAATCATCTTTCTCTATTCTGTTTTTATTTTTTTATTTATTTTTTTTTTATTATAGATCTTAAAAATACTGTTTTTCATCAATGTTTGATTTTCCTTTTATTTATTCTGGAGTGTTATAGTCGTTAGCTATGTAGTTTTCTTAATGCTTATAAATAATATGTTTTTTTTCCTTAGATTTTCCAGGGTTGAAATGTTTTCACTGTTATCCCTATAACAGTGTCACGTGTTCATTCAAACTAGACATTTGTTTCTTAAATCCACAATCTGTTTTCTCTATAAAATAATCTCTAAAACTTTAGAAAAGTTTTTCTTATTCAGAGGCACTCATCCTTAGTTAATAGCTGAGGAAGAACACTACGTGTTCGAAACGTGTTGTTTATATCATTAAAATTTTTATATGTGGAGACCATTTCATTAGATTTTTACCCTTTAGAAAAGAGTTTTTCTCTTTCAAAAACTTAATACTTCTGCCTATGAAAAAATTTTTTAAAACCAACCGAAACATTGGCAATGAAAGTTTAATATGAACCTGAAGAACTGACCGAGTGCTGATGAACTTTTATTTTATTTTGTTATCCCTATAGAGAAGTACTTCCACTATTTGGCCAAATCGTTTTCTTTAATTACGTCTTGAAAAGCGTTATGTAAATAAATTTATCATTGCAGCTACGACTATTTCCATAAAGGCTTTCAGTCGTTAAATGTATGAAGAACTGATTAAAAAATATTCCCATTAAACGATTTATAAGAAATATTATTTTTTGAATAAATCTGAAAACACATTATTGATTTTTAAATTATGCATTCGACTCTTATTTGAAATATTTTCCCCTGTGATCCTAAGTATAAAATTTTACAGAATTCTAAAAGAGTAACATTTGCTTTTAAGGGACCAGGTTAGCTCAGTGGTTAATATACTCGCCTCTGGGTTGGTAGTCCGTGGTTCGATCTCCACCTGGCCCTTAGTTTATTCACGTTGGAGGTGAATAAATCTGAGTACGTCATCCTTCGGAGTGGACGCTAAGCCGTCGGTCCCGAGTCTGTACGATGTCAGGTACTCGTTAAAGATACCTACTCGAAATTTACTTGAGTTAGGCAAAATTTTGGATTCCCAATATAGACTCTGTAGAATCACCGATCAAACAAAAAGCCGGTGAACAGCTGCCGTTATAACCCGCTGGGGGATCTGTTTAAACAATAAAAAAAAAATTGAATTTTCTAATTGGTTGACATATACCTGTCCGTGATTCAGGTATTCTTATCAAGCTGTTTTGTATCATCTTTATAAATAAAATAATGATTTTGTCTGTACATTGCTCAGAACTGACTCATTTCAAGTTTTCTTTACGTTTCATACATTGGAGAAACCGAATCCACCCTTAGAAAAATTTCTGTCGGTTTGTCGGTTTGTCCGCAAAACTTTGTCACAGGTAAACTCAGCTACCATAAGACATATAAAGCTGAAACTTTTACAGTAGATTTGTGTAGGTCTAACTTAAAATATAGGCTATGAATTGATTGGAAATTCAACGTAGAAGTGAAGTTATGGACGTTTAACGGAAAAATGTTTGTCACAAGTAAACTCAGCCACCATAAGACATAGCAAGCTGAAACATTGACACTGGATTTGTGTGGGCCTAACTTAAAATATGGGCTCTAACTAGATTATTAATTCAATACAGAAGCGAAGTTATGGGGCTTTTAGCTGTATTTTCCTAACTTCACAGACAAGTTTGTTTTGAAAATACACAGGTGTGGCAAGTAGGTATTGTTAGTTGATTTTAATTTCAATTGAGCATATGAATATATTGCGTATTTGACATCATTGAAATGGTGTTTCACAGAGTTAAGGATGTACTATCTATTACGAATAAATCTTTTGTAAACGAGCAATTCTCAGCCCTTAATATGAACAGGCATGAGAAATCAACAAACAAGTTCTTACGCTATATGAAACCGAGGAAAGAACTTACAAGTCAGTAAAGAAATTGGATTAGTGATGAAGAAGCAGTTCATTATCTAATTGAATTTATTGACTCTGAATTTATTTCTCCTGGACTGCCTGCTCATGAGTAAAAACTTAAAGTAGGAGAACCAATCATGCTGCAATTTAGTAGCAGTAACAAATTTCATGTTACGAAACATGAGTGCCCCAAAACTGTGCAACGGGACACGACTCTGAGTTCGTGCTCTACACAGGTATGCCATAGAGGCGGACATAATGACTGGATGTGGTATTGGGGAGTCTGTGTGTATACCACACATACCATTGATTCCGAGCCACTGTCTGTTTACGTTGAAATTATTGCAAAGTCCGGTCAGAGTCTATTTCGCAATGACGTTAACTAAGTCGCAAAGGGAGACTTTATCTAACGCAGGAATTCAAGTTAGCGAAACCAAGTTTTTCTCACATGGTCAACTGTAGTTTACTTGCTCAATAGTCAGAGGTTTCAACTGATTGTTCTTCCATGAACCTGAAGGACAGACAGCTAATGTAGTGTATACAGAGGCATTTGTTTAACACTGTACTAATAATGGTGTTTTCTACTATTCTATAATTTCTAATTATAGTATTAGTATAATACTATAATTGATATGTTGGAATACCAAGTATAATAGAATTTTTGATTCCGTCAAAGACGGGTACATTTGCTAGTATTTAATAAGATTTAACAAAACAGGTATGCCAGTATTTTAAACAAAAAAATCTTTCAAATGAATCTTCTTTTTGCAGTGCGATTCAGGGAGTGCAATTAGTGATAAAATAATATTAATGAATGATTTCTATTTACTAAGTGCTAGAATAAAAGAATAATAATTTTTACTTCATAGTAGATGGGGGTCACTGAGATAGTTGTGAGAGGTGTTTTTTTAAAGAAATGTTTCATTTCTGTTCCGACTTGCTCTCTCGAAAGCAAACAGTCTGCTGTAGCAATGTGATAGGAGAATTTAATTAAGATGTTATTTCAGAGGTCGATATATCATACCACTTTCGGAAATTCAAAGTAAACAGTAGAAAATTTTTGTCACTAACAGTCATATAACTAATAATTTTTATGGTATTAATCTACTTAATATAAAATCAATATCAACTTGATACAGCTAACCAAATGAGTGAACGGTAATACTCAGTAAAAAATCTATGTGTTTAGAGAAAGATTAACACCTTTTTGTGAAACATGTGTGACAGCTGGAAAATAAAATATTAATTTATATTGACTCTTTAATACTTTTAAAAAACTGGAGCCACCTGATAACACAAAATCAGGAAATATAAACACCGGCTTCAAAAACCACATATCCAACATCTACAAAGCAAACTATAACACAAAAATATCACTCTTAAATTCCATCATACCACTAAATCTATACCATACATTTTTAAATCAAGAATATATGAATTTTTGTCATTATCACCGACCACAAAATGAAATTTTTTAAACCAGTTACAAAAATATCATTCTAACCTAAATCAATTCCAGCAACTTACTATTTACTTAAATTTATTACTTTAAAATTTACTTTGCTTTATTTTACTTTAAATTGTTTGAATTTATTAAAAAAAAAACTTAAATTCAGTGCATATAAAAATTAAATATACATAGATACGAATTATAAGTCATAAAATTGAACTTTTAGATATTACGGGAAATCAAAAAGTAGGCTTTAACGTCTACGAACCAATTTGAAAGGTTTAAACAATACACAATGAATCTCTGTAGCAATTTTTAATAAAAAATATCCGTACGAATAATAAACATGATATATACAATATTCAGTCTATAACAAAAAATTTTTTTTAATTTAAAATTTGAATAATATAGACAGCAAGACAGAAGTATTAGGATTGACAGTGATCTTGAGCAAGACCAGAAGTATTAGGTAAAACAGTGATCGTGAGCAAGCAGAAGTATTAGGAGTGACAGTGATCTTGAGCAAGACCAGAAGTATTAGGTAAAACAGTGATCGTGAGCAAGCAGAAGTATTAGGAGTGACAGTGAACGTGAACAAGATAGAAGTATTAGGTAAAACAGTGATCGTGAGCAAGCAGAAGTATTAGGAGTGACAGTGAACGTGAACAAGATAGAAGTATTAGGTAAAACAGTGATCGTGAGCAAGCAGAAGTATTAGGAGTGACAGTGAACGTGAACAAGATAGAAGTATTAGGTAAAACAGTGATCGTAAGCAAGCAGAAGTATTAGGAGTGACAGTGAACGTGAACAAGATAGAAGTATTAGGTAAAACAGTGATCGTGAGCAAGACAGAAGTATTAGGAGTGACAGTGAACGTGAACAAGATAGAAGTATTAGGTAAAACAGTGATCGTGAGAAAGCAGAAGTATTAGGAGAGACAGTTATCGTGAGCAAGACCAGAAGCATTAGGTAAAACAGTAATCGTGAGCAAGACAAAAGTATTAGGAGAGACAGTGATCGTGAGCAAGACCAGAAGTATTAGGAGAGACAGTGATCGTGAACAAGACCAGAAGTATTAGGAAAAACAATGATCGTGAGTAAGGCCGTAGTGTGTGAGGTAGAAATGTTCTACAAGTTGGTAGTTATAAGAAAGAGAGTAGTGTTCAACAACATAGTAGTGATAAGCAAAGTGGTGATAGCGATCAAGTCACTAGTTTTGTGTAAGATAGTAATCATGAGGAAGTACTAGTACTAGGCAGGGCAATCTACCTCAGGAGCACTGACAAACGAAGATGCAGTTAATGAGCCAATGAGAATGAGTGTGTTCCAAAACGATTGGTGCTGCTTTCAGATAAACAAATTATGATGAATTATATTACAAATTTACATCACAGTACTACACTAAGTCAAACTCAGTTATTATTGTGACGTGGGGCAAAGTACTCTCAGTAAACCTAAATTAAAACTTCATACAGAACTGTGGTTACTATGCATCTGCAACTATTTTCTAAATATACTTATATTTTAACACAATATTCCATTATAATCATATCTTTGTAATTTTTTGAATTTATGTTATTATGATAAATAATATTAAAACAGAATGCTTTCAATATGCATAAACCAGTAGCGTGCAGAAGAAAGAGCCAACGGAGCAATCGCCTAAGGCATTCAATTAGAGAAGGAAATAAGCTGATGATTTTAAAATTGCATAACTGATAAAAAATTCATTCTTTAATATGCTAGCTATGCTAATATTGGAATACTGATACAACTAATTTGCAAGTTTATAGTATCCATTATATAATATTATCAGTCGGGAATAAGTGTTAAGTGATTTTATCAAAGGAAAAAAAAATATGCGGTTATACTGCAATCTTCAGCTAACCTATAATTCTGTTTACCAATTTCTTTCTTTTTTCTAATATTATATTCTATTATTTAATAATATTCTAACCAAAACCCTATAAGTGTGTTTTATGAATTTATAATTGTTGAGTTTAAGAGTTAGGTTTTCTATAACACCTAGTCACTAACCAATCTTTCTTAACAATTCGATTGATAAACATTTACTAGTAAACAGCTGAATAGAGAGTGAAGTGGTTCAATTGTACTAGAGTTGGAGGTATCCAATAACTCAGGCAAAAAATAAAGAAAAATAGCTTGTATTTATACTACAATCGAAGGGATGTTTATTTTATATTAAATCTGCGTTTCGTTATTAAACAAGTACTAGGGTTGAGAGTTTTATTTGCATTTATTACTGACTTATGGTACTCTTGCGTGAATTAATGAGTCACATGCGCGATATAGTATCGTGTTACCTAAATGGCAACATGTGAACACGGCCTGATTTGATAGATGTGGAATGACCGGAAAGTATAGGAGCACAAGGATCAAAACAGGTACTGTTTTGTTATTACAAATGCGCGACTTTTTAAAACTTTTGACCACATTTCATGCCATATACTTCTGTCTTTTATTTACTAGTATGGGATCAAGAGTTGTCTGTGTAAATAACTAACATAAACACATACTCTGATGGCCTGGTAAAAAACAACCCAAAAACAGCAAATTACATGAGTTCAAAATAAGAGTATATTTGATGTTCTCGTTGTATATATATGATATGATTTGATTCGTATATATGATTTGATTCCCGTTAGAAAAGTCTGATATGCAAAAAAAAAAAAACATTTACCACAGTACGGTATTCTGCACATTTTCATAAATAATACCATAAAAGAAATAATTTATTGTGTTAATCATCAGAAATGATATTTCTGAATGAAATTCTACTGTTAGTAGAAGTTAGGTTAGGTTAGGTTGCAGTGGCAGTCCCACAAGGGAATACACGTAGGTCGAGCATTGGCCCTTTGTGATACCACACAATGAAGTTTGATTCTACAGTGGGAGTCCTAAATTTTGCCCAACTCAAATGTATTTAGAGTAGGGATCTTTAACACTGTACCTGACATCGTACAGGCTCGGAACCGACGGTTTAACGTCCTTCTCCGAGGGACGACGTGCTCAGATTTATTCACCTCCCGCGTGAATAAATCGAGGGCCAGGTGAGGATTGAACCCCGGTCCTACCAGTTCAGAGGTGAGCACGTAACCACTGAGCTAGCCTGGCCCCCCGTTAGTAGAAGTTATTGTACTAACAAATAGTAATGATTAGCACATTAAAGGTAAAAATCGTGAAAATTATTTAATTAATGTTACAATGAATTATCATTCAATTAATTCATTAGATAGTTGTGAATGAAATAATTCAAACGTACAGAAAGTTCAAAAAGGGGCCAGGTTAGATCAGTGGTTAACGTACCCGCCTCTGAACTGGTAAATCCAGGGTTCGATACTCACCTGGCCCTCGATTTATTAACGCTGAAGGTGAATAAATCTGAACACGTCATCCCTCGGAGAGAATGTTAAGCCGTCGGTCCCGAGCCTGTACGATGTCAGGTACTCGTTAAAGATCCCTACTCTAAATACACTTGAGTTAGGTAAAATTTAGGACTCTCAACGTATAACTACCGATCAAACAAAAAAAAAACCGTAAAGGGCTGACCTTTTTAACCCGCTAGGGGATCGTTTAAAAAAAAAGCTCAAAAGTTTTCTTGATTTTTCAGCAGGTCTCTGATAGAAAAATGTTTATGTTTTTTTAAGAAAAATATCTGAACACATTCCTTTTCCATATTACTTTGCACGCTTTTAGGACCTTTAACTGAATCTTTCTTTAAGGATATATAGAAGAATTTTTAATCTATTTTCCTCTGAATAACAATTTCTAATAATCTAATTTTACACGCCCACTCTTAGTAACAGACACATTTTTGAAAACTGTTCTATTAACTCAAGGAACCACAAAACTTTATTATTCTTCGAAATTTGTTTTTAAAATTTTTAGTCCAGTGCAAAACTTTCATTTCTCTTTATTTATAGCGAGGTACAAATCAAAGCAGACGGAAAAGATCACGATTAGTGTAAATTAAAATATTTTTATTTACTCACTATGTAGAGAACATAGTTCGCAAATATAATTCTAACCGGTAATTCACATTATTATATTTTCCCCCGGTTAAAACAGTACTGATTGTTAAAAAAAAAACTTTTATTTCTATACCAACTGATAAGTGTCAACCTTAAGGAACTAAACATAAAAGTCTAAACTTATAAACTGAAACATTAATCATTTCACATTATTATTGTGACAGATATACATTATGTCTCACTATGACGGATCTCATTATTATATATAACTATATAACATTTCCTTTAGTGAAATTTAAAAAAAAGTTTATATTACGGAAAATTATTGTACGGGGTCAAACGAAAAGTTAATTTTTTTATTATAAGCCACTTTTCAAACTCAAAGTGTTCTGTTTTAGATCGTACCTTTTTTTATTTTGATAATAAAACGACTTTGTATATATATTGTTCTATAATTTGCCATATTGCCGAGTGACTGATTTCAGAAGTAAAGAAAAATTATGATGGTATAGAATTAATTTTTGAAATGAGTAGCTTTACCTATGTGTACGTTGATTGTATAATTCATTTTGTTGAATGGACTTCCAGATTTTTCTTTTTTTTTTTACTTTTCCTTGAAGTAATTCCAAATCAAAGGTGTTTCAAGAAAGCTTTTAAGTCTGTTGAAAGGAGAGGCATTACTTTTTTCCCCTTTGGGCCTATTGTTTCTAAAAGTATATCGAAGCAGCTCTGAGATGGTTTTATACGTGGCTATGAAGGGCAAACAGTAGGAAGTGGCAATACGTCCTCTCTTGGACTTCTTCCAGAATGGTCCACTTTTCTGTAAGCCCTCCCACAACATCTCGCTGTATCCGTTTGTTTCCCTGTTATACCACCCCTATTGCCGCCTAATAGCCGCAAACAATCCCAGACATTCTTTCTTTTTTTTTTTTCTTATTCCGAGAGCTCCTTGAAGAACTTCCTCCAAATAATGAGAAATAACTAAACATTATGATTTAACCACTTATATATGTGTTTTTATTTACTTTCTTTTATATGCTGGTAGTATTTATATAGTTTACTATTAACTAATTTATTTTAAAAATAATTAATTCAATTAACCTGCAATGTTTAATTGAATTAAGATAGCATGATAACAAATAACATTTTGATGTAAATAAAACAAGCAAACTGCACAGAAATATGTTGAAAGAAAAAGAAGACCTACGTAGGTGCTTCTGAAAATTGGAGGCGGCCGTGAAAAGCTGTTTTATTTTCGACACCGGCGACTTCTTTAAGGTCTGGTCTGGCAGTGCGAACCTCATCAAAGAGCCGGTCAAGTTGGGCCAAGGCTTCTTCACAGGTGCCGTCCTCCCGAGTCACAAAGTCTCTCTAGCCCAGGCGTGGGGAACCTGCGGCCCTACGGCCGCATGTGGCCCTTTAGACCATAAAATGCGGCCTATAATGGCATATAATGAGAATAGAATTACAATTCTGGTAATAAAGACAAAACATTTTGACATTTAGAAAGAAGACTATTTATCAATCATAACTTGAAAGGTCTAAGCTTTTAGAAAATCATTTTCCTGAGGTAATAAACGTAATAAACGAAGGTAATGAAGGCACTGCTGAATCTTTCGGAAGATGGAAATGAGTTTTAGATCCACTTATCGAGTATATAATGACAGATTTAAGGTTTTTACAATATAATTATAATATAAGAATTTGCTTATTCATTCCTGGTGGCCTTTTGGGGAAGTTGACGGTGCTAAAATAGCCTTTACTCCAAGAAAGTTTCCCCACCCCTGCTCTAGCCTAAAAGGGATCAATGTTAGTCCAGTTGAAGACAAGACAAAATAAGAATATATTTGAGAGTTCATTGTTAATGAACGAGTCTCGTTAGAAAAATCTGATGTGGAAACACATATTTACACACAGTACAGTATTGTACACATTTTCAAAAATAATACTATAAAAAAAATAATTTCTTGTTCTTAATCACCAGAAATCATTTATTTCCCGTTCAATATTTAATTGTTCACTGTTCAATTTTATTTTCTTATGATTCTATCACCCACTTTTAGTCGTTCAATCAACTAACTTCGACAGTCCAGTATTGCGTCGCAGCATCTGCAGTCAGACCCAAGAGGACTGTGTAAATTTTTGGGTGGTCCTCATCCCATATAGCCATTTAGCATACAAGACAGCTACCATCAGATTCCATAGTTTATTATTAATTAATTTCTCTTAAAAATAACTAATTCAATTAACCTGCAATGTTTAATTGAATTAAGATAGCATTATAACAAATAACATGAGTACAAAATAAAAAATAATTTCTTGTCCTTAATCACCAGAAATCATTTATTTTCCGTTCTGTGTTAAATTGTTCATTGTTCAGTTTAATCATTAGTTCAATCGACTAAAATCGGTTGATGTTTTATAATTCATTGTTACACAATGAAAGCATATTGCAGTAAATATTTAAATCTACCATTAACAAAATATTTTATTAACTTATTTATTAATTTAAGTCAAAAAGGTTTAAACAGAAAACTTCTGTGGGCAGAACAGAGGTCTTACTGGTATAATTAACTAGTAACCACAATAATGAGTTTACAGATATCTTGTTTTCAAATATTTTGACTTTATTTACTTTTAATACAAATTCAATACCCAACTCTGATTCGCTTTGAAAATTTACTTCTTTATGTTTCTAGTTATCTTTCAGAAAATAAATTAATTTGTTTATGATTCACAATTTAACAAACCTAATATATTAAATCTATCAATTTTAGACTTAGTTGCATTATTAGTGACAGATAGTGTACATTCTTGCTGTATTTTGAATGTCTGTTCACCCAAATGAAGGCTCATGCGGGTAAACACAGATCTATAGAAGCTCATCTGATGGCTTATGTTATTCTATTATACAACTTCTTAGCAACTGATTGAGGTCAAAAGTTATACAAAGAACTTACTAAGTTAATCATTTCATAATATATTTTATTGTAAATTTATTTTATAACTATTTTCCAGATGTTATTGTTGCCACCGTCTTACGTATCACGTCTCTTCATTCTGTCTTTTCATTCAAACTCTAGGTCTATTATCTTATGCATATATAATGAATACGTGGATATATATATATATATATATATATATATATATATATATATATATATATATATATATATATATATATATATGATCAAACCACAATAAGAAATGGGAAAACAAGACTAAGATCTTTCAACCGTAACAAGCGGTCTTCGTCAGAGTCAAAAACCCAACAGTTGGGTTTTTGACTCTGACGAAGACCGCTTGTTACGGTTGAAAGATCTTAGTCTTGTTTTCCCATTTCTTATTGTGGTTTGATCATTGATAAAAAGATTTCACATAAACACGTGAAACAACAATCAATGATTAAACCACAATAAGAATGGGAAAACAAGACTAAGATCTTTCAACCGTAACAAGCGGTCTTCGTCAGAGTCAAAAACCCAACAGTTGGGTTTTTGACTCTGACGAAGACCGCTTGTTACGGTTGAAAGATCTTAGTCTTGTTTTCCCATTCTTATTGTGGTTTAATCATATATTGAATATTATATATACCATATTGAATATATATGTATTGAAATCTTCAGTTTCAACTGAATACTCGTACAATACAAAGTACAATACAAACTGAACAATACAAAGTTTATTCTTCAGTGTATCTTCTCCATTCATTTTTCTGGGTTGGTTTTGGTGTAGATTTAATTTTTTTGCTGCTTTCTGTTTTGACTACCCGATTTATTGGCCTAATAAAATCTAATCTTGATTGTTTCTAGTCTTAAACTGTTGAGTTATAAGTTTTTATGATATAAAACTCACAATTCATTCAATAATCTTGCTTATCTTTTATATTACGATAACATTTACCCATAAGTAGTATTTTTTCTGCGTTATACATTAACTTTATTTGAGCATAAAATGCTTGTTTGTCTATTTAGTAATATATCAATTATTCTAAAAAGAACATTAGCCTAAGCTTCTGTTTCTACTTCAAACAAGACAAAATGTTAAGGCAGTATTACAATATTTGAACTTTCTCTTCCCGTGTCAGACAATTTATCTCAAAACAACCATAATTATTAAAATTTTTAGGCTCTAGTTCTTGAGCCAGATAAGTTTTAAGAACCGCTGGATTATCCAATAATATACACAAAAAATATAGTATGAATTTTACAGGAAGCTTAGAATTTATTTTTTACAATAAAATCGTTTCATAATGAAATGTTTAGATATAAAAAAAAAATTGAAAAAATCTTACCGTATAACAAGATTTTCCTTTTATAGATTAGTTTTGGAGCTCCTACATCTTCTTGAAAAAACCAAGGGTTTATAGCTAGAATTTTTATATTTATAATTAAGACTGTCAAAAAAATATTTATATTTTAGAAATAAGAGAGAAAATTGAAAAATTATATGTAACAATTAATGTCATACTTCTAACGTAGTGCAATCAGTTATTATGTAGTATTTACTCATTGTAGGGTAAAACAGCTAATGAAATGATCTCCACATATAAAAAGTTAACCCTATAAACAACGCGTTTCGAACACATACTGTTCTTCCTCCGGCATTAACTAAAAAATACAATGTCATCAGAGAGTTATCTATAGTACAAAGTAAATATAGTACAAAATAAAAACAATTATTTTTATTTTATTTTAATTTAATTTAATTAATGTTTTATTTTACTTATTTTGATTTTTATTTTGTACTATATTTACTTTGTACTATAGATAACTCTCTGATGACATTGTATTTTTTAGTTAATGCCGGAGGAAGAACAGTAAGTGTTCGAAACGCGTTGTTTATACGATTAATTTTTTTTATGTGGAGACCATTTCATTAGCTACAATAATATCGTAGTCATTCGAGTAACTCTCATCTACTCTAGTATTGCCTTTTTCAAAGCAATAATAAATAATAATAATAAAACAAAACTATAATAATAGTAACAACTGTTATTATTCTTGTTATTGCATCTAATAGATAATATAGTGTGTTATTGACTAATAGTGGGTAATTGTAATATGAACTTATAAATACAAGTAAACATCAATCAAGTTTTAATTTACTTTCAAAGATGAAGAAGACTGAAGCAGTGAAAGTTTGCAAAGTATGACTTTACATCCTCCTTTGTTTGTTCTTGTGGAACTAACTTCTGTAGAGTTAACAATAATGTTATTGTATGAAGTAACAGTTACATCCGAATGAACAAGGGGTGTTCACCCTGACTGAGTGCTCGCTCTCTCGCTAAAATATCATTCAATGAAAACGTTTCCACAACTCATTTTAATTAACTGGGTATCATGAAAGATTACTGGTTGTAAGTTTTAAGCAAAAATAATTAAAAATAAAACAATTTATAATACGCAAGCTTTAAAAATTAGTAACATCAGTTTTTTTTTTCATTTTTCCTTTTTCCTTGGGTTCATGTTAATCTCTGTTTCAATATACGTCTATTGTTCTCTTATTATATTTCATTTTGTTATTCAAGCACTTTAGCGTTATTGTTTTGAAGTACACATTTACATAATCAGTAATAAGTAAGATGAAAATTCCTGTAATAGGCATATTAAAGAGAACAATATATAACCAGATCCTTAAGAACTTGAACTGAAAATGAAATGTAATTCTTTTTCTTTTGCTGTACATGTTGATATCCATAAAGTCTGTGTTTACTTTAAAGAAATTATAACTTTGTAAATATTTGTGATAAAACAAATAGAGAATAATTTATTATGAATTTTATTGTTTTATAATATATTTTTTAGGTTTTCAACGTGTCCACTACCATTAGGAGTACCAATAATAACACGATTAGCAATTTACAGAAAACATTTGCGTGAAAGCAAAACATTGAAGGAAACAAGTTACAGTAATAGTACATGTTGTACATGTTTCCAAGCCTAGTTCAATACAAGATTTGACTGCTAAAATAACTAATGTGATTTCAGGACTTAGTGAAAGTTAGCTGACAAATGTTTTCTGTCAACTGCAGAATCCTTTTGGCTTTTGTATTGATAATATAAAAACTCAAAAGGGAAATATAATAGAACAGCAAAAATGCAGATAGTGTCCCTTTTCATACTTTTTATAGACTCCTTCTAACAGAAATACTTAATCTTAGTTGTTACACAAGGGTAAATGGATAAATTAAAGTCATTACACACAAAAACAAAAGAAGCTTTTTTTTATTCTTCGCGTTTTGAACACTTCGTGTTCATCATCAGGTAAACTTTTAAAGGAAAGAGTAGAGGACTCAGTGAATCTTCGACTTTGATCGGTCCCCCACTCCTTCCTTTGGAAGTTTACCTGATGATGAACATGAAGTGTTCGAAACGCGTTGAATTAAAAGGTTTCTTTTCTTTTGTATGGATCCTTTAATTTATACATTTACCCCAGTATGAGTAAATACCACATAATTACTGATTGCATAATAATGAGTTACATGGTTATATTTTTTTAAAATGCCCATAGACAAGCGATATTTTTTTAAAGTGCAGACAGCCTTTAGGGACAAGCGATATATACATTTGGAAATTCTAAGTAAAACATTTCCTTTGCTTTCTTAAAATAAATGTTTGACAATTATTTATTTTACTTTGAAATACGTTTCCACATTATGCTTTTTTGTTTCCTCTTTCTTCATAATCCAAAAATGTAATACAAATGTATTATAGTCGCAAAACAAAATCTACTTTTGGAACGGCAATATTTCCAGATATATCTTTTCATTTCTTTTATTTTAACCATTGTCTTTATTGGATTTGAATAATACACAATTATTCTATTCTAATTAGACTAATTCAAATTAGCTTCATTAAGCTAATTTTAAATGTTATTTTCTCCAAAAAGTGACCAACAGCCAAGGTTGAATATCGTTGGTCTAACCCACCCAGAAAATCTCTTACAAACTAGCTTTATTTACATATAAATTCAGATCACATCCATTTAATAAAAAAAAAATATACAAAACAAAAGAATGATATATTTGAAATAAAAATGTTAAAGCGGACGTGAGACTTGCTTCATTTTCATTTAAGAACGCTGCTGAAATACGTGCTGCGATTAGCTAAAATTTTACAGAAGTTTATTAATTCCATTCTCTTCCACACGTTATATATTTCCAGCTTTTCTTTTTTCTTGTTAATTTATAATACTTTTTTTTTAAAATTATTCTACCATTGAGAAAAAACTTCTTTATTAAATAAATTATATATGAATATCTTAATTATACAAAACCCTTACAGCATATTTTATATAATACATTGTTCAGATGTTTTTTTTTTGAATATATTTTATAATCCAAATGTTTAAAAAAAAAAACGCTTTAAAGATGAACCTGCTTTCAAATTGCATATGAAATGAATGAAAATTCTACGAAAAACAAAATCATATGGCTGAAAACTGTCTTAGGTTTTTCATTTTATTCAAGTTCTATTATTTTCCACACTTTGTTATGAAAATAAGGTATATTAAAGACAGTATGTATTCTTAAATGAAGGTCTAAAGTGAGTTTCCTTTATTTGAACAAACTAATATAAAGAAGGAGTCAAATGATATTAAAAGAAAGGTGAACCGTGATATTGAATTGAGCAAAGTGAATCTACTTTTATATAGCTGCATCATAAGTTAATATCATTTGTAATAATGATCGATCCAAACATCATTTCAGATGTATATAAGCCAGATTCGATCTTCTTATAAGACAAATGAACTTAGTGGACAGCCATCTATTTATGGTCATCTCAAAAGATATTTTGTATTTTTATCACACATAAACCTATTGACATATGTCAATTTTTTTTAAATAAATATTGTATTTAAGCAAATAATCTAACATAAAACACTCTTATATTATGAAATACATATCAGTTTGAAATTATTTTTAAAACTTCAAAAACATGCTCTAAATTCATTTTAATGAGAACTCTCTTAAAGCTTTAAATTTCCTAAATAATATGCTGTAATGTATTATCGCCCTAACAACCAATTTATCACCTATAGATCCTCGAAAAGTTATCTTGTCGTTTAATTCACAAACTTAAAATTCTTTTCAGTTTTCTTTTAAAAACAGTAATGTCAGTTTTTTCATCTTCTCTTTTCCCTTAGGTTCATGTCAAAATCTATTTAGAAAAGCATTTATTCTTTTATTTTCATATTTTATTTTGTTATTCAATCAGTTTTCTGTTTATGTATTATCATTATTGTTTTTAAGTACATCTTTATGTTTACATGGTCAGTAATAAGTAAGATAATAATTCCTAGAATAGCCATATAAAAGAAAACAATATATTAAAAGATTCTCAAGATCCTGAACTGAAAATGAAATGTAAGCTTTCTGATATCTATGAATTTGAACAAAATTAAAGTTTATCAGGACTCTGTCAGTTCTTCAGGTTCAAATATAGTTAAAAGTACCGACCGTAAAATAGGAACAAATTTGAAGTTTATCAGGACTCTGTCAGTTCTTCAGGTTCAAATATAGTTAAAAGTACCGACCGTAAA
The DNA here is from genome assembly GCA_026182355.1 of Hermatobates lingyangjiaoensis. Taxonomy (NCBI): domain Eukaryota; kingdom Metazoa; phylum Arthropoda; class Insecta; order Hemiptera; family Hermatobatidae; genus Hermatobates; species Hermatobates lingyangjiaoensis. Next base: position 226,277 of record JAPFBL010000181.1, on the reverse strand, counting down.
ATAGAAACAAATTTGAAGTTTATCAGGACTCTGTCAGTTCTTTAGGTTCAATTTGAACCTGAATAATTGACCGAGTCCTGATAAACTTTAATTTTGTTTCTATTTCACGGTCGATAGTTTTATCAATATCTATAAATTTATAACAAGATTTCACATAAACACGTGAAATAACAATCAATGATCAAACCACAATATGAAACGGGGAAAAAAAAAGACTAAGATCTTTCAACCGTTAACAAGTGGTCTTCGTCAGAGTCAAAAACCCATGTTTCCCCAAACATACCTCTCTGGACATTTGTCCTTTCCTACAATTTTTCACCCTTTTAAAATACCACTCTTCCCTCCCACTCTTCTTAACCCCTCACCAGATGTTTCTGCATCTAGTGTTTCAGTTGGGTTTTTGACTCTGACGAAGACCACTTGTTACGGTTGAAAGATCGTGGTCTTTTTTTCTCCCCATTTCATATTGTGGTTTGATCATCTATAAATTTGTATCTCTAAGAGAATCTGAGGGTCTCTAAGATCAGTTATGAGCGGCAGACCTTCTTTAAGCTGTCGACTCACTGATAGTTATAATATTGTTTGTGGACCTTCCCATAGTTTGTTATTTGATATTTCATTATTTATACTCCTGTTAAAACCTATACTATAGACATATATAGGCACAATAAGAGCTATTTTTATTATTTTGTAAATCCCTAATGACTATTACTGTCTAAAAAGGTGCGGCAATTTTTGAAATAAATGATTATTTTTAAATAGAATAAGTAATTTTACAAAAAATATTTTTCTTAAATTCATAATATTAGCTCAAAATACATTTTTTTTTAAAACTGCAAAAATCCTTATTTTAATTTAAAGAGGACTACATTTTGCTTCTTAAAAGGAAAAGAGAACTTTATAATGTTCTAGCCTTTACAGCACTATTGGGTTGGAAATATGGAATATGAAACATATTACTATAAATATAGTTAATGGGTTAGTTCCACTGAGGTTAGTAATATTAGAATTAGTAATAATACATTCCGTCATACCTCGTAAAGTCTCTGAAAAGCTCGACCGGTTTCGGGTCCGTCTGGATCCCATCTTCAAGAGCACCTAACTGACTGTGAATGTTGTTTTCCTATAACCTACCTATATATAGCATCTACATTGTGTAATCAGTGTTGTGTGTATAGTTAATTTTTTTCCATATTTCTTTAATTGCTATGTTTTTTCCTTTTATTTCTTATTTCATTATCTATTTCCAGTTCCTTGTGTTGTCTTTTAAATGTTATTAGTGGTTTTGTTAAAATGTCTGTTTGGTGGTTTGTTTGTTCATTGATTATATTGTCTGTCATTTTATGTTTGTATATTTCTATTTGTTCCTGTATGTTCATTCGTTGTCCTTTTTGTCCCGTCTGTAGTAAGTCCATTGTGTTTTCCATACTGTCTGGGTTATGTCCAAATTTGTTTAAGTGGTGTGCATAGTTTGATCTGTTTGTGTTGTTGGTGTAGTCTTTAATGTGTTCTTTGAATCTGTCTTTTAGTGTCCTTCCCGTTTGCCTGATGTAGTTTTTACCGCAATCTTTGCATTTAATCCTGTATATTCCGCTTTTTTCGAAGTTGTTATCTTTGTTCTCTGTTGTGTTGTTTGTGATTTGGTTTATAGTGTTATTCGTTTTATAACCTATTTTTAATGAATATTTTCTTAGAAGAGTTGCCATTTTTTCGCTAGGTTTACCTATGTAAGTTAAAGGTGCGTATCTGTTCGTTACTCCCGGTGTTGTACTGTTAGTATTGTGTTTACTTCTTCTTTCGTTTATTAGTCTTTGTATAATTTTTTCCTTATGCCCGTTATTTTTTGCTATTGTTTTTATGGTATTTAATTCCTTATTATAGTTAATTGTATTCATGGGTATGTTTAGTAATCTATCAATCATATATCTATACGCGGATGTTTTTGTTGTGGTGGGTGGAGTGATGATTTATGTATAGTTGTGTCGGTGGTAGTTGGTTTGCGGTTTATTTGAAAGCTGAGTTTGTCTTTAGTTTTTCCTATTGTTAAGTCTATGAAGTTTGATTTGTCATTTGTTTCTATTTCATGGGTGAACTTGATTTTGTTGTTTAGTGAGTTGAGATAATTCTTTATGTCCATTATATTTTGGTTACTAGGGTTATTGACTATTTAGGGTTATATAACATATGAAACATGTTTGAAAGTTTGAAATATGTAAAATACACATTAGGTTAATAAAATTAAATTAAATTATCTTAGGAAATGAAATTTAATGATTGTTGTAAATTACATCTAAACGTTGTAAATAAAATAGAAATAGGTCAGACTGTTAAATCATTAAAATTTCGTATCAAACAATACCAATATTCCGTTATTAGAAGTGAGCAAAGTAGCTCCTTATCTTCCATATGAATAATGAGAACAATTATATAAATTGCACAAAAGCTAAAATTATTTCGCCTGAAATATCAATGTTGTTAATGAATATAATTGGCTCCTCTTTAATTAAATTTAGTAGAATCAAATACTGCAAACATTAGTAACAGTTTATTCAAGTTAGATTCAATGTCGACATGAGCTATAGCTTTGTCTACCAAGGTAGACAGGAAGCAGATAGTTTGTACTTATTGCTTCCTGAAATCCTTTCTTTGCACTAATAATCTCAACCTTGTTCCCTTGCTTACTCTATAGACATTATAAAATACCTCTCTTACTTCGTTACCTTCCCGATGCAACACCAGACTTCCTATTCAATATGTTTTGGAATAAAACATAAACGAACTTCTATTTGTTTTAATTGGAAGATCTTTTAGTCTCATTCCTGAATATCTTATTGTGATTTATATATATTGTTGACTATATATACAGTTGACTGTCGTCCCTCCGTCAATTCACTTCTTCTCGTGAGAACGACCGTCATAACGGTCGAAATATTGAAAAGTGAGTTCTTTGTTACGTTCCTTTCTTTATCTGACAGTTTATTTTAAATATTATCAGTCCTTCTGGATCGCATTCCGTTTATCATATATATATATATATATTTATTTATATATAAATATTAATATTAAATATTATTTATTTATATATTTATTTATATATGATCAAACCAGAACATGAAATGGGAAAGAAAGACTAAGATATTTCAACCGTAACAAGCGGTCTTCGTCAGAGTCAAAACCACTCAGTTGGATTTTTTACCATTCCCAGATTTTTCCCTCATTTCATATTATGGTTTCATCGTTGATTGTTATTTCATGCGATTATGTGAAATGTTATATATATATAACTGTGACACATAGACAGAAACATAACAAAGACTCACTTTTCAATATTTTGACCGTAATGGCGGTCGTCCTCAGGAGAAGAAGTGAATTGACGGAGGGACGACAGTCAACTAATATATATATATATATATATATATATATATATATATTCTAATGTAGTGCAATCAGTTATTATGTGGTATTTACTCATTGTAGGGTAAAAATCTAATGAAATGGTCTCCACATATAACGTGTTTTATATGTTAGATTTTTCATTTCATTAGATTTTTACCCTACAATATATATATATATATATATATATATATATATATATATATATATATATATATATATATTCAAATATATATTTAGGTAGGTAGTAAATTTTCTTTTAAACATGTTAAATTGAAACATGCAGCAGCCTCGGCATTACCGACTTTTTTACTGATTGTCCCAAATTTTTTAACTATTTTCCTTTTGGTTTGGAGGAATTCCTAAATTAACAATATCCAGAGTTTGATAAACATAACAAAACTAGTTAAAACGAATGAAAACTGATTTAGTATCTGGACAAGCTTTCGATCTCTCATTGGATATCTTCAGAGTAGTTGAAAATTTTTCAAGGTAATAAATCAGTTTTCATTTGTTTTAACAAGTTCTGTTATGCTTATCAAACTCGGGATATTGCTTATATGTCTCTGAAAAAGTTAATTTAGAAATTACTCCAAGCCTAAAGAAAAATAGTTAGAAAATTTGAGACAGTGAGGAAAAAAAGTCGTTAATGCTGAGGCTGCTGCATATTTCAATTCAAGATATATATATATATGTTCACAATTAAAAGAAACGGTCCAGCGGACTTTTTTAAAATGATTTTATTTTATATATATATATGTACACTCCTGTGCAAAATTATCGCACCACTTTAAATTTTTGGATTTTTTTAGATAATTGTTGAATTTTGTTTTACTTTTTATTCAAAAGTGATCATTTTCAATTAATCAAAGCAGTTTTTAGCAATTTTGAGCGTAAAGAACCAATTTGATTTAGAAAAAGTTTGTATCTTTTTAAAAGTAGGTTAACGCGCCATTCGTTAGTAATGCATTGAAGGATGATAGAGACAAATAATGACGTCACCTTGCAACGTGGTCTTAGTTTAGTACTTAGTAGGTCCTCCTCTTGAGGAAATGACAGCTCGGATCCGCCTGGGAAGGCTTTCGATGAGACTGCCAATCATCTCTTGCTCCACGTTGTCCCATTCTGTCACAGCTGCATGCTCCAACTGGTCAAGTGTCTCTGGAGGGGGCTGACGAGCTCGAACTCTTCTTTTTAACAGGTCCCACACATGTTCAATTGGATTTAGATCCGGACTTCTGGCTGGCCAGTCCATAACATTAATACCCACATCACTGAGGTAACCTCTCGGCAGGTGTGGGGACGGGCATTGTCCTGCATTAGGATGAATTCCTCTCCGATGTAATGGGAGAAAGGTGTCACGTGATCTTCCAGAATGGTATAGATGTACCTATCCGCATCCATAGACCTCCCTCGAAGTGGCACTAACTCCGTGCGAGCAGTCAGACAAATACCGGCCCAGAACATGATAGACCCTCCTCCAAAGGGTACCTGCCGCACCATGTTGCAGGCTGCGTATCTCTCTCCAGGCCTCCTCCATACTCTTCCCCTACCATCAGGCCTACGAAGACATATTCTAACCTCGTCCTTGGATAGAACCTTGGCCCAGTCGTCCACAGTCCAATCAGCGTGTTCCCGTGCAAACCGAAGCCATGCAACACGGTGCTGCCTGGTGAGAAGGGGGGTCTTTTTGGGCCGACGAGCATCTAAGTTTGCTTCGCGCAGTCGTCTTCTCACCGTAGATGAAGAGATTGTCAAATTTCTAACATTTTGGATTAGAGCACTCAGCTCTTGACTTGTCACATCCCTTCCGAAGTAAGACGAGGTCGACCCTGACCTGGTCTCCTGGTGTGACTTCCAGTCTCCCTGAAGCGAGTGATCAGTCTCCCGACTGTTAAATGGCTGACTCCCAGCACTTGAACCACTTGCCTCTGGCTGTAGCCTTCTTCTAACAGAGTCTGAGCCCGGACACACTGTGGAACATTTAGAAATCGACCTCTGTCCATTATTAACTTTTAAAAGTTAAAATTAATTTGAAGAATAAGATATTACAGCGCTGTGGACACTAGGAAGTCAACACAAGACTGAAAACAGTGCTAAAGGTTAGGCAGTCAATAGACGAGATTCAACCTTTGGACTTCTACTAGTTTATGAGGAAACCCTAGCGAGGGAACATGGATCACAATAATGTAAACAACCTTTGGACATTACTTTAGTACGGTAACTATGCTCCCAGTTCGATATGATTAATAAAATCTAACATTTTTAAAGTGGTGCGATAATTTTGCACAGGAGTGTATATATATACATACATATATACATATATGGTTCAATAAACTAAATAAAAAATAAAATTACAAAATGTGTAACGTTTTCTATAACTTATAAGCATAAAATGTAAGAGTCATAACTTGTCTATCTTCGTAAGATAGAAAAACTGAGACTGTGCTTCTGAGAAATAGACTTTAATCTTGGCTTGCCTTCAGAGAAGCTCACTTCACAATTCTGATAACGTCAGATGTCTAAATATCCCAGTGACTTTTTGTCTTTTTTTTCCGTATAGAAGATTTAAGAAAACTTCAAAATATTTAATGACAGATTTATTAATTTTCCAAAAAAAAATTAATAAATAGCCATCTACATATAATAGTTTATACTATAGTAATATTTAAAGGGAAAAAAACATAAATGATGATTTAAAGAATGTTTGATTTATTGTTTTTACTACACGAAGAACTAGTTGGGGTATTGCTCAGTTTTATCATCATATATCATTTTCTAAAGCTGTTCCGTGCTTCAAAATTTCCCATGGGATACGATAGATCAATGTCGTCGTTTTATTTAAGTTAAGGATGTCCTTTGAGTATTCTTTCTAGGTAAAACTATAGCTGCAATTTTATTTTTATTGTAGCGTTAACAGTTCATTTTACCACATGATGATTCCGTTAATTTATATATGCATATTAGTTTCTTTTCATGCTTATTACTTCTTAGAAATATTGAAATAGTCGTATGATATCTGAAAGGTCTTAAGTTATTTTATCATGTACTCAAAATTTATCTTACAAATATGAAATGCCTTTTAGGGAAGAAAACTTACTTGATATTTATGAGACAACTTTCATATTTCGAGGCCATTAACGGAGACCGAAGTGTCTTGTTCTCTTAATCCAATAGGTGTATTTCTCGTATTATCTCTTCTATTGGTAGAACATGAAAGTAAATATATGGCTACTTAGGTCTTCAGTATTACAAGACCTATATTGTGAAATAGGAAGGGGGTTAAAGTTGTAATTTAGAACTCTTTTTCAATTCACTTTGGAATACGAACAGATTTCGAAGCCAGTGCAATAAAGAAGAAAACCTAATAGTTAAAATGGTTTATGTACCTTCTTCAGCTTTTATATGTATAGAAGTAGTTTTTTACAAACCTAGGTAATCTCTACCGTAATTACTTTAAAAAGATATATTAACATTTCTATTCTATATAAATTTTAATCGATGAAAAAATTTTTATTTTGTTTTATTTTAAACTAGCTGACCCTGCGATCTACGTACCGCTAACTTTTAGTGATAGATGTCATGTACATGTATACTTAGCACAAATTACTAACTATATTTTACTTATTTTCTTATTTGAGCCTGAACTCCTTTTATCAACTGTCAACCGCCGTTCTGCCAGTACGCTGTGTCCTACTTCTCCTCTTCTTATTGATTGCTAACTGGAAATAATGTAAGCAATCCCAAAAATATGATAATCCTTATTATTTTCATAATTGCTTTTAAAAATTATTTTAAATATTTCTAAAGCGGAATATGAACTTTTGAGGCTATTTAATTAATGAACTCCAATTTTATTTACATATTCAATAGTCATGTAACCTAAGAAGAGAGTTTATATTAAAGTTATGGATCAGAGTAGCTCATTTGCTTGCATGCTCTTCCCTGGATTGGTAGATCTGTGGCTCGATTCTCACGCGTTTATCTCTTTAAGCTTTCAGGATATCCGACACTCGTTATAGATTTATACATACTTAGGCAAAATTTATGATTTCCAATGTAGAATATTCATTATGTGAAATCATTCTTTAGCTTACGAGTATGTCCGGTCCCTCACGAGTATATCTTGGGGCAGCCACTGTAACCTACCGTTATAGTAAAGTATAAGCAATTATTTTCCATACCCATTTTTAAGACTTCCACTTTAATCCTGTTCTAGAGGGTATAAGTAAAGCTCATCTGATATTGGATACCATTGTTTTTAATAGCGAGCTATTTTAAAGGATTGATTCTAAATCAGGATTCCTACATTGTGACTTAACGAGTGCCTCATATCGTACAGGCTCTGGAGTGGTGGCTCTTTTATATGCTCTCTACATACTCGTATGTCATGGAAAAACAAATGGTTATCACTAAGATTCAAACCTCTATCTTCAGTACAAGAGCACTGCAGCTAGACCCCCATCGCTGAGTACATAAATTTTTTTATGTATCGCTGTATGATTTTTATACATAAATATGTATGTATCGCTGAGTCATGCCATTTTTTACCTTTTTAAAAGGTGTAAATTATTTAGAGATGATGTTCCGCATAGTACTAATTGAAACTTCTCAAGGGCTCTTGTGTTGAAGCTAGAAGGGCCCTTGGCTTGTCCTTCAAGTAACTAATCAAGATGGCTTTTGATCACGAATGATTTTGAAGTATTCCTACAGAAGGATTAGTAAAATAACTCTCAAAGTTAACAGCTTAGTTAGGATCATCATTAGAAGGAAGATGGAGAAATGGAGATCTATTGATTTCTTGAAAGTCACTTTATATCGAGAGATTATTAGAGTTGAAATAATATCACAGCAAAATGATATACTAAAGCAGGCCTAAAATAACACTCAGGATACTATTTTAGTCTGTGCTATCTTAATTTAGAAATCTTAGCCAAAGTTTTACTGGGGAAAAAATATCAAAGAAATAATAACGTACGGCAAGATAAATGGAAAATTAAAGAATAAAGAAAGTCAAAAACTTATTCTTAGTAATGAGATAAAATGAGTCAATTTTATTAGAGGTTCAGCAAAAAACGTAAATTAAAAAGGAACCATTAAAACTCATTTGGATGCATAGAAACTATTTTCAACATATTGTTATTCATAAAGAAACATCAGTTAAATTTATAGGCACTCAATGATAATTAAAACAAGTAATGTTCTGCTACTGAAATCACTTGTTAACTCTAATTCAGACATACTTCGTTTCGCACATAACCTTGAATCTTTAATCTTTCACACAACATCAATCTTTAAAAAGTGTGTTTGTAAAATAATAAATTATTATAAACATGGCAACATTTCAAGTCAAATGAATTTTTTTTAGAAAAATAATGGCAATTTTTTATTAGATCAAAACCAGCTAAAACCGTAATTAATATTTGATTGTTACTTGAAAGAACATTAAAATGAAGGTGTAGTCATTATGGAAACAAAGAATAATCAAATAAATCATACTAACATGTACTTAAAATTCTAAAAGGCGAAAGATCCTTTCAATATGAATTAAATTTGAAGTTGTTTTACTTATATTTAATTTTGCTGTAAAATTTATTACCCAATAAATCCAATTATATAGTCGCTAGTTAACGATTAATAGTTCATTTTTTTAAAGGTCAAGAAATATCTAGTGGGTTTCAATTAAAGTTATATTATTTGTTTTTATGTTATGATTATTATTCAGCTAGATAAATTGCACTTATTTTCAATTTACGATTCTAGTCCAGCAGGATTTGATCAATAAGTACAAAGGATGTTAGTAACTGTAGATTACTATCAACGGTATAATTATTTATACTGTTATAAGAATAATTATTTATAAAATAAAATAAATTCAAAACGAAGGAATTTATTTTATTTTAAAAAAGTCCGCTGGACCGTTTCTTTTAATAATAATTATTTATACTTATATCATTTAAACTTATATAAATAATAAATTATTTATACTTATAAAGCTTTCGTTAAACACTTTTTGAACCTTTGTTTTACTCTCTTTTCTTAACTTTTCTAATTTTCTAGTTAGTGTTTCGATGTTTTCTGTTATATGAAATAATAATTGTCCAATAGTTTTATCTTTAAATCTCATTGTTCACAATATGCACACTTTTTAAATATTAACCGACGTTTCAGTCTCCATGGACCATCTTCAGGGTATTTTTATTAAAAAAAAATACCCTGAAAATGGTCCGTGGAGACTAAAACGTCGGCTAATATTTAAAAAGTGTGTATATTGTGAACAATGAGTTTTAAAGATAAAACTATTGGACAATTATTATTTCATATAACAGAAAACATCGAAACACTAACTAGAAAATTAGAAAAGTTAAGAAAAGAGAGTAAAACAAAGGTTCAAAAAGTGTTTAACGAAATTTGTATGAATGAAAATCTGCTCCCTAATTATACTTATAAAGCTATAAATGAATACTAAATAATTGCAATGTTAACACTAATATATAGAATATGAGTAATAATGATAATAATAACCATAGCTGTAATACTAATACTAATCCTAAGAATAATAATAATAAAAATTATTATAATAATAATAATAAACTAATATTAGTTATAATAATTACTGTGCGGTCGCAATTGGTAAACGATACTAATAATAACAGTAATAATATTAGTAAAATGATAATAACAGTAACGTTAATGCTGTGTATTAATGTGTATAAGTGTTGTTGGTCTTCTTGAGTACTAAGAGTCTTTTATTTAAAATTAGGTGTTTTCCTTCCTTCTTTCCTAGCTGTTGGCCAACGTGACATTCAGCCGCTGACCGGTGGCTGCAGTAGTGTCAGTAGTGTCTCGTCCTCTGGTAGACCCATACAACCCCACCTACCATTCCTACCCCGGAATGCCCACAATCAGAGGGTTGGACGAGTCTGCATTGCTTCTGTATTATTTCCCTCCTAATCTGCAGACAAATCTCCTGATATCATACTTCCACAGGATTTATATTATTTTCTTTATTCCCTTTTATATTAATCTAGAATCCAAGTTCTTGATTTGAATTCAGAATCTAGTTGTTAATGGTGCATACTAGCCACTGGACCATTGTTAATCAAATAATAACAAAGTACTGAATATATTTCTACTTCAAATATCTACAATCTTCAATTTATGAACTCAAATTTATTTCTTTCAAAGCTAAACGTGTGTTTACACCATTATTTGTTCTTTGTTCATTTTTAATGAACAACCTTCCGAATGCTTCAAACAAAGAAAGTGGTTTTCTTTCTTCTTTTGTTTATCGACAGTTTTGATTTTTTTTTTTCTTCTTCGTGAAGGGAATAAAAGACGAAAGTAAAGTTGGAATGGAGTTTTCATTGCTGGAGCGAAGAAAGTTTGCACGCTATAATGATGTTAGCTGACTTGGAATGGAGTGCATTTTCATCGATTCTGTACATTCCACATGCTTCCACATTATAGTAACTTTGATTCTCTATCATAATTCGATTAAACGATTTTCGATATTGAATTGTCTCTAATTTTCTATACATTACAAGCAAATAAATACAATCTTAAGAAACGTTTCTCCATTCTATCGTGTTTAATATTTGACATACCACACTCGCTTTTTTTTTTTTTATCAGATATTGCCATTTTGGTAATTTCACTAATTAACGCTACTGTTTTTTTAACTTATCAACGTAATTAACACCAGGTTTCTGTTAGACTGTTGGTACTGAAATTCTTTTCTTCAATTAAATACATCGAAAATTATCAAATTGTTGAAATTACTTGATAAAACACATATAACATCCATTGCAATCTCGATTTATAATTGATGATAGTTATGAATAGTATTTATTAAAATGACGAAGATTAATTATTAATAATTAATTTTTATTTCATCCATTTTATCTCAGAATAATTAATTATTTGTAACTAATTACGTGTTACCAGTCAAACATTTTAACTAGTGTCACGTATATATTCAAACTTGACAGTTGTTAAAATTCCCAAATAAAACTCTTTTTAAAAAAATCTCTAATGTAATACTTAAGTTTTTCTGTTTCAACAATTTTATACTTCATCCTATGAAAAAAGTTTTAAATAAAAAACGAAACGTCAGTAATGGGATTTTAATTAAACTGAAGTTAACTGACTAGTTTCTGATAAAATACTGAAATTTTTTATAATTAAATATATCATAAAATAAATTTTAATTATTTGTAACAATTACTATTAGTCAAACATTTTAACTAGTGTCACGTATATATTCAAACTTGACAGTTGTTAAAATTCCCAAATAAAACTCTTTTTATATAAAAATCTCTAATGTAATACTTAAGTTTTTCTGTTTCAACAATTTTATACTTCATCCTATGAAAAAGTTTTAAATAAAAAACGAAACGTCAGTAATGGGATTTTAATTAAACCTGAAGAACTGACTGAGTTCTGATAAAAATGTTATTTTATATATATATATATATAATATATAGTATATTATATATAAAATAAAAATTCTCGACATGTGGACAGATATACAAATAAAAAATGACCGCATCCCGATCTATCATTTTTTAGTTATATATATATATATATATATAATTTCACATAAACAATTGAAATAACAGTCAAAGATCAAACCACAATATGAAATAAGAAAAAAAGACTAAGATGACATTGCAACCGTAACAAGCCGTCTTCGTCAGAGTCAAAAGCCCAAATGTTGGGTTCTTGACTCTAACGGAAACCGCTTGTTAAAGTTGAAAGATCTTAGTCTTTTTTCCCCATTTCATATTGTGGTTTGATCATTGATATATAAATGACTCTGGAAAATAAATAACAGACTGGAAAATGTGGACAACATTATTTCTACATTTTTACATTTTTCGTAAACAGGAGTAGAAATGCTCTCACTGAGAGGCAGGCACCTAGTATAGTTAAAATCCCAACCACGCTGAGTAGTGCCGAAGCAATTCCGTTATTCAATATGTAATAGTATAATGCATATAATATTTGATATTCTTCAGAAAAAGTTAACAACATAATTTTAACTGTTGCTTCTTAGAAAATTTAAAATAATGAACTCAAAACATTGATATGGAGTTTGAATTCCAGTATTCAAGCTAGGAAGTGCAGCTTCCCTTTGCTCCACGATCTTAACTCAGTAGTGACTGAGCCCCTAAGATCTAATTGCGGCAACCCTTTTAAAAATAAGGCACTGTTCTTCGAGTCATTGAAGTACTATTCTTCATAGTTCGTAATATACTGCTTGTGCATTGGTACGTGGTATCCCAGTTAAACATGTTGCTAGAACTTGAGTAATCCTAATGACTCGACTCCATCATGCAGTGTAATTCATAACATATTTTAATATAATTTTATTTTGCTGTATTAAGTACAATTGCATTTTGAACATGTGTAACTCAAAATCATAGAATCTGTCAAACTGTAAATAATTCATTTAGTGACCTTAAGTAAAAAGAACGAGATTCTAAATAAAACTTTTTATAAAAAGCAACGCAAAATGACAAATTGAATTAATTTTTGTTTGCCAAAATTTAAAGTAGTACTGACATTTATTTAATATCGAAGAAAGCATAAATTGTTGTTTAAGGTTGAAAAATTAAAGAGAAAGCATCGTTGATATGGCAGGAGAGAATTGTTTGCCGTGACAGCTGTGCTTAATTAAAGCGTTGAGGCGTTACACTACGCTTTTATATTCAGATCAAACTCATTTTCCTTCCCATGTTCCCAATCAATCACATGGTATCCACTCGTCAATACTTTCCAATATTGTTTGACAATCGTCATATCTTCTTTTGATGTATTCATGAATCATTATAACTGTACGAAACAACACGGTCTGATCAGTAGAAGAAATAAAAAAAACAAGTCACTCATATTCCTAACTTGTAACCCCGTGTGAACATGCCCATTAAAGATGATAAACATTGTAACATATCGAATAAAGTATAAGTTAGCTTAACAGAAATAAACTAACTGAGTGTAAATGCAAATATTTGCTGTATCCTGAGTGTAAGACGAGTGGAAAAATTAGAGAAATCATTATTCAAATAAGAAATCGTTAAAATCATTTATCGCAACATTATTTAAAAAGAAAAACTGTGTTTCAGTTAGGCATGATTGATTTTTATGTGTTTATTTTGAAATTTTGTTATGTATATAGAAAAGTCATATCAAAGCATACATGTTACTACTTTGAATAAAAAAAAAAAAACTTTAAAACAAATAATTCACTTTTGGTGTAGCTCGTCTATGAACTGTTCTATTATAGTCAGCTACGTCGAATGATTTTCAAAAAAACCTTCAGATTTATAAAAGTTAGCGTTTGAAACAATAAACATGTTTCAATGCAGTAATCTACTCCATTAATTTATGTGTTTAACATATGGTATGTGATCAGACTACAATATGAAATGTGTGGTTTCATCCACTCGTCTTACACTCAGATACAACAAATATTTGTATTTTCACTTAGTTAGTTTATTCCTGTAAAGTTAGACTTGTATTTTATTCCAGATATTACAATTTTGATAATCTCCAATTGACATAAGTTGTTCACGAGGGGTTACAGGTTAGGAATATAAGCGACTCAGTTGGGTTTTTGACTCTGACGAAGACCGCTGTTGTGGTTGTCATTTTTTCCTTGATCATATTGCTGTTTGATCATTGATTGTTATTTCACGTGTTTATGTGAAATCTTGTTATATATACATTAATATATTCTTAAATAACGCTTCACATTTGGCTTGTGTCTGTTTTTTTTTTCATAATCTCTCCGATTTCCGTCTTTTCTCATCTTTTCCTTATAACTCTGTAGATCAGCTATTCTCAAAGGGGTCCATGTGGACCCCCTGGGAGTCTATGGGACTTCATGGGGAGTCTATGATCACCAAGGGGTCTATTGGGGGTCTATGGATATATCTTTAGTAAAAAAAAATTATAAATAAAAAATAAAAATAATAAAAATAAATAAATAAATAAAATATACATAATAATATTAATAATAATAAATAAAATAATATTTATAAATGAATATTAAGATATTTGTGTTTTAATAAAAATAATAAGTAAATATAAACTAGATTTGGGGAGGAAGTGAGCATGAGTAATGTAAAAGTATGTTTTGATGACATATAAAATATGTCCAATGTTTTGATATGAGAGTTTAATTCCGAAATTAAAACCCCCCCACCATACCACCTACTAGAGTTGGGAATTAGTCGATTGAAATTACGGTAATATTATTTGTTTTATTTATTATTATTATGGTTTCCATGGACTTTAAGATATAGATATAATTATTGATATTTCAGTTTCTTTTTTCTTTACAATTTCCCCTCATTTTCCTATTACTATGTGTTTTAAATGGTGTCGTCTGTGGTAGCCATTATACACACAACACACACACACACACACTCTCTCTCTCTCTCTCACACACACTCACACACACACTCACACACACACACACTCACACAAACACACACACACTCACACACACACACACACACACACACACACACACACACACACACACACCACAATTAGATGTGTATATTTATATATATATTCCTTAGGTAGGGGGTCAATGAAAAAATAAAATTCCTACAGGGGGTCCATGGAAGAAAAAATGTTGAGAACCTCTGGTGTAGATTATCACCTATATTAATCGTCTACATGTTTCGAATGTACATTCATCTTCAGTACAACAATCAGGAGTAGTCAGGAGGAGAGTTGAACCACGCTACATTAATCCCCCAAAATGGTCTCTAATACAAGGGCGATGACTAACTCATTCTTCAACTACAACTCAACCGTGTCTATATAAATTCACCAATCCACAATGACCTGAAAATGAATGTTGTACATTCGAAACAATTCTACGATTAATATAGGTGATAAGTTATATAGCTTTAACGAAGAAACGATAAAATACTTTTTTTCTAATGGAACTCTTATCTGTAAAAAATCAGAGCCAATGAACATAAATTGCTGATGCTATCAATGGTATGATGGATTTGTCACACAAAATGTTTTAATTAATCTATATGTTGCACCCTTGAACAAAACTTAATATCAGATGTAATTTTTTTTGTGTTCATGAATCATAGTATCTCTGGTTAATATGGAAGTATGAGGAAAATGACTTCTTCCTCAAGAAGAAGCTATCGTTTTGTTAATAAATATCCAGTTTTTCCACTATTCTAGTATAATAGTCCATATATATTATTCTTAAAAATTTAAGCATCCAGTTATAAACGTT
Organism: Hermatobates lingyangjiaoensis; assembly: GCA_026182355.1. Taxonomy (NCBI): domain Eukaryota; kingdom Metazoa; phylum Arthropoda; class Insecta; order Hemiptera; family Hermatobatidae; genus Hermatobates; species Hermatobates lingyangjiaoensis. Next base: position 210,607 of record JAPFBL010000181.1, on the reverse strand, counting down.
TCAAATTATACTGAAAGGCTGGCTTTGACCTTGATTTGACTATGTAAAACTGGCTAATTAATAATATATTTTTTCTCAATATACATCTAAAGAAACCTTATAACAGATTACAGCACTCAGGAATAAGATACCACTCGCTCAGAGTGAATTGGTCTATAAGGTTTTTGACAAGGGAAAAGAAAGTGATTTCTATTAAATACTAGGAAGTATTTAATAAAATAACTTCAGATCTAGAAGAGAGTTTGTTTTTTGACAAAGTCAATCTAAGAACCACAGAGTTCTTTTTTCGTCATTCATGAATTACAGTTATAGGTACATGAATTGTAGTCTAAGCCGATCTCAAGCTAATGAGTTTTATATATCACATGTTGATAATTCAACTACGGAAATATTAAACGTAAACTTAACACTTCTATGCATTTTACAAAAAGCTTGTATAAATTTGCTTTTAAAAAGTGCTTACTTTTTTGTGCCATGGTAATGACATTAATTTAACTGTTCTTCCACTTTGTTCTTGTTAACTTTACTCTTAAATTTAGTTTTAATCATTTGTATTTCAACCATGATAAAAATATAATTTTTCTCAATCTGAAACTTATATTTAATTAAATTTTCCAACTGCATTAGACATATCTAAAAAACTTTTTAATAATCATGTATATTTCCTGAAACATAATTAACTTCTAGTTTCCATTAGACAAGAAGTTTTTGCTTCTTTTTTTTTCTGAATCTAATAGCAGATTGAATTAAAAAATAATAAAAACATTTAGAACATTTAAATATTGAACGAGCTATTTCTCTTTAGAAAACCAATTAAGTTTCTAAATTAGTTTAGTAGACTGCTGTATTTGAGAAGATTATTCAAAAACTTATTTAAACAGTTCTAGAGGCAGTAATATTTCATTATTATCTTTTCATTTTTAAATAAAAGGTTATTTTTTATAGCTTCTTATGATTTTGAATTGGGATCCATTCAAACTGTTTGAACTTCTTTAACATGCTATGGTGTTTACAATGATTTCTAGCCAACGCTGGAAGTCAGAAGCATCTGAGCATTATTATTATTATTGTTATTATTATTATTATTATTTGAGGGTGACTATAGCACTGTGTCTTAAAAAAAAAATTTTTTACTTCTCCTCTTCTGTAATAAAGTACCAGCACTTTTGCTAGTTCCAGCTGTAAAAGTTTTTCTATGGTTTGTTGAGTGTCCCAAAGCACCTACCTCTGTGCAGCAAAGTTGCCTTACAGTCAGTCAGCAGGTGCAACGGTGTTCTCCTCTTTTTTACACAATCTGCATAAACCATCATTGGTAATGTCCATTCAGGCTCCCTATGTTTCGAGAGAAAGTAATTTCCTTCCTCCTTCTTTGGGATGGTCTTCTTTGTGTCCGTAGGTGAACTTGTGTGAGGTTGACTCCCACTAGTTAGCGCTTTTGGACCCTTTTCGCTTCCGGAGGATGGTCTCCGGACTTCCTTCTCCTTAGTATCATTCAAGGGAAAATCCCTGTATCTCTATCGGTGGTATTTTATCCACTCGGGCAGAGCACCGCATAGCAGAGTAAGGTAAGGCTATTTCCTCAAGGGGGTCGTCTGGTGCCATTAAGGCTCCGTTCATAATACAGTAACCCCTTTATCGTCTATCCTTCAGCACGGATCGCATAACGCCTTAGATTGGTTTACTTATTGCATAGTAAACTAATTAAATTGCGAACATTTACATACTTAACATAACCGTATGTAAATATTAAATGATTTCATCATCACGTATTAAGATATTTTAATTGAATTCTCAGAAACTCATTATCTGTTTCATTAGATTATCATAGTTTCCTAATTTGACTTTCCAAATCATCGACTTCAAAATACTGACGCACCATATCTGATTTAGCAATATACAAAATACTCTTAACATTAATATTGATTACTCTAAATACTTGTTTTCATTCCCATCTTTTTCTACATAATCACTTCTCCTTTTTGCCCTATTCCTAAGGTCACCAAACTACGGCCCGCCCTCAGAACTTGAAATTGCTTCAAAAAACATATAGAATACGAAATTATGTCATAACATTTAAATTTGAATATTATGTTTAGAATACCAAAAACTTTTCCCAGTCCTACCCATTCGAATGCTACTTCCCTATTTCATTAAAGTTGTAAAAAAAAAGTCAAAAATGTAGAACAAAAGTGCAGCTTTTCCATGAAGAAAATAAAAAATAAATAAATTCTTTCCTATAATCTTGATCAGAAATTATTAAGTAGAACAATAGCCCATTAACAATAAATGATTCTGAAAACTATCTTTTAAAAAAATCATCAATATCACAAAACTAATTAATCTGGAAATGCATTACCATTCCATTATATGTAAACTAAACTGATGAAATAATTGCTAAATTTATTCATTCACAATAATTATATTAAACTATCTCTGTCCAATCCTTCATTGTGTGAAAGTGAGGGACTGTTAAGGAGAGAATGGGTCTGAGACGGGTGATGTTCAATTTATTATATTCTTCCCTTTTTTGTAATTAACATTCCAGTATAAAGTATTGGAAATATCATATTAATGTCTAATTTCTTAAAATAGAATTTGCTAAAAGCCTTAAAGGACATTCCATTACCAGTTTTTTTTTTTTTTTTTTTTTTTTTTTAAATGAGAACCGAAAAAAGATCAAATCTAATACTTGGGAATCAATACAGCGACATCGATGATTCAATAAAGAGGAAATTGTGTTGCTCAAATTTCAAAAGAAACTCTATGAGATTACTGCACTATGAAATCGATTCGTCAAGAATCCAATGAATAGATCTGAGAGAGTAATCCTCTTTGGGATATCCTTAGAGTGAACAAAGCTTAATATCGCCTTTGCCTATGTTTCACCATTACTATACTCTTCATGTACATTCATACATATATAATGGATCAAACTTTTAGTGATACTCTCAAGAGTTTTTATTTTATTTTATTTTGATTAAACGCGCATATCCAGTAATTCTATTATATTGCTTGCTTTGAGTATTAGCATAGTCTTCCTTTAATAAACCAAAGGGCTATTCTACAAAAGTGATAAGAAAATATATAAAAAAAAATGTAATCAACAATAAATAAATGAAAACAAATATTATTTCTTAAGAGTTAGGGTAGACAAGGTTTCAATATTCTGGAATACGTACAACATAATTACTAGATTTATCTCTGAAAATGTGCGCTAAAATCGTCCTGTCTTGATAGGGTGGGACTTTTCAAGTGGGCTTTCAATCAAAAGTCTCTCGTTGCAGAACTGGACAGTGTGTTTAATAATTTCTTAGTTTTCATTCTCACACACTTATACTCACCCTACACAATGAACGATACGGACAGTACTTTAAATATGGTGACTGAATGAATTTTGTAATGGTAATGCTTGAAGGGGTTCTCATATGAAAAAAATATGGAACTTCTCTGTATAAGTTAGAAACTGTACTACAAGAAAAAATAATTGTTTATTATTTAGCATTCTGAATTGACTATATACTTTTTTTCATCTAGAATTTTTGAACTTAACATTTATTCTACGTTGTTAAATACCTAATTGTCTAAAATTAACAATGGACATTAATTGTTTCGTTTGAGAGCTGTTTAAGTCAAAACAATGAATAATAATTCATTATTAATAATTATTATTAAATAATTAATTGTCTGATTGAGCTGTTTATTACTTCAAAAGAAAAAAATTATATTGATGATAAAAAAATTAATCCCGAGAATTTAGCGAATTAATTCCAGTTTGGTTTTGAGGAAACCAAATTCCATTTTGATGTTAGTCGATGATGTATGTGATATGGGTGGGTGGGTTTGTATGTATAAATTTAAGGGCACACTACATACAGTTTAATGAATCAAAATCATATTTTACCTAAACATAGCCTCTGTAGAATACAGTGGAACCTCCACATACGAGCTACTCCACTTCCGAGAAACTCGAGATACGAGAGGGTCTTTCGAGCAAAACTCTTGCTCTACATACGAGAGAAAATCCAAGTTACGAGAATTTCCAGATGGTTCCGCTAGGTGGCCAAGTTACGAGAATTTCCAGATGCTCCCGCTAGATGGCCAAGTTACGAGAATTTCCAGATGCTCCCGCTAGATTTAAGCTCTTTTAATGACACTTGCCTTACACATTTCCGTAACATTTTGAAAGGTAGGCAGTGACAAACCTCCTTGGATAAGTTTTTCTTCAAAAGACCTATAGAAAGTGAAAGTGTTGCGATTCCAGCTAAAAGGGCAAAAGAAAGCGAAGAAAAGTAAAAACTGATACAGTAATGTTAAAAAGCAAAAAAAAAAAGCAGAAAAAAGTGCATAAATAAATTAGTGCCGTAAAAAAATTTAGTTTTTCATAAAGTTAACTTTAATTTTAATAAATGCTCATAATAAATTAGTGCTCATAATAAATGCTCATAATAAACTCGCATTTTATTTCATTAATATCATCTTATTTATCTTATTACTGTATTTTTATGTTCAGTCACTATTTGAATGTGTTTTTAGTAATCAGGAAGATGTGTTCATAGTTATTTAGGGTTAACTTGAATGATTTTGGGAGGCCGGGAACAAATTAATTGGTTTTCAGTTATTTCTTATGGGAAAAATTCGCTCTAGATACGAGAAATTCTAGATACGAGCACGATCCGGGAACGAATTAATCTCGTATGTAGAGGTTCCACTGTAGTTGTGCTCCATTGTTCTTCGGTATTGTCGCGTCGTGGAAATGTCATTTTTATGCTAACTTTTTTTTTTTAATCAAACGTTTTTTTCTCCTAAAAGTCCAGGGTGTGGAAATGTTGCTATTATTATGCAGCATTAATTGAAAAGTCTTCCGAATTTTTCAGTAACCCTAAAGGTCAGTTTAGCAATAGGTTTAAGAAATTGAATTTACAATTAATTAAAAAAATAGTCAGGCACTAGGAAAATATTTTTTTAAAAAAAATCTATTTGATATTAGCATGCTGTAAAAGAAGTTTCAAGTAAGTTTTCAAAACTGTAAGCGACTACATAGCTTTTTATTATTGCACAATAGCTCTACGAACTGTAAACTCAACTTGTAATAACTGAGAACCTGATGTGTGTTAGATTTCTTTACATGGATGTAAAAAAAAATTATCAAAATTTATTCAAACAGAATTGCTATTGAAATTTGTAATAAATACCTTTTAGAGTCTTGTTAGATGAAAAATATAATAGGAAAAATCAAGTAAGAGATACATTGAAATGGAAAAGTCCACAAGAGAAATCGTGTGCTATAACACATGAATGAGTATTCATTAACTTCGCGTTATTCAGATGTATTTCTAATATTAGATGGCGTTAATAACTGCATCCATTTATATCCATATTAAAAGAAAGACAAGGACCAACCCCAGATCATTCACTCCATCGACTTCATTTATAAAGTAGATTAGCTTTAACCTTTGAAATGTTTACTCTTATTTTATTTTACCCTTGGTTATTTTAACCTTAGTTCATCTAATTTTAACAGAAGTCAGTATGTTTAATGAAAAATAGAATATATACTTTTAATTTTTTTTAGTAACTTTCTTAAATAAACAACCACATGGTCCTTTTCGTAACAGGAGTCCAGTAACTAACTTCAACTGTAGACAACAGCATTAAAGGGAGAGCTATAATCCAACCATCTAAGCAAATATGTGCGTTTTTGTCTGCAAAAAAATTGCGTGACTGTTTTATTTAAATGTTATAAGTATTAATAAAAGTCGAAACAACACTTATTAATTCTAGTCCTTCCGAGGGGAAATATTTCAAGTCCTACGATGGGACTGATATTAAAGTTAAAATGCCCTCCAGGGAATTTATACAAAAATAAAATGACTTGGCAATAACTAACCCTTCTGGCACTGAGAGATTTTAGAGGTTACTCTCTCAAGTTTTCTACACTCTTCCCCTACATCTCTTTCTCTCTCTTCCTCTCCCCTACTGAGTTGATTAATTCTTGTCATATAGCTTTTGTTTTTTGCTCTACTATGTATATATCAACAGATGACAAACAATATAAACTTCTAAAAAGAGCCATTCTGTTTGAGCCTCTGACCAGAACTGTTCATTCATTCTGCTAACACCCTATCCATTCTTCACAGAGTCATGTCAGTCCTTCTCTGACATATCCATCTTATATCCGATTTGATTTCTATTGACCTTTATCTCCCTTGTCAGTTTACATTTATGGACATAATTAGAATAAGGGGAAGAAACCCTAATGTTTTGTCACCACACAAAAGATTTTATCCAACGTCGATATGTTTCGAACGCTAATTGTTCCACCATCTCAGTAAAGTGATGTATAGTTTCAAGGAGTCATAGGGCACTCCTATGTCCTACGACTGTCCTATGACTCCTTGAACATGCCATAACACTTTACTGAGGCAGATGTAACCAGACGATTGAAAAAACGCATCGACATTGAATAAAACATTTGTATGGAAACTTAGTGTTTCCTTCCTTTAGTCTATTCATGAGTAAATACCACACAGTAAATGATTTATAGCTCCTGATTTAAGGACATGTTCTTGATATCTTTTTGGAGCGCCAGCGAAACGATATATCGTGATTATTCAATACAAATATAATTTTAGATATATTAAACTAAATGAAATACCTGTCCTCGACTAGACCCAGAAATAGTTTTCAAGATTACTTTCTGATTTATGAAACTTACCGTTCAGCTACTATTGAAATACTTATATTAAATGGAATAACTGCTACTGACAGGTTTTGTTGAAAAACTTGATATAATCTAGTACACTATTAAATTGAGTCATAGAATTCTTTGGAAAATGTTTTGACATAATGTTTCATACATATAGTTTAATTTAATAAACTGTTATAAGAGAAGTTTCAAAAACGGTCTTATTTTCCTCCATCTTCTCGCTGAGGGGCATTTCAAGAATCGGGACTATTCCATTGACATTAAATTTGATTGGTTGTTAAATGCTTTTAAACCATTTAGTGTTTTATACCTATGGCTGAATTTAATCAAAATATTATACTTATAATGAATTTAAAAAGATTCATAAATAAATAATAAAAAGATTGCTTCCTTCCAATTGCTAAATTAAAAGGGCATTTACAAGTTCAAAATCACATATCTTTTATTTGTTGGCAAACGTAATAACTTATTTAGTGCCTTATACGTATGTTACAATTTTAGAGCACCTATAAAGTTTTAAAGGAGACTCCCTCCTACACCCTCTGTCTTAAGAGAACATTATAGATGCTGGAAAACTTCCATTTTGTGCTTTGGAATTTTTTTTTATAAAATCTAATGCCTTATACTTATGATTGACATTTCTCGAAATTGTATATATACGAATTATTAAATGTGTCTATGGTATTGTCTATGTATAGTTCTTTTATACAGGCTTTGGAGTATTCAGAACCACATTCATTTCCTTTTGCGAAAATTTCTTTTCCTTATTCAGTCTCTTATGTCAATTTAACTCCAATCATAAATATATATAGTTTTAAAAATAATCTCCCTATTTTCACATGCCTGTTTAAGTAGATATTTAAATATTCAGAACTACTTACCTAATATATATAACAATATAATTTATAGAGCTTATAGACTTTCAAAAACTTTGATAGTGTGTATCTCAATGTCTAATTTAAATTAAGGAAAGGTTTAATTTAATTTTAATGTAATGTCGATTGCATGTAATATATATAGAGCATACTAAATAAATGGATTTTAAAAAAATATATATATAACAACATTTCATAGTAAACACGTGACATAGAAATACTTCTAATCACAGTAACAAATTCAGAAAAATGAACTAAAATGTTTTAAACGAAACACCAGTGGCCCTCGTCAATTTGAGAGTGACCCTATTGAAGACCAGTTGTTTTGGTTAAATGATGTTAGTCATTTTTCTGAATACTTTACTGTTGTTAATATGTTGTTCAACCACATATAAATGTGGTTTATATGTAAACAAAATTTCTATGTGCTATGAAATAAACATGTTTACGTTACTCAGTCAATTTTTAATGATTTGGTTTTATCAAATTTCGGTTTAAACATAATTAAAACACAATAAAATATACCTGACCAAAAAATATTCTAAGTCAACAAAATATATAAAGGGAAAACATATAACTATATATAAAATCGATAGAAAATATAACAATAATAAAAACAAATTAAAACTAGTTACCTTTCTAAATATTTTGATTATTTCGGACTTTATTTAGTTGTTATCATTCGAAAAGACGTACAATGGTTGAAGATGAGAAAGTGATTGGGCTTATACTCTTGGAGTCGAGTTGACCACTGGCTCTGAAGCTGTTTTTATGCCTGAAGAAGAACACTTCAATGTGTTTCTTGTTCGAAACACATTGTTTAGATTATTAAACTTGTATAAGTAGACTATTTATTAACTTTTTTTACTCTATAGTGATTAAATACCACATAATAACTGAGTGCACTCCCTAGAATTTTGATACCATTTACTCATCTGGTTGTCCACCTCTCTCTTCATGAGTTTGCCTAGAAAAAACATACATGTTAATGCTTTTCATTGCCATATTTTTTTTCATAAGGCCTTTTCTCTTTTATTCATGATTGTGAATATAATATTTTGTGTAACTTGTTGATAAATATTTCATAAGTATGCATGTTTATCCTAATGAATGATGTTATTTTTTCAATGTAAAGACTATTTTAAAGTCAAATCCGTTTAAAAAAAAAACATCAATATTAATTTGAATTAATTTGGTGTGTTGACAGAAATTCCAAGACCCACCACAACAACCACGACTACAACAACTATACGAACCACTACACTTGAGCCGACGACTACCACAACTAAAGGTAACCTGCTCTGCAGTTGTATTACAGCATCCTCCTCAATTTAATTCAAACAGCTGGAGGCTACAGAGTCCAAGATAAACACATTGAAATAGATTCCTTTTGACATGTTAAATTTCAGACACAGGAGTAAATCCTCAGTAGTACATATGTCATATAAACCCGATTTTGAATTGCACGAGGATTTAGTTTCCATAATTTTGAACGATTAGTTATTTAGTTCTCGCTATTAAGATTTTATAATTTCACTTTCTTAAAACATTTTAACATTTGTTTAATGTATGATGGGAACGAGGGGGAGTTTTAGTAACATATTGTATGCATTATTCGCAGAAATTACATTAGTGTATGATACCGTCATATTTCATACACAAGGAAGGATTTGTTTGACAGGTTCCAGACATTTTCAATTTTTAATGATACTCTTACTCCTATTTATGATGTTTGAGAATTAAATATATAGGTCAGGTTAGATCTCAGTGGCCGTCTCCAAGAGAACATAGTAGATCAAACATTGACCCTTCGTGGTACCACGCAGTAAACATCCTACATATTGCCTAACTGAAATGTATTTAGAGTAGGGATCTTTAACGAGTACCTCACATCGTACAGTTTCAGGACTGATGGCTTAACATCCTCTCCTAAGGACGACGTGCTCACACGTTCTAAGGAAATAAATCGAGGGCCAGCGTTGCTATAGAACTAACCTCTGGTACTAAAACTTCATATTCTTTCTGGGATCAAAACTATTTATTTGTTTCATTAATTAGGAAATACTTTAGGATTGTTATCTTAAAAAGTGATCATATCACAAGGGTTTATTGGTGTATCTAGAGCAAGAAAGATAAAGTAATACATAGATGAAGTATCACACTAAAAATTTATTATTTTACTAGAGTGATATTTAGAATAGTGTACTTCAATTTTGAAGTACTAATTACTTGAATTGGTTTTGTAACTGTTTTCCATTAAATAAAATTTAGGTGTAACATAATACCCCGAGACCCACCTCCACGCAGTTCATTAAATATGAAACGTAAACATTAATTTTTTATTAATGCTACAGTTAAAATATTTACGAGCACTAAAAAGCAGTGATCATAAGTTATGTAGCGGTCTAGGTGTCGGTTTTCAGCACCTGTTGAAATTGTTTAGCTTGTTGACCATGACTACTTTGTGTTGTTTATCCACATGGCTATTTTTTGTTATTTTCCTTAGAGTTAATATTAGTGGTGGTGGGTGATACTAATTTATTCCCCTAACAGTTGCAGTTGCTGTTAATTTGGTTTAATGCTGTGATAAGAATTAATCTGTTTGTATTGAAACAAACTAATATTAGGCTTATAAAAACCATTTTGTTCCAATCGGAGAGTAGCCCAGTAGCTTAATAATCACCTCCGGACTGGAGATCCAGGGTTCTATACCCACTCTGGCCCTCAATTTATTTACGTAGAAGGTTAATAAAAATTCTAAGCACGTCGTCCTTCGGAGAGGACGTTAAGCCATCATTCCTCATCCTGTACGATGTCAGGTTACTATACACTTCAGTTAGGCAATATGTAGGACTTGGGAAGTATTTTAAAGAATTTTTTAGAATAGTACTAATATTTTTCATGTTAGCTTGAAATTATTGGACAAATTTGGATAAACATATTTTTTTTAATTAATTTGAAATAATAATATGCTTACTTAATTGATAACCAACACTTTATCGACAGTAGACTTACTGTTATGTTTTTCTATAAATTTATTGTTCATTATTTTTTTTAACAGATTATAAAGTTTTTCTTTCTGTTATTTTCCTTAGAGAAATAAAATAAAAATTTATCGTTGATGACTTATGTATCGTTTCAAGGTAATTAAGAAGTGGCTTAAAGAGTCAAAGCTGAAATTAAAGATTACCTGCATATATAAGGAACAAAATATGTCACAGTTGATTATTCTACAACAAGGTTAGGGATTAAAAAATGAAGTCAAAACTCAACCATATTTATTAGAGTAATGTAAATAAAATTGCAGAGAAGCAGTGTCTCCTGATGATGTGTTAAACCCTATTAAGGTTTTACATGTACCCCCCATATCCGTATTTCAGTCACTAATACAACAATGTAGAATAATCTAATCTGAAAAAAAACACTAGCTGTTCAAAATATACCTTTTTTTTTTTTATAAATCTATGTTTGAGTTGAGATTTTTTCATTTAATTACTTATTGCAAATTACACCATTTTTAATACAGTTATATGCGATGATATAGAAATGAGACAAGTGGATATTTCATTTCTATTTAAAATATTCGCAAACTGTTGCTCAACTATTAATGAGATTTCTGCAACAAACCCAATCTAATAACAAACTTGTCGAGTTGTCCAGAGTTACATCAGTCCCAATTAGTGATTCAACATCTAATCAGTGACATCCATGGTGAAAGAAGTTAAATTTCATCTATGATTGCCCAGAACAAAGCGTTCAATATTTATTTAAAAAAAAAAAAATAAAATAAATAATGAATAACAAATTTGTAGAAATATACAACAGTACATTTACTATCGAATTATAAATATTACTTTTGTTGGTTGTCAATTAACTATGCATATCGTTATTTAAAATTAAGAAAAATACATTTATCCAAATTTTTCTAATGATTTCATGGTACCATGGAAAGTTCTTCTATTTACACTATAAAATAAAGTACAAATTATCTGTATTAGTCAATTTTCGGTTTTCGGTCAAAAATCAAACTCTCGTTGTAGATTTTTTTTATCCTGAAAAATTGACCGAACCCCGATTAGAGAACACACCTATTCTATCAAACGGTCGATATATTATTGAATCTTAAAAGATATATATATATATATGATCGGGAATGAAAATATATAATATATGGATTAAATAATGTTCTAAATAATCAAAAATTATAAATTATAAGTATTAATAAATATAATTTATCATTACATTATAATTATTTATATATATATATATATATAGCAGATTCAATCATACGAGTATATCGACCGTTTGGTAGAATAGGTGCGTTCTCTAATCGGGATTCGGTCAATTTTCTACGCTAAAAAATCAAACTCTCGTTGCCAATGTTTCGGTTTTATTTAAAACCTTTTCCATAGGCAGAGTAAGATTTTCTTAGTTAAAAATTCTTACTTCTGCCTATGAAAAAGGTTTTAAATAAAATCGAAACGTTGGCAACGAGAGATTGATTTTTTATCCTAGAAAATTGACCGAATCCCGATTAGAGAACACACCTATTATTAATATATATATATATTTATAATATATTTATTATTATGTTATAAGTTATTATAAATTATAATTATACTGTTATTCATATAATAAATTATTATAATAATAGTAATAATCCTATTATTATAGCAAATAATATGTTATTATTAAAAACAGTTTTTAAAATAATATATACTTTAGGTCACAGTGGACAACCCACGAGAGGACACACATAAGTCAAAGTTATTAACCCTTTGTAGTGCCCTCTACAATTATACATCGGGAGTCCAACATTTTGCCTAATTGAAGTGAGATTAGAGTAGGAATCCATAAAGAGTGCCTGGTGTATTTTTGACAGAACAGCATGTAGAAATTCAACACGGTGATTTTCTCATGAAATGGTATACTATAGGTTACTGGTTCTTTTACTCTAGTATGAACTTCGACGTGTGAACTTGGTTCTCCTTTCTAAGCATTTAATATGTATAGTCCCCTTCAATATCATTATAAGAGATTTTAAAGTATAGCTAATAGTCGAGTGTCGTTTCCCAATTTTAACGTTATCAAGAGCAATTGTCTCAAGCAGTTAGAAGTTTTTAAATATATCATATTATACCAAGCGATAGGTCATTTGTTTCATTAGTTTTATATAAAAGTTTTTGATTCACCTTCAGCATGGCTTCAAACTTTTGTTAGGAAATCGTTAAAATTCATCAAATATCTATCTTTTACTCTGACAGTGTGGAAAATTTAATTGTGGATTACAGTATCGTTAACATCTTCATTAGATCCTTATTCTTCAGTATTCCCTTTTTCATAAAATGACTGATAACAGTCTTAAATTGGATATCTATAATCTTATGTAATTTGTGAAATTAATAGAGCGCTTCTTAAATTTAAAATTTAGCTACTTATAATTATTATAAAACGCTAAACTGAATAATATATATTAAATGAATATTAAATAATACAAATTAATAATACTAACAAATCATTAATAATAATAACAGTACTAAATAAATAATATATCTTATTATAAGTTCTGATGTTAATTTTGTACTGTTTTAGTCAATTTAGCTTTTTTATACGCTGAATGAGATGAAACAGGGTAGTTGGGTACAATTAATTTTATGCCATTTTGGAAACAAACAAAACATCCTACCAGATAATGAATGTTCAGCGCTACTTGTAATAACAAATTCCAATGCCATAAAGGTTTAGTATTTTTAAAATAGGACATTATCTTTGATAATCGTATATAGTTATTAAATGTCAGCACCATTTTACTACGAAAGTGGTGTTCTAGTTTTACAAAAAAATTGTCCTAGCATTGTACGTTAAAGGTAGCATATTAAACGTTTTAGCAATGTATTATTATTATTATTTGAGGGTGACTATAGCACTGTGTCTTAAAAACTATTGTACTTACTCCCTTCTGTACTAAAGTACCACAACAGTTAGCTTCAACGCCTGCAAGAAGCTCGGCACTTTTACTGGGTCCAGCAGTATAAGTGTTTCTATGGTTTTGTTGAGTATCCAAAGCACCTACCTTGGTGCAGCAAAATTGCCTGACAGTCAGCCAGCAGGCGCAACGGTGTTTCTTCTTCTTTGTAGAGTCTAAACAAACCATCATTGATAATGCCCTCTAAACAAACCATCATTGATAATGCCCTCTAAACAAACCATCATTGATAATGCCCATTCAGGCTCCCTACGTTAAGGGAGAAAGTGAATTCTTTCTCCTTCATCGGTTCCTTAGGTGCACTTGTGGGAGGTTGGCTCCCACTAGTTAGCACTTTTGGACCCTCTGTACTTCCAGAAGATGGTCCCCGTACTTCTTTCTACTTAGTATCATACAGGGGAAAATTTCTCAAGCTCTTTCAGTTGTATTTTGTCCGTTTCGGCAGGGCACCGCATACCTCAGTAAACCTATTTACTAAAGAGGGTTGCCTGGTACCCTTAAGGGTCCGTTCGTAATACAATAACCCCAGTATCGTCCATCCTTCGACAAGGATCGCATAACACCTTGGATTGGGGTTGGGATAAGAGGAGAGGATTTGGGAAGTTTGAAGGATTGTGAAACGAAGGCGGTCAGACCCAGCACCTGGCAACCTTCTCCTCCTCTTTCGTTTGTCCCTGCATATAGCCGGTTAACATGGTGACCTCGCAAAGGCCGAAAGTCGTAGTTGAGTGCTAGAGCTTTAGAGGTGCATAATCCCTCCATTACTGCCCCTAGCAATGTATTACTCACTTCTTCTTATTAACAGTCTTAACCTATCATCTACATTAAGTTTCCATTATTTGAATACTGTTCCAGGAATATAAAGTTTGATATTATTATTTATTAATTATAGTGTATTATTTTATTTGCATCATTACATATGCGACTACATCTGCTATAGTACTATAGATGTGGGAAACAAAATTATATATGCCGGTTTATTCAATATCTTCTTTCAACTTTAAGAGAAACACATCAAATGGAACATTTGATAAGTACATTTGTAAACTTCTAAAATGTCTGTAAAAGACTTTGTACTCATTAAGATACTTGGGGCTATTTGAAAAGTATTTGTGGATTAACTCGTTAGGAAGTTTAAACACGCTTTGGAAGCACACAGGTGTATTGAATGTCGTTCTCAACCTTAAAGATTACAAAACGCTGGAACTAATTCTTTTTTTAAATCCTGAACTCACTAGAATTCGTTGCATTATTGCATTTATATTACCACATGAAAACCTTATAAATAATTTAAAAAAAAAACAGGTTTTTTGAAAGAAATATTCTTTTAGCTTTCAAACAAATAACTCAATTAAAGCTAAACTTTTCTTAATTATACATCACAATAATAGTATGTGGTTAAAATATATCAATTACTGTGGAAGTGAAAGCATAACTTTCCTCTGTAAATGTACTAATGTAGTTTGTTCAAAACTCAAATAACTTCTTTTCTACTTGCTATAACCTGCTACAACAGACATTATTACTACCAATTCCTGTCTTCAAAGAGGTTTGTTATCGCATCTTTATACTGATTAGTGTGAATGACCTACTGGATCTCTAAATAATCAAGTATATTAGATAACACTTATTATAAAAAGAGGAATGCTTGTCTTTGAAATAATGCTCATCTCCAAATAGTTGAAAGATGGGTAAAGGAGAAAGATCAAGCTACTTGTATTAATATAACTAAATTGGTTTTTTGAGAACGTTATACATTTAGCCAAAATAATGTAGACTAAATTTGCTTTTGAGATTCTCTTCCATTCTCAGTATGCGTCAAAGACTTTTCCATTAAAAATACTAAGCTAGAACTTTGAAAGATATGGAAATACATGAAATTTCTTTAGATGAATGAGAAAACTGGAAAAGCTATGTAACAAGTACATTAGCTAAGCCAATAAACGCTATATTATGTTGTAAAAGATTCTTTAGTAACTTGGGACGTTTAAACACACACCTGAACTTTCACCTCTATGTGGTTCTCACTTTCACTACTGTGATTACGCCGATGGTGTCATATTCATCGACAGTGTAGAATACATAGGCTAATAAAAGCGTTACCTAAACTAGCTTTAATAAACTTCAAAGACAAGCCAACCTACAGATAACAGGAGCAATGATCTGCCCTTCATACAGCCTTGA
This sequence comes from Hermatobates lingyangjiaoensis, assembly GCA_026182355.1. Taxonomy (NCBI): domain Eukaryota; kingdom Metazoa; phylum Arthropoda; class Insecta; order Hemiptera; family Hermatobatidae; genus Hermatobates; species Hermatobates lingyangjiaoensis. The sequence goes on along the minus strand of JAPFBL010000181.1, from coordinate 194,856 downwards.
TAAGTTATTAAAGCTGACTCTCTTCGATATTTTTATCTAGAAAGAATCATGAGTAAACTGTAGACAGTGAATTTACTGAGACAGTGTGGAAATAAAAATACCTTTAATTATTGTCGTTAATATATTGGTTTTTATGTTTCCAGACAAAATATCCCTCAAATAAAATGAAATAGATGGCTTCTAATTGGTTATGAATGATTTCCTGGATTGGAAGTTTTTTGATTTTGATATCTGTGATTTTCCCTCGTATATTTGTGGTCTAAAAGTTAATGAAAATTTTGCATTGGATATTATAATATAAATTGTAATATTTCAATACTCTGAAAAAATTAATATTCGAGTCTAAAATGATTGACATATGTAAATGTTTTTTATGGATCATATTCTAAAAAAAATTGAGATATAGATTTTATTAGATTAACAAGAGGAACTGCCATCTTTAAAAGTATTATTATTAATTCAAAATTAGTGTGGGAATGTTGGATCTACCAGTAAAAGTTTCAGAATTTAACCAGTAAAAAAATTGAACTGTCATGGGTACCTGGACACTTTGGAATACACAGGAATGAGATAATGGACTGGTTAGAAAATGTTAATCACAAACAAACCCTTTGTCTCATGGAACTTTGTTTCTTAGCTGATAGAAGGTGTCTAGAGCAACCAGGCTGCCAGAACAATACATCAAATTAGACATCAGAATACATAGAAAGAACGGTCACATAAAATCAAAGGTCATATTTTTACATTTTTAAGTAAAACTAACCTTTCCTGTTTTCAGATAAATCTTATATTTGTTAGTTTTTGGTGACATCAGTTTTATTATTAACTGAAAAATTATAACTCCCCAAAAATTGTAGTTCACGAGAAAAAGGAACTACACACAGGGGCCAATAAAGTAGATTGATTTCCCATGAGGCAATATTGCACAACTGCAGATACGATGTATACTATAGGTGCTTTTTTATCCTTTTGAATTCAAACCCACATATCTAAGCACAGACATCATCAAGAAACTATATAAATGAAATCAGTCGACCACAAACCAAGTAAATCTGCCAAAAACTTGAATCAAATTTTTTCATGATTACTTCACTTTTATGAAAGTAAAAATGTAGCATTCATATAATGCTATTATTAAATTACGTAATATTTGGAATGAGTCACTATGAAAAAATTATCTACCGATAGAATATATATTCGGAATTCATGTGCTTTTTAAATTATAATACCTGAATTCATATTCAGATAATATTATATTTCATAGGAAATTTAAGTTTCTATAATCACTAGAAGTACGGATTAAAATTAATAATCTGTTTTGTCTTAAAGAATGATAAAATAACCTATCAATATTAAATACATGCATAATGTTACTATCACTGAGGTTAGTATGATTTATATTAGAAATAGGGAAAACCTTCATACCTCTTAAGATGTTATGTTCTTGGAGTCGTTGGAGCGCTTTCGGACGTTGTCCGAACTATGAGTTGCGATCGAAGATGAAACGAACAACATCCGAAAGCGCTCCAACGACTCCAAGAACATCTTACGAAGTATGAAGATGTTCCCTATTTCTAATACTATCAATTTTCCTGAAGTCCAATAGTCTTCATAACCTACATTGGGAAAAAAGTAGATCTCCCATTATATAGTGTGTAAAAGTACCACACTTATGTGTATGTATATAAGAGTTATCATTGATTGTAATACCAAATTACACTTATACATAGACACACCCACACATCAGCATCATAATAAAAAAAAAACCCTTAAATGGACTCAAAGGAACTTAAAATATGAAAATCTGTCAAATCTCATAATACAATTTTTTCATAGTTACCATATTTTACTTATAAAAAGATTTCACATAAACCCGTGAAATAATAATCAATGATCAAACCACAATTTGAAATGGGAAAACAATACTAAGATCTTTCATCCGTAACAAGCAGTCTTCGTGAGACTTGGGTTTTAACTCTGACGAAGACAGCCTGTTACGGTTAAAAGATCTTAGTCTTGTTTTCCCATTTCCTATTGTGGTTTAATCATTGATATTTTACTTATAGTGAAGTAAAAAAAAAGCAATGTACGATATATTTTATAGCCAAAATTCTTTTGACCACTTTGTGATGAATTCGTCCCTCTTTAAACATGTCATTATAGATATAAAATAAACGTATTCATACTTTAGAAAATTACAGAACTTCATTTTTTGAAAGTGTCTTCCTATTTCTCTTGAAGATACGGCTCTTATATTAAAATATAATTTTTATATCTGATATTATATATACACCATATCTAATAAAATCTCATTCTACTACTACGAAAGAAACTAAAGGTCCACTTTAATCAAATAATTATTTCAATTTTAAAATGATTAATTGCAATTGAAATGAGAATAATTTTGGTAATTAATTACAGAATTGTAAGTTACACAGTAGGAATGGCGAGTAGGGGGTCCTTTGTGACTAGTCGACAGCTGAGGACTATAGCAGGTTAGCTGCTGAACCACCTTCTATGAACATACTATATAATTTATGTCGCTTGCATTCCTCTCTCGCTTGTTCTTAGTCTTGCTATTAGTAGGGAGTCTTCATTTGTTTATACAAAATAAAATCTTTCCACAATGAGTGTTTACACTTTTTCCCTCATTTCATACTGGTTTATAACTACTGTATTCACTCTCAAGCTTCAATTTATTTAACAATACTCATCATTCCACTGATAGCTCAATGATGTTTCTTGTATTACCAAATAACACTATTTTTCCACTCTTCTGTTGAAAACATTAATAAAAGAACTAAATAATAATGTAATTAGTAGTATAATTTTAAAATTATTACTACTTTTTTACTTTACTATAAGTAAAGTATAGTGATCGTGAAAAAATTCGATCTCGAGATTTTGACGGAATTACATGTTTTGAGGTCTCAGAAGTCGTTTTATGACGTTTTTACGATGATGTCTGTGTGTGTGTGTGTGTGGGTGGGTGGGTGAGTGTGTTAGCATTGCTTGTTACCACGCTACGGTCCAGAATCTTTGATGGATCAAGTTGATATTTTACACAAAAATGGGCCTCATAAAGACGAAGATCCCTATTGTTTGGGAAGAATTATGCATGATGGGAAAGTCACTTTTTTTGCCAAAAACCGTTTTTTTTAAAAACATTTATTTCTCCTAAACTAATAACCCTAGAGTTTTGAAATTTTGACATTATCTTTGAGGTTTCAAATGAAACAAACGAAAAATATATTCAGAATTTTAAAACTACAGAAAATATTTTTTTTTCAATAAATATAAAAATTGTGACTTATAATTAAATCTCAAACCTTGTGAGAGCGATACAAGCCATACTGTTTGACGGACAAGAATGAAACTATGCCTATAAATAGAACATTATATGGACAATGAGTTGAGATATTTTTTCTAAAATTACATTCGCTAAAGGGGCGTTACAGTACGATTTGTGTTTTCAGAAAATGTTTTTTTGACGCTAAACAGCTCGTTAAAAAATAATGAAAATTTGACCAAAAATGGAACAAAAAATTAGCAATTCATAAAAAAAAATCATGAAGTTTCAATTACGGGAAAGAGTAAAACGATATAAAAACTCTTTGTTTATCCTAGACTAAGAGATCACCTGCTATACTTGTCGAATTTTTTGTATTTTTTTACATTGTTTACATTGACTTAGAAATTTTTTGAGCGAATTCACTGAGATAAAATTGATGTTTCTAATGGAAAAATGAAAATATATTATTGACTTTTAAGAGATGTAAGAGGAATAATATTGTGCAGGTAAATGATAACACTCATTAAAAAAAAAATCGTATATATGTTATTTGACAAAGGGGAAGGAAAATGATCTTATTAAATACTAAGAAGACATAAAATTCCCAGTATAATAATTCTGTTAAAAACCAAAAATGTAAAAGATAATTCAAAATATAAATCTTTCGTTTAGAGATTAATAACTATAATAATCGTACATCTTTAATTAACAAATCAGCTTAAAACAACATTTTCTTCGCTGTTTAAGATGTTTTTCAGAGTAAAAAAGGGTATTTTACTGTTTTAAATTTGAAAATTTTACATTAATATTCAATGTAGAAGGATGTTAAGTAAACGATGTAAGAAATCTACTGGCTATTTGAACAATAGCCATGTTCTCTTGTAGGATAATATTTCGTTTCAAGAAATGTTCACATTGGTTTTTCAAAAATGTTATACTGCTATAGTTATACTAATGAAATTATTTGCAAATAATAAATTATTTGTGATGTACAAAAATAAGCTTATAAATTGATATGTCCTTCAAGCACTATCTGTACTACCTCACGAATGCAATCCCATTTAGATATTTAAGTTATGCTTAAATGATACGTTTTATATACTCAAGAAATTTGACATTGAGTTACTTATAGTAAAGTAGAGTGTAGGCCACTCCAGATTTTTTTATAATGTAATAATTAATTCTTTGATTATTGTTTGCATCATTTCCCCCTGTTTTTTCATCCCTTTATTCCACATTTTCCTCCCTCCTCTTGTGATGGTAAAACCTGATTGGTCTAATCGACTACCTTTGTCAATCAGCACCTAGCTATCTGGTAGATCACCTCTTGACTGATACCGACTGTATCAAAACATTCGAAGGAGTTCTGTCAAATGATGGTCTTTGTTTTTCTTTTCATGTGTTCTACATTGTTCCAACCGATGGTTGTGAAAAATAACACCTTCAGATAACGAATGTTTGGATGGACTACAGTGAATGTTTTAACATCAATTCTATCTGAAACGATCATTAATTATTCTGCTATAATGGGAAGTCAATAAGTCCTGTCAAAACAGTAAATTTATAATACACATGGAAGAATCATATAGTCATGTAAGTCAAGAGTTAAAGATAGTTCATGCTACTTAATCATATAGCGTAGGAGTTGGTTAAGAGTTACAGATAGTTCATACTCCTTAATCATATGCCGTAGGAGTTGGTCACTAGTAGATGTAGTAAGTTAGTTACAGATAGTTCGTACTACTTCATATGCCTTAGGAGTTGGTCATTAGTACAGGTGGTTAGTGAAGAGTTCTAGATAGTTCATACTACTTATAACCATATACCGTAAGAGTTGGACACTAGTAGAGGTACAATTATGTATGTTATTGAGAATTTGGAAACAAGGTTAGTTCATTGCTTGGAAGTTGAGTGATCTAATGATCAAGAAATTATAATCGCGTTGGATGTCCACACACCTGCATTTAAAGGATCCCAGCTGAAAGTAGGGCACAGTTGTTCTGCCAAATTCGTATGAAGGTCCTGCTAGTAGTGTTAATAAAGATCCAGATGTACTTAAAGGGAGTATAATGTGTTAAACATTCTAGCAATATTATATTGAAGTAATCATTGTAGCAGTGAGCTTTAATAGCTTAGGTAATCAGCCAACTTTATAATTGGTTTACCAAATTTCTAAAAGACATCAACATTATTGGAAATAAATAAAGAAAAATATTATGTTTATTTAGATGCATCCCTGGAGTGAAACATCTAACTCCATAAGTAATTCGATCATAACCAAATAAAAGGGAAAAAAAAGGACAGACGGTGGGATATATAAAGGTTGGCATTAATAAATATCCTCTAATGGTAGAAAGAGGATCAATATCACATTTAATTTGATCTGCTCCCAGGAGATAACCGCTTCCCAAATCTATTTCATTTGGCCGCCATGGGGGTGTTTTCTCAGATGAATATATTATTGCCAAGTAATGTACTTTAAAGAGGTCTTTGTGATAGAATAAATAACTTTTAGAGGAGTATGGGCTATTTGAATTTATATTATATGGTTTTCGTTGTTTCCTTTTCACTAAACTCTAATTGAATTCATTCTCCCTTATTTTTTTTCAACCATTTTTTATCAATATAATTATGCTATTCTCTCACATCTGATATCAGAAAAGGTAACATCTATTATTTTAAGAGGAATAAACTTAGTTTACTGATATAATTTTCAGACAAGTAAGGTATGTAGGAGGAATCCTACCCACAACTTCATTTAATCCGGCTTAAGAGTTAATATTTATAGTATCCTTTAGAATATATTATCACATAACTTAAACTATTTTACATTTGAGTCATAACTGGACTTGAACATTTCAAAAAAAAAAACATGTTAAAAAAGCAGATTCATATTTCTCAATCCTCAAAATGTTAAAAGTATTGATTGACAAAGAGTAATTTGTTAGATATACCCATAAAAAGGAATAAAGATTAAAATATATTTCATATTTTATTTAAAAGTACTTCTGATTTCAATGTTTTATATCTCATTCAGTGGTTTTTTTTTGATAAAATAAGATAACAGGTTTTTCTTTTTGTTTCAGTTCCAAAAATTGAAGTTATAAAGAAGAAAGGAAATAGAATAATGCCTACAATGGTGAATATAAACGAGCTTCCACCTTTGCCGGAGATGAGAGGAAAGAAAGACAATTCTGGAGGTAAATGATTCAGTTATATAATTATTTCTTCTAGTCTTATATGAATAATGCAAAACTATTTGTTAGTCAATCTCCTTCCAGTAATACAATTTTATAAAATATGTATAATGATTTTTTCTACTGGATAAACAATTTAGAAATGCCTTCAAGACCTATTAATTATTGGATATTTCATGCCCTTTATTTCAGTGGCTAACACTATCATCCTGAGAAATAAAAATATAAATATCAACAATAAATTACCTAATAAATATCAACAACAATAAATGAACTTATTGTTTATATTTGTTTGAATATAGTATAGTATATAGTTGTCAATTCATAGGATTAAATGTAGAGTTTGCTATACACAAATTAAACATAATTGATTTAATTATAATACAAGCACACACAAACATGTGAAATAACAATGAATGATCAAACCACAATATGAACTGGGAAAAAGATCTTTCAACCACAACAAGTGTTTTCGTCAGAGTCAATAACCCAACTGAATTTTGGGTGTTTGACTGACGAAGACCGCTTGTTGTGGTTGAAAAATCATCGTCTATATTTCCCATTTCATATTGTGGTTTGTTCATTGTTATATATTGATAAAAGTATCGACCGTGGAATACAAACACAAATAAAGTCTATCGAAGTAATTTAATGAACACGTGACACTGTGTCACGTGTTCATTCAAACTACAGTTGTTGTTGTAATAGACAGACTATTTTTCTTTGTAAAATAATTTGTCATGTAATACTTAGTTCTTCTGTTTCAAAATGTATACTTCTGCCTATGAAAAAGGTTTTCAATAAAAAGCGAAACGTTGGCAATGAGAGTTTAATTTGAACCTGAAGAACTGACCGAGTCCCGATAAATTTTAGTTTTGTATATATATATATATATATATATATATATATATATATATATATATATATATAGATGATATATATATATGTATATGATATATATTATATATATATATGAAGGCTGAGGAAGCCTTCATTTGGTTATTGGGTGCAAGAAATTCCCCTGGTCTAAATTTAATCAGATGATTTTTTTATTTTATTTTTATCTTTATTTATTTATTCATTTATTTATTTATTTATATTTTTTTTTCTCGTTTAATTTTAGTTAGTTTTATGTTTTTTTCCTTTCCTTTCTCTTTTTTACTTTTCTCCTCCCTTTTACTTAAATATCACTTTTATAATTTTTTTAACTCACAGCCTACACTGGTTCACGTTGGTAAGATGGCTGCACTGCGTGTCATTGTATCGCGCCAGTTTACATCGGCCAGTGGACGCATTTACGTCTCCGTTCTTCATTCTTTCTCCTTTTATTTTATTTTCTTTCTTTCTACTCTCCTGAGACGGCAAGACGCCGAAATAATCGAGATTCGTGAGTGTTCGTCCTTTTTCTTGTGTTCTCTAGCTGTAACTTTAATTATATATATATATATATATATATATATATATATATATATATATATTATATATATATATATATGTTGAAATGTACCGCAGTTTCGGCATTAACGACTTTCAAACTAAGCTGTTCCAGTCTCCTGACAGTCTTACGAATAGAAGGTGGTAATTCCCTAGTAAGTTGTCTAAAGGACATTGAGACACTTTTTTGAAACACTTTAATAGATATCAATTTTAATACAACTGATAAACTAACATCACAGATAAAGAATTTAACATAACTCACAAGACCATTATCTAGAAACTAGCTTTCGACTATTCTATAGTCATCGTCAGGTTGGGTCTTACATTTTTCAAAATTTGGAAATTCACCATGATTCATCTTAGTCGTAGCATGATTTTTTTTTAATTTTGAAAATATACGCTTGTTAAGTTCGGTTGTTTTGTTTTAGGATGTAGTTTTAAAAAGGTCACTAAACAGAAAAAAAAGTTTAATTGGTGTAATTCTAATGAATGCCGAATTCTCACGAGGGTAACCGGAGGCCCCCTTCTATAGCTCCAACTTCACACTGCCCCTCGACCTGCACATTAACTTTGTTAATCACCTAGCCATTTCCCGCTTGACAAACCTATCCAAAGGCTTAACAAACCATATTATGGTTTATCTGTTGTTTTTTTCAAATTCAATGTAAAAGCCATATTGTTTGAATAGTGATGTTCTAACAGCTAATGGCGGAAAATGTGTCTGTCTTGACACACAAGAAATGTTTTGATTGTTCTGCTTCAAAATCAAAAGATTTACAGCTCTGTTGCCACTGTTGTGTAAGCCTGTAGCTTTTACACCTCAGTATCCTACCGTACCAAGAGTGAATGCAGTCCCACACATTTTCCACTAATTAGCAGAGGTAGAAAAGAAATAAGTTAGTTGTTTGACTAGAAATTACAGCATGAATTCTTATACCTGTTGAATCAATTTCTTCCAAATAATAAACAAAACCAATATTTTCTGTCTCAGCACTCTTAAGTCACTAGTCCTACCACCCGCCATTCCTCGGGTTTTGTCAGTGTTTTTGATAACACTGAAAGATAGTTGGGGGGGGGGGGGGGGGGGGAATTCAATGATTAACACATGCTCCACCCAAAACAACGGTAGAAAACTATCTCTTCAACTCTAAAATCCATTGCAGTCCGACAAGCAAACCATTGGACTCGTTCGAAGTAAAACATTTTAGCGGCTTTATCATTAATTTCTTCTTGGAACATGCGAATTTCAATTTACTTTGATGAAGAAATTATTTCAAATTATTGCCTTTCATTACTCCTTCCCCGATATTCTTTAACCAATGAGGTTTAAACAAAAGGAACCACCCTTTGTTTATCACCATGAAACTGAGTCCTAAGCTCTCATGAATCTTTCATTTTAAAAAGTAATTTATCCTTCTTTTACCTTCTTAAGAACTTGTCAGATTGATCATTTATTCTTTAGAGACATATAAAATCTGATTTTATCTATTATTTGTGCATATTATTTATTATTATGTGAACTGTAAGTCAGTAGTAAATAATGCGTGGTGCATAAAAAATTTACCTCAGAAGTCTACTAGTAATGTTAGTTTTATATAATTATATAGGATTTCCATTGACTTATTTATTATTTTTATCTTAAGCTATGGCACTCAGCGGGGAATATAGAGTACTCCTGGATAGTATTATGGTCCCTGGGAGGGGACCTTCCTTGGATTTTTGCGTGACGTCGGTCGTGGATGCCCACCTCCTACTCAAATTTTCAGATAATTCGTTTTATTTTATTCAGGTGAAAAGAGAGAGGGAGACCAAACACGCTGTGATTGGATAACTTACCGATGCGTCTACATCTCCCTCTCTCTTTTCTCCTGAAAACGAATTGCCCGAAGACTTGAATCTGTAAGTGTTTTTTTACTCTGTGTATTACTCTTCTTCGATTTTGAACATGTATTCTGTCCAGTTTGGATTATCTTTCCGATTTGATGCTGTATTTTTCATACAATTTTCACTTAACTAATTAAATTAAAATATAAATAATTTGTAAAATGAAGGTTAAGGAGTTTAAATAACTTTAAAATCAGTGAAAGTGTTTCTATGGTTTTATTGAGTGTCCTGAAGCACATACCTCTGTGTAGCCAATTTGTCTGTCAGTCAGGTTCAACGGTGTTTTTTCCTCTTCTTTGCAGGACTGCACACACCACATTGATAATGCCCATTCAGGCTCCCTGCGTTTCGGTAGAAAGTGACTTCCTTTTTCCTTCTTCGGGTCCTTAGGTGCACTTGTAGGAGGTTGGCTCCCACTAGTTAGAGCTTTTGGAGCCTCTGCGCTTTCGGAGGATGGTCTACGGACAGGGAAGATCTATGAAGCTCTAACGTTGGTATTTTGACCGCTCCGGCCGAGACCGCATACTAGAGTAAGACTATTTACTCAAGTGTGCCGCCTGGTGCCATTGAGGCTCCGTTCGTAATACAGTAACCCCTGTATCATGCATCCTTCGGCACGGATCACACATAACGCCTTGAATTGGGGAAGTTCTAGGTTACTGCCTATTCAGTTATTAAGCTGCTGACCAGTGGTAGTTACCAATAAATAATGAAAATTTTCGCAAACACCCTATAAGGTCTCCCATACGTTTTCTATTTTTATATGGTAACGAACATTTCTTGAGAATTATCACGACTGTAATACAGTCCGTCTGTAGTTTTTTTCCGTCTTAGTCCCTCGCAATGCCATGCATGATAATAAAACTATTGGTTTAAACCAGTATATGCATATAAGTATGATACAGTTTAAGAAAAAATCAACGCTGATTTATTAAATTTGTAAAACCACTTGCCATGTCTGACTGGTAAACATAACAAATTTAAACAACGGCCAAATTCAGCTTCTAGGACAAATCAGTCAGACTAATATGGAATTTACGAGTCAAGTTAGCTCAGTGGTTAACGTACTCGCTTCTGGGCTGGTAGTCCGGGGTTTGATTCCCACCTGGCCCTCGATTTATTGACGCGGAAGGTAAGTACGTCGTCCCTCGGTGTTGTCCTTCCCGAGCCTGTACGATGTCACGCACTCGTTAAAGATCCCTACTCAAAATTCACTTGAGTTAGGCAAAATTTAGGACTCCCAATATAGAATCTGTAGAGTCACCTATCAAAGTAAAAGCCGGTAAACCTGCTAGGTATCACCGGCTAGTGGATCGGTGTAAACAATGAAAAAAAAATATGGAAATTCGTTATGGTGGAGTGAGAAAAGGAGTTCTGTGCTAGAGGAAACTTCGAACACAATCAAATGTAAAAATATTTATTGATATTCATAGTAGTCATAAGGAGAAAATGAACGATGAGCGATAGAGAAATATTTTAAAGAGTTAGAAGAGGTGGAATATGTTTTTAGAGTAAGAGGGCTTAGTGCAAAGAGGAGACAGTAGGAAATGTTCAAAAAATCTAAAAACCTTTCTGAAAGCTCATATAGGTAGAGACGAACGGCTATACTGATGAAGGTGAATCAGACATTATTAATGGCTAGAGGATTTTCTTGTTGCAAAAAGACAAGCAACATACGTTAGAGATTTTAATTTGACTTCGCATTGTGGCATACTCTGTTGCTTTCAAATAACTGTACAAAACATGGTTTTAATTAATAATGAATAAATATTAGAATATTAATTAGCATAGAATTAGTTTTGAAATATATTCAAAAAATTAATAGAAAAAAAACTAAATGAAAGATGGGGGGTGAAACATAAGCATAAGTTGGACAGTCATTTCCAATAAAACAAGAGGCAGCAGAAACCCTTTTCAGCTTTTCACTGGCTCGGGAGCACCAGTGGAACTTCTATGTCACATAAACAGTGAATAGCACAGCCTTAAATTTGAAATGGTAATCGAGGGCCGGACATTCAGGAATTAATTCCTTGCCCTGTTTACTTAAACCGTCAAGTACTGTATGGTTCGAATTTCACTCGTACCTTTACTTCTAAATAAGTAAACAAAGCAGTAAGGCCAGAATTTGCATACAATGGCCAGGGGTTTTTTTTAAAATTTCATTTAACTTGAATACTGTTTTTTTTTTTTTAATTTAAAGAAGTGAGCTTTTTCAAATGCAGTAAATTGCAATATAACTTGCTCATGGTTCCCTGCCAATCATAAATAAAGTAAACTGTATTCATAAGCAAATAATATCATATGCATTTAGTGGAAAAATAGTAATAACATTTAATAGTTATTATAATAGTAATAACAAGGGTAAAATAGTATTAACCTTTATAGAGGTCACATAAATGAATTTATTATGAATTCATTATGAAATGAACTTAATGTATTTATTATATATTAAAAAATATATATTAATAAAAAAACAGGCATTTGCAGTCTATAATTTTTGCTTTGAATCGTCATCAGGAGAGAAAAGATAGGGAAACCTGATGTCTACTGAAAGAGAGAAAAATGGAGTCTAGTATCTTTACTTGTATTGAACTTTAGTTTTAGATAGATAATTTTTTATTAAAATATATGTATTTATTTCATCGATTTTCAGATCACTTATGAGTCTGTGCTTCTGGTTGTTTATAAGTACAACGATTCATATAACATTCATCTTTATTATACATATATACTGTTAGTTTAAGAGGATAAATACTCCGATTAGATTTTCAGCTTATTATATCATTTTCATCCCTTAGGTTTTTTTAATCAACACCATCAATTCTTATACGTTCTCATATCTCTTACAAGTCTCCTAATCCTTTTCACGAAATGGAACGTTATGGGCTCCTAGCTATTAAACCTGTTTTATTGTTACCTCTACTTCTAGATTCTTGATTATCTATATTTCCTTACCTTTTTCCTCGTTACCTTTTCTGTTGCCTTCTTCTTTGTTACTTTGTTCCCTCTCTAATGACATAAAGTGAAAGGCTTCAGAGCATTTATTTCTTTTCTTTTTCTTTTTCCTTGTGGTTTAGACTTCATTGATTGCAACACATGTTATATTATGATTTTTCTGCATAATATATAGACGTTTCACAGTAAACCACAGACCCAGACCAAAGAAACGAACACACTTACTGTCTCTGATTTTCGGTTGAACCGTCATCAGGAGAGTTGAGATAGGGACACCAAGCACACTTGCAAAGCGACGGTTGGAGTAGTGTCCCTATCTCAACTCTCCTGATGGAGGTTTCAACCGAAAATTAGAGACAGTAAGTGTGTTGATTTTTTTGTTCTGTGTCTGTGGTTTACTGTGAAACGTTTTTAGTCCTTTTGGATCGTTTTCCTGTTTACTATATATATATATATATATATATATTTATATATAACTGAAGTTCACTGGGACTCGGTCAGTTCTTCATGTTCAAATTAAATTCTCAATACCATCGACTCGGTTTTTATTCAAAACCTTTTTCATAGGCAGAAGTATAAATTTTTAACAGAAAAACTAAGTATTACATTACAAATTACTTTACAAATGAAAAATAGTCTGTCGATTTCAACAACGTCCCGTGTCATTCAACTAGACAGTTGTTGTTGAAATCCACAGACTATTTTTCTTTGTAAAATAATTTGTAATGTAATACTTAGTTTTTCTGTTTTAAAAATGTATACTTCTGCCTATGAAAAAGGTTTTAAATAAAAACCGAAACGTTGGCAATGAGAGCTTAATTTGAACCTGAAGAACTGATCTAGTCCCGATAAACTTTAGTTTTGTTTCTATTGCACGGTCGATACTTTTATCAATATAAATATATATATATATATATATAAACCTAAATGTATGATTATATTTCTAAACTTTATGTATATAGCCTCAATAGTGTGTAGTGTGGTTTTGCCCTTGATAGAGTAACATCTCCTCTTCTCATCAGGATGATTCGTTGAAATTTGAAAGTGAGTTTTTGTAATGTTTTCTAAGTGTCATTTCTTATTTATTTCTTATATAATATATATCTATATCTATATATATAATCCATGCTTACTCTGATATTAGTAGATATAATCAAATTTATGAGCAATATGAAAAGTTGGGTGCAAAGAGTTAGAAAGAAATAACACTAAAAAGAAGAAAAGTAGAAAATCGAATAGACTAAAACCGCATCGGCACTCTGTGAAATTCTCTTGTGGTTGGTTCTCTGTTTGGAGCTAAATCCCTTAGTTTTTCTTTTACTTCAATAATAAAACCTGTAGCTACTCTTGTATTTTTTTTTTATTTGTCTCATTTTTGTATTGCTTCTGTTTTGTATTTATAAAAGATGGTTTTGTGGTTTTCTAAAAAAAAAAGTAATTCTTGTATTTGAAAATCTACAGAAACAGATAATTGGGATCATAAATTATAACCAGTAAAGTGTAATTTAGATTGAAATCTGTAAAAGTAATAATATTATATTGTAGCCTCTGTCAAGATATTGATGTGTAAAGCGCTCTCTCTCCCTCTATCTCCTTCTCGCTCCCACCTCATTTTTTAATTATTTCCTCTTCCTCTAGTCTCCTTCTTATGATCAACAACTGTTTGAAGCAAGTTTTGTCAGTAACTCTCTCTTTCATTTTATTTATGCTACTGACTTGGTTGACCAGTGGAACCATTTAATTTTTAGTTAATTATATATATATTTGTTAAAGTTGGAAGCAGCCCTTCATTTAAACATATATTGTTAAATAACGCCCCATAGTTGGCTTGTATCTGTTTCTTACATAATTGTTCTAATTTCCGGAATTCTTCCTCGTCTCTTCATTAAAACTATAATATTTAATATTTATGATAAACCATTTCATATTGTGGTTTGATCATTGATTGTTATTTCACGTCTTTATGTGAAATCTTGTTATATATATATATATTATATATATATATATATATATGTAAAGGTTGGCTACACTTCAACTGTTCTTTAACCATTTATTTTTTTTATAACAGCTATTGCTTTTACTATTGGTCTTTTCTTTAACAGAATAGAATGTACCTGTAAATCCCTTGACTCCTCTGGAAATACATACCAAACATTTTTGTCAGGAGAAATACCCTGGATCTCAAAACCATCCTCTGCTCTCTTCGTAACACGAACATAAAGTCGAGCCATCCTCTAATTACTTGAGATCTTGTAATTTAATTTCTAAGATCGATTCAACGTGATTTTATTCACAAGAATTAAATTACACGTCCTTTCAAGTAAAAGGATAATTAACACAAAAATAAAACAGGTAACTGACAACATCAACAATGTCATGTTACCATGGGAACGAAAAGAACAGTTGAAGTGTAGCCAACCTTTACATATATATATATGACTTCAAGAAAAGGAGACCAACCACGTTGTAGACGCAACGGCAAGTAACAGGGTCTCCCTTTCTCTTTTCTCTTGAAGACGGATTACCCGAAAATTTGAGTCTGAAAATGTGTTTCCTTGCTCTGTGTGTTGCTCTTCTTGAATTTTTGAACTTGTATTGTGTCCAGTTTGGATCGTGTTTCGTTTTATTAAGTGAAGACGTATATATTGTTGAAATGTACCGCAGCTGCGGCATTAACGACTTTCAATCTAAGCTGTTCCAGTCTCCTGACAGTCTTACGAATAGAAGGTGGTAATTCCCAAATAAGTTGTCCAAAGGACATTGAGATACTTTTTTGAAACACTTCATGTATAAAATAAAAAGTTCCACTTTTTGCCTCGAAGAAGATTTGCTGCCAACCTATACTAATATATATATATATATATATAATATTAAAAGTTACAAAAAATATTGCCGGTGCAGCTGGCTCCAGATGACTTCGACCTGATGATTGAATTATAGTTTGTTTGGTTATGTTTATGTTTTTCTCTTTTCGTTATGTATGTATATTTCAACCGTAATAAGCAGTCACGTCAGAGTCAAATCTCAACTAAAGTTGACTCTGATGAAACAGCTTGTTACGGTTGACTCATCTTAGTTTTTTTCTAATTTCTTATGTGGTTTGAAGGTTGACTCTTATTTCATGTGTTTTTGTGAAATCTTGTTGTATATATACCATATATACAAATGTGTAAACTGCACTATAAAATTTTAATTTGACATTGATCTATTGACGTAATGGCTCTCGTTACAGCCGCATAAAATTTTGTGACTCTAATGAAGCTATCGTCACTTTATTGAATGATATTATTCCCACTTCCATTTATATCGTAGTTTATGCTTTGGTCTTTTTATGGCTATATCGGAATCTTTTATTCGTAAAATAAAAATTACTTCATTTTAAGACAACATAAAGGAAGATCTGATTCTTTTTGAAGAAGCTCCTTGTAAAATGCTGACGATTGAACTTCAAAAGATTCCATAAACCAAGAAAAACATTTCAGTTTATACATTTTTAGATATGTTAATATTAATTTTAGATATTTTTTTCTCTTCTTTTTGTACAATTATTAAAAGTTTGAATGGTTTTTATTTGAAATAAGGTTTAAGAGTAATATATTATAAAGAGACATAAAGTATAGAACATATGAAAGAGAAATGCTTCTTATGTTTTGGTTCTAAATCCACGAAAAATATATTTGACCAATTTGCATGTCAACATTGTAAACAGACACATTTCAAATCACTACTTTAAAAGAAAGTGTGACGTTTATTCCCCAAAAAAAGAAAAAAAAGTGAAGAGGAATGTTTCAAAGACGAAGATAAGTTTTGAAAAGTTTGAAAGGTTTGTTTCGTGCGTGACCCGATTTCTTCGTCTTAACCCTCTAACAGTTTACTAAATCTAGCCCCAAAGTGCAAGTCGTATCGAAGAGAAGCCATTAGGAGAAACATTTGCATAAACTCTTCATAACGACCCAAGTCTGTGGGGTGGCTAAACTGTGCCAACAGACTGCCACCCAACACTGCTTGGACATTCTAAGCGCTCTCCTACTTCTTGAAACATTCTTCAACCCTAGTCAATTCTGACACTGGTATCACTATAAAACAAAAATGTACCAACTTCAGTTTATTTGTAACCCTATTTCTTTTGTTTTAAACTATATGACAAAATAATGCTTAACAGCAGACACCGGGTATGTATCAGACATTTTCATTTTTTTTCTCATTTTTTGCAATATTATCTACTAAATATAACAAAAATAAATTACATGAGAAGAAATATGCTCCAGGTTTTGATGATTTACAATTTGTGAGTTTAGCTGGTTTATAATAATTTAAATTGTTTTAACAACCTCTATGGTTCTAACAGTATTAACAGCATGTATAATAAGATCAGAACGTAGAGGTTTTTGACGTGTATTATCACAATACATACAAGAAGAGGGACTCTGGGTAAGTGATGGATAACATTCTCGAATGGCTTTTCCATCCATCACTATGATATGATTGGTCTGTATCCTTCATCTCGTCCATCCTGAACAGAGTTTAGAGGCTGTATGTTTGTGTCATTCAATTGTTTGTTCTGAAGTACATTTCTGAACCCTTATTTCTCTATTTTCTGGTGTATGTGAGACTGTAGTTGTGTATCGTTCAATTGTTTCTCAAGTGTGTTTCTGAACCCTTATTTCTCCGTTTTCTGGTATGAGTGAGACTGTATGTGTGAATCGTTCAATTGTTTGTTCTTCAAGTATATTTCTGAACCATTATTTCTCAATTTTCTGGTATGTGTGAGTCTGTAGTTGTGTATCGTTCAATTCTTTTTCAGGTGTGTTTCTGAACCCTTATTTCTCCGTTTTCTGGTATGAGTGAGACTGTATGTGTGAATCGTTCAATTGTTTGTTCTTCAAGTATATTTCTAAACCATTTTTTCTCCATTTTCTGGTATGTGTGAGAGTGTAGTTGTGTATAGTTTAATTGTTTCTCAAGTGTATTTCTGAACCCATATTTCTCCATTTTCTAGATTGTGTGACACGGTTCTTCATAGAGTTGCTGGCTAAAGCACTTTCATCATATCACTGCAACTATGTTTAACGCTTATATAACAGTTACATAAACATTATAATAATAAATTCACTGATATAAATACAGAGAAGAAGAACAACAACAATATATTATTGTTGATATTGATTTATATCAACAATATATTGATTTATTTTACGTAAATAGATAATTTGTCATTCGTCGAAAGGGAAAGAAATGTTCCGCATTTTATTGTCCGTTAGATTAAGAAGTTAATATTCTTAATGACGACGAATGTCGAAATGTCAAATTTTGGTTATTACTTTTATAGGTTTCTCACAGTAATTTAATTTCTTCTATCTGAATGTTTCCAAGTGCCAGTGATACTTTGAAATCAATTTTATTATGTTAAACAGTTAAAAGGTGAGATTAATAAGTAGAGTTGAATGTTTTGGCATATCGGAGTTTAAAATGCATTTTAACAGAAAATGAAAGTTTTTGTTCTGCCAATAAAAGTAGCATTCTTCTAAAGTTGACTCCTAGGAAACAGCAACTTACCAAACAATCTTAAAATATCTTCTTAAATAACAATAAAGGTTTGAAATACACAATATTAAAAGTTCATGATTTTTTTTGTTCATAATGTAATAAAATATGTTCTTTTTAAAATAAACTTAAGAATGAGTTCAAAATGAAAAGTTTATACTTGAAACTATCAAAGTTTTAGCTAACTAAATTAAATATCTAAAGACTCAGTTGAGATTCTTGAAGGATAGTAAAAAAAAAGTTTTTAAAGTTATAAAATACTTTTCTTATATCCTTTAAAGGGTTAACAAACTCATAATCTGTTATCTAGCTACAGAGCAACAAAGCAGTAAAATGAAAATAATGAGAGAAATAAAAGCTGATTGCTACATCAGATAGTGGAGAGAGGAAAGAGAGTAAGTAAGATGGACTGTGATTGAAGGGTCCATGGAGGCCGAGTGACAGAAAAGGTGTTTTTCTCACTTGACTTGGAAACAGATTTAAAGTCAGTAATGTGTAGACATCGCCCAACAACTCCTAGATAGTTAGCTCAATATGACACTAATATCCTCAAAATCCAGTTCCCTATATCCCTTTTATATTGCTTTCTTCCATATCCTCAACTCCTTTATTACTCTAACTTCTAAAAAAAAAAAATGATAGCTTTACATTTTAAGTTAGACAGGTATAGCAGAAGTTTCTAAGACTTGCCAGTAACTCCATTTAATACGGTCCACTTTCCCTTCAAAGCAATAAATTCTTTTCTTCTTACTCTCTTTCTCTCATAGGTCAAATTCTTTAAGTAGACCAGTTCAATTTCACTTTTTTTTTATATATATATTACTTGTAATCTAGTCTCATCTTACAGAATAATAACATTATTTCTTTTTAATATTTACTTTTATCTCTTTTTGAATAAAGATGATTACAACACTTTTTAAACGGTTTTTTTTTTGTTAAACTTTTCCTGTGTATCTTAAAAGGTTTTCCTTTGTTATGCCATATTGATAAATACGTTTTACTTTTATTGAATCTAAAAATAAGATTATTGCAATAATTTATATTGCTTTTACTCATAAGTCTATATTGATATTGAAATAATCTATATTGCTTTTAAATACATGCATATTGCATTGATTTACCTATTTCTAATATGTATTGCTTTACTCATAGGTTTATATTGACGTTGAAATAAGTCAACCGTCCTTTCAACCTATTAAAAGATTACGGGATTCCAATCCTGCTCTTAATATAAAAGCATCTAACTTTGACAAAATGATGGTAAATCATCAACCATATGGGTATCTCTGGGAGTGAGTGCCTTGCTGTTGGTTCCAGGCAGTGTTAGCACAGAAAGTGAATGTATATCTGTAAATGGGTATTCTGCAACTCCTGATTCATATAGTTCTTCCTGGTAGCTGATTGTGTTTTTCTTTTAAATTAAACTAAAACACAAAAGTAAAATCATATTGAACAATAAATTGATAAAACACACTGCTCATTTCGTTTATGTTTACGTAATTCTAATTCCGTTACTTTTTCTTGTTCTATGCTTAATTCTTCATTGCCCGTAAAACCAAATTCAGCAAAAAGTGTTGAACCACAAAGACGACTAATGCAAATTTAAATTTTAATAGAAAGACATATACCTGTTTTGTTATAAAAGTACTGAAATCTATGTACCCATTCTGTAAACAACATTAGCTTTTACAATATCACGAGAAATAAAAGGGAAAAAGAACATCTTAAATGTATGAAACAGAATAAACATATAAAATGTAGTTTTGCCTTTTTCATTTTATTTCTGTTAGTGTCTATTGTTAAAAATTATTTCGTGCATATCTAAGTTTTTTGTAAGAATAATTAACTCATTATCAGTAAAAATTAAATAAAATAAACAGTAGAGGCATGCTGGTCAATTGCTGTATGCACATCTGTGTTGTGCATTAAACAACCTTTATTAATATTTTAACATTGAAACTCTCCACTTTCCCTATGTTTTCACTACTTAGTTTCTGAACGTGTTCATTGTCAAATGTCTACTAAATGTGTTTATATATGTCAGTCCGTCCTGTCAGCCGGTGAAACCCATTAGTTGATCATTGCTTTCAGTTTTTATCAACTTTGTTTCTTTGTTATTTTATCAAAATTGTTCAATTTTATTAGAGATTTAACAAGTTTATCAGTCATGTAGTTTGTAACTTCGTTTATGACTATTTTATACAAAACTCGATGTCTAATGTTTCGATTATATATATATATATATAAACATTCAATAAAATGTTAACATCAATGATCAACACAATTGAATGAATCTATTCTATGATCACTGGTGTTTGTTGATTGAGGGCTGTGTTACAAAGTAAAAGAATCTTAAACTGTTTTCCTTTCATAGTCTGACGTTTCGATGTATTTGTACATCATCTATCAGGCTAAAATTAGAGTAAGATCTATATATACATTTATCAAAACAATCTACAGACTCATTCATAGTAGTAAGCTAACTCCACACTTTTTTTATAAACCATCAGATAACATTCAATTAAGGTTGTACCATTTTATAATTCAGTATGTTGTTGAGTACACATACATATTATTAAAATATACAGACTTATAAAGAAATTAGTTATTACCTTGTGTAAAGTGTGCTGAACATGGTTCATTCTAAAGCTTACATAAGAGAAATTAATTGGGTTATAAAATTAAATCTGTAATTATGTGAAAATGATAGATGAATTAACAAGTAGTGTTTTTCGATTTATAACCAATTTAATTCTTATGTAACTATAAATAACCATTAGCACACTTTCCAAAGTAATAACTAATTTCCTTTTGTAATGATACTTATTAACATAAGATGTTGTACTCAACAACTCTGATTATAAAATAACCTTTTGTATGTATCTGTTGGTTTTAACAAAAGTGTGTGTTATTTCTCTATGTGAGTTGTAGATTGTTTTGATAAATGTATTATAGTCTTACTCTAATTTTAGCCCTGAAGATGATGTACAAATACATCGAAACGTCGGCCTAGAAAGGAGTTTATTTTCTTTTATTTGACCTAGCCCTCAATAACAAAACAGTGAATATATATATATATATATATATATATATATAAAGATTTCACATAAACACGTGAAACAACAATCAATGATCAAACCACAATAAGAAATGGAAATATATATATAAAGATTTCACATAAACACGTAAAATATCAATCAATGATCAAACACAACATGAAATGAGAAAACAAGACTAAGATCAGTTGGGTGTTTGACTCTGACGAAGACCGCTTGTTACAGTTGAAATATCTTAGTCTTGTTTTCCCATTTCATATTCTGGTTTGGTCATTGATTTTATATAAGTATATATCTAATTAGTTTATATATCTGGTATATTGAGCACAAAAAGAAGATTCTGTTGAAGCACCAAGTTTTCATAGTGTGGCTATCTCCATAATTTTTTTTTATAGCAAACCATCAGTAAATTAATTCATTCATGGCATGTAAGGCTGTGTCACCATTTTATATTCACTTATTGGGTTGCCTATGTTGATTCATTATTATTTATTATTTATATCATTATTATTTATAAAATTTACTAATTTATTAAAGTTTTTTTCATGTTATTGATTTGTTTAGTAACTTTGAACATGTTCTGATCTGAAAGCCATCAGTGAAGGAGAAGATTTTTAATTGAGGAGATCGTAGTTTAATAATATATATCTAATAAATTATGTGGTCCTAATAACTTGGAATGATTAATATTTATTTGTTATTTTTTATCAAAACTAAAATATCTTTTCAATTCTGTTCATATGGTCAACTATTAATAATAATATAGAATTATTCAATAAATATTATAATATTGTTATTTGTAGAATAGAGGGATTAATTAGAGACGGCTGATAAGGAAAGGTTGAAATGACAGTAACTCTAACGATGCTAGAACTAACTAGCCCTCTGCTTGACTGCGATGAGAGTGACATCAACTCGTGAGACTGGCTTCTAATTAAAGCAGCCCAGACTCTCAGCTCAGTAACAAACATCATTATCTTTCAACTTAGTGCTTCGAGTCACACTCACTGACTTCTCCGAGGTAATCGGCACAATCTTCCTTGGCACAATCACTTTTATTTGCCTAACGAGACTACTCTCAGATACTTCAACGTGTAGCAAAACACTTCTCAAATAGCTTTCATTCATTTTAAATAACTACAGGGTAAACATGAATTAAAAATGTTATATCATCGTCGGGTATTTAATAATTGATAAGGCATATTTAAGTAGGAAAAAATAAGGAAATTCTATATAAATAAAACTTTGTTTTTTTTTTGGAGTCAAGTTGGTGCACTTGAAACACATTTATCATTCTTTTCGATCAAACTAAATGAATACATAACCTCTATAATTGTTTTCAAAATTGAATCAAACGTATACGCTGAAGAGCATGTTTGAATTTTTTCAATGTAGAATTCTGTGATAACATTTTTATTCTTTTCATACCCAAAAATGTGAAACCAACAAAAGTACACTACATTTTAGTTTAATAGTATAGTGAAAAGTATTAAACCTTAGTAACATGTAAGTGGTCACAATACTTCACCACGAACGCATTATACTTAAATATAGTTAATGGGTTAGTTCCACTGAGGTTAGTAATACTGTCCGTCATACCTCATAAATTCTCAGACAACTCGACCGGTTTCGGGTCCGTCCGGATCCCATCTTCAAGAGCAACTAACTGACTGTGTATTTCATTTTCCTATAACCTACCTACACTATGTCATCTACATTGTGGAATCAGTATTGTCTGTGTGCTTAATTTTTTTTTATTATTTTTTTTAATATATTTTTTTTAATTGTTATGTTTTTCCCTTTTATTTCTTGTTTCATTATCTATTTCGAGTTCTTTGTGTCGTCTTTTATATGTTATTAGAGGTTCTGTTAAAATGTCTGTTTGGTGGTTTGTTTGTTCATTGATTATATTGTCGGTCATTTTGTGTTTGTCGAGACAGTATTGCTATTTCAATACATATTCGTGGGTTTAATTTCGAGAGTATCTTACCTCTATTGCTCTAATAACACCAATTCAAGTTTCTTCTACCCCATTGCAAGCAAACAAAAGTGTTATTTTTTTTTACAAGAAAGGTGATGAGAATTATCATAACTACTGGTTAATGTAATATTTAATTTGAAAGCGCCGGTTGATTCTTTGACGATATGATTACTTATCATAGAAAGGGTTCCAGATGCTTTCCAAGACATTTGGCTCAAGCACGTTCAAGATACCCAGATCTATATTGTTCATAGCTCATCAATTATTTCTAGATTACGAAGAATGATCCTCGTTTAGACAAAACCTTTTAATTTTTGGTCACTTTTTTAAGTGGTTCCAATACTTCGCCACGAACACAATATACTTATGTAGACAGTGTTGACACGTATTTCAATACACATTCGTGGGTTTAATTTCAATAGAAGAAGAGTTTCTGACCTTTATAGCTCTAATAACACTTAATTCAAGTTTCTTTACCCCATTGCAAAGCAAACAAGTGTTTTCAATCCTATGCGGTTAGGAACCTAGCATAGCAGAATTATTATCATTGCAATAAACACATGTTGTTGCCAACGTATATGTAACTTACGTTTACATAATTACACATCCTTACATATTTTAGCAAAGAAATCTGTAATCTGACAAAATCTCCATACTTATCCTCTAATTTTACAAATAGAATAAAGTACAATCGAATGAATCATACACTATTGATGTTTGGTTGTCAAAATTTAAACAATTGGCAAACGGCAATTTTATACTCTTACAATTTTTTTTTAATTTAGAGTCCTGAAATAACTAAGCAGAGAACAAATGTTTGCTCTTGAAAACCAATTTGAAATAACAAATAAAAGTTGTAGAGAATAAAATTATCAATCCACTTAAAATTCTTTTAAATTATTTTTTTTAATTATTTTAATTATTAATTTAATTAATTTATTTTACCATAAATGGTTTATGTTTATTACTACGTACTACTTTAGAGACTCAGACGTAAACAAGATATAAAAAGTCTTCGACATAAAAGTTCTTAAGATGTATTTAAGGATATCAATTTGGTTTATTTGTATTGACACTGCAACACCAGTAGTATCACCCGTTACAGTCCAAAAAACATTACTTTTTATGCTTCAACACTCTTTTTAATTAATACATAACTTACCCAAACAAATCAAGTTTTTTTTTTAAAAAAAATTCCAGTATATTTGTTAATTTGTCTTTGAGTGTAAAGAAAATGTAAGTTCCTTTGTGCAATAAACATTTACAAATTTATGTTAGTGTACATATAAATGTTTATACTAAGTTAAGGTCCAATCCTCTGAAAAGGGTCAATAATTTTTTTAATAAAAAGATAAAAACTATTTTGAATATTATAATAATAATAAAAATAAATTTATTTGACTCTCCACAAACATATAGTGGATAATATAATGTGATAATATAAAATAATGTGATAATATAATAAATGGATATACATGAATTATTAGTATAATTTAGTTTACATAACATGATTTTTTCTAAATTTTCAGTAGCCTTTACAAATAATACTTTTAATCAGTGGAGGACTAAAAGCGTCATATGAAGGAATAAGCCTTGTAGTCGGATGGTAGTCTCTGTTACATAATTACATAACATCTCTTGATAAAACAGAAAAAAACATTAAATTATTCTCTCTACTATTTCAAAACTAGTAAGCGAGTTAATCTATTTCTTTATGATTATTGTACTTCATTTTACTTTTTCATTTTCTCAATGAATTGCTTATAGAGTAAAATTATATAATGGTAATAATAGTACAGGTGTTAAGTAATTTGCTTAATAAAATGAATATATATGAATTATATATATATGAATATAAATTAATACTATTTTGAAATTCTGAAAACTATTTTTAATCAACCCAAACTATTTACAAAAGTTCTGTCAGAATGCCCTTCTTTGTCATATATGTTCGGATTGATCAAGACGCATACTAATAATTTCTCGATAGATTAATTGTGAGTTCAATTGGTTCGGCTCCATATTTCATTTTACCGGTCCAAATAAATTATTCATGAGTAAAATTTATTAGATGAGGTAGCCATATTACAAATAATATAGATTTAATCAGTAAACTAAAAAGCGTCAATATGAAGGAAGATTATAGATTGATTAGATTTGATGTTAAGTCTCTGTTTACTAATGTACCGGTAACTGATCTCTTGAGCTTACTCCAGGAGTAAGTACTTAATTATTCTCTCCCTCTACCTACTACCACTATAAGCGAGTTAATTATGTTATGTATGATTGATTGACACTTTCAGTTTGAAAATAACTTTTTACAAACAAAAATTTGATCTTGCAATGGGTAATTGCTTATCTCCCCTCCTGAGTAATTTATATATGGAATTTTTGAAACTAAAATGTTAACTTCAATTTGGCTTAATCAAGTTAAATTGTTTCGATATATTGACAGTATATTTTGCATTTGTTCCAAATCTATAAATAAAGATGCTTTTCTAATAAAATTAAATTTATTAGTGCCGACCATACAATTTACAATGAAAGACGTAGTAAATTTAATTTTCCCTTCTAATAACATATCCTAGTCTTTCTGAGGTAAAATGGATAAACAAATAAATGTCGATAAATAAATGTTGATAATGGATTAATATCTGTGAGCCAGGCCTATAAATAAATAAAGAACCTCCAATATCTGTCATGCCGGTGGGAGTGACTTCATTGAAGAGCTTCACTGTGTAAAGGCTTTTTTTTTAGAGCCGGAAACAATAGAGTCTAAAATGGAAAACTATTTGGTCAAAAATAGCCAATCATATATATATACATATATATATGATTGGCTACTTTTGGCCAAATAGTTTTCCATTTTAGACTCTATTGTTTATATATATATCAATGATCAAACCACAATAAGATCAGTTGGGTTTTTGACTCTGACGAAGACCGCTTGTTGCGGTTGAAAGATCTTAGTCTTGTTTTCCCATTTCTTATTGTGGTTTGATCATTGATTGTTGTTTCACGTGTTTATGTGAAATCTTTTTATATATATATATATAGGTATGTTCTCTAATCGGGATTTGGTCAATTTTCTAGGATAAAAAATCAAAATCTCGTTTCCGACGTTTAGTTTTATGTAATACCTTTTTCATAGGCAGAAGTAAGAATTTTTTAACTAAGAAAATGAAATTTACATTATGGAGTCTAGTCGAAGATTTTGTCCGGTTAACATTGTTGTTCCTTTAAATAATGTAAATTTCATTTTCTTAGTTAAAAAATTCTTACTTCTGCCTATGAAAAAGGTTTTAAATAAAACCGAAACGTCGGCAACGAGAGTTTGATTTTTTATCCTAGAAAATTGACTGAATCTCGATTAGAGAGCACACTTATTCTATCAAACGGTCGAAATATTATTGAATCTGTTATATAGATATATATATATTATGAATTATATATTTTTTATGATAATCTCAAGGATAACATGCAAGCTTGTCGGAAAATCCATACAAAGTGAGTTACCTGAGGAAGAAGAGGGAGTATGATGAATAAGTCAAGGCTTTAAGTTCATCGGGGTAGAGGACTTGGAAGTTGAAAGTTAAGTCGTATAATATTCCATTTCTCAAGATATCAATCTGATGCTTACACTCTGGCATATAAGCCTTTAAAAAGAGAAAACTTGTTTAAATATTGCTAAGTCTACTGCCATTTGTTTCTTTCATATAAAACTGAAAAAAGTATACTAAAAATAAAACAGTTTGGATTGGAAAAATGTTTCGTGTAATGTTATAAATATCACATCATTTGTTTAATTACTGAATACATGGTGAATAATAAATTAATGGAATAGTTATATATAATTTTATAGGTCATATCCTCGAAATCCAGCTGAGAGAAAGAGACCAGATTTTATTCTCAGGGAATAGTGGTAAAATAGTCATAGTTTTTTAGCCATAAGGCTTTCATTTTAGTTTTAAGTGATGCCGGGTCAGTCTTCTTCAGCTGCACATTGCTTGCGCTGTGGACATGTCCTGTCTTCGGACAAGATCTGACTACATGGCTAAAAAGCACTAATACAGCATCAAACTTTTTGATATGTTGCATGGTATAGCTGGAAGACTGAGGAATATTAAAATAAAACAAAAAAAAAGTTTTGGGTTTAGTAAGAATGGTTCAACGATGATCTGTTTCCTTGGTCAAAGACCATTTCATTTAACCGGAGATACTCACAAAATAATTTGAAAAATTACTGCGGAAAAAAGTACTTTAGTAAGTTTTAGTTTAAGGTTTTTAGTACTTGTACTAAGCATTTTGATTGGTTAGATGTTTCTTATGATCCTGATGATGTAAAAACATGTGATTTGTTGTGACAGGCAAGGAGCGCGAGAGACTGGAGAGCAAGCAGTACGAGGTGAGCATGGACCGAGCGCGCTACTCCAGCACTCAGCCCGTGTCTGCAGCCCCACGACACTCGCTGTCCATCGCAGCTGTCCTCTGCCTCCTCTCTGTCTCCCTTCTCCCACTCTAACTTCAACCTTCCACAAGTAACTTACACTGTTACATTTTTTTTTTTAAATAATCTTGAAAAAAAAAAACAAAAAGCACATCAGTCCATTTCACGTAAGTTACACTTGACGATGTATCATATATCTGAATTTCGAGAAATGTTGCACTTGAGAACTAGTAATCTACTACAACATACACCATAGAAGGTTCACTACTAAGAACTGTGGAGTTGGTCTACTTCACGACGCACGTGATATTCTACTCTATTTAACGATATCCATGGATATTTAAGCTACACGTGACTATTCTACTGTAACCTACATACTTAACTAGAGAACTCCATTTAAAAATTGCCAACTTTGTCTACGTGATTACCTACGTGATATTTTTGTTGTATTTGACTATTGTACCAGGGTTATTGAAGTTCAAACTCTTACACCTGACCAATGTTCCTTCAAATTTTCATGCATCTGCATACACACACAAGCTCTCTGAGGAGACTAGGGACCACAGTAAGTGATATACATATCTTACTCACAGAAAATAGTAATTTCTATGATCTTTGAAATATGATCAATGAAATTAAAAAATGTCTTGTCTAAAAAACAAAGTGATTATAGGAAGTTTTTTAAAATACTTTATTTGCAATTTTTTTTGTTCTTGATTTTATTTTGTATCCTATTGAATTTACAAAAATAATAAACTAGAAAAAAAGCGCATTTCACGATTGAACTAAGTTGATAACATAAGGAAAATGGTGTATTTTACTTTTCAAAATGCTACTTCATTTTTTTGAAAGGTTAGAAATTTTTTTCTGTGACTGTATGTTGACTTTTTTTGTGCGCAGAGCATGTGGGAGCAGTGCACGATTTCGCATGCGCGCAGCTTACAGGGAACCTTGCACATGACTATTCTACGTTTTCTAAACGTAGGCTTCCTACGTTTCGGGAAAAAGCGACTTCCTTTCTCCTTCATCGGGAGGGTCTTCTTCGGGTCCTTAGGTGCACTTGTGGGAAGTTGGCTCCCACT
This sequence comes from Hermatobates lingyangjiaoensis, assembly GCA_026182355.1. Lineage (NCBI taxonomy): Eukaryota > Metazoa > Arthropoda > Insecta > Hemiptera > Hermatobatidae > Hermatobates > Hermatobates lingyangjiaoensis. The sequence continues at coordinate 165,981 of JAPFBL010000181.1, read as the reverse complement.
AATTAGCGCTTTTGGAACCTCTGCGCTTCCAGAGGATGGTCTCCCGACTTCCTTCTCCTTTGTATCATACAGGGGAAAATCCCTACATCTCTACCGGTGGTATTTTGTCCGCTCCGGCAGAGCACCGCATACTGGTGTAAGGCTACCATATTTACTCAAGGGAGTCGCCTGGTACCCTTGAGGCTCCGTTCAATATACAGCAAACCCTGTATCATCCGTCCTTCGGCACGGATCGCATAAACCCTAAGATTGGTGCTGAGATAGAAGGAGGGGATTTGGGGATTAGGAAGGATGTGAAACGAAGGTGGTCAGGCCCAGCCCCTTATCACCTTCTCCTCCTCTTTCGTTTGTCCCTGCATATCGTAGGTTAACAGGGTAGTCTCGTGAAGGCCAAATGTCGGAGTTGAGTGTTAGAGACGTTTAATCACTCCATTACTACCCCATAATATATATACTTTACACAATATACTAACGCAATCATTAAATTAATGACATTCACAACGCATGAATTTGAATGGTATAATGTTAGTTAGTACCACAGATGATTACTGTGGTTTATTCATATATTAACCGTTAATAATTTTACTAATTACTATATATAATACATATATTATGCAAAATAAATTAATTATATTTTTTATGCACAAGGTATGTAATTGAAGGATTTGTAAAAGGTACGGGAATGATTAGAATTAAGCCAGATCTGTTATCTGAAATCGTGGGTGTTGATTGGCATCGAGATTACTTTGCAGATGTCGCAATTTGAAACTCGTTATGTGATGAAACATTACTACAGAAAAAAGGAGGTTCAACCTGACGAATTATCTTATCTATCTGGTCAAAGAAAAAACATCAATGATCTCGAAATGGAACATAAGATAGTTAATCAGAAATGTGTTAAAATGTATTTCAATTTCTATGTTACCATCAAAGGGTGTAATCCAGTTAAAATAACCAGATATATCATGCAAACACAGGGTAATTTTAAATGTTATAAGATTAATTAGTTGATATAGGTTTACTTTATATAGCTATTACATAAATTAACTAATGATAGAACTTAATATTTGCCATTAAAACAAGCCCATTACTCTATAAATTATTTGCTAAAAATATGAAGCGCCTGGAAGAATTCATATCATATTCTCGATTATAATTGATACATAATAAAGGACAATGTATACTATATAATTGTAAGATTAGTTAAAAATTAATAACAAAATAACATAATATGGTTATGGGGGCCAGGGTAGATCAGTGGTTAATGTACTCGCCTCTGGGCTTGTTGTCCGGGGTACGATCCCCACCTGGCCCTCGATTTATTCACGCAAGAGGTGAATAAATCTGAGTATGTCGTCCCTCGGAGAGGACGTTAAGCCTTAGGTCCTGAGCCTTTACGATGTCAGGTACTCGTTAAAGATGCCTACTGGAAATGTACTTGAGTTAGACAAAATTTAGGACTCTCAATGTAGAATCACCGATCAAAAAAAAAAAAGCCTGTAAACAGCTGACGTTATCACCCGCTAGGGGTTAAACAATAAAAAAAAATATACAGTTAGAGTGAGGTAGCTCAGTTATATTTAGACTTCTGAAACTTATACAAATTACACTGTTTTGCTACAAGCAAGAAAATAGGCTGTTTAAAATTTATTATAGACAGTTTATCAAACGCGTAAATATACTGTCAATAATGAAAATACTTGGTACTATTACTCTATGCTATCTACTTATAACTATATAGAAATGATTTTGTAAAAATCTGTGGTTAGCATGGTGATACTGGATTTACTCTTGGAGAATGATGTGTCTACAGCGCGACTTACGAACTATGCTGAATAACCACTGCCAATTTCTAACTACTTATATTGACTAATTATTTTTTATTATTGTTTAAAACTATCCCCTAGCGGGTGATAACGTCAGCCGTTTACAGTCTTTTTGTTTGATCGGTGATTCTACAGATTCTACATTGGGAGTTTTAAATTTTGCCTCACTCAAGTGCATTTTGAGTCGGGATCTTTAACGAGTACCTGACATCGTACAGACTCGTGTACGAGCCTCTCCGAGGGACGACGTACTCAGATTTATTCACCTTCCGCGTGAGGTGGGGATCGAACCCCGGACTACCAGCCCAGAGGCGAGTACGTTAACCACTGAGCTAGCCTGGTCCTCTCACGTTTTAATAGTGCAGTTAAAACGAGGAGAAGATTAATAATATCGTAATCTCCTGTTAATCATCCGTAAAATAGTGGTCAGATTACATGAGGCGAGGTCATAATTAGCAAGTGAGTTCAGATATACCGTATTTTATAACGTTCAAAGTAACGGCTGAAATACAATCACAGTAAATATTGTATAGATGTTTTTCAGAACATTAATTTGATTGTAAATTTAAAGAAACACCTTCTTTAGATTTGTGTTTACTTATTCGGATGAGCACCGTTGTGATGACACTTGGAATTCTTTGACTATTATTTATGAACAGGCGATAAGAAACCATCCTACGTTTCGATTTCTTATACCAAATTAAAACTTGTCCTATTGAACTATGTTTTTTCAGTGTATAAAAAAATATATGTTCATTATTTATATACATTTTTACGTATTTGTTCAGATATTACATGAGTGTTTTTTGTTAAGATAATTTTGTTGAGTATTTATTGGGTTACAAGTAATTACTGATAGCACAACATACACAAAATATAAGACATAAAATAATTGAAGACGGCATTCTGAGCCAGTGTAAAAGATAAATGCCAATGCATGGGAGGCCGTAGGAAGCGGATTACAGCCGCATCTTAGGGAGCCTTGTCGACACTTGATGCATTCAACACGCTCTTTCAGTTCAGTCTACATCACTCTTGACAGGGTTTTGAAACCTTCAACACAAGTCAGATGCCAGTCATGATGTCAGCCTGCTGTGCTTCCTTGCAACGTGTAAAGTCAATTCCTTTATCCTAAAGTTAACTCATTCAATTTCCTGTGTACATCAACAGGATTACCCTGAGTTATATCATATCATTTTAAACCGTTTTAACTAAGTTTTCTGGTGTAATATTACCTGATTTCTACTTCTTTAAATCTCTTATCGTAGACAAATATTTGTTATAACATGGGCCAACAGCTTTTAATTTTGTTATTTGTACCACAATCTTGAGATAAAATCAGCATATCGTCCACGTAAATGATGGTAATAGTCGATAAACCATTTCTTCTGAACTGATAATGATATGGGTCGTTTTCATAAAAATTCACTCATTTGGATTTTAATAAGTTGTTTACTTTCTGGTACCATGCTTTACAAGTGTTTGTTTAACATACACCGTTTGTCACCGTTATCAATATTATTACGAAAGTATTCTCCAGCATTCCTTTAATTTGCTACACATTTAGTATTAAATTACTCGGTAAGTAAGGTTCGGTAATGTCGAATTGTTTTAAATCCATGTTTTTTTTAGCAAGTTTAAGCAAAACCCATTCTTATAGTCCTGAGACTAGTTACAGTTGTGAAAGTTTCGTTGAAATCCACACCCGATATCTATCCAAAATTTTGTTCCACTGATCATGAATTTGTTTTGTCAAAACTTCCATCGGCCTTAAATTTGCTCGGACATTCCGACCGAGTTTCTAAGATGACGTCATTAAAAGGCCTGTCAAGTATAGACCATGTCTTTTAATATCACCCCTATTTCTACTGACATACTAAAATAGTGACACCACTTAGAGGCATCAGGTCCTCTGAAACTTATAATTTAGTCCAAAAACGATATTAATTTCTTTATTCCTCATGCTAAACTATTTTTTATGGATCCACGTATTTCAACTTCCATCGATTACTAGGTCGTAAGGGTTTCCTTTCGTTGAAATATTTCCCAATAGACCCTCAACACTGGCTGTTTCCAAAATTAACCGTTTGTTGACATCTTAAAAATTTAAAGAACAGATCCACTTATTACACCGTTATATCAGTCAAGTTTTTTTTTAATTTCAATGATCAAATCAGCGGTATCACATTTCAAGAGATGAATAACCAGTTGAAATGTGCATTGACTCCCTTGCAAAATACGGACCAAATTACGCATTCTGCAAGTATTATTACTATTCCAGAGCTATTATTTCTTGAACATCACTTTTTTCTTCCTAGATACCACAAACAACCTTTATCTTTAGGATAATGAAAAGTTCAAGTATGTAAAACGTTTCCATGTTAACTAAAGAACATAGATCTTTACCATCTGCTGTAAGACCGCTTTCATCAAGTTTGTATGATTTGTTTTCAAAATGAATTTTTTACAAATCATACTAACTCACTAAATGTTTTGAAGTAATTTATTAACGTTTAAAAAGCAATTATTTTTGACTCAGATAAAATTTCTGTTTTAGATACAATATATGTATGTCAATGTAAAAAAATTAAACATGTACAATAGCTTATCCGTTTTTCCAATGTGAGTGTTCATAATTTGTTTTATGACTTAACTGATTTTAAATTGATTTTTTTGAAATCGTTCATATACTTCCATTCTTTTGGTACTAAGAGCAATAAATCTTCAAAAGATTTGCTTGTAAATTCCATTTAATTGATAGATACCTTACAATCTAAAAAAATAAAACCAAAATTTCAGTCATCATTGACCATCCTCTGCGTGTAATAATAGATAAAATTACTGAATAAAAGCAACTCACTGTACAAAAATAAAAGTTATATCCTACATACTATATATGAGTTTAAAATTAACAATAGATAAGATAATACTAAAAAGTAAACATCACAAATTGGCAGGTTACACTAGGTTTTCTACACTATCAATTTTGCCTTTCATTTCTGATGTCCCTAGGGTATCCTCGCTCTTCAACTCCAACTGCTGTCTGTGCTGTGCCTGTCCCGTATATAGTTTTAACATATTGTTGAAGCTTGAAGTTTAATGATTCATGTTGGGTCTTCGTTCTTAAATGATTAAGGCTTCCAATATCTTTAGCTTGTTTTTGTCTTTTTCTATACTGTGAAAAAGCATGGTTTGTATGCTTACGCCTGTAGTGAATGTATAGTCCTTATTCACTATCATTATTAAAACGAAATATTCCGATAATACATCAAACAATCATTTAGGTATCGTAAGGTATACCTAAATGTAACAACCCTCCTTCCATTGCTTTTATTGTGACTCTACCAACTTACGTCCATTTTGACTTTGAGCCCGCTGAAGCAAGCTGCGTCGTAAATCACATACACGTTTTAATTTTTACAGCTTTCTACGGGTAAATTTTCCAAAGGTTTTAACTGTAATAATACAATCACTTGAGTGCGTAAAATTTGACATTGAACCAAGAAATGTTTGAGAACTGAAATAGTTGATTGTGCATTGCACAACTTTTTATAGTGAAAAATAAAGCAAGCTAAAAGCAGAAAAGAGTGAGTGAAGTCGGTGAAGTGAATCCAGCTTTGGGCAACCGCTTTGTCCTCTGCGCTTTCTCTTTTCTAACACTTTCTTTTTCCAATACTACCTTTCCTTTAGTAACTATTTCAATTTTATTTCAAAACAAAATATTTTTATAAAATACGTATCAAACGATTATTGAATCTTATTTTCAAATATATGTTTACCCTTCACGTAAGGTTCATGTATTTAATTAAAAATGTAACATATTGATTTTGTATTATCAACTTCTTGTTTTTTTTTTGTTTGATGATGACTGTGACATTAAAAGTTTATGAGGTTAGCTCAGTGGTTAACGTACTTGCCTTTGGGCTGGTAGTCCGGTATTCGATCCCCACCTGATGCTCGATTTATTCAATAGGGAGGTGAATACGTAAATCGTAAATCTCAGTATGTCGCCCCTCGGAGAGGACGTTGAACCGTCGGTCCTGAATCTGTACGATATCAGGTCTCGTTAAAGATCTCTACTCGAATAGCACTTGCGTTAGAGAAAATTTAGGACCCCCAATGTAGAATCTGAACAATCACCGTTCAAACAAAAAGCCGGTAAACTTCTGACGTTATTACCCGCTAGGGGATCAATTTAAAAATAAAAAAAAATGGATCTATTTCTTTTGTTACAATCAGTCACCTCTGTAGGGCAGATATTGAAGTAGGCTGTATTTATTACTAGAGGTCTGATTATACTGGTCAGCACGTAAATTACTGAATTACATAACTACCACCATAGTTAGTTATTAATAACATAACTATTTAAGTTATTTAATATTAATAACTAGTGGATTGTAGTTTTTTTGGAAGATTAATTGTCTTAGAGTTGTTAGAAGGAAAGATGATTTATTCACTGTCAAATGCTTAGAATGAATGTAAAGTTTATGTGACTAAACAGGATCAATATTATTTTTGCACTCATAGATTATTGGGAACAAATAAATAAGAGTGTAACTACTTACTTGGTCAACCTCTTTCATATATAGTAATGCAGTAAATTTTCGAAATTCTAATTTTTTTTATTTTCACAGAAGTCGCATGAGAATTGTCAAAATGTGATTACTAATTTGTTTAAAATTAAAATGGAAAGTTTTGGTTAATTTAATAAATTGTTCCATTTTGATAGCATTCGTCTGAGAATTCAAAACCTGTTCAGTAATACAATAAGTTTGAAGAATTTGATAAATTTTTCCATTTTCATAGTATTCGTGTGAGAATAGTGGAAAGGTAAAACTGAAAATTTGCAAAATTTGACATTTTTTTTATTTCCATAGAATTGGTATGAGAATAGTAATTACAAACACGAATTACAAAATCCACATTCAATATAATAATAAAACACTTCATTTATCTTCAACTAAAACTCTCAATTGCCATCCACTTTTGAATAAAATCACTTTTCTAATAACAATGATTAAAAATAAGTTTCTATAAAAGAGAAAAAACTGAATGAAAAAAAAACAGCCTAAGACAATATGTTATTAAGAAACTTAAGGATCTGATTGAAACTGAAGAAAAATCAATACTTGATTAAAAGAAATTTGAAGCTAATAATGAATATTTCAGTCTCAAGCAGAAGTTGATCAAAGGACTAAAGTTGTTTAATATTTGAAATACTTTTCTCTGCTACTATTGATCAAGAGTAGTAGATATATAGATTTCTTTTCTCTTTTTAAAAAACTTAGATATGGTGATATATTTTCTTGGAATTATTTAATAATGTGAGATTATTTCTCTAAATTTATACTTAACTTTATTATTAACTTTAACATTAAAAGGTAATGGTTAAGTTCCTAAACTTGAGATAAGCAAAAATAAAATTAATAGATTCTGTTAAATTCATTTTTTATTGCATTGTGGTATGCAATAAAAATTCTTTATTCTCTCTAAAAGTTTTGTTTTTATTATCTTGTATACTCAAATAAATAACAAAATTTTACAATAATAATCAACATCCAAACTGCAGTAAAAATAAAAAAAAGACCAAGATCTTTCAATCGTAAGAATCGGTTGAAAGATCTTATTTTTTTTCTGTTTTCTTACTGTGGTTTGTTTGGACGTTGATACATGTATATATAAGGTGATTACAAGAAAGCACATAGAAAGAACACACAACTTACTTCAATATTTCTACAAAACTAGACTTGTACATTTTTTTATGATTTCCAGATCTTATTTTTTTTTCATTATATTATTTGAGGTCGACTATAGCACTGCGTCTTAAAAAAAACCAATTGTACTTCCCCTTTTCTGTACTAAAGTACCCCAACAGTTAGCTTCAACGCCTCCAAGAAGCTCAGCACTTTTGCTGGTTCCAGCAAAAAAAGTGTTTCTATGGCTTATTGAGTGTCCTGAAGCACCTACCTCTGTGCAGCAAAGTTGCCTTACAGTCAGTCAGCAGGTGCAATGGTGTTTCTTCATCATTTTGCAGAATCAGCACAAACCATCATTGATAATACCATCATCTTCTTCGGGTCCTTAGGTGCACATGTGGGAGGTTGGCTCCCACTAGTTAGCGCTTTTGTAGGATGGTCTCCGGACTTCCTTTTCCTTAGTACGAGTATCACGCAGGGTAAAATCCCTAAAGCACTATTGGTGGTATTTTGTCCGCTCCGGCAGAGCACCGCATACCTGAATAAGACTATTTACTCAAGGGGGTCGCCTGGTACCCTTGAGGCTCCGTTCATAATACAGTAACTCCTGTATCATCCATCCTTCGGCGGATCGCTTGGGCTTGGCTGGATTGAGGCTTCGATAAGAGAGAGGATTTGGAAAGTTAGAAGGATTGTATTGCGTGGATTGTAGCCTCGCAAAGGCCGAAAGTCGCAGTTGAGTGCTAGAGGCTATTAGAGGTACATATAATAATCACTCCATTACTACCCCTTCGAGAATTTAGATGCCACAGGAAGATATATTTCAAATAAAAGTTGCTAAGAAAAGCATCTAAATTAGATTATGCGTTTCCTGATTTTCTTTATTGTTAACAGTTTTTTAAATTTTTTAATCTGAATATCTTATTGGAATATTTTATTGGTTATAACTTTCACTGATGTAGAATGAACAGAATCTATAAAGTTACTTACAGAGCTCACGAATACATCAATAACTTTACCTGTTTCATTCATAGTGGCTTACAAACATCTCTTAATGCTCTAACACTTTTTATCTTTAAAAAAAGTTTTTTTTTCTCCACAGTAGCGTTTTTAAAAGGATTTTTTAATGGTACTTAGGAAACCTATGTATAAAACATTTGCTGTTTCGCTATTTTCTTTCTCTCTTGTTCTAATCCACTTGAACCATATGTAAAATATTTTACCTATATTTTACTGTCTTTTATTTAATAACCGTTTCAGAAGAATCAAAATTCTTTAAAAGTTCATTTATCTCTATTCTAAAACAGTTTTTTAACTTTTGACCCCAGGGATATCTAGAGAGATTGCATCTTATACATATTAAATGCCAACTAAATTGGCAGAAGCACAGTAATTTTTATCAAAAATTCTATGGGCAGATGTTTACCAATTCATAAAGAATGAATATTTTTGATAGAAGGTAGGAATATTGCCACTGAACTTTCTGTTTCGTTTCAAGATTAAAAGGAACTTAAATAACAAATTTTTTCAGAATAACTTTTTTTCGTTTTTTAGTCATCTTGTTCTTCTCTCTCTCTCTCTCTCTCTCTCTCTCTCTCTCTCTCTCTCTCACACACACACACACACACACACACACACACACACAGTACACACGCGCGTGCACGCACACACACATACATACATACACACACACACCCCAAGCACAAACACACACACATACATATATATTAAAAAAATGGTCAGCAAATCTTCTTGAATACTAATATTGTTGAAAACCAGAGTGCCTTTTACGATTCTTTTAAGTAAGTGTTCTTTTTCCCTAAACACTTTACGATGTAGCCCTGTCAACTAATAGAGTAACTCACCCAGGGATATATTTATCACTTCAAAATCTAAAAACGCAAGCTTTCTCACCATACATCTTGATGATTATAAAAAAAGTGCAATAGGAATAAAATAAAACAAAATTTAACAAAATAATGTAAGTATTGAAAACAAAGCTTTAAGTATGCACTGAAAACAGACGATAACTTCTATTATTCATATTGTATATTTTTATAATCTTGAAGATGTTCAGTGAGGTCGAAAGCTTGATTTATATTAATAAATGTGTTTTTAGATTTTGAAGTGATAAATATGTCTCTGCTTAAATTACTCTATCAGCTAACAGTGTAACACATAGTTTCCTTAGTGTTTAGGAAAAAAATAAAACCTACTTAAAAGGATCGTAAATGCAGAAAGCGCTCTGGTTTTCAACATTTTTGACACATGAGATCTCAAAACGTGTATTTCCACTGTAACTTTGTAACGACGTCTTTCCTGCCTCTTAGGAGAAGGTTCCCGCATAAACAACATTTAGACTGCTTAATACCTAAAAGAAAAGGTCTTAATCAGGTCCATTCAGAAGGTCCGCAGCACCTGAAACCATGGTTCAGTGCCCCTGTTTGGAATTGCTTATGAAGTGGGCTACACTCAACTTGTTATAAGTAAACATAATATCAATATACTCGTAACAACCAATAGATGTTTTGTTTTATTTAATGTCGCTATACATACATATTAATCAATGTGTATCACTTGTTTACATGTGACATTATCATTTTATTAGATATAGAAATTTGTAATCATTAATCACTCTGTCATATTACTAAAATTATTGAACTATGGCCCTGAAGCTCATTGGCCTCCTGTGCTCCGCTGCCACACTCGTCATAAAACTACGAGTTCAAGTTCTTTAATGACTAAATGTACCTAGAAAAATTGGACCCGGCTATTTTTGACATCCTTTAACTTCTTTCTTCTTGATTTTTTTGTCAGTTCCACTCCTGTAAAAGGTTAGTTGTGTAGTCACAAATATTTGAGAATGAAGAAGCCAATTCTTGACTATAATAGTCAACTATCGTGCTCTTCCTGGTGGACGATGGTAACATCAACATCGTATGCGTCGGTGAGCTATAAATATATTAGGAAAAATAAAAGAAAATGTTAAAATTTCCTACATAATAGACTTTATAAATACGTTTAGCCATATTAAAGTTGATTTATAAAGGAGACTCTTTTTGTGGAGAATCCTTCATTTATTTTCCTTAGTTTAGAATATATACATGCTTCATAAAAGATTGTTTCAAAGAAAAAGTAAACCAAAGAAAGTACATTAGAACTCAAGAATTAATTTGAGAGAAAAGCATTTAATAAGTTTACATAAACTACTGAAAAATATGTACTCCCCCTCTCTCTGACACTGAGTGATACCAACGGAACTTGTTTCCTTCACAAAGGTCAAAATATAAACAAACCCAAACAAGAAGGGAAAAGAGTTTACTTTAGACCTCTCTCGTAGATTCTCTCTAGTGTGATTTATAAAATAAATTTTATCTTTATAATTCTCTTTGTCTTTTCTTTCTTTATCTAACTCTTTCTTATTCCATTACTTTCTCTTATTTTTCTTTCTTTAGTTTTTATCTCACACATTTCATTGCATATAACACGTATATATTCATGCACCCGTAAACTCCAACTTTCCAGTATAATACAGACGTAACGGTGAATCGTAATTGTACTCAATTGAATCCTCCCTGTACTAACAAAATATATTAATATAAATCCGATATTTTTAATTTTATATTTTCAATAAGTTCTTTATGTTAATATATATATACAATAAACAGCAACAAAAAGTAAAAGAAATTGGTCACTTGCTGTGGTTTCTGGAAAAAAGACCTATTCATAATGCATTGTTTCTACTATATTTTGCAGTCGTTATTATTCAAAAATACTTTACTAATAATGACCTATGGGGTGTGTACTATAAATAACACTAACTTATGAATTTCCTTTTATATAATGATTTTTATTAAAATAAATAATTATCATAAATATAATTTTTTTTAAAAAAAATAAACTATTCAGAATAAGTTTTACATTAGTTAACATAAGAAATATATTTCTATTTAAAAAATTTTTAGAAAACTTTTTCTTGAAGCTGTATTCTAAGCTGTCAGCATCATAAAGAAAGTGTAATATTGTATAATTGGTGATAACACATTGTTTGTGTTTTGATATTCATCTGGCAGTGATGCTGAGATTCTCACAGAGGAAGCATCACAACTCTAGCAGTATGTTGAAAGTTGCAGTGTTAAAATGATTCCACTCAACTATGGAAAAACAAAAAAGGATGTTAATACTGCTGCACTGTGAAAGATAAAAGTGAAATATTTGAGAACTTTTAAGGAGATGATGTCATTTTATTTCTTTTCCAGACTCCATGGAGTGTCTTGTTTGGGTTAGGGGCCCATTCATGTCTGCGTCAGCTGGTATAAAGGACATGACAGAAGCGGAGGAACTAAGAATATGATTATAGTCTCAGGTCCTAACCTTTGCTGATCTACCTTTCCGGAGCAAATCTAAGCTGGGGATATTCCTAATGTGTATTCTTTATTCCATCTTCAAATCGAGAAATACTCCAAATAGTGAAGGACCTTGTCTATAGGGCGGTCATTCGTTCGACTTTGGTATATGGATGCTCAGGAACAAGAACTGCATCGCAAGTTGTACAGAATAAATGTGCCCGCCTTATAGCTAGGGCTCCATGGTATGCCAGAAATGTCGATGTTCAACATGATTTGAGTTGAGAATCAATTGATTACTACATTAGTCGACTTGCCAACAATGAAAACAAAAAACTGCCCACCCATCCAAATCTCCTTGTTCGGGAACTGAATCCAACGCACAACCTTTCCCAATTCCATGAGTCCTAATAGCTCCCTTCCTGAGCTAAATATGACGACCTGATGACTTATAAATTATATACTACCTCAGACAATACAAAGCCGCAAGACCATACGACCAAGAATGCGACTTCTTTTCCTGATAAACTGACGTCCCCAGTATTGACCTAAACAAAAACAGCAGGATGAGAATTTAGCAGTAGTGGACCTCTAGTCCGGAACTGCTAATTACGATGTGCACTGTTGTGCATTGAAATATTTGTTGGTCGTTGGTCGTTGGGATCTACCTTTGGACTGTTTCATTAATTTCTTAGCAGCTGTCAAGGACTTCTTCATGCTGGACAACAGATCTATTTTGACATTACTCCCATTTTCCACTATACATATATTTGTGTACTTTGTGTAAATATTTGGGTGGGCTTTTCAAGTTTGACTGCTGTAAAATCTAAAAACTGAAAAACTTAGAACTCTGGAAGAAGAGCTTAAAATGTGTCTTTTATCGATTCCTGCCAGACTATCAGCTCTGTGTTATTCAAATAATCCCATGTTTCTGAGTGAGTATACGAGTAAATATGAAAGTTTATAAAATACTTTTATTTTTGTTTTTTTGATTCCTAGTCAAGTCGTAATATAACATAAAGTTATTCATTAATGTTAACGAAAAGTTTATGTTAACAATGCAACACTTAAATTGCATATATAAACTTTCTATTATTTCATTTTCAACTAGTGGTGTACTTTGAGATATAATCAATAAAATAATGTACCTTGACTTGGAAAAGGTTGAAAAACACTACTGTCATAGAGGACAAAAAATGCAAAAAACAACATTTTAAATAAGTTTCTATATTTGTATAAAATTAAAATATGTAATTATCAAATCAAAACATTGCTTCAAAGAAAACTATTCTGTAAACGGCATTATATTGCATTTTATAAAATCAGAAAATATTTGTTTACTCCTCAAATTAATGAAATAAGAAAAATTATATTTTTTTGTAGTATTTGCATAAAATTGGTAAGTTAAAAAAAAAATAATAATTTGTGACCATTCCAAAACTCATTATACCCTGAAAAACTCAAAACTCAACTTTTAATAATCCCTATCTGTTCTACTTGCCGGATTCGTTTACATTAACTTTTTCATCAGAATCAAGCAAAATAAATTTATTCGATGTGAATTTTGTTTTAAAAAAAACCTTAAAGTTCTTTTAATTAGTTAGTTGAATATTTAAAAAGTAGAAAATGTTTAAAACAACCCAAATATAATGATGGTGTATAAATTTAAACTTTTACTGGTATCATATTTAGTCTTATTATGAATATATACGATACAAATATCAGACATGTTGAAAATTTCGTACTTTGATATTACAATTACTATTTGAAGTAAATGTCTGGTGTACTACAACAATCAATACATTTTCGTTGAAGACGATATATTTACATAAAGTAAATTTTGGACTATCTACGAGCTTGATCATATTTTTACCATATAGTTGCTACTCGTACATTAAAATAAATGAATTCATAAAATTGATTTTCAACAATTTAGTTGATATTTTTACTCATAATAAGTTGAGTACAGTCCATTCTAAATCATTATTTTTATAGTTTCATAAAATAATGATATAAGAAGTGACCAAACTGTATTGATTAGCTTAAATTGACCGAAGCATTGTTAAATTGTTCTGGCTGCATTGCTTTCCACTAATGTGTAAGAGTCAGTCAGCAGAGCGCATTCATCTTCTTCACACATATCTGAGGCCAATAAATCAGAGTAATCGCAAAGTCCATTAGTGTTGCTAATAAAATGTGTATTTCAAAGAAAAAGAAAAGATCAATGAAGGCTTAACAAAAATGTATGCAAAATCTCATGGGAGTATTGTCTTGGAATTGTTGGATATCGATTTCTTTTATGCCAAGAGTAATATTTGCTTTTCCAAGTATAATTTTATTCTCAAACATAGAATCTTTATTAGAGATCTCTAAATTTTTATTAGATTTAAATATTATTATTATACAAACGATTCATTTAATTCTTTGGAAATGTTTTCATCACCGTTTGTTGATTAAAACAATGAGTATTATTTTAATAGTTTTTCAGATTAAACATATTTTTACTTTACTACAACGTAAGTATAGTGATCATAAAAATATTTAATCTTGAGATTTTGACAAATTTACATGTTTTGAAGTCTTCAAAATCTTTATTTGGAGTTATTTTGATGATATTTGTTTGTGTGTGTATGCGTGAGTGAGTCGGTGTGTATCCAAAAGTTTGTGGAGCGCTGCAGTCCACATTATTTGCTGGACAATTAAACAATTGACGAAGGGACTACAGTCAACACCGAAGTTCACTGTCGTCCCTCCGTCAATTCACTTCTTCTCCTGAGGGCGACCGCCATTACAAAGGTCAAAATATTGAAAAGTGAGTCTTTGTTATGTTTCTGTCTATGTGTAACTGTTTATTTTAAGTGTATATATATATATATAAACTAGACTTTTCAAAAGAACGAACAGAAATGAAATCACTGAAACAAACTGCAAATGTTATATATATATATATATATATATATATAAAGTTGACTGCCGTCCCTCCATCAATTCACTTCTTCTCCTGAGGACGACCGCCATTACGGTCGAAATATAGAAAAGTGAGTCTTTCTTATATTTCTGTCTATGTGTCACAGTTTATTTTAAGTATATATATATATTACGATTACGAAATCCTAATGCTAAAACCGTGTTATGAACGCTTATTTAAGATTAAGAGTTATTTTTATTTCCATTTTTGGTTACAAGATCCTTTCGCTACAAATTATTTATTTTTTTATTCTGTATTTTTGGTTTATTCTTACGGAAATGGTTTTAAGTAAAACTCATCTAATTCTGATAATTTTTTTTTATTTTTTTCCACGGCTGAATGAAACATGGTCCATATCAAAAAATATTGACTTGTTTTTCTAATTTATAGGTGATGTGAACTCTAATATATCCTGCCTGCTGTCTACTGGTTGGTTATTATAGGTCAAAGATGTCATTTGAAGTTTTATTTACCAAAATATATGTCCTTGGAAAGCTGCCAGATGAACAGCGATGGTCTAAAAATTGATTCATGAACATGCACTATCTGTAGATTAATATTCTAATACTTCTGCTATAGCTGCAATAATAATCGGAATGCCTGTAAATCTTTTGATAAGAAAGAAACACAATTAGTGCAATCACTTTTGATTTTCATCATGAAACGTTTTCATCTAATGTAATTTCTACTTAAATTAGAAAGTAAATCATATTTGTCAAGGATTCTAGATTGCCTTCAGTTTGAGTTGATATTAGACTTGAAGACAATTTCTTGATCAAGTCTTTACGACTTTCATTTCAAGTCTCCCCGTTTTCCCAGTAAGCTGCACTGTCAACTTCCTCAGATCACTTCCTTCCTGTAAATATTTTCCGTTTCCCTTGTAATTTCCACGCTTTTACCCCTTTCATGAATTGTCTAAAAGTAAATGAACTTTCCTTCCATTTGCACCGCTTCATTAGCAATCTTCATAAAATCTTCTGTATTAAAATACCTATAGGTTAAACTGGTTGAAAATCAGTTCCGACAATAATGTAACAATTATTTAGGAAAATTAAAAGATTAATGGTTTCTTTAAAATATATTTGCTATATATTTAGTCAATAAATATCCGAAATATATATATTACAAAATGTAAAAACAATGGCCAAATCGGACGATTTATATATATATTAATATATATTTAAATTTATATAAAGAAGACTTCTATATACGTATAAAAGAAGGACTTTTGTAACTTTCACTTCTTTTGTGAACTTTTTATTTCTCTTTTATCGATTTTATAATAAAACCAACCGAATGAAAATTGAGTTCTTTTTTAATCAAACTAATGCTCATTTGCATAAGCAATCGTTTATTAACATTAACAAGCGTTAAAACTAAGTCAATGAGAAGTAGCATGCATTCAATGGAACAATTGTTCCGCTTACCAAGAAAAGTTCGCCGGCAATTGACACTTTAGAGAAGTTTAGTGCAAGCCAGACCAACGTGAAAATCAACTCACTAGTGTTCATTAGACTATGAACGCAGTTATGGATAGTACTTGAGGTTATATGAAGAATAAGGAAGAAAGTGAAGTAAGAATTATGTTGAAATTCATCAATATGGTGTTTTATTTAATCGAGAATGTTTAATGATGAGTTGCCTCCAACTTGTTTTAAATGAAGCTAATAAGAAGAAAAGAGACAAATTAGACAATCAGTAATGTATTTCACCTAAACATTTCTATAATGCACACATACACACGCACACACACACACACCCACACCCATACACATACCCATGCAAAAACACGCATACACAAACACGTAGTTTCCAATCTCACTTTTTTGGTGTCCGTTCACCAAAACTTGTAAAATACTAAATAAATATAGCATTAAAGATATTTTTAGAAACAAAGGAAGTCTCAAATCTCCCTCACTCAGTGAAGTTTACAAGTTATATTGTTTAACTCACCATGTTCTGATCATTTTATAAAATGATAGCCAAGCATATGAAAAGTTCTATAAAAAAAAATAAATCAAATTTCTTATCTCACTTTAAAAAACAATTACGATTAATCACCAATAGTCACATGCACCATAAACGCAGCATGGAGCCCTTGCACAGTTGGTGGTAAGAGCCGGCCAATTGTCAATTTACCTGAAAATTCTTTCCTTTATTTAACCAAATAATTAAAACAAATCTCTTTGCTAATTTGAAATTGACCCAATTCTCAACAGGACGTGGATGATTTGCCCACCGTCTTCAACGCCAATAAAATAATATACCCTGCAAGACGCAATTCCGACGTCAGGTTAGATCAAACAATAGACCACCTTATTGTACGACTAGAACTCCGTGTAGAGCAAGTTGGAGAAACTAATTGTGACTTCTGGAGGTGCGTCGCCCCCACCTGTTGCCGCTTTGCTGGATCAAATCCTGGTCGTCTACTTTAAGGAATTAGTGGACAATACTATAAATGCTAAAGAAAGTCGTTATATTATTTTGTAATTTTACTTTTCCCTTGCTATATTGCAATTATCCTAGTATTATTGTGTTATTACCATATTGTCATTATTATGCAAACTATTATTGATATGTCTAAAATTAATGAAAATTACAGTTATATTAATGAATTTAATACCTTCACACCGGTAATTTGATCAATGAATACAATAACAAAAATGTAAGCATTGATTAATTATACTTTAATTATTAATGATTGAAAATCAAACCTCGGTAATAATGCTTAATTAAATTCGATAGAACCAATACCACCCTACTTATAACTCGATATTAAACAATTAAAACTTTGTTTGCTTGATTTGAATTGGAACCAATTAGATATAAACCTCATTTTACTAATTGAGTTAGTTTATTTAACATCAGAGTGTAAAACACTCAAACTGCAATATTCCCGTGAGATATTATTTATAGAGTGAAGTACTTCACTTTAATCTCAATACTAAACTCATTCCTATCTCTGTCATACTTGAGGACTTTAGCTATACCACTTTCCTTGTCTGCCTTTATGTTAAAATCTTAACTAGGTACTTTCCTCTTTAATCCTTTTTAAGTGACAATATATTTTATTAATTTTATTTCTTTTTTTTTTTTTAGTCGTACATAAAACTTTGGAAGAAGCAATGTTGTCTGAGTTTGCGGGTATATATTTAAATACACTTTTTCGTTGGAAATACGATCCAAAACGGACAAATATAGTTCAATATAGACCAAGAAACATAGAGAAATCAAAAGAACACACTTACAGTCTCTAATTTTCTGTTTGAACCGTCTTCAGGAGAGATAAGAGAGGGAAACCAAGCGCACTGGTTCAGAGACGGTTGGGTAGACGGTTTTGAAGACGGTTCAAACCGAAAATTAGAGACTGTAAGTGTGTTCTTTATATATATATATATATATATATATATATATATATATATATATGAATTAAACACCACAATAAACAAATATATATTATTTACAATGCTCAAAGGCCTTTCGTTACAACATCATCAGAGAACCAAACAAAAAATATCAATCCTGAAGACTTCAATCAACCAGGTTAACTTGTTATTGTATTTTTTCTTTGATTCATTTAGCTCTCTGATGATATTGTAACGAAAGGCCTTAGAGCATTGTAATTAATATATATTTGTTTATTGTGGTGTTTAATTCATATATTATATCAAGAGTTATTGTTGATTATTAATTTATATATATATATATATATATATATTTGTAAATTTTGGTAGCAGTGCTTCCTGGACACACACATTATTGAAAATGACACAAAATTAGCTGAAACACAATTTTCTTAATTTTTCTAAATAACACTCTCGTTATTTCGTCTACACAATAAAGTACATCTCCTATAGTCGACTTGTTTCGAATGATCAACATTCATCATGACCAACGACCAACAAATATTACCATGCACAACAGTGCATGTCGTAAATAGCAGTTCCTGACCAGTGGCCCACTACTACTAGATTCTCATCCTGCTGTTTTTGTTAGGTCAGTAAACATTGTCAAGAATGGGGGAGTCAGTCAGTAAGGCAATGTGTCGTCTTCGTGGTCGTTTGGTCTTCAGGCTTTGCATTCTCTGAGGTACTGTATACTTTTGGAGTCATGTGATCGTCATTTTTAGTTTAAGTAGGAAACTTTGAGGCTCGTGGGATTAGGAAAGGTTGGGAGTAGGATTTAGTTCCCGAACAAGTAGATTTGGATGGGTTGACAGTTTTTTGTCTTCATTACCGGTAAGTCGAGCAATGTAGGAATAGATAGATTCCAAACTCAAATCATGTTGAATATCAACATTTCTGGCGTGCCATACACATTCATCATCAGAACGTGAAGAACTTCTAGTTTGAAATATCTGGTTTATTATATATACACGGAGAAGGTAGAAGGGATTATTTTCCTTCAAGTTTAAGAAGAGGTGGGCGTTAATCCTGTAGGGTGAGTGGCCTCTGGACCTGAGTCACTACCTGCAAGGGTTTCTGGTAGGTAGAAACTATGATGATGCCCCTCATGTGAATTAAACAGCCTCAATATAGGGCTACTGTTTTCAACTTGAATATTCAGGAGTGGCTTCAGTTTTTGGATTAATATAGCCTCTAAAATTCTCAGTTTATTGTGGTTATTTTCTTTTTTTATTTTTTTACTATTTGTCACCAGCATCTCTAGGGTTAATTTAACATTATGCTTGTCTTGCATATGGTTTTTGGGTGCTCCGGTCATAGTGAGCCTTCTTGATAGGGAAGTGGTAGTCATACCAATGTACCAGTGTTTTTAGGTTTCACAACCCCCTTTAGTACATGTATACTGTATATATATATATATATATATATATATATATATATATATAATATATTTATATATTAATATATTATTATAAACCACAATAGAAAAAGGAAAAACCCATTGTGGTTTAAACTTCATTGATTGCATCACATGTTTATTTATTGTGATTTTTCTTTATTTATATATATTAATATATTATATATATATATATATATATATTAATTTAAACTTAGTTAATTGTGTAGCAAACGAGTGTATAGTATCAAAAAGAAGTAAACCATTATTCCCAATAATGTATGCCGAGTTGAATCGATAACTGTTTGTAAAGTTCTCTTAGGTCCTTTTTACATCAAAAAGCTTATTGGAGTCAAGCAATTTTATTTTGAATTGCTTGGACAGAATAAAACAGAACAGAGCAGTTAAATGTGTTTTAATTGCAATGTCAAGTACTCAAACTAACCCCCTTTGAATCTTTTTTATTTGAATTTCAATAAAAACAAATTAAATGCTTCAATTTTCATTTTGATTCTCAATAGTTGAAGATTAATTTATCCTTTAATGTTGTTTAATATCTGCTTAAAGAAGAAACCATTAAAATTAAAAGGGAACAGGTTTTTTTTTTTTGGTTAAATAGTTAATATTTTCTACTTTTTAAGAATTGAGACGAACTTTTATTATTATTTCATAAGTAATAAATTATATTTTCTTGTAAAACACTATAATGATAGTGCCGATAAAACTTCATGCCCAGTTAGGAAAAGTATTAAGTCTCCACACAAAAAAAGTTTATTACAAGAAACTAAACAACGCGTTTCGAACACTTGATGTTCTTCTTCAGGTTACATCTGCTCTGCAGGGGCGCTTGTTCCGGAGGTGAGACCAAGCAAGGACTCACCTGCTAAGCAGAGCAGATGTAATCTGAAGAAGAACATCAAATGTTCGAAACGCGTTCAATAGTTTCTTGTAAACAACTTTTTTTTTGGAGACTTAATACTTTTCCTAACATGAGTAAGTATCATACTATAACAGATTGCACAGTTAATTAATTCACGCACACTATTTAATTTAATAGATTAATCAATATTTTTACATGTAGTTTATTTTCCATATATAACTATTGTAATTGTAATGAAATAGAAATAATAATAAGAATTTGTGGATTTTTTTTGGTTAGAATTGTTGTAATCATTACAACATTTTTGTTGAAATTTCTAAATAACTTGCAGATCATTTTTTTAATGAATTTCTTTATCGACCAAACATTTAATAACTTCATTCAATCAATCTATTTCTGAATAGAAATATGTGTACACCTTAATAAATATTAAGGGAACAAAAATTAATTCATTTATTTTTTCTTTTCTTCCAAACGTAACTTCTTTTTGTAATAATAAACGAAAATATAATAGAAACAATTGTAAAAAAAGATATTTCATTGAATAACTGACCGTATTTCACTGATGTCATTTTCTTCACCAGTTTTTTAAGGTTTCTGAATACCTTCTTCTTTCCTTCATCCAAACGTTGTAGAATAATAATTAAGTCGAAACATGTTGGTTCCCACTTAATCAATATTCTCCAACGTTTGGATTAAGGAAAGAAGAAGGTATTCAGAAACCTTGAAAAATGGTGAAGAAAATGACATCAGTGATATACGTTCAGTTATTCAATGAAATATATATATATATCTTCAGCATGTATACTATTTTTTCGTTTTCGTTGTGGCCAACCTGTACTTATTCTGTGAAGCTGTTCAGTTGGCTTTGCCTTCTCGCCACTCAATTTCCTTTCCTGAGGATGACCGTTAAAAGGTCGAAATATTGAATGTGAAGTGTTTCACTTCACATTCACTGAATGTGAATACACGTGTGAATACACGTATTCACTTGCTCTCTGACGAAGTGAAAACGAAAGGCCTCAGAGCGACAATCTTCATTCATTTGTGGTGAGTTACCTGAATATATATATATATATATATACAATTAAAAGAAACGGTCCAGCGGACTTTTTTAAAATAAAATAAATTCAAAACGAAGGAAACACACAGAAAGACACAGACATAACTCACATCGAAATATCGATGTGAGTTATGTCTGTGTCTTTCTGTGTGTTTCCTTCGTTTTGAATTTATTTTATTTTATATATATTATATATATATATATATATATATATATATATATAATATATATATATATATATATATTGAAATAGAGGTAGACAAATTAGTTATCAAAAATTTAGACGAATCTGATGAAGAAACTGATCGACTGGAATGCCATTTAATAAAATTAACTTTGTTATCCTGACAATCTGAACATTTAATTTTGATTAACTTCCAACAACTGTAGTACATTTTTATTTCTATAATTTATTTAATGTCACGAGAGTGTATGAGTCATTAAAAGATTCATCTTCAATTCACATATAAGATTTGAATTAATTATTTTAAATCGTGACAGTTGCTATATTTTGCACTACGTTGAAAATGTGGTAATGTAATATGATAGTGAATGTGATCTAATGCGTAATCAATAGGTAATCAGCTTAATCAATCAGTCGTGGCTGAGTTTGCATAGTAAATTATATGCCAATTTGTTTTAATTATCTTTTGGAAAAGTTTATAAACTCCCATAAACATATAGTGAAGTTAATAATAAAATAACTCAATATTATTATTATATATATTATTTTCAATTTTCCTGTTTATATGAATCGAAATAGAGATTTCAAATTAATGGAGATAATAAAATTAATAACAGTTATATAAGCAAGAAGAATTATAAATTTAACTTAGGAATACCCATCTCAAGAAGTTTTGAAATTTTTACTACAAATATTAAAATTTCTAACAAATTCCTTTTCACTTGAATATTAGTGAATACTGAAACAACAAAACAGCTATACCAGTAGATTCAAAAAAATGCCGGAGAAGGATAATAGTTTATTATTATTTCAATAAATTTATTGTGTCTTATACAATATTTTTCTGTATAATATCAAAAATTGTTATTGTTCTCTTGCAATTATACATATTCCGTCAAAACAATATTTGACACGAAATATAACATGTCTATAACCACCAGAAGTACAAGTATAAACATAAATATTTGTATCATATTTATTTACAGGAAGTGTAGTCACTGGATGACTTCTTCCCTCCTGTGTTCCCTCCTACATCTGTGTTATCAGTGTCACTGGTAATGTAATACTTACATTGTTGTGACTTTAAACAAATAAAATTTAAAAAAAAATATTTATTTGTTGTAAAAATTTTGTACAACAAGGAATCTTTTACATTTTTTAATGTTACTAAAAACAATAGGTTTGTTTACTTTACCAAGAACTAAATGTCTGTCAAATATTATTTTGATTGACATCTGTTCGACTTAAAAAATTATCGTTGAAGCCTACGTCACACGTGAGCGCACATTATCGAATACAGCTTTAGTGATCTAAAGCCGTTTCAATTCTTAAACACCCAAAATATATTTTCTACTTACATCTCCATACTTTGTTGAGCTAACAAAAAAAATGTATATATCTTTTGTTTAATCAAAAATCATTCTTTACTTGTAAATGTAAAATCATTCTTTAATCAATCATTTCTTATGCAATGACTGATGATCATACTATGCTTATTACATATTACTGTTTGAACTTATAATCTTATGGAATTTTATTTGATAAGCCCCATGGTGGGGAGGGGGGGGATACTGTTATATATAAAAATTCGTTGATATATGAATAATTAATAACATATTTGAAAAAATATATTATTCTGCGAATAATAAGAATTTTTAATAATAAGAGAAATGACGTTTGTTTTGTAAATAAATATCAGGGGTACTGCTGTCCAGAAAAAAAACATCAACTGCCATTCTAGAGATATCAAATATTCCAAAATAAATTCCAGAAAAATTGAAACGCGTAAATGTTTAACAATCAATTTGTTCTTCATGATAAAAAATTTCCTAGTAGTTTGTACCTCATTGACACTAGTAAAACAATTAACAATAACTTAAATTACAGTTTTTTCGTTCGTTTGTAATTTCCGAATTATAGTGTATCTATGCTATGCCTATTATAACTGTTATTTATTACAACTAAACTATTGAATAATAAAAACGAATGTTACTTTTGATAATAAACAAAAGGTTTTTTATGAATGTGTGAAATTAGAAAGAATCATTTTTTTAACAATTACTCTTAATTAATTGTAAATTCTAAATTTCACCACTATAAAGATCTGAAATGAATGAATCATTATCAGATTGATATAAAACTATTCGTTAAGATTGCCGTCACCACTGACAGCTTAATGTGATTTGAAATGTTATACCCTTTTAAATTTTTTTAATATTTCCTGAGCTTAGATATCACAGACAAAAACCGTTTCGAATAAAATTTGTACTCAATAAGGTTGTAATCAACTATTTTATTACAAATTATTTTTAAATTATTCTTATTTTTTTATATATGTCATGGTTTATAATTTTTTACGAATTCACAGATAGACAGGATTTGAAATGTCATCTATTAAGATGATTAATTGTGACTTAGTTAATTAGATTAATTGTGACAATTCTGACTTAGATTATTCACACAAAAAAAAATTGTAAAAAATTCTGCTGTGTTCATTAGAAAAATTACACGAGTAACACATAAATGGAACATACAATGGGAATTAGGTTACTTCATAGCCTCAGAATATCTCTGTTGATAGAGATATTATTAAAACCCTTATAGTTTGAAACAAACACATACTAAACTTTATTATATTAGATGTACCCTTTTTTTAGAAATTTAATTATATTTCCAAAACAAAATAATATTTTTTTAAAAAAAAAAACCTTAACTGGTATAATAACTATAAGTACTAAGAACACTTACTTTATAAATTATAAAATTTCTCCAAAATGAACTTAAGCATTACTTATTTAAAACAAGCTTAACCAATACCGGGATTCACATATATCCAAATGAAGGTCTCCACATTTTCACCAGTTCCTAAGATATTTATTTACAAAGCAAACGTAATTTTTCGTATTATTCTGTCTCAGAATAATATATTTTTTTCAAATTTATTATTTATTATTCATATATCAACGCATTTTTATATAACATCCGTATCAACTTATGCATTAAAGCTTTAAACCTTTAACCTTTAAAGTTTAACCTTTAAAAGTTCCTTTATTATCTCTATTCCAGAACAGTTACCTGAAATTTTTTACTTCAAGAACAATTCTATGTAATTCACGCCGTATATATATTAAATGTTAACTAAAAATCCAATTAACTGAGTAATATATTATACCAAGTCGTAAAAAAAGACAATATTTTATATAAATTATCTATTAAAAAATACAATTTTGAATGGTCATTTTGTCTTAGAGCGAACAGTAGCTTAAATAATCAATTTGGTGATTATAGATCTTGGTTTTCAAATATTACTGCTCAAATACAAATACATGCATACGTACACACACACAGATATAAATTTGTGAAACCTATTCTAGTAGACTCAAGTGAACCTTCAAAGTATGGATTTCCATTGAAAACTCGGTATACGAATGTCTCTCCTTTCACTATAGTAAGTAAATTCAATATGTAAGTAAATAATAATTATAAAAAAATAAGTATATTGTTTGAATAAGTGTTTTCGATTGATTATAAGCACATTCATCTCTATGTTTATAAAAGAAAAACCCTGCTTAAAAACATCTTATTTACTATTTAAGTTTAAAAATATGAATGAAGTATCATTTTTTAACCCCCCCCCCCTCCAAAAAAAAATTAGAACCTCTCAGCGTTCTTCGAAAAAAAGACCCAATGAGAACAAACAGAAATAACTTGGGGCAGAAACACTGGCGTTACTAAAGCAGCAGTTTAAACAACTTTTTCACCGCACCCCGCTTTTTCTTAAGGTGAAAACCCTTTCCGGACGCCAAATACGTCAGTCAAATCCACTCTAAAAGTTTTTCCACATAAAAGTGATTCAACTTTTCTAAGTGCAATACCTTCTTGCCTTTAAGGTTTCTCTTTGAGTTTTCTTTTATTTTTTTTATTTAGAATTATATTCGACTTAATATAAGAGGAATATTGTGTATGAGATAAAGAAAAAAAATGTCTAGTGCATAATTTTTTAGAACTAAACTAAAAAATATATTATGTGATAAAGTGGAAATTTTACATGAACTTATTTCGACTAGTACCATTTTTTTTAATTTCAAATAATAACTAGCTTACAACCTATTCTCTCTCTCTCTCTCTCTCTCTCTCTCTCTCTCTCTCTCTCTCTCTCTCTCTCTCTCTCTCTCTCGCTCGCTCGCTCTCTCTGTTTGCATGTTATATTTTTTTAAGTGACTTTATTTGTTTAAGTCAAATTAAATACCATTTTATGTATGTATATATATGCTCTAAGGCCTTTCAAGGCCTTTCTTGTTGTTTCTAGCTTCCAATATTGAAAGGAATCTTGTGGAAAGTGCCTTGATCAAATATTGTTTTGTAAATCTTATAAAAAGCAGCCTGGGGCTTTTTAAATTGGATAATGTTTTGGTTGAAGGTATAGTCAGGCAAATTGGACTTCGTGATGTTTTAAAGCCCTGCAGTGTGGGCTCTAATCGAACTGATGTTTCTCCATTTGGTACCTAGTATTTTGTTTCCTTTTTGTTAAATTGTATGTTTTGTTTTTCTTTGTTGTTTTATCTTTTTTAGCTTGTATTTTATATGTTTTTATATTTTAACATGTGTTTTGTAGTGTCTCCCTATATTTTGTTTTTGTAATAAACCTGTAACCTCTGTTGTTATCAATATTTAGTTGGTCTCTGATGACATATAATTGAAAGGTCTTAGAGCATATTTTCTGTGTTTTTTACTTTTTCCTTGTGGCTTATACGTTCATTAGTTTTCATCACGTGATTATTGTGATTATTTAGTACATATATATATATATATTGATGAAAGTATCGACCTTGGAATAGAAACAAAACTAAAGTTTATCAGGACTCAGTCAATTCTTAAGATTCAAATTAAACTCTCATTGCCAACGTTTTGGTTTCTGTTTAAAACTTTTTTCGTAGGCAGAAGTATAAAATTTTGAAACAGAAAAACTGTTTTCAAATTACATTACATTACAAATTACATGTATTTTTAATTACATTAAAGATTTGTTACTAGAAAATTTTGCCATATTGTCTGTGGATTTTAATCATAACTGTCTTGTTTGAATAAAATCGAGACATTGTCACAACACTGACACAAGCTCGACTTAGTCTCATTAATCCCATGCGTCAGATGTAAACCTGAAGAAGAACACTAAGTGTAAGAAACGCGTCGTTAGTTTTGATATTAAACTCTTTTTTTGTGTGGAGACGTAATTTTTGAAATTCCCCAATATGAATAAATACGATACTATAACACATTCCACAAGTAATGTATGCATATTGCATTATTCTTCTACATGAGACTGTAATATTCAAATCTGTTAGTCTGCATTGTATTCAACAGTAAAGAGAAACCTTTATTCTAGAATAAAGTTGTGATTGTATCAATAATAAGGATTTTACTTTCTAACAAAATTTAAACTGTAAAACTTCATTAAAATGTTGTCAGTTACATCGTAGTTTATGTTTATGTATTACTGCCAGCTTTGGTCAAATAACTCAAACGTGAGAGACTTGTATATTCTGTCAATATGGACTATAATTTTTATAATTCACTTCTTACACTTAAGATGAACGAATTACTATTCAATTCTTTTTTTGTTTTGATTCAATATTTGATTGTTTTGGAGAAATTATGAACACCGACAAAGTTCATCGTTTTTTCCATGTTGTTTTAACTGTAAGTTAGAGGTAGTGATTTATTGCAAAGATATGTAACTATCAAACAATTTTCATGCCAAAAGAAATTATTGATGTTCTTATTAATTTTATCATTAAAAAGTGCTGTTAAAATTTATGATACAAAAATTTTCAACTTATTAATTGAAAAAGGTGGCGTAGTAACTACTAAGAGTGAAAACTCCAGTGATTTTTAAATGGATGGCTTGTCACTTTGGATTGTCATACACTACTTGTAGAGATGCTTCGTCACTCTGGAGTGGCATTCGCTACTTGTAGCTGTCCTGTTCATTACTTACAGCGATACGGAAACACCATTGAGTGCCGTTTTCAACTAGTAGTCGTATCGTGGGTACAATCTAAAATAGTATAGCATATGTATATTTATATGCATAACTAACGCTAATAAACTCTTTTTCTGAGGTAAAATGGACAAACAAACAAAAGTCTCCACACAAATTAAGTTTTATTCAACGCGTTTCGAACACCTTATGTTCATCATCAGGAAGACACTATAATACAAATTATATCTAATCATTTACAAAATTCGAGTGAAATAATAAAATTCAATTAAGATAATTCAAGACATACCCAAGGATGTGGGACTGACGGGTTGGTCCAGTGAAAACAACTAGTAGGAAACAGATCCGCTGCAAAAGAGTAGGGATAGGCATTTAGGAGATAAGGTGACCAAGGTGTCGGGTATGCTTGAAAACCGTTAACTGAAATACAGAAGGCCAGAACCACTAATTTAGAGGAAAGAAACTTTTCTTTTTTTTTTAATTTATTCTTTGTGATTCTAGGAAGAGTTTAAGAAATTTTGGACACCCTGGAATTTGATCATTAAGACATAGAGAGGCAGAAGGATTATTAATGAAGCCTTTGTTTATTTCGAAAGCTTCCAAATAACAAATTTCTTTAAACTTTCTATTCACATGTAGGATGGTAAGATTCAAGTTTGGGTCAAAGCTGTGATTTTGTCTGACAAGGTGTTTCGTAAAATGTGAAAAAAATTCTTTATTATTTTGTTTGTTTATCCATTTTACCTCAGAATGAGCAAATACCACACAATTACGGATTGCACAACTAATGATTTAACTCTTTTTGTTCGTAGATGTCAACGGCGAAGGAAGTGAATGAAGCACTTTGACTTAATTAGGAACCTTTTTGAAATTACTTCTCAAAAAATATCTTAAAACAGAAAATCTAGATAACATTAAGCATTGGTTCTATTTTTGATTTCTTATTTGAATAAACAAAAATGATCTATTTCAAGACCAGTAGGAGAAAAGATTGAAAGCAATAGGAAATCAAATCGGAGTGTGCTGGTCCAAAGCACATCCAAATGCATACAAGTACATCATGTCAGTTTAATTTTTTAAATACATATTTTCTAATGTTTAAGATTTAATTTCAAATTCAAATTTTTTTTTAACAACAAAAAATGCTTAAAATCCTGTTTTTTTTAATTTTTGTTATTTAATTAATTTCTGAATTTTAATTAAAGAAACTTTTTTTTATGAAATACATAAAAAATATATTTTAAAAAATGTATTTATATCATTACATGATATAGGGAGTTGTAAATCTATATAAATAAAATAATGATTTTGTCTGTACATTGCTTAGAACTGACTCATTTCAAGTTTTCTTTACGTTTCATACATTGCAGAAACCGAATCCACCCTTAGAAAAATTTCTGTTGGTTTGTCGGGTTGTCGGTTTGTCTGTTTGTCCGCAAAACTTTGTCACAAGTAAACTCAGCTACCATAAGACATATAAAGCTGAAACTTTTACAGTAGATTTGGGTAGGTCTAACTTAAAATATAGGCTCTGAATTATTTGGAAATTCAACGTAGAAGTGAAGTTATGGACGTTTAAAGCAAAAACCTTTGTCACAAGTAAACTCAGCCACCATAAGACATGGCGAGCTGAAACTTTGACACTGGATTTGTGTATGCCTAACTTAAAATATGGGCTCTAAATAGATTCATAATTAAGTAGAGAAACGAAGTTATAGGGCTTTAAGCGTATTTTCCTAACTTCACAGACAAGTTTGTTTTGAAAATACACAGGTGAAGCAAGTAGGTATTGTTGATTTTAATTTCATTGGAGCATATGAATATATTGCGTATTTGACATCTTTGAAAAGGTGTTTCCCAGAGTTGAGGATGTACTATCTATTACGAATAAATAGTTTTGTAAACAAGCAATTCTCAACTCTTAATATGAACAGGCAGGAAAAATCAACAAACAAGTTCTACCGAGGAAAGAACTTACAAGTCAGTAAAGAGATTGGATTAGTGATGAAGAAGCAGTTTATTATCTAATTGAATTTCTTGACCCTGAATTTATTTCTCCTGGACTGCCTGCTCATGAGTAAAAACTGAAAGTAGGAGAACCAATCACGCTGCAATTTAGTAGCAGTAACAAATTTCATGTTACGAAACATGAGTGCCCCAAAACTGTGCAACGGGACACGACTCTCAGTTCGTGCTCTACACAGATATGCCATAGAGGCGGACATAATGACTGGATGTGGTATTGGGGAGTCTGTGTGTATACCACACATACCATTGATTCCGAACCACTGTCTGTTTCCGTTGAAATGATTGCAAAGTCCTGTCAAAGTCTATTTCGCAATGACGTTAACTAAGTCGCAAAGGGAGACTTTATCTAACGCAGGAATTCAAGTTAGCGAGACCAAGTTTTTCTCACATGGTCAACTATAGTTTACTTGCTCAAGAGTCAGAGGTTCGAACTGTTTGTTCTTCCGTGAACCTGAAGTACAGACAGCTAATGTGGTGTATACAGAGGCATTTGTTTAACACTGTACTAATAATGGTATTTTCTACTATCCATAATTTTTAATTATAGTATTAGTATATATAATACTATAATTGATATTTTGAAATACCAAGTATAATAGAATTTTTGATTCCGTCAAAGACGGGTACGTTTGCTAGTTTTTATAATAAATTTAGGGTGATTTTATTATAAAACAGTTTGTCTAATCAACAGTATAGGTCAGGGGTTCCCAATCTGAAAAAAGTTCAGGTAAATAATTGGGCATTATTATTAATAACTCACATTTCGAAAATGGTTGTTAACTTTCTCTTCTAAAACAACTAGTGAAGAACGATCCAGTTTGTCGTATATACGTCTTGATTTGAAGATCAGTTATTATCTGTTTTTGTTGGAAGGTAGTTATGAAAGCGCTTCAGAAAAAGAATGTTCAGAACACTGTAGTCATCAAGCCGTAGCTATTGTACCACTCAAACCTAAGTGAGCTCAGCTCTCCGAAAAACACATTGTGGTAACACAGTTTAGACATTTTGAACGTATAAACTTAAAAATAGTGTTGCCGGTTTTTATTTTCGAAGCTTTTTGAAATTCCTATTTTGAACACCCCCTCTGTTTTTGGGAGGTGTCATTTCTGTGGTATGGCTGAACATCGAGATTGTTGCTCCATGTGGCAGGCACCATATTTTATTCCACTATAAACCCTCTATTGCTATCGATTGCCGATAAACTCTATTAGTCTTCAAAAAATCATTTATCCTTTCCATATAGATACTATAAATACTATAATTATTTTATTCTTATTCAAATTATTTTTAAAATCCAGGACTCCCAATATTGAAGCAATCAATCCAAGCTATATAGAATCACAAACAGCCGTACAGCTTACGTGAGTCTTTTTCGTGAGAGCAGTCTCGTTAAACTGACAAAGCTGAATCTGAAAGTAATATCTTGCAATTAAAAAGCTTGTATCGTCAAGTGTCAACAAGTATTTCAAGTATTTCTTGTTCAGCTATACAGTACGAGTCACTTTGTACTACTTTTGTTTCATTATAATAAAACATAGTTTTGAATCATAATGTCCTAATGCACAAAAAGTTGTTCATCAAAGCAAATATAATTTTGATTCAACATGAAAAATTAATTTTTATTCAACAAGTTAAAAAATTTCCTTATAATGTTAATGTAGTAGTTGAGTTCATCACCTATATTAATAGTGGTTGGAAATTGAATGTAATATGCATAAGCTTTGAGGTTTCTGCGGAGATGGTTTGAATAGTTGATCTGGGACATTCAGTTGAAAGCAGCCTGTGTTCGGCCTGTGAGAAAATGATTAAAACCCTCAATATCCTCATCAGAACAGTATCCCCTCCTTGTTCTTTCGCTCTCTCTGCCACCTTTCTTATACGTTATCGTTTATTTATTCCAGTTGCCAATAAACTGTTGTGTTGGAGCTCATTTCCTAAAAATTAAATAAATTATTTACTCTTTAATATGGCATTTTTCTTCATAAACGAAGAAATACAGTGTTGTGATTCGTGTAAAATAGTAATTGCTCAAAATCTGTCCCTAAGTAGTCCCCACAGACGACTAAAACGGCAATGGCCACGTGACATTGTGCCGTCATAAAGTAAATATAGTTACGGAGTCCACCCGATTCCGCTGCAAAATCAAAAAGCTAAAGGAGAAACCCTGCAACAAAATTATTTCTAAATACATGAAATTGTAGTCAAAGTATCCAATAATACAAAAAAGAACTTGGATAGCATCTACAAGCCATTTTGCTCTAATATACTCGTAATAATGTCACTATGCCCTTTCAGTTTTCATATACTCATTTTTGGTTATTTTGCAGGTTTTTCTGTTTGGATTCTTTATTGTCATGTTAGGTTCCTTCTTGTTTATTTAAATTATTTTAACCCATTTTATTACCCTTCTGTTTATTCAAATAACCTTACTAGAACTTATAACCTTCACGTTAACATTGTTTTTTGCGTAAATATACATATTTCTGAAACGTCTGTTTTGAAAACACGTGCATTAAAGAAAAACAATTATTCTGTTTTTGAACAATTTTTCAAAGTGACATAATAAGTTAAATAAACATTTAGAAAAGTTAAAGTCACTTAATCCAATTAAGAAGCCTTAAATAAGGATGTTTTGTTTTCAATTAGAACTGAAGTAATGTGGTTTTGTTTAACTTACTAGGAAATATTTTCTTAAAAAAGATTAGTTTGGCATCTTTCTACAGAAGTTTTCTTTGAACTCCTATAGTACTTGATTGTGTGTTTAAGATTGATAATTACCTTTATCTAATCTAAGTGAGTTTGAAATTGAGTTTTATTTAAATTATTCAAGACTCTTTTTTTTACTTTTTGCTTTGTTCTAACTTTGTAGTTATAAGTTTATTACTATTCAATCTCAGACTGTTAATATATTTTCTTCAAGTTCCAGTATTATTAGTTTTCTTTACATTTCTATTGCTAATAGCTCCAACCAGCTGCAATTTTTGATATCTCAGATTTGGACCTAGTCTTCATATAATTATCAGGTACACTCCAACAACTTTCGTTTGATAGAATAGTCTTGTTTATAAAAATGTTTTAACATAAAGTCCTTGTAGTTTAAAGTAAATTTAATCCTCAAAACTCTTTTGAAATATGGATTTTTTTTATTCCAGTTGCGAAAAAACTGCCGTACTCAAGCTCATTTCCCAAAAATTAAATAGGTTATTTGCCCTTTAATATGACATCTATCTTCATAAACGAAGAAATACATTGTTTTGTTTCTTGTGGAATAATAATTTTCAATAAATATCTCTATAAATAGATTTTATTACTTTCATTTACTTCTAAAGTAAAAAAAATAAAGAACTTTATTTATGCTCAAAAAAAGTTTAACCTTTTTAAAATTAATATTTTGTTTTTTTTTTTAAGAAGAAAAAGTAAATAGTTGTATTTGTTTTTTTTTTGTTATTGTGTATCAAGAGTTCCACACAAATTACTCACATCTACTTAATCTATTAATCAAAAAATCTAGAGTGGCTTGCATTTAACTTTACTATAAGTAAACATAATATCAAACTCTTTGACATTCAATTTGGCTTTGGTTTTCTTTGAATTCTACTATTATTTAGACGTATTATTTAACTCAGAAATAATCAGTTGAATGATTTTATTTGTTCTAATGTGGCTGCCACTTTTCAGTTATAATAAAAGAGCAATCATTGCCTAGAACAATCTTACGAAAGATAGAACTTAATAATTATAGCTGAGTGTAATGTACTCTTCAAATATTGTAAGTTTTATTAAATATTCATGCTAAAACAATATATTACATGAAATTTTTTTTTTTTTTTGAATCGCCGAGGAAATATCTTAAAACCATTTTCTCATGAAATACAAAAAAAAAATTATTGGACATTTTTGTAAACTTCTTTAAACTTTTTTAACTTTTCTGTGACTTATTTTGTGTTTCTTTCTCCTCAACATTTATTTTAACATAAACTTAACAAAATTGCCCATTTTTTGCATTAGCAACTTTTTCTCTCAATATTAGATTCAACAATAACGCTCCTATATAATTCTATACGAATGGTCATTTTCTTAGAAGTAACTCTTCCAATACAAAACTCTTGACTCAATACTTGAATTACTAACTTGAGTTTTCATTTTCTACGTCCATTGAGAAAAAAGTTTGCTCAACAATATCGCTTCTATAATAGTCCTCATTACTTTACTATTTATAGAGTATAGTAAATACTATAATAAATTTTATGTGGTTATATCATGAATTTGTCTGTCTAGAGATTGGCTGAGTCCATTTGTTCAAACTTTACAACTTTTATTAATACGTTTGAACTATTTCAAAGAAATTAAATATTTTTCAGTATCTTCAATAAACTTTATTAAAATTTATAGTAAATTTAAGTTTGGAGAAGTCTAGAATTTTTTTTTAATTAGCAGTAATAGTTCGTATGTTTTAGCAATTTTTTAAAAGAAAAAATATATGTACCTTCTAAATGAAGAGGAAAATTTGTGATCAGGGTGCCAATAAAATATTGCTGTAAAATCTTCAGTTCACTTTTGCTTTTCGAACTATAGTATAATCACCATTTGCACTGTTAGCATAAGGTTTATAGCAGACAGTGAGTTTTTCTTGAAAAACTGTTCTATTTGAAATTCCGGTGCTTTGAAATTATGAGAAAGGCATTACTGTAATTTTTGGGTTGTCATTAATGTTTCAATTTTCTTTTGATAATTTCAACATAAAATACATAAACTATACATAAACAATATAAAAGTACAGCACACGCTAATATTTTTTTTTTTAAATTTATGCAAAGTTCTATGTGAATAAAAGATAAATTTTGGATATTTAAAACTTATGTTTAAATTGTAAATGAAGCATTAGAAAATCCGTTTACAAATATGTGCTAGTGCTAATTATCTTACTGGGCGACTGAGACTAGAATATTCTAAAACGTTATTTGTGAAGACAATGCATGTGCATTCCATCAAGTTCGACCTCGTCGTTATCAGGAGACGAAGACGAAGATGACAACCTTCTCCTGATGACGACGAGATCGATATATTGAAGTGAGTTGTGTATTGTGTTTCTATATGTTCTTTTCTTGTAATCCTTAGATATGTTGTTCTAACGGATCGTTTTATATTTTGAATAACTAACAAATATTATTTTAAGTGTATATATAAGCTATATCAATCAATGATCAAACCAATTTATGAAATGGGGAAAAAAAGACTTAAGATTTTTCGTCCGTAACAAACGGTCTTCATCAGAGTCAAAAACCTAACTGAAATACTAGATGCAGAATCATCATGGTGAAGAGTCAAGAGGAGTGGGAGTGAAGAGTGGTATTTTAAAAGGGTGTAAAGTGCAGGAAAGGACAATAGTCAGGCAGGTATTTTTGGGGAAACAAAGGAGTACAGTCAGGAAAAGTAAAAAAACTATCTGTTATTAATTGATCTATTAAATTTAACTACAGAGGATTCGATAAATTTCTTAACAACATCAATTTTTCATTGGTAATAAATTTATTTAGTCTTTTTTTCCCTTTTTTAATTTGTGGTTTGATCATTGATTGTTATTTCACGTGTTTATTGTGAAATGTTGTTATAAGCTATATGTCTAGTAAAATTTGATATTAAATATAACATTATTACTAACTTTTTTACAATTCTTTAAATATTAATATTTTGTATAATTTTTTTTTTTTTCAGGAGGAGTTGATTCAAAGTCGTTACACCCAAACCTGACTGCAATAAATAAACAGATTTCTAAGTCTTTTAGATTAATAACTACTTAATCTAAAAGAGATGTCCAGTACTATATAATGTAAGCTATACTGTATAGCCCTGCGCTTAAAGAAGTCATAAAGTATTAACTAATACCAGCCATTGATAGATCCATCAATAGTTATTTTCATATTCGCGCCACCTTGGATGGATTTATTTTAATTTAATGTTTCAATGTATTTTCTTGTCATGTTACTTATATGTGGAAATGTAGTGTATTGTACAAACACTGTTCACTCTTATTTATTAACAGTAGTTATGTTGACGGTATAAATATTAATATTTATTTCATTAACGACTGCAATATCACAAACATCTCTTTCTATACGCTAAGTAATTAGTTTTAGAAACCCTGTAACAATAAATTGAGGCAATAATTTTAGATCTTCTACTGCAATAAATTCACCAAAATTCTTAATTTCATAATTCCCTTGCTAAATGACAATCTTTGATCAACAAATAACTCTATTAGTCATTTTTAGCTCAATTTGAAATAATTCAAAATCAAGTAACTGGTAAAAATAAAAAAGTGATTCCTTCAATCTAATTTTGAAGTGAAATACAAATATGAACTACAATTAAAAATATTGTGAAAAAACGCTATTTTTTCAACTTGTTTTGTATAGTAAAGCACTTAGAAATAATCAAACCTACTTATGTAGTTAATTTTTTTTTTAGATAAGTAATTCTGTAACAACGGTTTTATTATATAAAATCATTTAGAACTTTCATATCTAAAAAGGAAGTATTGCTCGTATGGTTTCACCTTTCTTTATTATAATGCACTGTCTTAACTAAGAGACGTGTTAAATAATTGTCCCTTGAACAGTCTGTATTAAAACAGGTCAAAAAATTGAATTTTTATTCATGTTTAGAGCGTTAAATAATTAGCTAACATATGCGTACAAAATTCAATAAGCTGTTTCCAAGCATCACACCAGCAGATTGTATCCGCTTGGTTAAAACCCTAAAAGTTACTCAAAGAGTTCAGCAATAGACACTTATGTTCAAAAGCTCTTTTCTTGAGTCTTTTCTATTGTAACATATTAGTAAAAAAAAAAAGATGATAAAAGAACTCCTGCAGCATCAAGTCGATTCTTCATGATGGTTGATGATTGGCTCGGAAATTCATTGAAAAAATTGATCTCGTTGGTATTGACAAAGTTTGAGTTATAAGGGCATTATGTAGTGTTCTTTTCAATGAAGAAATATAGTAGTTTACATATCGAGAAAACAGGTTTGTTCTACAACACTGCACACTTGAACTTGGTTCAGCGTTAAAACCAAGTAGAATACAATCTGTTTGTAAAGCATTTAAACGAAACAGTTTATTGAAT
This sequence comes from Hermatobates lingyangjiaoensis, assembly GCA_026182355.1. NCBI lineage: Eukaryota > Metazoa > Arthropoda > Insecta > Hemiptera > Hermatobatidae > Hermatobates > Hermatobates lingyangjiaoensis. Next base: position 129,062 of record JAPFBL010000181.1, on the reverse strand, counting down.
TTTGTGTTGATAAACTTGTAAAATTCCTAAGGCTTATCATGAATTTCACTTATGAACCCTTTATAGTATAATTACAACCCCTTACAGCAAGAAGGTCAGGGACAATAATTTAACAACACTTCTTAACACGGTGGATCCCATCTGTACTAGTTTCACGTAAAAATGAATGACCCTCTAAAATAAATAATTTTATAAATGATAGCAATGGAGTCGATTACTCCTAGGGGTCATAACCGACAAAGTCCCTAGCTTGACTTAGGGGTTCATACCATTTAAGGTTAAAGTGCTGTCATGTCCTGTTCGGACGACCGTTTGATGGAACTATAAAATCCATTCATAGTTCTTTCAAACATTATATACAATAAAGTATTTGCCCTCCTATAAGCTGACTGAGTAAGTCATTTACACATATTTTTCTTACAACTATTTAAGTATTTCTGTTTTACAAAATCTCTGAAACGATGTTTTATTTGTGCAAATGCTTTTCAAGTTCATTTAAGGAAACGTTTAATATTGTATTGAGTTTTCTATTTTATTATTAATATATTGTTTTGTAATTTTAAAAATATTAATAAATTAAAGTAAATGAAAAGAATAATAGCAATGATTTTAAGAAATAAAACTTCAAAGTTTATTCAGAAGTTAAATTGTCCTTATAAAATGCACATTATACTTGTCACTGCTGCGATTCTGAATAAAAGTTATAATACCAATAAAACTTTATCAAAATCTCGGAGAAATATTCTCAGGGGACCCTTTGTTCAGCCTCTATTTGAAATGTATCATTTCCTGCAGACGATATAATATTTTACTTAGTATTATATACAGTATATTTTGCTTGTTTTTGCTATTATTCTACTTTAATATCCCTTTCGATTATTAAAAAACACGTTATTCGTCGCACCACTAAAAAGTCTACAAATGCCTAAATCCTCTAGAATGTGTTTTCATCACAGACCATACGTCTTAAAAATGAACAGAGGGAATTAATTTTAATTCCAATTAATTCAGTTTTCTTTTTTTTAATAGTTTTTTGTTAAGAATAATAACTATTTTGCTTTATGAAGTTTCTCTTATTAAACAATTTTTCAGGGTCATATCAATTTTTATTAAACCAAAAATTCTGGAATTTTATGCTTTTTCAAACGAAATATTGTCCTTCATTCAAATGTAAAGAGTTATATATCACAAAAGAAGCATCAGGACTCTAAAGGTAATTAGACGAGGTATGTTTGAGAACATACCCTTGCACTGTATTACAACTCCTATCATTATAAGATGTATTTTATTTCACTATTTTGTTATTTACAAGGTAAGAAATAATAGTTCAATTTAGTTTATAAAAATTGAAATATTTTATAATTCGTCCATTAAACCAAAGTGTTTGGATATTATATTAATTCGATTCGAAGATTTAAATTTAGATACATCAGTTTTATAATAAATGATGTATATTTCAAAATTCCGTACCTCGTACCTTGTATTTGCTAAGGCATATAGATTATGGCGGTATTATCTTCAACAGCCTGATGAAACTGGCTTCTGTTAGTTTATATAACCTCTCAGCAATTTCCTAATATATTTACCCATTGATTTCTATTACTATTTATCATATTTAATACATTTATAACTTTTCTCATCGTAGCATTTTTGTTCGTATAAAAGGTCTAGGACATACAAATGAAAGGACAACATTAAATACTTGAAACTAAAGCCGAAATATTTAATCAAAATATAAATTTGGGAACTAATAATACAAAGCAGTTAACAAACTTATATATGAAATTGGCTTTATGCACCTGTTGCTAGGAAGGAATATAAATAAATTATACGAGCCACTTGGATAAGATATTTTTATAGTTAAACGTTGCCCTAAGGCCAATCACCGTGTACCGGCTAGACGTTTCCAAACAGTCTTTACTTATATAAACATCTACAGTACCAAAGAAATGCATCTTAAAGACCGGTAGCAGCAATTGAGAAGTACGAGAAATAGAAATGATCCAAACAATTTTCACCCTATTGCAGAATCGGTAGTTCTCTGTAATATACAAATAAAAAAAAATTATTTTTCTTCAAAGTCCTATTTGTTTAACAAACAATGACTATTAAGGCACTGATTATTGTGTTCTCTTTGGTAATATAGATGCTCCCCAACTTACGAAGAAGATACGTTCCGGATGGCAGTTTGTTAGCAGAATTTGTTTGTAAGTCGTTGCAAACGATTTTTCATTGTGAAATGTATTTTTAGGGCTTGTATAATTAACTTATATGGGTTTCTACTGCATTTAAACAACACTACATAGTAGAAAAACAATATGCTTTATAAAAATGTATAATACTGATAGAGAGGGGGGGGGGGTTAAACATAGCACACTGAAAACAATAATTGTATGCAGTATCAGTCGAGAGAATTTAGCGGAAAAATCGATCTAAAGACGATTGAACGGTTTTCCTTTTCTTTTCATCATAAATGATGCTTTAACAGTGTCTTACATTCATTCATTAGGTTTGCTTGCAACCTTCTTACAGCGCTCAACATTGGGTCCTGTTACTTGAAGATTGCAGGGGCCTTATCGATATGAGAAAACACTCAATACAAAATCTAATTTACGATGTTTTGTTATTTTTTTACTTATTTAAAAAGTTTTCAAATGTATTGACAAATCCGTTTGTAACTTCAAAAGTTCGTAAATCTAATGTTCGTTAGTAGGGGATAATCTGTATAATAAATTATAAAAGACATGAAAAATCAATTATTTTAATATTAATATTTAATGTTGTTAACTTCGAAAAAAATAAATATATCTTAATCAATAGGTGAACAATAATTTAAAAATCGAGCATTATCAATTATTTCAAATGTGAGTTACAAAAAAAAAAATGAACAAATTTGGATAGAATGAAAAGTTTTTTTAGTTGAAACTTCCATTTTTTGTGACAATTTTGTAAAATTATTCTCTTCCGTATAATATGGGAAGTTTATGATTATGTTATGCAGTTTTTCATATAATTATAAACCAAAAACATTTATAAAAATTTACTTTCTTTTTCATGAATGCTTTACAATCATGTATTAACATTTTTGAATTTAAAAAAGATTATATATAAAACCTAATAAAATATCTAACTGTTGCTTAAAATTATTAATATAATAATTTCTATAAAAGCACGAATAAGATAAATTTTATTTTACAATTATATTTCTTTATAGATAATAATAAAATATACATTTTTACTACAACATTTCCGCTTATTATACTTTACACAAAAAAAAAGTTTAAAATTTAAAAATATTTCCTGCAGAAAATATTTAACATTAAAAAAAAAGTTTCCCCCTTTGTAAAGAAAAAACCTTATACTTTTACATTAAATACAAGATAAATATACCTTTTGAATGAATTAATGTTTGATTGAATAAATTAAATTTTAGGTAGAATGAAATCTCTTTAAGTTTGATCCGATCCTACTTTCCGGAGTTTTAGCATTCTCCTCTTAACTGTAAGAACAGGTCTTCAAAGTTTTTTGCACTTTTTTTTATGATATTGCAGTCCCTTTATCGCAGATTTAGTTTTAAAAAATATATATAAATTTACCCATTATTTATTGAATTTTTTATTATTATCGTATAATGCATTGTAGGACACCTTATTTTAAAAGCATAATAGATTATGAATATTTTATATATGGTATATTATATATATATATTTAGGAAAAAATTTTGTTCAATGTCTATTGTATGTCTCAAATGTAAATAGTATTCTGTCCACGAAACATAATTTATGTAGTAATTTTGTATATACAAATTGTACAAGCACTATTGGTGTAAATATATGTGACTGTTTTGTTTCAGCCTTGTAACCCTATGTTAGACGTACTGCTTCCCCGCGCCATTTTTGTGTCCCAAAAACAAGAGTAGACCGAACGTCTACTTCTTTTGTAAATAATTATCTTGTCAAATTTATTCATACAAAAAATTATAAAGGTACCGTTTCTTTTATTTACCTTTCCTTATTATTTTAATTATTACAGAATAGTGGTGTAAATGAAATATGGTCTGCTTAAGAATTTCCATTTCTTTGTATTTCATCCTATTAATAAAAAAATAATTTCCTATTTTTTTTTAATTAACTAATATTTGTTCAATACATCGTATAGTGCAAATAAAATTTGGTGCTTCAAATTATTGAAGGATTCCAGAAATTGTTGCTATTATATATTGTAGTAGTTGAAGCTTTCAAATCCTGTAAATTATGGGTTACAGAAAAGTCAAAGTTATTGAAATTATGCTAAATTATCAGCGTAATGTACCCTACATAATCTTTGTCAACCTACATTGTAAAAAGAACATTGTTTTAATGTGACATATGCTTGCAGTGTAAAGTACTGGCAACCATTGAGTAGGGATACAGAGGATGATAGCCTAAAGGAATGCAATATTAAGCAAGATCAGCGAACAATATGTACTGCAAAGAAAATTGAAGTACCTAACAGGAAATGCTGTACGACTGTACAACAAATATTGTACATTCATTCACACACTATGTGCGCCTGTATTTGATCTATGGAAAGGAAAAATGGAACAGTCATAATTTAAGTTAAGTTGTAACTTCAATTTATGGAAATTTTATTATGAAAAATTTATTTTTTTGATGTCTAAATAAAGATTTAACTTCTTTTAAACACATATTGCCAAAGCGGTTTGTTTCAGTAAATTCGAGGATTGGGCCTCCAGTCTAAGCAATAATGTAAGAGGTGTCGAATAGAATATTCATTTCTGAAGGGGAGAGACCTTACCACCAAGCTTGAACTCAGTATTACTCCTTTTGGTTTTATTCATCTCCAGAGCCTATTTAGAAACGAAACCGGCATCATTTTTTTAAGTCAATTGAACTGATAAAAGTAGGCTTTTAAACATAAACACACATTTTAGATTTATTTTTAATATATTATTCAACATCTAGCGTTATTAACGCCACCTCAACAAGTCAGCCATGTAAAATATTGACGACTCAAAACAACCTAGGGTAAAGGTCATGCCTATTACTTTGTTAACTCTAGGATGAATTAAGAAGTATTCCGTTTACTTCACTTTCCGTATTTGGAAGATTTTCCTGAAAAACAAGAAGAAATAAAGGTGAATAATAGCTTTTATTTTGTAATTTCATTACTAATAGTATAATTTGTGCAAATAGTATATCATACAGTTGATATAAGTTACATTATCATTATTAACAATAAATAAAACTAATAAAATGTAAAAATAAAAAAATGTAGGTAAGCTTATAATAAAAAATAAATTCACTAAAATTTTGAATGAATTTATACAAGGGTGTAATTTTATATATATATATATATATATATATATATATATATATTATTAAACCAATTAGATGAAACGATTCTTCGAACTGAATTGCTCCTTTGGAGCGATTCACATCTATTCCTGACGACGAAGACATCGAAATATAGTAGTGAGATCAGTGATTTCTTTTCTGTGTGTTCTTTTGAAAATTCTAGTTTATATATATATAGTACTCTGTGATGTGTATAAAAATGTTAAGTGCAATAAACCCTACACCAGACGTGTCAGGGGGCCAGGTTAGCTCAGTGGTTAACGTACTCGCCTCTGAACTAGTAGGTCCAGGGTTCGATACCCACCTGGCCCTCGATCTCGATTTATTCACAACGGAGGTGAATTAATCTGAGTACGTCGTCCCTCGGAGAGGACGTTAAGCCGTCGGTCCCGAGCCTGTACGATGTCAGGTACTCGTTAAAGATCCCTACTCTAAATATACTTGAGTTAGGCAAAATGTAGGGCTTCCAATGTGGAATCAATATTCATTGTGTGGTGTCACAAAGAACCCCCATGTTCGACCTATGTGTGTTCCCTTCTGTGACAGCCACTACAACCTAAAAGGTTACCTATTATTACTACTACTACTACTAGATGTGTCAACAGGAGGTGCATAGGAGCTGACTTCAGCACTTCAAGGTCAGTAGCCAATAGTTTACTCAACTGTTCATAGTATATTGGCATGCTTTTCTTTGACCTAAACTGCAAACACGTACATAGTACATGAATTAAACGAAAGTATTTCAAAGAACAATTGCTATAATCCTTAACAGTAGTACGACTGTAGAACTGTTCATATTGTGATATGCTCCATCATTTCATGAAGTAGGAATATTTGATGTTATGAATGATTAAATAAATTAAATTAAACTATTAATTTTATGTCTACAATGTTTCTAGTAAATGTCGCCTGTATGAATAACGAAAAGTTCAATTCTGTGCAACTGGTAATAACCCACAAAAACTTATCATATGTTGGGTAAATTTTTTTACATATCTTAAAAAAAAATGAATTTTGTTACCTTAACTGTGAAATTAATATGCTGTAAAAGAAACAAATAGGCAAAATTCTTTTGTCAAAAATGGTTAAAAATGTATCATTTAAGGGAATTTTACTCTAATCAAAGGAAAAGTAACTTATCAAACGGAGAACATGCAGAATCGTTTTATGATATTTGTAAGGTAAAGAAGATTAGTTATTCCTCGATGACAGAGGTCTTGAGCATAGCACTCTCCTTACTATTTCAGAAGGAATAGGGATTCGAACTCACATAGCTGTAACAGTGATATTATCGTCATAACTGATGCTCCCAAATTCTTTTGAGAATATAACAATCAGGTGGTAATTTCTAATAACATTTGTACATTTTCTGTAATACCGAGAGGTTATTTACTCGATGAGAAATGTGTTATCAAACAGTCTCAATTCACGACAGGTCTGTCAAAGGTCAAAAGCCTCTCTCTTTGATGACAAGTTATCTAACTAGTGACTAACTTTCAAATCGTGAGATCTGGGCAACCGAACAGAAGGCTTGTTTCTATCGCCCTGGCTGATAACAGAAACCTTTGACGGAAGTCTAAACTTTGGTTTGTTTCTTCTGCCCACAGCACATGCCAAAATTCTCCCCCTCTCCACACTTCGACGAAATAATTGTATTCTTATAAAGTTAGTATTTTCTAGAGAAGAAAAGAATAAGCCAAAAAGACCTTTTTTTCTCCAAAATTTTGAAAAAAAAAAGGATGTGAATTCTAATATCAATAATCATTATCCCAAAAACAGTTCCTTTGCTTTAATATTTTGTATTTTCAATTGAAAAAAAATAAATATTAAAACCCATGGATGGAAAAGAACTCTAGTTTTTAAAGCAGCACTAATTTTACTGAAAACCTATCTTTTAAAGTTATTACCTGCTAAAACTGTTTACAGTTCAATTTAAAGTACCATATTATTTTCTTCTCTCTTGAGATGTCCCTTTTTGTCGGGGTTGTGTAGTGTACCTTCCCCTAGCAAGCTACTTCTCTTTGCAAAGTTGACAAAAAAATCTACCACAATGGTGCTTTGGTTAATGTAATTTTGATAAAAAATTACCTTAACTTAACCCCCACATAATGCTTATTTTTAGGAATAATCATTTTTATACATCAAATGGTATGGATGTATCTACCTCACAAGCTTTCAAATTGAATCATACGTAAAAAATTATACATTTCATATTGAAAACAAAATATTTCAAGGTGGTTTTTGTTCCTACAGTCTGTGGATCTCTTACATGGTCATTTGTAACATTACATGGCCAATGGATCTGTTACATTTGATGTTGTTTATCTGAACTGCATTAAAGATTTAATTTAAAATTTTCCACTTGATTAAGTTTTTCCCTTTTAAGACTTCAAAATATTCCTATTTTGTTTGACAAATGCAGAATATTTAAGAAAAAATGTTAGTGTTATCGAACCACCCAAGCATTAGCTTAAAATTAGTATCCATTTTGTAAATGTAAATGTAGACAATGCAAATACATGTTAACAAATAACCTAGGAGAACAATTATAGAAAACAAAAATAGAAACAGACAAAAAAGTACATTTAAAAATCAAAATTAAATTAAGATGCCAAAGAAGTTAAGTAATATTAAAAGCCTGACCTTATGGAAAACAATAGGGCATACACACTACTCAGTCATAGTAGTAGCTATTGTGACAAGTGCTTCACTGTTTTTGTGAAGTTGCATTCGAAGTCTCCTAATATAAAATTAAGGATAGGGACTTTATTGCCCCCTAACAAAGTGCCGCCGGGAGCAGTTGACCCCTCGTCCCATACCTACACTGCACCACTGATAACAGAGGCTATTATCGTAGAACAACAGAGCTGGATTTAGGATGGCTTATCTTTGTGTTACATTTCCTTATCAATTGGTTGTTTATGCTGTTCAGATGTTGTAGTTCTTACAATAAATGGTGTTATTAACTGTAGTAATTGATATTCGAATAAAATAAGTACAATATTGAAAAATTTACTGTATAATTAAGTTCCTTCATAGGTCATCCTAAATATAAAAGACTAAATCATAAAAATTTCTCATTATTAAATTAAACCATAAAAAGCACTTTTGATTACAACCTGATGACTATTATTTTTAGATAATTTAAACATTACTCCAACGTTGAAAAAGTTAAAAAAAAAGTTTATCAATTCTTTTACACCTCTTTTAGTTTGAGTCGTAGAAATAATTAAAAACTTAGTTTAACGATGAATGACTCCAACATGTTGCAACAGAATCAGTTTGAAATTAAACTGCAAAGTAACTCTGGCACGCTCCCTCGGTAAGCAAACTTCTAATGGAGTTTTTGACCTCGTTCTAGTTTTTCATTAACTATTTTCCATCTTCATAATAACTTCAACTTTAATATTAGGTCCATTTATGTTAATATTTTAACGGGGTTTTTCCTATCTATTATTTTTACAATTTCAATAAATATTTATATAACAAATTAAACTAAAGATAATCTATATTTTACTTCTATTTCAATAGAGAAGCAATTGTAGTGAGGAGAATTGGCTTTCGTCATATTGAGAAGTTTGGAGTTTAGATTCAAACTCGCTACAAGTATATACAATCAGATAAATAATTTAAGTAATTTGTTGTATGATGTGTAAACTAATTAATAAATGAGCTTTTCGGAATCACTTATTGTGTGGAACTTAGTTAGAATTGGAAAATTAAAGAAACAAGCCTGTAGACAAAAGACCTGTTATGAAACATAACGTTATTTCAACATTTAGGATTCTTCTTGAGGTTACAACAGCTAATGGGAAAGTAAGAGGCACAAGACTTGAAAAATAACGTGTTCAAAGTACGTTTATTTATCATAACACTTCTTTTGTTTGGAGGCTTTTCTTGTCCAACTTAACGAATACTATTTATTTCCATCTATAAGGCCTTAATCTTTTTGTCGAAGGTTGAAAGATTAATGAAAAAAAGATTAAATGTTTTTGTAAAAGAAATGTTTTTTTCTTTCTAAGTCTTCAATCATTAGACAAGTGATGTTGAGTGGTGGTAACTTTTGGTCTATCTAATCAGTGGATCTACAGCCCCTTTAGACCCCTTATCTCCAACACTCTCTACTTCTACCGCTCAGCGTGGAAGGTCCAATCTCTGACCTTTCGTCCATTCTCCAGTTACTACTAGCTTCTTTAGGTCCACCTCCACACGTTGTAGACATTTCAGTCTTGGTCGAACCCTTGTCTTTCTGCCTCCTGTTCTGCCATTCAGTGCTTTCCTATATCTTGGTTGTATATGTAATAAACCTAGGTAGCACAAGTATCACTTTGAATACTGTAAATGTTAAAATTAGACTAGAATGGAAATATAGTAGCTGATTTCCTGATCATTTCGATTTTTTTACTTTACTATAAGTAAAGTATAGTGATCGTGAAAAAATTCGATCTCGAGATTTTGACGGAATTATATGTTTTGAGGTCCCAGAAGTCGTTTTATGAAGTTTTTTCGATGATGTCTGTGTGGGTGGGTGGGTGGATGTGTGAGAATGTATTAAAAGTTTGTGACCACACTACGGTCCAGAATTTTTTATCAAATTGATATTTTACAGCAAAATGGTCCTCAAGTTTAGATGTGCTGTATAGTTATAGTCATACTGTATAGTATGATACGAAATTACTTTTTTTTACTTTTTGCCAAAAATGTGTTTTTATACAACTTTCTTTCTCCTAAACTGCAAAATCTAGAGTCTTGAAATATTGGTGTTATCTTTGAGGTTAAAAAAGCAATAAAAGGAGAAATCCTCAAAATTTAAAAACAACAGAATATATTTTGTTTTCAATAAAATGTAAACATTTTGACCTATAATTCAATCTGAAAGCTTGTGATGGCGTGAAGCCATACCGCTTGACAGATCGAAATGAAATTATACAATTTGTAATGAATATGTTGTTGAAAAATATCCAGTTTTTTAACTCATTAGTTGTGCCCGCCCCTAGTGGGGCCATGCAGCTCTACCAATAGCTGTATTGGCTTTATATCCACAAGTTCTTTGAACTAGGGGTAAAATAAGGCCACTGACCATACCTGTATCTAAGCAGGTTGAGTAGGACCTTTGGTCCGGAGTTTGATCCGAAACTCTTAAAATAAGTCGGTAATATGGGCGGCGGCAGCCTATGGGGCTCCATCCCGCCAACCGAGGTTGGACTCATAGTGGCTGCTGGTTCTCATCCAAGTTGGGTAGACCCTTGTGATTTCTGTGTGAGGAGCAGTAACTTATCGGGTGGATGGCTGATTTACAATACCGGGGAGCTGGAGACCCGAAAACCTTTCAAGTGGGAACGGTCCTTAACTCGGCTGATTGGTCTGGACAACTGGTACTTGCCTGGTAGAGGCTTGGGCTTTTGACGGGATCTCAGAGTGGGGAGATACCACCCCTCTCGAGACCATTTATGTTCCAGTACACTAGAGACCATAACTAGCACAGACCAGGTGGTGTTTAGCCAACGAGAGGTTAGTAATCTCTCTGCATGAGTCGTTCACTGAGGTACTAAGGACTCCTCACAATGACGCCCTGATGGGGCCCAATGAACTACCAGTAGCAAGCCCTAGTCCTGTGCTAACGGGGAAGAGGGCATTGCCGACTTTGGAGAAGGACGACCGAATTCTTAAGAATCCTATGGTAGTCCTAAAACTTTAAGGCAATCAGCCTGCCTACTCATTAGTTGTGCAATCCGTAATTGTGTAGCATTTACTCATACTGGTGTAAATAGACAAATCAAAGTCTCCACGTACAAAAAATAATCATTTTTTTATTCTACGCGTTTCGAGCACTTCGGGTCCATCATCAGGTAATCTTCAAAATGTAGGAGTGAGTAGACGACCGACCAGAGTCCAGCCTTCAACTCCAGAGTTGATATAATATATTATAAACCCAAGAAGTTTGATATTATGTGTACTTATAGCAAAGTTGAGTGATACCATATACTAATAAATAATATTTTATTATTTATAGTATACTAATAAATAATAGTTTATTTATTAGTAACCCAATAATCCAATACTTTTTCCAGTTCATGATATGATTGTATCATGTCAGTTTTTGGGTATATTCCTATTTTTGAGAGCAACACAAGTACAAGATATAGAAAAAAAAAATGTATTCCACTTTAGAGTGAAATTCACTAATTACTATTTCTTTCATGTGGAGAACAGTGTGATGCTAAAGAGAGTTTCTATAAATCATACATGTGTAGGTATATCGACGACCACATAGCTTTTCAAAAAACCTATATCAACACCAATGAGTTAAAAATGTATTTCTTAAGAATCATGCATAAAGTTTATAATAGAAAAGTAATTTTCTTCCCCTTTCTACTCATGAGTAAATACAACACAATAACTGCTTGGATAGCTGGTGAGTTAGTAGAATTATTTTTCTTTCCAAAATTGTTTTAATTATGAATGTAAATGAAATTACACAATATTAAATGACAGAATAAATTGTAATTGATAAAATAATTAATTATGAAAATATATAAAAAAATATAGTGTTCTCAAAGAAATTTAAAAAAAATGGTTCAATCTTATTAAATGAATTATTATTTCTTTGTTTTTTACAAACTCTTTGAAATTAAAGTAATCATGTAAAAATTGCGATATAAATTTGCAACATATTGAAAATTAATATAAAATAATTACAAAATGGCTGTAGTCTTAATTAGTAGTCATCATGATTCACTTGATTTTGTTATAAGGCTGTGACAATGGTTCCATTTACTGCTAATAGAGATAACTGCATTAAAATGAAACATTGAATTTAATCTTGTCAATTAACCCTAATAATATATTTACTTTTAGCAAAGTAGAATGCACGACGACACAAATTTTTTAAAATATAAAACATATTATTATCGACCGACCTGGAAAGTCAATTACTGAATTCCACTAATATGTATTATTTCCATTTTTTGTCTTTTATAATAAAATATCTATTTAAAATTAATAGCGATTCTATACAATCATTTTTGTAGCATACAAATAATCAAAATGTATGAGTGTGTATTTAGTTCATGATTATTTATTCCTGTCAATTGCATACACTGACTTTATTAAGCGCCATATCTCTTTTATATTTTTTAAACCAACATGGCGGCATTCGTTCTTTATAACTCTAAGTTCGGTATTTTTAATCAGAATTTAGAAAAAAGTTGTCATGTATAGCAGTTTAAAAGTGAATTTATCAATTAGATTACAAAGTGATAAACTCGTGTGAACTTATTTTTGTTGTTTGTATGAATGTTTGAAAAGAAAGAAGAAAAGTAAAAATATCTGCCCATCGAAAAGGAGGTTAGTAGACAATTTAAAAATGTATTTTATTTTTTTACTACATTGCGTTAAATTATAACTATTAAATGATGACAAACAAAAGTATTGGGAAACAATAAGAAATACTATATTATAGTAATGCAAAAAAAAAAAGAAAATGAAAGACATGTTTACTAATTAGCATAAACATTATTTTAAATTAAATAATGCCACTAAAACTTTTAAATATGACTCATTTAAATTAATATACAATCAAAGTGTAGTTTACAAAGAAGGTATTGTTACAAAAAACAATGTAATCAAATTTGATTTTTTTAGAATATTGTGTAATTAAGCGGTTCTCTATATGTTAATAACAATTCATGCAATTCAAATATTATCATTTAATATCCGAAAAAAAAGTTAAATAGTATTATTAGTAATTATATTTATAGAAAGAAACTCAGAAATATTAGTAAAATATGTTATAATATGACTAACGATTCAGTTTTTAATGAAGTTTTAACTTTTATGTTGTTTAAAAGTTTGTGTATAAAAATGTAAAACAATTTTAACATAACATAGTTAAAACATAGATAAATAGTTGTTAATCAATAACAGAGTATGAATATAACCTTTTTTTAATCAATGTTTCAATGCAAACATTAAGAAACTGTTTTTTACAACCATGTTTTGTCTTAAACTAATTTTAATAATATAGTTAAACCTATATTTTTTTATATTCAGCTTATTTTAAATTGATTATATCTTGCAAATAGTTATTAAATAATTATTAAACTCTTTACTTATTCAATTTAACGATTGATAAATAAGTAATTAAATTTAAACATTATTTAAAAATCCAGAACCTTTTAATGTAGTAATTCCTTATGTTTCATATATACATTATACTAGCAAACTAATACTACTTATTTTACATACTTATACTACCTATACTTTTGGTATTTTACAAAAAATTCAGAGCTGATATGTGGTATTCCAAAATATTATTAGAATCCTATCAGTAGATCTGGAGTTTTTTTTAAGTTTTGCAGCTTTACTTACTTTACAAGATCAAATTTGATTTTATTCTGGGAATACTTCTTATTTAGTACGTGGCTAGGCAAGATATACTTATTTAAAGAGAGCAGATTATGATAAACGCAAACGAAATTAAAATCAACTAACAATACCAACTTACTACAGTATCAAGCACTTAAAAATACCTGTATATTTTTAGCTAAATACTTATATATCTTTGTAACTAACCAAACACAGCTTAAAAGTCAATACCTTTGCTTCTATCTTGAATTCCCAATCCATTCAAATCTTATTTTCTAGATGTACACAAATCTACTGTCAAAGTTTCAGCTCACTATGACTTATTGTGGTTAAGTTTGATTGAAACAAAATTTTTAGACAAACAAGCAGCAGAAATTTTTCTAAGGGCGAATTCGGTTTCTCTATTGTACAAACTGTAAAGAAAACCTCAAATCAGTCACTTCTAGGCAATTTAGAGACAAAACCTTTCTTTTATTTATTAAGATTTGTTGCGTTTGATTTTATTTAATTGTATATTAATTAATTAGCATTACTAATTATTGATAGGTAATTAATAATGGATTTTAACTTGTAAGAAATAATTTTAAGCGTAAAAAATTTGTATGTAAACACAATATTATCGTGTATTGCGTATTTGTTGATATCAACATTTTTGGAGTCATTTTTTCCAAATTCTGTTTTTAGACTTTTTGTTCTCCCAAACTACAAACTCTAGAGACTTGAAATTTTGTTAACATAATAGAAGCAACAAAATCAGTTACTTAAAAAAGCATCAGAATTTTAAAGCAACTAGAAATATTTTGTTTTCAATAAAATGTATACATTTTTACTTATAATTGAATTTGGAAAGCTTGTGAAGAGGATACCGTTTGACGGATCAAAATGAAATTAGACAAAAAAATAGAGCATTATGTGGGGATAAGTTGAGGTACTTTTTATCAAAATTACATTAACCACAGCGGCATTATGGTACATTTTTTTTTACTCCAAACGGCTTATTAATGGAAAATGAACGTTTTTGCGAAATATTGAACAAAAAATGGGAATTTATAAAAAAATTAATGAAATTTCATTTATCGAAATGAGCATTAAAGCTATAAAAACTGAATATTCATCCTGTTTTATTTACTTCACTTTTTTTTATAAGTACATCGTCTACTAAGACATTAGCACTGTCTGGTTTCGTTAGATTCTCTAGTTCTTCATATTTTGTTGTATAGCTTTATTTCATTTAGGAATGATGTTCTCCTGGGTTATTTGTTAATATGTATTTGCGTTGTTTACATTTACAAAATGGATACTAATTTTAAGCTAATGCTTGGGTGGTTCGATGACACTAACATTTTTTCTTTAATATTCTGCATTTGTCAAACAAAAGAGGAATATTTTGAAGTCTTAAAAGGGAAAACTTAATCAAGTGGAAAATCTTAAATTAAATCTTTAATGCAGTTCAGATAAACAACATCAAATATAACAGATCCACTGGCCATGTAATGTTACAAAAACCACCTTGAAATATTTTGTTTTTAATGAAATGTATAATTTTTTACGTATGATTCAATTTGAAAGCTTGTGAGGTAGATACATACATACCATTTGATGTATCAAAATGATTATTCCTAAAAATAGAGCATTGTGTGGGGGTTAAGTTAAGGCAATTTTTATCAAAATTACATTAACCAAAGCACCATTGTGGTATATTTTATGTTTAAAATTTTTTTTTAACTCTCCTGTAAAAAGAGAGATTATTTAGTAACACGAAATCTTCACTTTGGCTTTATGAAAGTATTATTACTGTTGTGGTAATACCAATGATATTATATGCATCTGTTGTGTGGTATACAAGAATAAATACGTGGAATAACAATCAATGATAAAACCACAATAAGAAATGGGAAAACAAGACCAAGAACCCTCAACCGTAACAAGTGGTCCTCGTCAGAGTCAAAAACCCAACTGAGTTGGGATTGGGACCTTGGTCTTGTTTTCCCATTTCTTATTGTGGTTTGATCATTGAAGAATAAGCATATACAAGTATATTGATAACCGGATCAATCACCATCTGTTCTACCTCTAGGAAAAATACAACTAAACATGTGCAATTTAGACATTTATATTCTGTATAAATGGTGCATTATATATTATATACCCTATAAGTTTACTATTATTTTTACCTATAATAAAGTTGAGTGTAGGCCACTCTAGATTTTTTTTATTATTAATACGATTACATCTATTGAAGTAAAAATATTCAGAGTTTGTTTGTTTTCTAATGTCCTCACATAGAGGATGTGCACTTTTAGTGCTGTTCTAGGAGTAAATAGTGTGGCTCTTCTATTATTTGGCGAGTGACATAACCAAGTTGGTTCTGCATTGGGGGTCTTAAATTTTGCCTAACTCAATTATAGTTATATTAGAGTTCTTTAACGAGTGCCTGACATCATGTAGGCTCGGGACATACGTTTTCATATTTATTCGCCTCCCATGTGAATAAATCGAGGGCAGTAGTGGATATAGAACCTCAGACCCATCAGTTCAGAGGTGAGCAGTTTAACCACTGAGCTAACCTGACCCCACAAAATATCCAGAGAGATCTATGTAAAAAAATTGAATGAAAAATTAGAATACATAATCATCAAATTGAATTAAATATTTTATTACAACTTGTAAGATCATGTTATCTACCTCATCGAGTAAGTACTTTATTACAATAGGTAAAGAGATAGAAAGAAAAGGCTGGGAAGGAGAAATCCTCGATTGCCTCAGATTGTAATAACTCAAAGACATCGACAACAAAGAAAAGTAGTAAGAACTGTAAGAGACTTTCCTTAAGTAATGACAGCTAAAATCAAAGCGGAAGTAAAACTTGTCTTTAAGTTTTACTTAATTTATAATTCCTCTAGTTTCAAAGCCTTGCTTATAAAAACAAAATTGAAATTTAAAACACATGGTAGAATTAATTTTCAATATAGAAAAAGTTTACAACAAATTTAAAATAAAAATGAGATAAAACAAATTTTAAATAAACGATTGCAACGTTATAAAATTATTATAATTATAAAAAAAAATTACAATACAAAATGAATGTTAAGTTCTTATTAGTTGGCTTGTTTTCGAAGCTATCTAACAGTGTAATGACTCATACCAGAAATCATATTGGAGCTTTTGTATGGTATTCACCAATACCTTGGCAGTTTGTTACCATTAGGAGTTTATAAAAATAAACTGCCAAGGTATTGTTTACAAAAAATATTTTAAATCAGTAAGTATTATTATTTTCTTTGGTACCACTCACACGCTATGTAATTCTACATTGTATAATGTTCTTGTAGTGAATGAAAAACTACAAAAGAAATTAAATAAAAATTTTTGGTATGACAAAGGGCCAATATTTGGCCTATGTGTGTTTTCTTGTGGTACTTCGACTGCAACTAAACTAATCTAGGTATTTGGAATAATCCTATGACGATGTTCTGTTTGTGTCTTTAAAGTAAGGCTGAAATAACTTTGGTCTTTTTAGCAGTGGCTACAAAGAACCTTAGTTTTGATAAATCAGCCCTTGAAATTTAAATGCAGGCATGTAGAAATGTACCCTGTCTCTTTAATAAAACAGACCTGAAATTAATTCATTTAGAAACTACAGGTGTGAAGCCGATGCTGTATATAAAATTCATTGAAGTAGAATTATTCCTAAGCAGAAATTTTAAAGAGGTCCTATTCGTTAATGGAGCAGTAGAAAAAACTGTGAACAAACAGTGCAGATGTGAGATTAGTATTTTCCACTTCGAGTGCTTTACATTTGGAACAAAGCTTTGACATAGCACCAATACAAACAATGCGGTCACTGAAATAATACCAGTAAATACTGTAATAAAAGGCTCTACACTCCTATCTTTATTTGACAAATATTCTACCATCACAGTTATCTTTAAACGTTCAGTTTCCCTTCGAACTTCCCCTTTCACTGACTCTTATATCCTTTGAGTCTTCTCTAAGACATTTTGTTAAAAGCCAGCCATCATTCTCTGCATTTTTATTCCTGTTTAATTCAGCTTCGCTCATAGGATCAGTCTGTAATCTTGCTCCAAGACAACATATTGTTGTGCTACTTCAGTTCTTTATCATCCACTTGTTTTGACCTAACAGGAGGGTTTCTTACTCCTTATTATCCACTTGTTTTGACCTAACAGGAGGGTTTCTTCATCTCCATATCATCCACTTGTTTTGACCTAACAGGAGGGTTTCTTCAGCTCCTTATTATTCACTTGTTTTGTCCTAACAGGAGGGTTTCTTCAGCTCCTTATTATTCACTTGTTTTGTCCTAACAGGAGGGTTTCTTCAGCTCCTTATTATTCACTTGTTTTGACCTAACAGGAGGGTTTCTTCATCTCCATATCATCCACTTGTTTTGACCTAACAGGAGGGTTTCTTCAGCTCCTTATTATTCACTTGTTTTGACCTAACAGGAGGGTTTCTTCAGCTCCTATATTCCACTTGTTTTGCCTAACAGGAGGTTTCTTCAGCTCCTTATTATTCACTTGTTTTGACCTAACAGAGGTTTCTTCATCTCCATATCATCCACTTGTTTT
The DNA here is from genome assembly GCA_026182355.1 of Hermatobates lingyangjiaoensis. NCBI lineage: Eukaryota > Metazoa > Arthropoda > Insecta > Hemiptera > Hermatobatidae > Hermatobates > Hermatobates lingyangjiaoensis. The sequence continues at coordinate 110,749 of JAPFBL010000181.1, read as the reverse complement.
GACCTAACAGGAGGGTTTCTTAGCTCCTTATTATTCACTTTGTTTTGTCCTAACAGGAGGGTTTCTTCATCTCCTTATTATTCACTTGTTTTGTCCTAACAGAGGGTTTCTTATCTCCTTATCATCCACTTGTTTTGCCTAACAGGAGGGTTTCTTCACTCCTTATTATTCACTTGTTTTGTCCTAACAGGAGGGTTTCTTCAGCTCCTTATTATTCACTTGTTTTGTCCTAACAGGAGGGTTTCTTCAGCTCCTATATTCACTTGTTTTGACCTAACAGGAGGGTTTCTTTAGCTCCTTATTCATTCCACTTGTTTTGACCTAACAGGAGGGTTTCTTCATCTCCTTATTATCCACTTGTTTTGACCTAACAGGAGGGTTTCTTCAGCTCCTTATTATTCACTTGTTTTGTCCTAACAGGAGGGTTTCTTCAGCTCCTTATTATTCACTTGTTTTGTCCTAACAGGAGGGTTTCTTTAGCTCCTTATTATTCACTTGTTTTGTCCTAACAGGAGGGTTTCTTCAGCTCCTTATTATTCACTTGTTTTGACCTAACAGGAGGGTTTCTTCAGCTCCTTATTATTCACTTGTTTTGTCCTAACAGGAGGGTTTCTTCATCTCCATATCATCCACTTGTTTTGACCTAACAGGAGGGTTTCTTTAGCTCCTTATTATTCACTTGTTTTGACCTAACAGGAGGGTTTCTTCAGCTCCTTATTATTCACTTGTTTTGTCCTAACAGGAGGGTTTCTTCAGTTCCTTATTATCCACTTGTTTTGACCTAACAGGAGGGTTTCTTCAGCTCCTTATCCACTTGTAATAAGGAATATCCACTTGTTTTTTTCAGCTTCATATCATCCACTTGTTTTGACCTAACAGGAAGGTTTCTTCAAGTTAGTCTCTTTAGACTGTTATTCTGCATCTTTTCCACTATGTTTGTACCTTGATCTCTCTTTGTTCTGCTGTTTCCAGTTGCCTCCTAACTGAATGTCTTGACCTGCCTATTATACGAGCTACCTCCTGATAATACAAATAATTCCAAATAGCCGTAATTAACCAATAGTTAAGCGTAATTATTGATCTGTTAGTAGTCTTCAAATGTAGGAAATTACAATTTTCATTTTGTTTAAAGAAATAGATTTTAAATAATTCTTATTCCATCTATATAAGAATTTCTCTGTTAAAATAATCTTTCACGATTACTTTTAGGCTCGTACCTTTATTTTCTTTCACGTTATGTGAGATTAATAAAGGTAAAGAGATAAAACTTGTATTGTACTTTTTTGTTATTATTATTTATTTTATTTTTAAAGAAGCCCTATATTCATTTAAATATTTTATATGTTTAATAAAAAATAATGGTACTATTGGAACTATTAAAAATATAAAAGTATTTTTTGTGCAATTTTTTCAATGATGATTTCAAAGATATATCTTTTTTTGTTGAAATTTTTCGAAATGTTTACGATATTTAGAAAAATTGCATTTTATTAACTGATTAAATTAAGTTTCTAAAAGCTCAATTAAATAAATTTAAATTGAATCATATTCACATCTGACATGGAACAGTCAAATTAAATGAATTAGATCATAACTGAAAATCCGGCTATTAACACATATGACACTATGTTTTGGACGTACCAAAAACATGACATTATGTCTAGGGCTGATACAAGCATCATACCTATGTAGGTAGGAGATGTAGATAATGTTTTCGTTGCATTTTTTTAAAAAAAAAGAGAAAAAATTTAATTAGGATTTTAATTTTTACATAAAGTATAAATTCACTTACGATCTAAATTTTCAATTCAAATTAAATTGAAACTCAACAAAATTTAATTGAGAGAAATTGGGCACTAATCTATTTCTTGTTAATTGGTATATAATAAGATTAGTTCGTTTTTCAAAATACTTAGAACAATTTTTTTTTAAAAAAAATACATTTGGAAGAAAGATTTTGATGAATTGATTTCATGTAAATTTGTCGGTAGATGTTTGCCAAAGTGAACAAAGAAATCGAACAAGTAATACGTTTAGCCTTAGGAGTAGATGACATTTAATTTATGGCACTTTTCAATTGAAAAAAACTTTTTCGCTACCCATGAATCCATTTTTGGATTAGACTTTTATAAAACTTCTTAAGGATTTCATATGAAAGTAATATTTTGAAAGTATTACAACTGGCAAATATTATTTACTTTTCATTTCAGATTTATGAATTCTTATTTTTATTTCGTTCATATTACTCTGTCATAGTTTTTCATTGTGCAATGAATATAACATATATATATATATATATATATATATATAACCAATTAAAAAGAAGATAGCGCACAGATAGATCAGGAATAACTCACTTCTATATTTCAACCATCATTGTCATCAGGAGGTGAAGAGTCCCGCAGGAAGGCAGAGCGGCTACTCTGCAATATATATATAACGAACAATATAATGTTCGTGAGTTTGTTTGTTCACTCATTTTCCGTGGAGATAGAGACCTGAAATTATTATAATCTTTACTTTTGTTGTTATTGGCTTTGTTGTAGTTGTATTACATAATAACAAATCGTATTAAAGAGTCAGGGTAGTCCAGTGGCTTGCATACTCGCCTCGTCTTTCTACAATATTATTTAATAATATTTCTCATTAGGGGGTCAGAGAAGCTTATAATATATAATAAACTATTACATTAGAGGTTAAAAACGAATAACTTTAGAAAGAAACTTGAACACAACTGTCAGATAAATTACGAATGTTCTAAAGTGATATTGTAAAGACACATTCCTTTCATTAATGTTATTTTATGTTGGGTAAATAAATTGAATATTTAAATTTACAAGTTTTGTTTGTTGAAATTTATTTCATTATATAATAACTTGGAATAAAGGCCATTTTAGCACTGTTCACTTCCCCACGAATGGATAAGCAGATTCTTATATAACAGTTATATTACAAACTCCTTGAATATATCATTATATTACTTGACCAGTGGATCTAAAACTGTTTCGCATATTTCAGCAGTTTCCTTATTGCCTTCGTTTATTGGCTTTGTTTACTCAGGAAAATAATTGTCTATAAGCTTAGATTTTTCAAGTAATGATTGATAACTCAGGAAAATAATTGTCTAAAAGCTTAGACTTTTCAAGTAATGAATGATAACTATTTCTCTTCCTAAATGCCAGAATATTTTGTTTTATTAACAGAATTGTAATTCTTTATATTTTGAAATTTCCCCACGCCTGGGTAAGAGTGTGGTGAATCAAGTCTATGGCTGCAAATTCTACTGTATGCTATCAGTTATTAGAGGGTTATATTCGACTGCTATTCATAGCTTGCAGTTAGCATTATGAAGTGTGTTCATACTTGAATAAATAAGAAATTCTTTAGGAGTGAAGGGAAAATTATATGCTTTCATAAACCTATGCTTCACTAAACATGCAAAACTCTTTAACAACAATATATTTCTGACTCTGTTCTAGACAGAAAATTGTACAAATAAGTTAAGCAACTATGTTAAAAAGTGAAGGTTGAACGGTTTGAAACTGAATATTGGAACTTTTTGATCCTGTCTATTACAGCTTAGAAGAAATTAGAGATTGAGATGAAAATCTATATTAAAAATATAGAAAACACTCGCAACGTGATCAATTTCGACGCCTACACAGAATACATGACGTTAAGCGATTAACTAATAACTACTCACAGAAAGAACACAAAATATTCTATATTTTGGTTAGCCCAGCTAATTTAGTTACAAATATCATAATTTTATATATGTTAATTGCCTTCACAATGTCACATGCACCTTACAGATCTCTACGCTGATAAACCTGAGACGCGATTTCCGGTAAAGAACCTCCTGCTAATGTAGCTGTCCTGAAACTAAAATGGGTGTAACAATATCTGTTGCAACGCACTACATATGCAGTTGTTCATTACTGTTACTGAACAAAGTTCTTTAATTTAAATTAAAGTTTTAAATTTATTTAAAAATTGATATACTACTTTTTTTTTAAAAAAAAGCGTATTGATCAAACTGATTAGGGGATTCACAAAATTTCATGATAAAGCCATTTTCATTAATTTGTACAAATCAGTGATTATACCTTAAAAAAAGGACTAAACAAAAAAATAAATAATACCAACTATTAAAGATACTACTAATATTCAGTTTCAAAGGAGTGAATTCTTCAAAGTCAGTGGATAAATCCTTTCCTTTAAAAGTTTCGAGCTGCAATCGATAAACTCAATGGTACAACAATAGACTCCTGTTCGCAGAAACAGCTACATTCCTTGCAGACAGCTGAGCTAAATGTAGACACTAACACTTCAACAGTTGCAGAACTATCTTCGCAGAACTTGTCAGAACAGCTACGCAATTCTCTTTTGACTTCTTTCCTACTACTGCTTCTACTATCTCTTCTTTTCACCGAGACTTGTTTATTTTTGGTCTCACCGGCCACAGGTTCTCTTTAATCACTTTTTAAAATATTCTAGGACCGTAACTATTACACAGCAAATATTACAATACTCCAATCATAACTATTTTAACATAATAATTACTTTGCTTCTTCTCGAGACTTTGTTCACTGTTGATTAGTAAAAATCACCTCTTTGCAACATTTCGTCTTTATTGTTTACTAATTAACTCTGACAAAATCTCGAGAAGAATAAGTATGATCAAGAAAACAATACCTTGATATTTTAGCATATATATATATATATATATATATATATATGGATTAATTTACCACAATGAAACAAATTTGGAAACAATGCTCTAAGGCCTTTCGTCAAAACATCGTTGACGATGCCTTAAAGCATTGTTTCCAAACTTGTTTCATTGTGGTAAATTAATCCATCTATTACATCAAGTGTTATTTTGATTATTATTCATATATATTACTCAGAGATTCGTATTAACCGGTGGCAATGAAGTAATTATTCTATATAATTCTATATTCTATTTTATATATTTATATATATAAAATATATTTTTATATATATTTATATATTCTATATAAATTATTCTATATTCTATATCGAGCAGCACTAATAGTTACAGCCTATAAGAATGGTCAATAGCCGAGCATCACTAGTAGCAATAATATAGCAGTACTAATCCATGTACCTGATATTGATCTGCACCTTCGTAAAATTATATTTATCATACGTCCAAGAATAATAATATTACAAATAGTTTGGTCAAATTTTTCGAAGGTCCCTTATTTTAATTTTTCCAAAAATATATATCTGGTATTTTTGAATGAGGCAATGTGTCTGATGTTACACTAGAATAAAAATTGAAATAAATATCAGACAATAAGTCACATATAAAATGTTACAATTTAAATTTTATTTATTACATTTAATTTTATTTTATTATAAAATTATATTTAATTTATTTATTATTATAAATTTCTGTTTAATTTATTTTATTTAAGTCTTAAAATAAAAATTAATTCATTAAATATTATTATATCTAAAAATGAAAAAGAAACAAGAATGTTCCTTAATTAATTAATTAAATTAACATATACATTAGGAAACCAATATAATTTATACATAAATAGATACAAATTGATCATGTTATATAAGAAAATCTATAGAGTTTAATTTGTGAATATTAGTGCTATTAATTAATTATGCATTATTTCAACCCTAAAACTGGGAACATACAATAACATACTTAACTCAATTCAATTGGACTTACCTAATTCAATTTATTAAATAACTCAACACTTAAAAGATTTCTGTCATGACTGCATCTGCAATCTGCAATAAAATTAACTCTATAAAATTAACTATAGTTTCTGCATAAAGGAAACCTTATCACTGAGTATTGATTATTAAACACAAACTTAACTTCCGCAGTGACTGTTTTTCACATACTGACTATTTTTTCAAACTATTTTCCAGTTAATCTAGATTTTATATTAAAATTCAGTAAAATGCTGTAATATATGGATACAAGAAATATTTGTGATACATTCAGTGGATGAAATCAAATTATTCTTTTAAAATAGCATTGAGTTAGTCAGATGAGAGAAGTGGGTCAATAGAATTGCAAGGTAAGTAAGAAGTGAGGTTGGTCAATGAAATTGCTTCCAAGGTAAGTAAGTTCAATATATTTCTTGGGAGGACAAGCAAGATATACCCAGTTGGATTGTAAGCTTAACTGTCGTCTGCTCTAATGAAAAAAGTCAACGCCGGCTGAAAGACAGCTTTGCTGGCAATCTCACACCCTCTGGACTATCCCCTTTATAGAACCAATGCCCCTTCTTCAATTTGAGAGAATAATTACCTCAATAATTCAAATAGTTCTTGATTTTAATTCAGTCATTAATATATCAGGCTCAAATTAACTATATCTGTAATATCAAGGAGCAGTCGTTCAGAACTTTTTCTACATGTAGCACAGTTAAGAAACCTTGTGTTTTCTTCTATAATTTAGTTATAGTTAGTCCTTAATATATGTTATCAGTTATTGGACTGCGTTATTACCTCTAGTATGTCCCTATGAAAATTTGTTATTTTTATTGCCTTTGCAACATAGAAAAGTGATTAGAAAAAAAGAACAATTGCTGAAAAAATCGTGAATGCAGAATCTGTCTGCTATTTAACTACATATATAGTTCAATATAGACAAAGAAACATAGAGAAATCAAAAGAATACACTTACAGTCTCTAATTTTCGGTTTGAACCGTCTTCAGGAGAGATAAGAGAGGGAAACCAAGTGCACTGGTTCAGAGACGGTTGGAGACCCCAACCGTCCTTGTATATAGTCCTTAAGGACAGCTTTGCAGGCCAACCGTCTCTGAACCAGTGCGCTTGGTTTCCCTCTCTTATCTCTCCTAAAGACGGTTCAATCTGAAAATTAGAGACTGTAAGTGTGTTCTTTTGATTTCTCTATGTTTCTTTGTCTATATTGAACTATATATGTCCGTTTTGGATCGTATTTCCAACGAAAAAGTATATATATATTGAAAATCTACATGAGGTGTCCGGTTCTGATATCTGATTGGTAAAATGAGTCAAGCTTATTTGGTCCCGCATCAACCAATCAGATATATATATATATATATATATATATATATAATCTGTGGTTTAGACGTTTATATACATTAAAATATTGGTATAAATAGGCAGCAGATCTTTTTTCAAATACATTTCATTAAAGTGAACCGCAGTCTCAGTATTCTTGTTCTTCAGACTGAGAAATTCGATTCTACGAACTAACTTCCTGCTAACAGAATTGAACTGGAATAGGAGCTGGCCAAGTGACATACAAAGTCAATGAAATGGTCAAAAATGTAGATTTTTTTTATATTGAAATATATATATATATTTGAATATAGATTTATTTTATATTGAAATATATATATATACATATATATATTTGATATTATTGTATAAAAATTTGAACATTAATATTTGAACATAATATTTACGGTATTATATAGGTTATAATTACTGTTTGTAATGTCTAAAGGTAAAATGCTGAAGTGTTTTTATCCCTTGTGACTCCACTCGCACATTAGAGTAACTGTATTTGACGTGGGTTAAAATAAATAAGATTAGTGGAAAAAAGAAGTAAAACAGGAAGTGAGTTGTTTCATTTAACTGTCGGGTTTTTTTAGTATATAAGCCCACCATTAATTGAGAACCAGTTGTATTCATATTTTAGACATAACTTTTACATATATTAAAATTAAAGGAGAAACATAAAAATCTTGATATTGACAAATATCAGAATATTTTTACTGGCTTCAAACCCCGACTGGAAACATATAACACTAAAGAAAATTAAGGATTAAAACAAAATTGTTTAGAACGTAAATAATTACAAACAGGCTCATACAAGTGAACTGAAACCTTTAGTCTGGAAGGTTGATTTCAACATAGCTTAAATTTACACACGTCTTGCTGTTTTTGAAAATGAACAGTTCCATTAAAAAAAAAACGATGATTAATATTAAATTTTAAAAAATATTAAAAAAATATAAGTTCCTAATCAATTCACAAGAAGTATTATATCATTATAAAAAATACCATATTTTTTGGTATATTCTCTTGAGTTTATTTTAATTTATATAAGATTACTTTATAAATATTTTATAAAATATTAATAATCTTTCATAAAATAAAATTGTCTCACTTTCAAAATTAACAGATCTCATAGTGTACGTATTTTAGTCAAACTGATGGACATAAGAAATATTTAATAACTTGCAACTAATATTCATACTTTTCTATTTTGTTAACTAATAGCCCTATATTTTTGTTCTTTTAATATTAAATATATATTTTGTATTAAAAAAAATATAATTCTTTTTAGAATTAACATTGTAACAGTCGAAGTGAAAGTAAGTGAGGTCATTGACCATGAAATAGGCTGCCAATAGAATCTTTTTAGTTCTAAGGAAAATATTCTGTAGGTTTATTCAAGGTCGGGAGTTCTAAATTTTGTTGTATTCGGCGTGCTTGGTTTCCTTCTCACTTTTCTCTTGAAGACGGATTTTCGGAAAATTTGAGTCAATAAGTGTAAGTGTTTTGTTTACTCTGTGTGCTATTCTTTTTCGATTTTGAACTTTTGTGTGTCCAGTTGGATCGTCTTTTTGATTTTATAGTGAATGTATATTTTGAACGTATATCTGTATATATAAAATGCAAAAATTGTCTGTCTGTCCTCTGTAGAAATAAAACTGCAGACTCCAAAAAAAAAAAAAAAAAACTCCACAAGACGACAAGTTCACTGTATGTTTGATAAATAGTTGATTTGTCGTACAGGATCGGACTAACAACGATGTTTAAAGGTTTGAAGGTTTAAACGATTTTTTCATTTGTCACCGGAATCACTGAGTAGCAGGCTGGATCATGTTTCCTTGATGCCGTATTACCAAAAAAGGAAAACCCTTTGGGTTCTCTCAGTGTTTCAATCAAACTCATTATTTCATATTTTACTGCTGCTTTTTCAAGCGAATTGTATTAACTTAATCAGATCCTTTAAAAGTACGTTTATCTTTATTTCAGAACAGTTGTACAAATTTTTGACTTTGATGGACCATTTCTACAATAAACTCCCTATACGTATTAAATGTCAATTACAACTCCAAAAACCTAGAAATTTTATTAAAAATTGTGTGGAAACATTTTTTTTTCAAATCACAAAAAAGTTTTTTTTTTTAAAATGATACATTCCCATAACAACATATAATATTCCTACTGAGTCTTCTGTTCCGTCTTTTATTCTAACCGGAAACTGAATTTGAAAATTGGTGATTATAACTCTATTATTTTTTTGAAATCAAACACAACACACGACACACATACACAAACCAATTTTTGAAACTTAGCAAAATTTAAAACGTGTGTTTCTTTGAAATCGCGATGAAATTTTGAGCTGTATGCAATACTTTATACTTGTATATTTCATATAAATAGTAAATGAAACGAAAAGAGCGTTGATGTTTTGAAGTTAATAGTCCGGATCGTACTTTTTCTGTTACACTATTACTGAAGTAAATAAATATTATGAACAACATTCATTCGATTTTATATGTTATGCAAGGAAAATAAATTATATTTGAATTTATATTTAATAAATTAAAACTATATTTATTAAATATAATCAAAGTTCTAACATATTGATGCAGGTTGGTTTTTTATATCTTCTGTTAAATGACAAACCGTATTACTGATTACAAAAGTTCACGGATGAATACCATTCCTCGGAAGAAAACTCCTAAATAGTTAACGACTCGAGGCTTAGAGCGTCTGTAAAGCACAAGTTAACCGAAATAGTTTGTCTGATGAGATCCACAAATGTTCATGGGACAGGAAAACTCACTCCATCACAGAGCATTAGTACGAGAAGGTTAGTTTAAAGGCTATACTAGGATCAGTCGTAACAAGGAGGTCAAGATTAGCAGTTAAGCGGGGGTTTGGAGCTTATTAAGGGATTTCTATGGATTTTATCAACAGACACTTTTATCATGAGAGTGTCCTATTAACTTCATTGCAAGATCCTTTTGTTTTCTTCTAATTTTAGTGATAAGTTGCCACATGCGGTTTTCTGTTACCTCAACCTTTTTATTTAAGTTTTACTAAATAAGTACTATTAGTACCCCAACGCTATGTATGTACAATCATGGAAGGCACAGTTTATAAAATATCCCTTATTTATAATTTACTTATATTGTGATAATTATATAATAATATTGTATATTAATAATATATAACTACAGTTATAAGAAATTTTAAATCATTTCCTTTAAATCACTTGCGATTAGAAGTATAATTTAACCAGCCTTCCTTTATCAGTTTTTTCAGAAATTAAAGCTATCAAAAAATCTTTTATAACTTACTATCAGATGTGCCCACTTTGATTGATATTTTACAAAAATTTAGAGATGTTACGTGGTATTTCAAAATATTATTAGAAAAATTATAGAATAGAAAAAATATATTTATTAGCACAGTGTTAAGTAAGTGCCTCTGTATATACCTCATTAGCTGTCTGTCCTTTAGGCGCATGGAAGAACAGAGAGTTGGAATCTCTGGCTAGTTGACCATATGTGAAAAAATATATATTTTCTTGTTTATATATATATATAATTCTATCTTTTTTCGACCACACAAATTACAGCAAACAGCAGAGGTTTTTGAGGGTTGGTCTACACAAACAAACACTTCACTTACGCCAACGTTTCGCTATATTTTTATAGCATCATCAGGGCTGTACAAATAACAAGATATACGTCCGACAGATAGTCAGATAGTTTTCTTTGGGTCTATTAATCAGCTTAGAATTGTTAATCAGCTTAGTTATTTTGCTTCATTTAAATGTTATCTAAGTTAAATAGTGATTTTTTTTTATCCAATATAATAGAAGTTTTCAAGAAATTTTAAATTTAAAAAATCAAAATTTTATGTTTTACGAATCACCCATGTTAGTAGATTAATATCAGAATTATTATATTGAACAACGGGAGTAGGAGAGATGATATCCTTTTGTTTTGTGGCTCAGGAATTCCCTTAGTGACATTGTTTTGTGTATTTGTTTATGATAGTAGACATTCCAGTGTAGTTAGCTTTTTCATTTGACAAAACTAAATTTATTTCGAATTTTAGGTTGGCTTTGGTATATTATATATGTACTTATTAAAATATAATTATGTCATTATTGAAATGTGTGTATTGTTCCAGGTACAGACGAAAGGATACCTGTACACAGGTTAGTGAGGTTTACTGTTATAATAATATGATTGGGCAATGGCAGCACAATAATCAATTTGTTTATGCTTTTTATAATCTTATTTACACTCCACTTGGTTTAAGTTGAAAACACAGTCCACTAGGGATTATAGCACACGTACAAACACATTATAATAAAGCCTTATGTCTCTAAACTTATATATAGAATTTATAAAAATGTAAATCTACATTTGTTTAACTTTATTTATAAATATATATGTATGTATCTCAATTGTAGTACTCTACGCTGCTAGGATGTATAGTACAGTCGAAAGGATACCTGTACACAGGTTAGTGATTTCACTATTATAATAATGCAAATTGTCATTTTTATCACAAAATGCTATTTGTCTAATGTTGATATATTTCCAATGTCTTATCTAAAACCCGCTTAGTTTAAGCTAAATGTACGTCAAAATCGACTATAAAAAGCGTGCTAACACTTATAAAATAAGCTATTGTTACACAGAATGTTTCAATGCACATAGCTCTATCTGTTTAGCTCTATATACAAATCAACATCGTATAAAAAATATATATCCTATTTACGGGTGTACTGTTTCATGTATTATACACTATCGAGGTATAAACATGTTTAAATGATGTCATGTTACAGAAATATGTATCTTTTTTTCCAGGTTTATTTGTATCATGTATTATACACTATCGAGGTATAAACATGTTTAAATGATGTCATATTACAGAAATATATATCTTTTTCCAGGTTTATTTGTATCATGTATTATACACTATCGAGGTATAAACATGCTAAAATGATGTAATGTTACAGAAATATGTATCTTTTTTTCCAGGTTTATTTGTATCATGTATTATACACTATCGAGGTATAAACATGCTAAAATGATGTAATGTTACAGAAATATGTATCTTTTTTTCCAGGTTTATTTGTATCATGTATTATACACTATCGAGGTATAAACATGCTAAAATGATGTCATATTACAGAAATATATATCTTTTTCCAGGTTTATTTGTATAATGTATTATACACTATCGAGGTATAAACATGCTAAAAATGATGTAATGTTACAGAAATATCTATCTTTTTTCCAGGTTTATTTGTATCATGTATTATACACTATCGAGTATAAACATACTAAAATGATGTAATGTTACAGAAATATGTATCTTTTTTTCCAGGTTTATTTGTATCATGTATTTATACACTATCGGAGGTATAAACATGTTAAATGATGTCATATTACAGAATATATATCTTTTTCCAGGTTTATTTGTATCATGTATTATACACTATCGAGGTATAAACATGCTAAAATGATGTAATATTACAGAAATATGTTTCTTTTTTCCAGGTTTATTTGTATCATGTATTATACACTATCGAGGTATAAACATGCTAAAATGATGTAATGTTACAGAAATATCTATCTTTTTTTCCAGGTTTATTTGTATCATGTATTATACACTATCGAGGTATAAACATGCTAAAATGATGTAATGTTACAGAAATATGTATCTTTTTTCCAGGTTTATTTGTATCATGTTTTATACACTATGGAGGTATAAACATGTTAAATGAGGTCATATTACAAATATATATCCTTATTTTAGAATGTATTGTCTCATATAAGATAAACTGTCGAGGTATAAAACGCGTTTATATTATGTGATATATATATATATCATTTTTATGGTACTATCTCATAAGGTCGTATTGCATGTATAAACGTCTCGCATGTTTAAGCTGGTCTTCATTTTAAATATATTTAGTTTATACAGTACAAGTGTACTACTTCATGTTGCATGTATGGTGGTGGGTGGGGTACAATGTAGTTTGCCTCCGCGTGGTGTACCCTGGGTGATGCCAAATGAACTACATTTCTACGTTTAAAATCATGACACAATCAAAGAAAAGATGCAAGGCTCTTTTGGCCACAACAATAATAACGACGACGCCCTCATCAGGTTGAAGAATTATCGAGGATTTAATATATTAATTTTGGAATGCAGGTGGAGTGAACAGCTACAAGTACTGTAAGCCAAATCATGTTCTAACTAAAACGAACATTGATGTATTCATTATTTTGGAAGCTGGGGCCTCCACAGAATTTACCCAATTCTACTAAATATACAACTACTTCATATACACTATCATGTGAGGCTGACTAGTGACCTCTGAAATGATTATTGGAATCAAGAAAGATATATTTCGGCAATTTAAATTATTACATGATATGGACTGAATAAAGAGATGGAAGCACTACAAGCAGACTGCTGGGTTACTAATAATTATTTCCGTGATAAGTAGTTACTTAACCTCTCTTTGTTGCGTGTCCGTTATGATGCTATTGGATAAATGCTGTAAATAGTTTTTCCTTTAAAAGAAAGCCGTGAGAATGCTGAACAATCTTCGGCAAAACGCAGCTTATAATCAGGAGTAGTTAATCTTTGGACTAAATCCTCAAGAAACCCATTTTGAATTTTAAGAATCAGAAGTCGACAAGTTATATCAATGTCTCCAGAAATAAATACTTAACCAGTGCAACAGTTGTTTTGGCTCATATGATACAAATAACACACTAACCTTTTCAGAAGCTCTTATAGTAACTTTGTTGTACTATTAAGAAGCCGATTCAGGTTTGAAAACCTTAACTAGAGTCCTGAGAATAGCTTGGGCTACAATGGGTAAGTTAATTAATGGTTGATTAGACGAAAGCCCTATGCTAATTCTTATGAACGCAAGACTCGTTTAGTGGAGGTCGAACCAACGCTACCCGATGATCAATACAAAATCAGATTCATACTGTCTGACTGACATACAGTTATTAGTTATGGGCTCTTGATAATAAATAGATTATCTAAAATACTAAATTTATTTTTTCTTATTCTTTTTGTTACTATTTTTATTCGATTGAATAACATATATAAATAACTGTTTTTACATTTTTTTTATTTAGGCCCGCTTTTTATCATTGTCATTATTTGACCCTGGGGTTACTGTACCAGTCTGAATTCGGCCCTCACGGAATTTGAGTTTGAAACCCCTCCAAGTAGTGTAAAAAACAAATAATCTTAAAATGGTAATTTATTCATAATTGTTTAGGAGTTGGCTTGTTTCTGTTTCAGTCTGTTAACTAAGGTTCATTATTATTTTGTTTAAAGTAGGCCAGGAATGCTAATTCTCTCAGAACTTGCATTAATCTCCAGATCTATTGTTGTTTATATATGTTATAACTGCATTGAGAAGAGTGATGTTTGGTTTATGTACTGTTCAGATTTAACAGCAGGAAGTAAATGAGATACTACTAATGTCTCCTGGAAATTCAATTAAAACTTGTACAATCATTTAACATTTAACTAGGACCGACAACTCGATCTACTTTTACACCTTGTTAAAACTTGAGCCTTATCACTTAACTGTTTCTAGCCTACGATTCAATTTAAATTCTTACAACTACATATATTATAACATATATATATATTTCGTTGAATAACTGACCATATTTTACTGATGTCATTTTCTTCACCAGTTTTTCGAGGTTTCTGAATACCTTCTTCTTTCCTTCATCCAAACGTTGGAGAATATTAATTAAGGGGGAACCGACATGTTTCGACTGACTTCCAGTCATCTTCAGGGCAATTAAAAAATTGTTAATGTCTTTAGAGGTGGTATTAAGACACAGTTTACAGTAAATCGTTTAAAGTAGCTCTAAGTCCTGTTGCTCAATAGCAACAGAGTGCTCTTGAATTGTTTCATATATATACATACATATATATAAAAAGATTTCACATAAACACGTGAAATAACAATCAATGATCAAACCACAATAAGAAAATGGGAAAACAAGACTAAGATCTTTCAACCGTAACAAGCTGTCTTCGTCAGAGTCAAAAACCCAACTGAGTTTATATATATTATATATAATATATTATAATATAGGTATTAAAGACTAGCGATCTTTAACAAGTACCTGACATCGTACAGGATCGGGATCGACAGTTAAACGTTCTCTCCGAGAGACGACGTGCATAGATGTATTCACTTCTCACGTGAATAAATCGAGGGCTAGGTGGGTATTGAACCCGGACCGTCCAGTTCAGAGGTGAGAACGTGGCACCCTAGTTAGAGAAAAATAGATTCAATGAGTCTTCAATCGTGTAAAACCCAGTGAAAACCTAAAATTAGTTTCATCACTATACTTTACTGTAACTAACAACATGAAAATGTTAATTTTAATAAGCTAAGATTTATCCTTTAAATATCTTTCTAGTTCGTTCACTCAAGTACTCTTCTTGTTGAAATGTTTTTTTGTTTTGTTCTTTTTGAGATCTTAGATTCGAAGTGGTAACCGAGGTATGACCTCTACTATAAATATTGACTGTTTATCTACTTCCCCAATATTGACTGTTTGGAGATCTAACTGTTGTACTAACAAGTTTGTTTGCCATCAAACGTATAGTTTGTTTGCAAATTCAAATCGTCTAGTAGGTTTACTTTATTTCATGAATTGGACTCGTATAACTTGTTTACACTCTTTACTTCTTTGAAGATGTGTTGTGTAAACAAAAGAAACGAAAGGTTGTCATTATCTTCATACATACTTGACGATATTTCCGTAATGTAACATCTCTCGCTTGAACATGCTATAGCAAAGTAAGTCTTCAATTCAATCCATCGTAACATTATCTGTACGATGGTTCAATCAAGTTGTATGAAAGCATGCAGCATCTTCAGATGTGATTTGCCATCATCAATTGCCTCATATATTCCCTTGTAATTAAACTGCCTTAACGATGATGATGAAAACCATTTGTATGTTTCCTGTATGAGAAATTCTGTTTCTTGGAAACAGCCAATTGAAAGAATTACATATACATTTTACCAGGAACAAAAAATGTTCCGGGTACTGGTCATTCTTCAATCGACGTTATCCATCTATACAGATACCGAGTTGTTAATGAGAGAAGAGCATCATTCACAACGTTTGTATACTGATTATCACGACACCAAATGGCAGAAACACAAAGCGTGGGCGTTGACTAATTCACTAAATATTTCATTCAATGTTAAAATGGCAATGAGTATAACATGTTTGTGACTAAGCAATAAATATTCAAAAAAAATTTTCCTGATAATTACAAGAAGTAAGAGATTGCTGTTCTTTGATAACATAAAGTTGGAAGGTTAATTTTCACAAGCCTGTTATTAAGAAGGCTGCCGAGATAAAGGATTGACTGAGGGAATGAATGTCACTCGACACAAGATTCCGGGTGGATTTATATCATGGTATTGTTACTGAATTGCTGGACCCCAGGATAAACCTCTCCTCTACTTAATGACTGTCAGACTTGGTCTATTATAAAAAAAAAAGATCATGTACGTTATAGTCTCCAAGAAAAAAAAATACAAAGAAAGAATAATGAATGTATGGCTTAGTCCTTTATAACTAATCTCAGTTAGGGAAACGTAAACTTTATATAATTTAGTAGTAAAACCACATACTTATTTAATTATGAAAAGTTAACTTCAAAATAAGTTTTACACTGAAACTAAAAACAATGGTTATTCCTCCAGTCTTTCATAAGAGATGACCACCTTTTTTCGACCATCTTGGTGAGCAAAAATATTGTTGATGATTTTTATGTAAATACTAGAATGTTTTACACAGAACACTCAATCAACCTGTTTTTTGGTATTTGGTTATTTTAGCGCTCCCAGCTTATTCAGCCATATCGCTGAAAACAACAACAAAACAGACTGATGCCTTTTTTACGTGAAAGCTCTTTTACTGCATCGCGGGAGCTACAAGCTCTAGGCTAGGATAGAGGCAAACAAAACCTCCGAGATACGCCCGAGGTGGACCAAGCGAAGGCGAGCTTCTACGACTCTACATAACAAAAAAAAATAAAAATCTTATAACAATTTAATAGAAGCAAAGCAAAAAGGTCCCACTAAACAAAAAATATACTTCTTAATAAAGTTTAAAAAGAAGCATATTTCTTGATATTTTTTTAACTTCTAACACTTAGTTTTATACCACAAAACTGGAAAATAAACTCCCGTTATTTTAGGCTTTCATGTAAAGGAAAACAAAAGAAAAACAAAAGAAAAACAAGAACATTAACGTTTCTCATGTATATTAGATCACTCAATCAACCACAATATGTTATAATATAATAATATCTACCAACAAAATCATATACTCGTGCCAGGATCTCAAAGATCTCTTTATTAATATCTTTGCCACAAAACGCTACTCATTCATAGTAGATTCTTGACCTATTCCAAATTTACTTATTCAGTTACTCTGTTCAATCTTGATAGACTCAACCCTTATTCTATATGATAAGGGAGTGACCATGAAGCATTCTCTTGCAATAAATCAGTAAAGCGATTGTTGCAGAGGGCAAACAATGGATGACTATTTGATTTTTTTTCAGTTTGTCTCAACCATTATTTTTAAGAGTCGAAGAATAGTGATTTTTCATTGATAACAAGATTTCACATAAACACGTGAAATAACAATCAATGATCAAACCACAAATCAACCCTCTAAGAGGGTTGACAGCTAGCGGATAGTTTTTTACTCTTTCTTACTGTACTCCTTTGTTTGCCCAAACATCACTCTCAGGACATTTGTCCTGTCCTGCACTTTCACCCGTTTAAAATACCACTCTTCCCTCCCACTTTTCTCAACTCCTCACCAGATGTTTCTGCATCTAGTGTTTCAGTTGGTTTTTTGACTCTGACGAAGACCGCTTGTTTCGGTTGAAAGATCTTAGTCTTTTTTCCCCATTTCACATTGTGTTTTGATCATTGAATAGTGATTTTAAGTACTATATACTCTGAATAGTTGAAGAAAATAATAATAGCAAAATTCTTAAAAAAAAAAAACTCCCTTCCTTGAGTAGTAAAGCACCCATTAAATGCTGTTTTCGACTAATATTTTTCCATTATATGACTACCCATTACTTAAGTAATATCTGCTAAATCTACTTAGTTAAATTTCAGTAATGTTTCATATTAGAGAGATTAAAGTGTCCTCTTGTTTAATCCAAAAAGAGAAGGGGATGTAAATTTAGTTTAATGAAAGGAAGGAGTGGTTGGCACTTTGTTAGCCGTAATAAATAGAGAAATACACGGCGGGGTGCTCATCTTGACCCGCACTAATAAATAAGAAAATTTTATTCATGAATGGCGTCTTGTGCTTCTAACCTACCATGGGCCTTGTTTAGAAAACGTTATATTAGCACTCTGATACACTGTTATTGTTAAAACTTCTTAATACCTTATTAACTCGAATTTCCTTCAAGAAATAACTAAATATTTTCAAGTGTTCATCTTGTTTGTTAGTATTCTGACTGCTTCTTTCATTTAGTTATTTTATTGTAATTAAATGTATCGGAATACTTCATACATTCAGTGCCAGTATCCACACTGCATCGACGATTCAGTAACTGACGAAGTTACCTTTTTGAACACGTAACTGAGGCATTACGATAGCTATGTTAGCCATAATTATAGATAACCTGTACTGAAAAGGATAAACCCTGTTACAACCTATACTGGTGATGGAGTTGGACTGTTTTGAACATGTTCATCTTCATGAGCAACCACTCTAAATCAAAGGAATTTTGAGTTTATGTTCTCCTCTATATACAGGTCCCTAAATCAACGACTCTACTCAACGACTTTATTTCATATTTTAATTATAAACACCCCATCTACTTTGCTAATTTGATTCTTTAGCTTTTTTCTTAGTCACTGCAAATTCCATCGAGTCCTCTTTTCATTTTTATTAGTGGGTTTATTTAATTAGAATACTAACAAGTCTCTTTGTAGTTTATTTTAGAACGCTTATGTTCTAATAGAAACGCCCACTATAATATTAAGACATGGTTAATTATCATTTAAATTTTCCATACTCCATGTTTCATGTGTTTATTTACTTCTGTGATCTGCGCGATTTGATTTGTTGAAACTAGTTCAACACCCATCGCTTCCTGCGTGTTATATATATATATAATTAGATAAACCTATTCTTCAAACTGAGTCAACTAGAATTTTTTGTATGTCTTTTGAAAATTCTAGTTTATATATATATACGAGTTCCAAATCGAAAAAGAGTAACACACAGAGTAAAGAAACATACTTACAAACTCAAATTTTTCGGGCAATCCTTCTTCAGGACGAAAAAAAAATTGAGACCAAGCACGTTGTAGACGCAAGGTTACTTGCCGTTGCGTCTACAACCTGCTTGTTCCCCCCCCCCCCCCTTTTCCTTTCTCCTGAAGACGGATTGCCCGAAATTTGAGTTTGTAAGCGTATTTCTTTACTCTGTGTGAGTGTTACTCTTCTTATATATATATATATATATATTCATTCTAATGAATCATATTACGTACTACTTACAAATAGGGCATTTAGGTTTTATTTCAAAAGACGTATTTATCATTTGAATTATGTTAATATATCTAAGCGTCAAATAATACGTATCTTTATATTCAAACCTATATTGTATGCTGACATATCGTATATATTATATATATATATATATAGAGCAATTATATTAAGAAAATTAATGAATAATTTCTAGTTATACAACATTTCTGTGTTTTGTATCTTAAAAATTTTTTTCTCTAAAAGAGTAAAAATTTTGACTTATGATGGATCTGATAGGTTGTGAGGAGTATGCAAGTCATACTGTTTGACCCATCAGAATGAAATTATACCTAAAACTGCAGCATTATTTTGGAGATGAGATGAGCTATTTTTATAAGTTATATTAACAAAAAGGAGCGTTATGGTGCATTTTATGTTTTAAGGAAATTTTTTTTAGCGCTAAACCACATAATGTATTACAATGAAATTTTTTCAAAAAACTAGATCTAAAATTAGCAATTAACAAAAAAAAATTCATAAAATTTGGATTATAGCAAAGGGCAATAAATCTATCAAAACTGTTAATTCTCTTTTGAATAATGGACCATTTGCTATAGCTTATAAGATCAGTTTTACATCAATGAGGGACGGACAGACTGAGACGACGTTTTTTTTTAATAGTATAGATATTTAAATAATATGTGATTTGTTATTTAAAGCTTAAAATAACACGCCAACCTCTGTGCCACAAATGAAAGTACGCGTTTATACAATTAAGTATATATTTTTAGAACACTGAAAATTAAGTAAAAAATTAAACCTAGTTCAATTAAAAACAGGAAATAAATTTAGCAACACCGTCATCTCAGGTTTTTTTTCAACTTCAAAGTAATGATTTAAATCTAACAAAATGAGTTGGTTATTCCCCACCTTATTGAACTGTATGCTTTTCATACCTTTTGATCGGCAAAATTTTCTCCACTTGTAATTTTTTACACTAAATTTCTTTTCACGAAATGTTTTCAATCAGCTTTTTTTGTTCTCTTTTTTAATTACATTAAAGTTTTAATCCTTCGATTTTATTTACCATGTTTTTTTTTGATACTTTACTAAATAGGAGCTTAACA